>JAMXDE010000036.1:0-679256 GCA_026770025.1 Craspedostauros australis
CCTAACCCTAACCCTAACCCTAACCCTAACCCTAACCCTAACCCTAACCCTAACCCTAACCCTAACCCTAACCCCTAACCCTAACCCTAACCCTAACCCTAACCCTAACCCTAACCCTAACCCTAACCCTAACCCTAACCCTAACCCTAACCCTAACCCTAACCCTAACCCTAACCCTAACCCTAACCCTAACCCTAACCCTAACCCTAACCCTAACCCTAACCCTAACCCTAACCCTAACCCTAACCCTAACCCTAACCCTAACCCTAACCCTAACCCTAACCCTAACCCTAACCCTAACCCTAACCCTAACCCTAACCCTAACCCTAACCCTAACCCTAACCCTAACCCTAACCCTAACCCTTGTCATCACTCATGGCACAACATACATTGGCCGATATCTATTCCTATACCCCACCCCCAACCACGAAACTAACTGCTGCAAGTATTGCCCAAACCAACCCTTGATACAAATTCATCACACATTAACACCCTAGCCCTTGATACAAATTCATCACACAATAACCCTTGATACAAGTTCATCACATACTAACCCTTGTCATCACTCATGGCACAACACACATTGGCTGATATCCATTCCTATACCCCACCCCCAACCACGCAACTAACTGCTGCAAGTATTGCCCACCCAACCCTTGATACAAATTCATCACCCATTAACCCTTGATACAAATTCATCACCCATTAACGCCCTAGCCCTTGATACAAGTTCATCGCAAGTTAACCCTTGCTACAAATTCATCACACATTAACACCCTAACACCCTAACCCTTTTCATCACTCACCATACAACACACATTGGCTGATTTCTATTCCTATACCCCACCCCCAACCACCCAACTAACTGCTGCAAGTATCGCCCAACCTAACCCTTGATACAAATTCATCACACATTAACCCTTGCTACAAGTTCATAAAGCACCAACCCTTTTCATCACTCACCAAACAACACACATTGGCTGATTTCTATTCCTATACCCCACCCCCAACCAACCAACTAACTTTGGCATGTATGGCCCAAACTAACCCTTGATACAAATTCATCACCCATTAAACCTTGATACAAGTTCATCAAACATTAACACCATATCCCTTGATACAAATCCATCACACATTTACCCTCGATACAAATCCGTAACACCCTAGCACCCTAGCACCCTAGCACCCTAGCCCTTGCCACAACTCACACCCTAACACCCAAACATGCAGTGAACAGCTATTACCATCAGTCACCACACAAAAAAAACACTGTCCGATATCCATCTCAGACACTCACGCACACTCACACACACACTCACACACACACTCACACACACACTCACACACACACTCACACACACACTCACACACACACTCACACACACTCACACACACTCACACACACTCACACACACTCACACACACTCACACACACTCACACACACTCACACACACTCACACACACTCGCACACACTCACACACACTCACACACAGTTGGAACACACTGTGGAGCGGCTGACACACTATCAATACGATTCCGTTAGCCATACACAACGCATATGCTCAAATGGAACGCACAGCAATGGCCATCAATCACCACACATCACACATCACACATCACACAAAAGCAAACACTGGCCAATATCCACCCACAGCCCATGGACACAGCCCATGGACACAGCCCATGGACACACCCCACATTCCAAAAACACTGTCAGCATGGTTCACACACAGTTATGCAAGCCACACACACACACACACACACACACACATCTCACACACCCTAAAATACAATGTACAGAAATTGCCATAACTCACCACACAACACACACTTTCAGCCACTTCCGGTCCCTCTCTCTGAACACCTCTGATCACCGTAGTCACACATCCAACAACTTCAGGAGATGTCCCACACCACGCATGACATGGCAGGAGCGTGGCACATATGGCTGTCAACTCCGTGATGCTCGTTGCTACTGCCACACTCAAAGACTGATCATGATATGCCTTCCTTTCTTCCTTCCTTCCTGCCCATCCTGCTGTGGTGAATCCATACTGCAGTGGTGCTGCCAACAGTGGCGTTGTCATTGACAATGATAGCTGCAGCAATGGTGCCAACAATGCCAACAACAGAGGCAATTGTGGTGCCACCAACCAGACCACTGATGCTGATACTGCTGCCCCCCAGCAGCTCACGCCCCCTCCTCCACCCGTCCCTGAGGCAGTCCTCCCTCCTCCACAATGTTGCCATGATAGGTTTGGTGGGCTTGCGTGGAGTGGGAGTTCTGAATGGTGTGGCATCATCCAGCATGCTCATGATGCGCTTGTCATGCTCATCATTTCCTGAAGGGGGGGGGGGGGGTCAATTGGCGAGTCCACCATGGTATTGAACTTGACAGCTTGGGTTTGGAGCTTGACGCTCTTGGCCTGAAGCGCTTGTTGCTCTTGTTCGAGAGTGGCCTCCCTGTTCCGGAGTTCCAGCTCATGTGCAGTCATTGCATCAAGGTGCTGCTGCAGTTCGGCTTGAAGAGTGGTGATCTGCTCAATGGCTGATTGGATGTCTTGCATCTGCGGTTGTTGTCCTGCTGCTGCTTGCAATCCGGTAGTTTCGTCTCCAGTTTCGTTTGCAGCTGGTTGTTGATCTGCGGCAGCTTCTTGCTTGGTGGCAAGTTGTTGCTCTTTGGCAGCACGTTGCTCAGCGGCAAGCTGCTCTGCAGTTGGTTGAATGGCAGGCATGTTGCCAGCTTCTGGCTGGTCGCCTGCAGGTGCTCTGTCCTCATTCATGATGGGAATGTCAGGGATCCTGTATCCTCAGGGAGCTTGAAATCGATTGATGTGGGCTGCAGCTCCAACCCAACTTCCAAATGGCGGAAGGTGTGCACTGGATTCACTCTGCATCTGTTGGTGGCTCGTCTGGCGAGCTTGGTGTTGGTTGGTTGGGGCTCAAGGCCCAGTTGCTGTTGGCAGAGGAAGCCTTATCCGATGGTAGATCTGAAGCAGATAGTTGCGAACCGATCGCAGCTACCAGTTGAAGTTAGCCGGTTTGAAACGTAGTATTCGTGTTGAATCCGACAGTGCCGCTCGCTCCGTGGCGCAGTGGTCAGTGATGGGCGGAATCGATGTCTTTGCCACTTGTATGATTTTTGTTTTGTTTTTGATGTGACGAAGACAGACGAAATAGTTGATACGCTCCCCTCAGTGCTTGTGACCGGTTTTCACCGTTTGATGTCCAAGCTGTACTGATGGAGGTCGTGGCTATGGTTGTTTGTTTTGTGCTCTGATGTGGTTGTTGATTGAGTTTTAGTATTAAGTTGTAAGCTCTGTGTTTTTATGAGATGAAGAATGTTTGCATCTTCATCACATTCGAGTTTTGCTGGTTTTACTCGATGTACCGCACAAGAATGCACTCAATGTCTCCTCTTGCTCACCAAGCTCAGAGTTGCTCAGACAACAAAATGATCATGACCACTTCTATGCAAATGTTTGCATGAGCGGGGCTGGAATGTTGACAAGCAATGCAGGAGCACAGGTTAGTAAGTTGCTGAAACAAGATCAGACTTCACTGAAAGCAGGATCTCTTTCCTTGAAAACCATGACCACGATGTCAATGGGCTCAGGTGTTGTTCGTGTGTTCTTCATTCTGGTCATATGCATAAGTGGGCTGTATCATCAGAGAGCTGCATACACATGTTGCTTGTGCATGAGAGACCTTGATGTGACCAAGGTTTCTCATCAAAGGAGACTCAGAATCAAAGGCCAAATATGCACACAGATTTTTGCTGAGATGATGACGTCACAAAAAGTCCGACAATAAACGGACAAACGTTGGTCGAGTCCGTTTTGAGTGCAAATTGACACGGTACTAACTCAGTGTTCTAACTTGCGCAAGGACATCTGCAAGGACATCTGCAAGGACATCTGCAAGGCACCAGCCAAATCGCCTTTCACGCACAAAACCACAGGCAAGGCACCAGCAGCAGCGCCACCAGCGCCAGCCACATCGCCTTTCGCGCGCAAGAACACCTGCAAGGCGCCACCAGCACCAGCCACATCACCTTTCATGGACAATGGCGCCCGCAAGACACCACCAACACCAAAATCAGCAGCTGCTGCTGCATCTTCATTGCCTATCGCGCGCAAGGACACCCACAAGGCACCACCAGCAGCGCCACCAGCACCACCAACGTCGCCTTTCACGCGCAAGAACACCCGCAAGGCACCACCAGCAGCAGCAGCATCTTCATGGCCTGTCACCCGTAAGAACACTTGTAAGGCACCAGCAGCAGCAGCTGCGTCTGTGTGTGTATCGCCCTCCAAGTACAGGAAGACTCACACGGACGCCCGCAGGACACCATCAACACCAGCACCAGCACCACCAACATCGCCTTTCACGCGCAGACCCACCCGCAAGGCACCACCAGCAGCGCCACCAGCACCAGCCACATCGCCTTTCATGCGCAGACCCACCCGCAAGGCACCACCAGCAGCTGTGTCTGTGTGTGTATCGCCCTCCAAGTACAGGAGAACTCACAAGGACGCCCACAGGACACCATCAATGCCACAACCAGCACCAGCTGCTGAATCTGCATCACCTGTTAAGCACAGCAGCGTTCCATCTCATGTACACAAAAATCAAGGATCTCAAATGACCGCATCTCATGAAAACAACGCTCACAGAGCACCACCTCAGACGCCTACATCACCCAACACTTCTCCCTTTGTCTTTGCACCAGTTGATGCACCGCCTCCCTTCCCCTCCATTGCTGCAACAGCTGCATCATCTCCATCCAAACGTGGTTTTGTTGGACACAATGATGCCCCGCACACTGATCGTGATTGTGACGAAGACACACCACAGCAAACCATGAAGAAGCAGCGTCTCATGATCGAGATGCTCCAAAAGCAATGCGTTGGCCTCAAAACCGCCAATGTAAAGTTGAATGAACAGAACACCAAGAAGGAGAACGTCCTCAAGAGGCTCCAAGGCCTTGAGAAGAGTGTGACCACTTTGAATCAAGAGCTTACAGAAATCCGTGCTTCTGCAACTGAAGATGACGAGTGAATGCACACACTCAGCAACCATGAAGCAGTCTCAGCAAGGTCCATGCGTCACACTTTCCACATCAACATCATAGCACAATAATACATATGTCGATTACCATATCACCACACTGCTCAAAAGGCTAGCACACTGTTTACCCCACACTGAAACACAGCTCTTGAACTACACACACAGCACACACACTGCTCACATGGCTCACACACACTGCTCACATACAGCTCTCACACACTGCTCACACATATTGGTTCACCCTGTGGGTAATAAAAAATGCAAGGCTCAGCCATTTCCATCACCCACCACATAATTCACACTGAACCGTGTGCAGTCACAGCCCATGCGCACTCCAACCTCCTTGCACACTGATGGCACGGTTGACAATGGTCGACACACAGTTCTGCAAGCTATATACAACTCACTCTCCCAAAATTCAAAGTACAGCAATCGCCATCACTCACCCCACAACAACAGCTGGCTGATCTCGAGCCGCAGCACATGTACACACTCCAAACACTCCGAACACCGTCCACACGGTTGACACGATTGACACATGGTAGGAACATAGCTCACTCATGATGTTGCAAGCCATTCACCCTTGCCACAAGTTCATGAAGCACCAACCCCTTTCATCACTCACAGCACAACGCACATTGGCCGATATCCATTCCTATACCCCACCCCAAACCACCCAACTAACTTCTGCAAGTGTTGCCCAAACTAACCCTTGATACAAATTCATCACCCATTAACCCTTGATACAAGTTCATCACAAAATTAACCCTTGCCACAAGTTCATCACACATTAACACCCTAATACCCTGACCCCTTTCATCACTCACCATACAACGCACATTGGCCGATATCCATTCCTATACCCCACCCCCAACCACCCAACTAACTGCTGCAAGTGTTGCCCAAACTAACCCTTGATACAAATTCATCACCCATTAACACCCTAACCCTTGATACAAATTCATCACACATTAACCCTTGATACAAATTCATAACACCCTGACCCTTGTCATCACTCACAGCACAACACACATTGGCCGATATCCATTCCTATACCCCACCCCCAACCACCCAGCTAACTCCTGTAAGTATTGCCCATCTAACCCTTGATACAAATTCATTGCACAGCAACCCTTGATACAAATTCATAACACCCTAACTCTTGCCATCACTCACCAAACACACATTGGCTGATTTCTATTCCTATACCCCACCCCCAACAACGCAACTAACTCCTAAAAGTATTGCCCCAACTAACCCTTGATACAAATTCGTCACACAGCAACCCTTGATACAAATTCATCACACATTAACCCTTGATACAAATTCATAACACCCTGACCCTTGTCATCACTCATGGCACAACACACATTGGCTGATATCTATTCCTATACCCCACCCCCAACCACGAAACTAACTCCTAAAAGTATTGCCCAACCTAACCCTTGATACAAATTCATCACACATTAACCCTTGATACAAATTCATCGCACATTAACACCCTAACAAATTCATCACACAGCAACCCTTGATACAGATTCATAACACCCTAAACCTTGTCATCACTCATGGCACAACATACATTGGCCAATATCCATTCCTATACCCCACCCCCAACAACGCAACTAACTCCTGAACGTATCGCCCAACCTAACCCTTGATACAAATTTGTCACACAGCAACACCCTCACCCTTGCCACAAAATTCATAAAGCACCAACCCTTTTCATCACTCACCAAACAACACATATTGGCCAATATCTATTCCTATACCCCACCCCCAACCACGCAACTAACTGCTGCAAGTATTGCCCCAACTAACCCTTGATACAAATTCATCACACATTAAGACCCTAACACCCTGACCCTTGATACATTTTCATCACACCCTAACACTCAACATCCAAACATACAGTGAACAGCAATTGCCATCAATCACCATAGGAAACCATTGTCTGAAATCCATCTCAGCCAGTGCAGACACACACACTCACACAAACACAAACACAAACACAAACACAAACACAAACACAAACACAAACACTCATACAAACACTCACACAAACACTCACACAAACACTCAGACACATTCGAAGCACCTATCACACTCTCCACACATGGTTGGAACACACTGTGGAGCGGCTGACACACTATCAATACAATTCCGTTAGCCATACACAACTCACATACCCAAAAATGGAATGCACAGCAACTGCCATCACTCACCACACAGCACCCACTTGCAGTCACTTCCAGCTTCTCTCTCTCAACACCTCTGATTGCAGTAGCCACACATCCAACAACACCAGGAGGTGTCCCACACCACATATGACATGGAAGAAGCGTGACACATGTGGTCAGCAACTCCATGATGCTTGTTGCCACACTCAAAGATGGATCATGATGGACCATGATGGATCACAATATCTCACACTTGCAGATACTTCCGCCCCCTCTCACAACACCATCAGCTGCAATCCTCACACCTCAATCAACGCTCGCGCACGTCCCATGGCACGCACAATACACCACATCCATATCACATGTGGCCAGCAACTCCATGATACTCGTTGTCACACTCAAACATGGACCATGGTGGATCACAGCACCCCATACTTGCAGATACGATGCTTCCGGCCACTCTCACTACACAATCAACTTCGATAATCGCACATCTCACAACGCTCACACACGCCCCATGGCACGTACAATACACAATACACCACATCCATATCACATGCAGTCGGCAACCCCATGATGCTCGTTGTTGCCTTCACACTCAAAGATGGATCATGGCGGATCACAAAATCACATACTTGCAGATACAATGCTAACCCTAACGGTTAACCCTAACGGCTAACCCTAACTCTCACAACATGATCAACTGCAATAATCGCACATGCAACATTGCTCGCACATGTTCGGTGGCACGCACGATTTGGTACATCCGTATCACATGCGGTCGGCAACCCCATGATGCTCGTTGTTGCCTTCACACTCAAAGATGGATCATGGTGGAGCACAATTTCTCACACATGCTGTCATTTACGGTCCCTCAGCAAACACCATCTAATGCAATGCATCACACATTCAACATTGTCTATTGTATGCACACGCTCCATAGCTATAGCACGTACAGCGTACAACGTACAGTACACCACCTCCATGTCACATGTGGCCAGCAACTCCACAATGTTCAGTTTCACACTCGAAAGATGGACCATGATGGATCACACAATCTCAAATTATGCAGATGCTTCCGGTCACTCTCACAACAACGCTAACCGTGATACACGTACATCCCACAACGCTCACACACGCCCCATGGCACGCACAATACGCCACATCCGTATCACATGCGGCCGGAAACTCTATGATGCTCGGTTTCACACTCAGACATGGATCATGATGGACCATGGTGGATCACAGCATCTCAAACTTGCAGCCATTTCTGGCTAACCCTAACTCTCACCACACCACCAACTGCGATGCTCGCACTTTCAACATTGCATACACACGTCCAATGGCACACATGACATGCCACATCCATATCACATGTGGCCAACAAGCCCATGATGTTCATTGTCACACTCAAATGTGGATCATGATAGACCATGATGGATCACAATATCTCAAACATGCAGTCACTTCCAGCCCAACTCACAACAACACCAGCTGCAATACTCGCACATCTCACAACATTCACACATGCCCCATGGCATGCATGACACGCCGCATCCACATCACATGCAGCCAGCAACTCCATGATGGTTGTTGTTGTTACCTTCACACTCAAAGATTAGATTGAGCAAGGTGGATCACAAAAACCTAACACCCTAACACCCTAACCCCCTAGCATTTCACACTTGCACCCATTTGCGGCTTCTCTCTCAACACCTCCAACTTCAATAATCACACATCTCACAACGTTCACACATGACCCATGGCATGCGCAATACTCTGCAACCATATCACATGCAGCTGGCAACTTCATGATGTTCATTATCAGGCTCAAAGATGGACCATGTTGGATCACGATATTTCACACTTGCAGTCACTTGCAGTCACTTGCAGTCACTTGCAGTCACTTCCAGCCCCTCACTCACTGGCCAACACGCACGCACACACGCACAGACAGTGCACACAGTACACAAAACACTGATCACATGGTTCCCTACAAACTTAAATGGCCAAATCATGACACACTACTCACACACTGCCCATACACTGCCCATACACTGCTCACACACTGCTCACAACGAGGAAATGCACGAAAACCCAAGATACAACATTGTTAATAACCCCTAACCCTCAATACATGAGTAGCAAAGGCACACAAGACACACAAGACACACAAGGCATGCACAGAGACAAGGCCATGGCACAACATGTCACCAACTGCTCACTACACACCCATGCATGATAACCAACCACACAAAAGAACAGGGCAATTTCCAGCACCTGTCATACACTAAATCACTGCTCACTACAGGCCAAAGCACGATCATCCAGGACACAAAAGCATCACCCTAACAATTGACAGCACCAATCACACATCAAGACACAGCTCACTACACCCCAATGCACAATAACCCAAAAAGAATGTTGCTAATAGCCCCCAGCACACTGGCAGCAAAAAAACTCACACATAAGTGCCCGAACAATGCCCACAAAGCCAAAACTCGATCACAAAACATGCCAATGCACCATAAACCATAGTACAAGGACATTACCACACCCAAGACACACATGAGCAGCAATGGCACACACAACATACTACACAGCACACTACACAACACACTCACACTCACCCTCGCACTCAAACACACACTCACTCACACACTCTCACACACTCTCACACACTCTCTCTCTCACACACACACTAACCCTCGCACTCAAACACACACTCAAACACACACACACACTAACCCTCGCACTCAGACACACCCTCGCACTCAGACACACACTCACACTCACACTCAGACACACACTCACACTCACACTCACACTCAGACACACACTCAGACACACACTCAGACACACACTCAGACACACACAGTCACAGCGAACAACACACAACGACTGTACACACACTACACAACACAGACTACACACTCACACAGTCACAGCGAACAACACACAACGACTGTACACACACTACACAACACAGACTACACACTCACATTCACAACGCACAACGAACGATGTACAGACCAATGACTGTACACACACACACACACAACCAAACGGACGAAGGGCAGACCAATTATCCACAATCCAGTACACTACGGACGACGTACGGACGGTAATGTACACCATATCGCCATTTCCCGCAACTCCCAAATGTACCACCAAATGCCCATGTCCCACACCTCCCAAAATACCCCTAATCAACACCAAAATAGTGACAAACTTCAACACCCCGCAGCTCGCTCAATATCCACCTGTTGACAAAATCGAGCGTCCCTACAACCGCCCAAGACCCCCCTCCACACCACCAACAACAAAAGAACCAAAAATATCAACCTTGACTTTCAGAGGTTCCGGCTTTTATAAACCCTAACCCTAATTATAGCCATAATAGTGTCCGCAGGTGCAATCAATCAAACCCTAATGTACGAGGATTTAACACGGTGTCGTACGACGGCCAGACCGAAGTTTGGGTCGGTTGACGGACGACGTACAGACGTTTGTATAGGCACGCAATACACACGGTCGAAGGACGGACGTTTTTGTATGGAAAATGTTCATGTTCCGCAACTCCACGTACGACGGTCAGACCGATGTTTGGGTCAGTTGACGGTCGACTTACAGACGTTTGTATGGGCACGCATACACGTACGGTCGACGCACAGACGTAAATGTATGGAAAATGTCGATGATCCGCAACTCCCTGAAAGTGCGGACGAATGTTCATCATCCGCAACTCCCAAACAACACGAGATGCTACGAGCCACACGATACACCGTGTTAAACATGTACACCACGCTACACCATGATGAACACATGTTCACGTTCATCTATGTGTACACACACACGCAACGTGTCCATACGTACGCATCAACATCTCTACCATGTTCAACGGACCACTACAATGTGAGATATTGATGATCAAAGTACTCAACATCAACCAGTACTTGCAATACACAGTCTCATGTACATGTAAGCACACACACGTGCAGCATGACCATACGCACGTGTGACAACAAGAACCACACTCTGAATCAACGTGGTGATGGAGATAGTGATGCATGAGTACAACACAAACAACATGTGATAACACGTGCAACCACGTTAATGTGAGATGAACATCGTCAATGGCAGATGAACATCGTCAATGGCAGATGAACATTGTCAATGGCAAATGAACTATCTGTCAACATCGAATGAACTATTGTTAACACATTCCAACTACAGGAGGATGGCACAAGTCCCATGAAATGGCTGACTTGTGGGGGAGGAGGGGGAACTACACCATTCCAACTACAGGAGGATGGCACAAGTCCCATGAAATGGCTGACTTGTGGGGGAGGAGGGGGAAGTCAACACCATTCCAACTACTGGAGGATGGCACAAGTCCCATGAAATGGCTGACTTGTGGGGGAGGAGGGGGAACAACACCATTCCAACTACAGGAGGATGGCACAAGTCCCATGAAATGGTTGACTTGTGGGGGAGGAGGGGGAACAACACCACCAACTGTGATACTCACACATCCACATGCTCACACACACACACACGCTGCCACACCATACAACCAGCCACAACACACAACAACACGTGAGACCGTGATGCAACAGTCAACACCAAATGAACTATCTGTCATCATCAAATGAACTATCGTCAACATCATTCCAACTACAGGAGGATGGCACAAGTCCCATGAAATGGCTGACTTGTGGGGGAGGAGGGGGAACTACACCATTCCAACTACAGGAGGATGGCACAAGTCCCATGAAATGGCTGACTTGTGGGGGAGGAGGGGGAAGTCAACACCATTCCAACTACTGGAGGATGGCACAAGTCCCATGAAATGGCTGACTTGTGGGGGAGGAGGGGGAAGTCAACACCATTCCAACTACAGGAGGATGGCACAAGTCCCATGAAATGGCTGACTTGTGGGGGAGGAGGGGGAACAACACCATCAACTGTGATACTCACACATCCAGGTGCTCACACACACACACACTGCCACATGATACAACCAGCCACAACACACAACAACACGTGAGACCATGATGCAACAGTCAACTCCAAATGAACTATCTGTCAACATCAAATGAACTATTGTTAACACATTCCAACTACAGGAGGATGGCACAAGTCCCATGAAATGGCTGACTTGTGCCCATGTCAAGGTGTGTTGGGCCTATGGAGAGATCATTCGGCGATTCCCGTCTTGGAGAGACATTGCCTACGCAAAAGGAATTGGAGCAGTGAGATTGAAATCAGCCACATACGCTCAGATCGAACTGAACCTCAGGGGCGTCCAAATGAACAGCTCACAGGACGTGCTCCAGGCGGAACCGATCATGCTGGCCGACATTCGCAGATTCCAGGAGTGCGCTGCACCCAATCCAGAAACGTACAGGAACATCGCCCTGCTCTACGTTATGTTCGAGACTGGAGCCAGGAGCGTCACATTTTGTCAACCAAGTCAGAAGGCTCCCAGGAAAGATCACTTGACAGGCCAATGGACCATTGCATATCCAAATGTGAAGGTTGGAGAAAGCCACCTTGACTACAGGCATGTCATATTGTTGCAGGAGGCATCAACTGCATTTGAACGACTTTGGAGATGTCGCCACAACGTGGATTGGACACAGAAAGGGAACACATTCTGCATCCAGTCGCCCAATGCAATATACAAGTTCCTTGGGCACCTTTGTCTGAGCGCAGGCTACCCCAAGCAGTACTTCTCTGCGCATTCTGGACGAGCTGGTGCAATAAACACAGCCATATGCGATGCCATTCTGGCTGGGAAGCCAGTTTCTGTTGGCCAAGCAAATGCAACAATTCTGGGAGACTTCGCCACCAACTCTGAATGCATGAGATGGTACTACAGGGACGTGTCGGACACCATCGAGCAGTACAAGGGGCACGCAAAAGGACACGTCGAATCTGACTGTGTTGCAACTGCATCGCAATTTGCACAACATGCTGCAACCAATCACTCAACAGCACCCATCTTGTGGGGTGTCCTACAGCAATGGCGTATACAAGGAGGCTGTTGCAATTTGCAACGAACTTGATTCCTCTTGGCAATTGGACGATTGGTGGCGCGCACAGGGCAACTCCTGGCGGACCAATGAGGTGTTTGAAGAAGCTGGCCTTCGGCTTGAGGTCAGTGGCCGCCTTCACAAACAGGTGCTGCAATGCACAGAGCTGTACACGTCAAAGCAATGCAGCCATCCAAGAAGAATCGGCAATATCATCAAACTCATGATTGGAGCCGGTGAGTTGAAAAGGGAAATGCTGATCCCCAACCACTCAATCAACGTGTCTCCACATTTCCTACGCTACTTCCTCCTTCCTCAACAGCCATCAAAGGAGGCTCGCCAAGCACCAAGGCCAAGACAACGATATGATGCATCCAATTCAACCAGCCTTGACCTGTTCCACCAACACTTATCCAGTCGAGCATGTGAGCGAAACATTGGCTTCATCTCAGTTGGAGACAAACAGTACAATCTCGCAAAATTGAGCACAGCGCAGTGGAAGATGCTGAGACGACGCGAGCAGCCGAAGGTGGTAATCGATGCATCTGAGTTCTACTCATCAAACCCAGCTGCTGTCCTTCCGCGGGAGGTGCATTCCAATGCTGCTGTCAATCAGACCAGCGCGAAAACGATTGGTCTCTCAACTGACAATCCTCCTGTCCATCACAATGAGACATCAGAGATGGATGATGCCATGGATAACAATCCTGGAGCAGCAGAGATAATTGATTTGATCAGCATTGCTGTGGAAGAAGAAACAGAGGGAGATATTTAAGCAAAATAGTATATTCGTGAATTGTGATGTGATGTACGAGTTCGGTGTGGTACACTGACAACGTGTCGCCTTGTGTGAAGGAGCAATGGAGCAAAACCAGATCAAGTGGCGATTTTGGAGCGGAGGCAATACCTGGAGCTGAATAAAGCAACACTGTAGTGAAGCAGGTGACACGAAGGCGAAACGATCGATATGCAACGAGAAACCAGCTTCAGCAACTCACCTTGGGTGAAAAGAAAAGCGCATGTTTTGCGCGGCGTCGACGTTCCAGTCTTTCAACGACCGTGTTGGGATTGACTGGAAAACATGCTGCAGCATGAGGCCGGAGGAATGTTGGCTGTGGCTGCTTTGTTTGTGCAATATTGACAGCAGCATCACTGTTTTGGAGATCTGGTCATGGAACAATGAGGAAGGCGATTGTTGTTGTTGTTGCTGCATTGGTGACTCTTCAGCGACTGCAATGGAGTAATCTGGAGTCAATGAGAGGAGAGTGGAGAATGGATAACATGTATTTTGCTATTTTGTTGCAACGTGTCATGCCCTGTCCTGTCCCGCTCTTCTCTGCCCAGTGCTGCACTGTTCTGTTCTGCTGTTGTTGACGATGATGTCTGGTTGCACATTGTGACATGCGAGGATAGGATGGTGTACAAGGAGGGCACGCACATAGATGCAAAATGCCAAATGAGATGGTGTGATGGAAAAGAGGAACAGTGGACCGCAGCAGCAGAGTGTTGTGAGAAATGGCGAGCAGCATCCACAATCATTCCCTCCCAACCAATCATTTGAGCCACAACGCATCAAAGTCGAAGTCATTGTCGTTGCTGACTGCGCTCGCGCGAAACATTGACGAAGTGACAAGCACGGTGTTTCCATATACGATCGTAGTCATACTTACCGAGTATGTACGGAGTGCATCTCGAGGTCTGTCAGGAATCGGGTGTTATGAAACACGTGATTGCCGCACCTCCCAGGAGTATTTGGAGTCAAGTGTTGTGAAACAGTAAATTACCGCACCTCCCGATGTGACATTATGAGCATCAAAATGTGAGGTACATGATGAGGCGAAGGCTGTCCTGAGACGAATGGCGAATGACAAGTGTGGATTGAATGGTGATGACTGTGAAGGATAATGCAAACATCCAATACACTATTGCATGTCACAAGGGGCAGCGATGTTGTGTTCGTGACCAGCATGAAGACACACATCACTGCAGCCCTTATGTCATGCCGGACAAAGAACCAAGGAGTCGAAATATCCCATTACCACGAAGTGCAAAAAGGATCGCGAAAGAACCCTCAGGTGATAATGGATGATGGCTGGTAACGAACCAGCGAAAGGAATGTGATAAGGGATGGCTGCCTCAACACGAGAAATCGTGTGAGAATGTGATAAGGGATGGATGCCTCAACACGAGAAATCGTGTGAGAAATCGTGAGAACAACGGTTCAACCGTGAGAACAGTTGTGTCTCTTGTGCTTTGTGAAAACACGAAGATGATGATCCGACTGAGTGAAACGAGTCGGTAACGCCTGTGAATCAATGATGTCTATGCTGACGAAACTATTGGTAGAGGGCAGGAGATGGAATATCTGAGATGCATGATGAGATGCACCAATACTACAAGATGAGATGTACATGGAGTTCATGCTGCATGACATGATGAAGCAGGAGGACAGCACTGCATGAGCAAGGGCAAGACTGTGTGCTACTGTGGATTATGTATGCTTTGGCAAATGGAATTGAAAGTGATGAAGATGTTGTACTCACAGTTCCAACAATGCAATAACATGAATAGGTAACCAGATACTACTAGTAGAGACTGGGGTACCCCGGATTTCCAACAGAGGTCGGTGGCAGCGGAAGATAATGATGTGCAGAGGTGAGCGCGTAATAGTGATATGGAATACGAGTACTCATCTGCAAGGCACGGGAATTCCGCTGAAACTGTCACACGTTCGCATTCGACCACTCTGACTAATCATCAACTTCGTACGTGACTTGATTGGAACGACTCAACACTCGGAGTATATCCACAATGATAACGTATATAACCGTTTAGTGTTTGAAATCCGAACACCATCTACCCCGTCAACAAACGTTGAAAGTGCTCAACAAACGTTGAAAGTGCTCAACAAACGTTGAAAGTACTGAACAAACGTTGAAAGTACTGAACAAACGTTGAAAGTACTCAACAAACGTTGAAAGTACTCAACAAACGTTGAAAGTACTCAACAAACGTTGAAAGTACTCAACAAACGTTGAAAGTACTCAACAAACGTTGAAAGTACTCAACAAACGTTGAAAGTACTCAACAAACGTTGAAAGTACTCAACAAGCGTTGAAAGTACTCAACACACATCGAGAGTAGTCATTGTTGGTATACGATCCCATGACAGTGCAGCAACAATCTCCCATGTTTGCGGCCTTCGTTCAGTCAGGGATATTCACAACAATGACATCACACATACACACACACACACATCACGCATCGTCTCCCAATTATCACAGTTATGTCAAAGAATCGTTTCGCGCCGTTACAAACATGATTCAAATTTGTCGGCCACACGACACTTGTGGCGAACGCGATGGCCTTCCTGTGTGTTCTGCTCCATGATAAATTAAAAGCCGTTCGTCACACATCATCACCCTTCACCGATCATCCATCAAGCAATCAAGACATTGGAAACATCAAGGAGAAGAAAACCAGCAAGGAGAAAGCACAGGCATTGACACAGCAACCATTGCAAACAGCCAAGGAGGAAGAAGAGCGGGCAGCGGCACCACACACATGACAAGCAGCCAAGGAGGAAGAACCACCAGCAGCAGCACAGCAACCATCGCGAACATCCAAGGAGGAGGAAGCGAGAGCGCAGGAGCATGGCAATCATTGCAAGCAAGCAAAGAGGAGGAAGCCAGCGAGGAGGAAGCATGGGTGGCAGCACAGCAACTATCGCAAGCAGCCAGGGAGGAGGAGGAAGCATGGGCAGCAGCACAGCAACCATTGCAAGCAGCCATGGAGGAGCAAGCCGGCGAGGAGGAATGGCGAGCAGTGGCACCACAACCATCGCGAGCAGCCGAGGTGGAGGCAGCATACGCAGCAGCGCAGCGACCATCTCGACCAGCCAAAGAGGAGGAAGCCAGCGAGGAGGAAGAAGGCGAGGAGGAACGACGATCAGCGGCACAGCAACCATCGCAAGTATCCGAAGAGGAGGAAGCACGGCCAGCAGCACAGCAACCACCACGAGCAGCCGAGGAGGAAGAAGCCGGCGAGGAAGAACGGCAGACAGCAGCACAGCAACCATCACAAGCAGCCAAAGAGGAGGAAACCAACGAGCGGGAACGGCGAGCAGCGATTCAGCAACTGTCGCGAGTAGCCAAGGAGGAGTTGCAAGCAGAAGCACAGCAACCATCGCAAGCAGACGAGGAGGAGAAGGCTCAGTCAGCACAACAACGATCGCAAGCAGCCAAAGAGGAGGAATCCAACAAGGAGGAATGGCGAGCAGCGGCACAGCAACCATCGCAGGCAGCCGAGGAGCAACCACAAGCACCAGCATCACAACCATCACAAACATCCGAGGAGGAAGCCAGCGAGGAGGAACCACGAGCAGCAGTACAGCAACCGTCGCAAGCAGCCGAAGAGGAGGAAGCCAACGAAGAGGAACGGCAAGCAGCGACACAGCAACCATCGCGAGCAGCCAAGGAGGAGGAAGCACGGACAGCAGTACGGCAACCAACACAACAACAGACATGGAATTCTTGGACAGCGATGAAGTGCTTGCGCTTGGCCTGGAGTATGCCGGTTTTCATCAGACGAAGATGGCTAGCAGAACCAAGCAGACTCGTTTTGCTGCAACATACGGTCTGTGCCCTGAAAGCTTTGCTTCTCTCTTTGTCGATCTTTCTAACATTCAAACACACCAATTCAAACAGCCACGTCCACATGATCTCTTTGTTGTCTTGAACTGGCTGAAGACATACTGCACAGAGCATGTGATGGCTGGTCGCTGGTGCTTAGACGAGAAAACCATCCGCGGTCTCATTTGGTCGTACCTGCCGGCCATTCAATCTCTGCTTCCAAACAAGGTAAGTGAAACAAAACTCATACTGGAGCGGATATTTCATGTGCTTTGCTCGAGCTGATCCTCTCATTCCAATATTTCTTTCCATTCATTCCGATCCCTCATCATCAGGTCATCTGGCCACCAAATACAGCAGAGCTCACAGGAGATGACAAGCACTTCATCATTACTGTTGACGGTGTTCATATCAAGATCCACGAACCGAGGATGGATCCAGGAGCAAAGTGGTACTCCCACAAGTCGCACTCGGCCGGACTGACATATGAGCTTGGGATATCACTCACAGAGAGCAAGCTGGTGTGGATCAATGGTCCATTTCCGGCTTCAACTTCAGATCTTGTGATGTATCGCAAGCCAGGCGGTCTCAAATCCAAGATCCCACCAAATGCCCTGGTGATTGCAGATGGGGGGTACAACAACGAGCCCACAATCAGTGCCCCAAATCCGTGCGATTCTGCTGCTGTGAGGAAGTTCAAGAACAGAGCAAGAGCACGGCATGAGAGCTTCAACGGGAGGATAAAGAATTTCAGGGCACTCGCGGGCGGCTACCGGAACCAACTGCACAAGCATCAGTGCTTATTTGAGACATGCTGTGTTCTGATTCAGTATGAGCTCGACAATGGGCACCCGATATTCGATATCTAATGGTAATGCAGGTAGAGAACTGTAGTTGATAACTGTTCCAAATACTTCACATTACTAGTTGGTTGTTTAGGCATGAGAAAAGAAGTCTGCGAGTTCATCATCAAAATCCTCAGTCTCACTGTCACTGTTGCCGTCACTGCTGGGAAGAGTCGTGTTGACTGCGAAGTCGATTGCTGCAGGCTTGCCGTCCTCGACAATCTCTTGAGACTTCATCTTCTTTGGACTATTATGGGCACCCGTCATGGGAGGAGAACGCTTGAGATGCTGCCCTGGGTCGCCCATGATTGTATCTGCTCTGCGGTTCGAATCCGGAGGGGCGCCACAAGCAACAGCTACAGGCTTGATTGCTGCATTCTTGAATGCTGCTGGCTGCTTCCTAGCAGCGGGCTCCAAAGTTCCCGATGGTGCATTGGGCATCGTCAATCCCAATGCAGCAACGTCCTTCGCATTTGCGGCCGGATCCACACGTGTTGGACCAGCGACATTCTCATTGCTGTACGTTGGATCCGAAATTGTGCGATCGACGATGGTTCCATTGCTATAGGCTGGGTCCGGAGTTGTTTGATTGATGCCGATACCACCGTTGCTGTAGGCTGCATCCGGTTCTTCCAAACCGTGCTGGTATCTTGAGCTGGCACCACTTGACTTGTCGCTGATGCTCATGTCATCACTCTTGTTGTTGGTGATTGTAAATGACGCTGTATATGAAAGAAGTTGACATGTACATGCAAAAAGAGTAGTTAGTGTTTGTTTGCAAGTTCCTATTTGTGTGTTACTGCTATGTCATGCAAAGCACAAGTCAATCAGACGGAAGCCAATGGCTGTGTTACGCACCTGCTTTCTCCATCATGTTGAAGAACGCATCTTCATCATCGTTGGTCTCCTCTTCCAGGACGACCTTTCCATGGAAACCCTTGATGGCGACTTTCCAGCTCACCATATTCATCGGGATCATGATGCTCTTCTGGGTCTTTTGGTGAGTCAGAATCTTGGGGATCGGACGGTACTTCCGAGTCAAGCGCTCTGGCTCGTTGCCAAAGAAGCTGGTGGAGAGCTCCATGCCATCAGGGCAGCGGAAGTACGTGTACTTCTTCTCGATGCCCCTGCTGATCTCACGGTTGGCGATCTTGTTGAAGGCATTTCTCTCTCTGTCCATGTTCGGATCAACTTCGCCCTTCTTCAGGGCAAACATGGTCTCCGTGGACTTCTCGAGCATCAGGGCCGGGATGGCAGGCTCTTCGATCTTGATCGACTTGCCATCGTCGCAGAGTGAAGCCTTCACCTTTGCAACATCATCCTTGTCAAGAACGAACTTGCGAATGACGAGGCAATCGAAGGAGCGGCCGTCCACTACCACATCATCGACACGATAGATGATCGTGTTATCCGCGTTTTGGAATGGATGGGAGAGGTTGATGTTGTACTCCATCCCATGGTCCTCGTCGTCGGCATAGTCAGTGTCGTTGTCACTTGCCTTCGTCATCTTGCTGCCTGTGCTGAAGTTGATCCTTCGTTGGTGTTGTGGCGAAATTGTATTCGTTGCTGTTGACGCTGGCGTAGTGGTCACAACAATGGGAGGTCTTGATTGCGGGAGAGGTGTTTCGATGAGGGCTTCGTTGTGTTTGTGATCTGCACTGTGATGGGTTGTTGGCGTCGTTTTGTGAGCAGTATTGTTGCCTGTCAGGCCGAGGGCTGTTCGATGCGTTGCTCGCAGCGCTTTCATGCCAGCCTTGTCCAAGTTGCGCTCGAGGTAGTACTTCCTCTGCCTGCTCGCTGTGCGCTCCGCAGTGGCAGGTCCGCCAAGGATGTGCTGCTTGCTGTTGCAATACACGCGAAAGCTGTCGAAGCGGCTCGATTCGAGGAGATACTCGAGGATGGCCAGATCAACCTCTGGAGCTACCGTTTTGAAGTTTGAACGGTTGGGTGTTGCTTTGCGGGTACCAGCAGAGCGCGGCGTGGGTGAAACAAGATGTGCCATTGCGCTGTCGTGAGAATTTGATTTTGCGTGTGCTCGTGAGTGTGCTCGTGAGTGTGCTCGTGAGTGTGGTTTCGGTGCGCGGGCTCTTGTGATTTTGTGGGAGTCGGATGTTGTGAGCCTCAGTTTGGCGAACCCCCTCCATTTTCGTCGTCGTCCAAACGTCTACACGATCCACGAAAGAAGCAATTTGCCTTGGCCATCTAGCAAGATCAGGAGTAGAACCTACACAAACAGCAACAGTGCCAACCACAATGGTGATCGCACCATCTTTGGGCAAGCAACGGCAACCACCAGATTTAAATCAATCCTACCATGTGCGAAGAGTCATGGCAAACGGCTATAAACGGAACCAATGGCGCGAAAGTGGATAAGTGCGACGGCAATGGCAAATGCGTAGTATGAGCAAATACGACCGTGCCAATTCGAGTGCCATCTGCGTCGAGGGTAGCACACAATACCTACAACAGAAGGTGCCAGCATAACAACATGGCAACACCAACACCAAAAAGCAAAATGAAATGGGCCGATGCCAAAAAGGTGCTGGAGGAGGACCTGAAAATGGGAGCTATCACACCCGGCATGACACCCAAACAAATCTACGAAGGTCGTGCTGAGTTTGGCAGCATCAACTACGTCAACTTCCGAAACAACTTGAATCGACTTCGGAAGAAATGGAAAAAGTACAAGCAAGATGCGGACGAAGCCGACAAAGCGCTCCAAGCGTTTGAACGTATGCACATTACACCACCGCAGACAACGAAGCTGAGATGGGATGGATCGGAAGCACAACGGAAGCTCAAGCAAGATATGCAGGATGAAGCATTGAAGAACTATACATCAAGGCAACTTCATGACATGCGAGGGTGCTATCAGGTGTTCCCGATGGATCAATTTCGGAAACACTTTCACGCGGCGAAAAGATCAAAGTACGAGTCTTTGTATTGGCAGCAACGCAAGAAGGAGAAGAAGCGATCAAAGAGGTGAAGCTGATAACGGTGTAGTAGCGAAATAGGTTATATCAATCAATGCAGCATCACCCTTTTCACGTAGCTATGTATTTATCTTTTGTTTGATGGTAGAGTGAAGCAGAGGAGAGTACGATGCACCACACTCACTCTACAAACCGATAGCACCAGTTGTAGAGTTTTTGGCTCCTCAGTGTGGGATTTTTCGTGTTGCATAGCCTAGCCTAGAGCAACATTGCAATCCATCCCAAATAATGCTCATGATGCTGTATCGCAACACCACATCACTAATTATTAAAAATAAATATACCATGCGAACGCCTCACTGGCGAAGTACAGGAATACTGAACTTAAATGCAAATTAACTTACAATGTAACATCATTTTGGTGGATAACGTGTGACCGTGTGCTCCGCAAAAACTCTGGATGGTGCCATGCTGCCATCACTTCGCCATCCAAGATGATGCCCAAAATCATCTTATTTTGTCCACCTGCATGCCTTGTTGTCTCCATCTACTCCATATGTATGCATCCCTGACAGGCATGCACGTTTAGATCTCCCTTCAATGCACATCGTCAGCCCATCGCTGAAAGGCATCATTTTTGGAAATGAAGGATGGGTCGGAGGCAGCTGCTTCATCTGACCATATCTCCCACTCACAACCATCTCTGTTCCCCCATGCAGCACACCTCGACCCATGATTCATTGAGTACACGTTGATGCATCCAAAATGCCTCAAGATGGATCTCCGGATTTTTATCCGCCCCGACGCTGGCGCCTTTGTCAGTTTTCTTTGTATAAAAAAAAATTGACTGCCACATTTGCTTGATTTCAACCTCTTCCGCTCAATATAACCGATCCCCACTTCTCCACCCCATTCCTGACTTGATGTTGAACACACCTTATGTGGGTGGGTTGGCGATGTGGTGGATTTTCAGATGCACCACCACACCAGCAAAGCCATGTGTTGGGTGCTGCAGCAACCCTCGAACACCGATTGCCCTTCACTCGTTCCTCCCCATCGGCCCCTTCCAGGCAGTCCTTCAACCTCAAACCTTGTAGGAGCCTTCACCTTGATCTCTTCAATGCGTCTTGCCCATCGATGGTTGACGGAATGGCTTGTATCGCCAATGCACAGCCCGTGCCCAACTTGCAAAATTGCCATCTTTTTACGCCCTTCGCTGTTTTCGCTCCCGCTGTCGGAAATGAGCCATGCCAATAGCGCCCTCTTGCCCATCCACCAAGATTTCCATGGCGGTTGCGTCTGTATGCTTGGATTTGGCAATGGACTGATGGTTGGTACAATGCCGTCCATGGCTTTCGACGGTCTTTGCGGAGTCTGGTTTGTTTCCCATTGTGTTGTTGTATGGGGCGTCTTGGTGACGGTCTTTTCTTGCCCAAGTGAGTGTGGTGCAAAGCCGAGCACTCGACTCTCCACCAAAGCGAACTCTCTGCGAGTTGTGGTTGTTGTGGTGTCTGGTGGGAAACGTTGAAAGTACTGAACAAACGTTGAAAGTACTGAACAAACGTTGAAAGTACTGAACAAACGTTGAAAGTACTCAACAAACGTTGAAAGTACTGAACAAACGTTGAAAGTACTGAACAAACGTTGAAAGTACTGAACAAACGTTGAAAGTACTCAACAAACGTTGAAAGTACTGAACAAACGTTGAAAGTACTGAACAAACGTTGAAAGTACTCAACAAACGTTGAAAGTACTCGATCGCTGAATAACGCACATAACGTCAAATAAACGGTTTATCTACAGATCGACAGCGTGGGATTGAACCTGCCGACCAAAGGTATTTTGTCGTAAACACGATTGAATCGGGGACTGACCGAACACGTCCAGCCGCCAGTTTCAGCGGATTTCCCGTGCCTTGCTGGGGTGATGCGCGAGGCGACATCGAGCTTCAGATGGCGACCCACTGCATGCCGCAGTTTACAAAGACGGCCACACCAGTGGGATTGATGCTGCTGTCGACGACTGGTTTGATGGTGCAGTTGAGAGATGTGCGTGCACCACTCGAATTTGGGCAGAGTATACGGACCTGCCAAAGTCGATGGAGACAATGTGAGATCCACAGCTCTCGATCTCAGCGAGGAGGCAGCTGTGGCATAACAAAGTGGATTGTGAGTGTCACCATTGACGTTGACCATTGATGCAGGACTATGATTCCATGGATTGGGATGATATTTGAATCAACGCAGGCATCTGAACAGCAGTTGGTGTTGATTGATGTGCAAAGTAGGAGTAGATCGATCTGCTTGTGCTGTGTGTGTGATATGCAGCTTGTTAATGGGGCCGCGCCGCTGTTGTTGGTGCTCTTCTTCTTGCAGTTCCTGATGTTGCCGCTACTGCCAATCCCATTGCTGTATTTGGGCGGATGCGCGGCATGCGATGCGGCATGCAGCTGTCATCATCCGCCATGTGATCTCCTTGCAAACCATCAGATGCGTGTGGAATTCGCGAAGAGAAGATGGTGACAATGACATTGACATTGACGGGCGCAGCCGCTGCGTCGTCGTCGTGATTACTGGATGTGGATATACTTGGTAGAGGTTGAATTAATTTTATTCTTACATTGCCACAGTTGCTGCAATGGAAGAGTGGTGACAATGGTGGTGGCGGTATCCCATTGCATGAGAATAGAGTGAAGCAGTATGAGATGATGTGATGCGAGATGTGTCATTCAAAGACAAGAGGAGCAATCATTCTTGTGTTAGAATTGGCGCGCAATGTGAAAGCACGGCGATGTTCCGAACAGGATGGCAATACCAAATCACCGTATCACCACCACATCACCACATCATGCAGACATCCTCAAATGCGGACAAGGCGACAATGGCAGCGTGTCATCTCATCCCATTGCATTGCAACAACGAGGACATGGCTTACCTTGACGTCATGGGAGACTGCGGAAAGATCACTGCTTCAGACTTGTGGTTTGCTGCGTGTGCTGGAAGCGGCATTCCATTCTGGGTGATGTGAATGTGGATGGATGAATGAATGAATAAGTCTGCAATGACAGGCAGCGACAACTTCGTGACAAGTTCGTGGGAAGTACCTGCCATGATGCACGTGTCCATATGCTGCAAAGTATGCCAAAGAGGATGGACAAGCTGCAGCTCTGACTTTTTCTGATGTGCCTTTGACAAAAAGAGAGGTCTCTTTGTTGGGCCACCCTCCTCAGCTTCCTTCAATCGAATGGAAGAGCATGCAGCTGTGGTGTCAACTTCCTCTCTCTGCATCATGTGCGGCCATGTTTCTGCTTCTGCATTGCTGTGTTGCTGCCAGTGCCACTTCCATTACCATTGCATTTGTCCATTTTTGTCCATGGAATAAATAGCTGCAAAGAAGCTTGGACAAGCCATTGGTTGCTCATCTTGTCTCAACTGCTGATGCCAGAATTGTGGGTGGTGTTGTCTGCTGCCTTGATGTGGGACCTCTCTTTCCTCAGTGCATCTTGCATCTTACATCTTGCATGTGGCTTGGTGTGGAGTCCTTCGTTGTGGCAGGACAGACTCACACCTAGTGCTAGTGCTCGTGTAGAGACGTGGAGTGTTGTGGAGTTTGATAGATTTCGTTTGAGTTCAATGGGTTGTGCTGTGTCGCAGCAGAGAGTGTATTGGAATGCAGAGTTATAGTTAGTACGTTAATCTAATCTGCTGTTAGAAACTGTGCCGTTTTAGAACCGTGAGGTCAATCTCACTTTCTCTTCCAATTTCATTTTCATAGCAGGCATTTGTTGCGGTAGCATCACTTGGTGTCTCTGTGTTCCCAGGTGCTTCTCTCTACATTCATCATGCTCTGTTCTTGCTTCCTTATCTTGGCATCTTTGTTGTTTGCCTCTGCATGTTCATAGCTATCTACGTTCGCATGGTAGGAATCCGCAGTCCTGTGTGCTTGTCTGTCATATAATTCGATCCTTGATTCCGTGACACCTCATCTCACAATTGGTGTCATCCTTGGTGATGTTCCAAACCTGCAGTTGTTCTGATCCTTTCTGATGTTGGTCACCTGTGGCATGTCTTGTCTGTAGGAGGGGCGCGTGATGCTCTCCGGAGGGGGTGCGTCACTTGCCCATTGCCCTGCTGTCTGTTCTGACTGACATCGCTGTCTGCATGGTTGCCATGATTGGTTTGATATCGGGACCTTCTGATCCACTTATGGTAGGGAGCCACATTGCCAGAGGACAGACAACCCTTCTTGTGGTAGGTCTGTGTTGGAAATCTGGGGTGATAGTAGTAGACTAATCTGGTATCAATCTGTACCGTTTTAGAACTGTGAGCACAACATGCTTATCTTCTTTCGATTCCAATTCCATAGCAAGCATGATCTGCAGTAGCAGCCCATGATCACGCTCTCGTGCATGGCTACTTTCATCTGCATCCTCATCTTGCATTCACATTGGTTCATCGCCTGCTTTGCTTGATGTTGGTGAGCACCTACATGTTAGGAATCGAGGGTACAACTTTGTCGGAATATCCATGATTGCCGCACCTCCCAACATTATTCGCCACAGCTTTGAATATTATTTGTCACATGTTCGGAGACTATTCGTCACACCTTTGAATACCATGTCATTGTGACTATGACTAAGGACACGGACGTGATTGATACCTGTACTACCGCGAGGAGGGTAGTCTGTCCTCTGGTAATGTAAGGACGACACCCATGGTGGATCAGGAGGTCCCAATACCAAACCAACCATGGCAACCATGCAGGCAACGACGTCAGTCAGAACAGCAGGTCAATATGCAAGTGACGCACCCCCTTCAGAGGACAGCATGCGCCCCTCCTGCGGACACGAACATCCGCAGGTTTGGAACATCAGAAAGGATCAGAACATCCGCAGGTTTGGAACATCAGAAAGGATCAGAACATCCGCAGGTTTGGAACATCACCAAGGTTGACATCGATCGTGGGACGATGGTGTCATGAGATCAACAACGGAAACATATGATAGGCAAGTGCTCAGGACTGCAGATTCCTACCATGCCAACGTAGACAGCTACGACGATGCAGAGGCAAGCAACAACGATGCCAAGATGAGGAAGCAAGAACAGAGCATGATGAGTGGGGAAAGAAACACCAAAGAACAACAGAGCGCCCCGAGTCGCCACCGCGACAGATGCCTACTATGCAAAATGAAATCGGAACAGAAAGTGAGATTGTATTCACAGTTCTAAAACGGTACAGCTTCTAACAGCAGATTAGACTACAGTACTAACTATGACCCCGGATTTCCAACACCTACATTTGTCTGGTGCATACTCGTAGACCAGTAGGTACCTCACCCCCGGTCTCATGTCAGCTCAGTGGTCCCACTTCGGTTTCATGCTATCGTGCCCTTCTTCTGGTCATCTCAATGGTTACTTTCTGCATCTCAGGGATTTATCGTCACTTTGATTGTGGTCTTGGGCGATTAGGGATCGCCTCTGTTTGGCTTTCTCACCTACGGTTCTCAAGGACACATCGACTTGTTCAGGTATATTGGTTGTCGCACTCATTCGATTCACTCATGGGCTGATGTATTGTTGTTGACATAGATCTCTTGGTTCCCAACTGTTATTGGGACATGGCCAACTAGGCCACTGGATGAGGGTGCTTGGACGTCGCAAAAGACAGGTAAGGCCATTGGGCTGTCCAAGTGCAACTGGTCGATTGCTGTGTTGCGGTTTGTCTGGAGGATACTATTGGGAGTTGCGGCAATCATGGGTATCTTTGTACATAATACCATTGTGATTCCAGTCAGTCCCAATGGGAGCTGCGGTAATACACGGTATCTTGGCAAAGTCGTACCCCCGATTCCTGACAGGTCTGGTGTCAATCACGTTCGTGTCCTTTATCATAGTCGTAATGACATGGTATTCAAAGGTGTGACAAATAGTCTCCAAACATGTGGCGAATAATATTCAAAGGTGTGACAAATAATGTTGGGAGGTGTGGCAATCATGGATATTCCAACAAAGTCGTACCCTCGATTCCTAACAACCCCATCTGGAGAATAAGACACGTGCCACCTGCGGACTAGAACAATTCAGAAAGAGCATCAAGCATGACACCAATCGTAAAACAGGTGTCAAGAGATCAAGGGCGAAACCTGTGACAAGTCAAGCGCATGACTGCGGAATCGTACCACATGAATGTAGATGATGATATGCATGATGATATACATGATGATATGCATGATGATATGCATGATGAAAGGATCGATGAATACAAGCGAGAATGAAAAAGCATAACTTGATGCTGCTGCAGAAGATGCTATAAGGGAAATGAAAGTCAAAAGAGATGAAGAGATTGAGCTCACAGTTCTAAAACGGTACAATCTAATATCAGATTAGGTTCCTACTAACTGCAACCCCGGATTTCCAACATCGAACCTCAGTCTGGATTGGGTGACAATGTATCTGCTCAGCGCAGATGGGATGTTCGTGGAGCAATTAACGAGCCCGTCCATGAATGCGCTGCAACAGAGGGTGACGCTGATCATGAAGTCCATGGACTACGACAAGCTGTGAGGCAGGGTTTTGAACAACAGTGGATCGCGGGGTTGTGCGTGTCACTAGAGTGGATGGATGATCGCACCTACATGCGCATTTGTGCAAGCACGGTTGGTTCATTTGACTCAATCGCAGTTGTTCTAAATGCACTCTGTTGAATAGAAGCTATTTCGTTGATTGGCTGGTTGATTATCGTTGTACTAAGTATGTGTACGGTGTGTATAATCGTTATGGTGGGCATGGAAGGCGAACTAAGAGACATCGCCTTTTCCATCATGTGTATTGACGTCATGTCGTCATGTATAATAGTCATGTAATGTATGTAGTGAAGTGTTGGATGTCATAAGAGGTGTGCCACCAACGCGTTCTCTTGTGTTGTGAATGGAGATGGAAGCTTCGTTGGATGCCGTTGGATGCTGCACGAGTCCGAATGGGCACCATGCGCCTGCCCTCCTCTTCTGCACTTGGAACAGACAGAAGTGCCTCACTCTTTCGTCTTGAACATCTTGAGCTTGTCTTGAACTGATGCCAAGTGACGCACGATTCCCGGTGTACACATATTGGTGCAGCCGAAGCGTCTCATGTCGGTGCACAAGATCGCAGGGTCGGTCAAGTAGTACTTGCCATTGGCCTTGACACCTTGAAGATCCGCCACAATCAAGTACTCCTTGGAGAAGACGTACGAGAACTCCACGAAGCGAAGGAGCGACTCATCGATGTGATCGGGATGCCAGGCTCCCGTGTTGCTGCAGTACTTGGTGAATGGCGTTCCGGTGGTTGGCAGCACATCTTCACCACAGTAGAAACGGTTTCCGGCTGCTTCATTTCTGTCGCTGACCTCCTCCACCACGCATGCCTGCAGAACCTTGATCATGGCACAGTGCGAAGGACGGAAGGCTGACTTGTTGTATTCGTTGGCAAGGAAGCACGCGATGGATGATACCTCCATCTGTTGGAAGTATTGTTGTCTATCGTTGATTCTTGGCCCGTGATGCTTGTTGGTCTTGAGCACCATGGCGTTCTTCTTGAGGCGGAGTTCGGAATTGTGACGCGCCAGCCTTGCATGGAATGCAATGCGGCATGACCCCTCAGCAAACGGTGATCTTGCCAGTTGGAGCCGGAACTTGAGGTTGACGCGTTTCATGCAACAGAACCGAGAAATGTAGGTCTGGGCCAACTTGTTGACCGAGAGAGGTGTTCGCAAAGACTGGACGGAGATGCTGCGTGTGTTGCAGTACACGTTGACAGGCACCGTTGCTTTCCATCCAAAATATGTTGGAAAATCTTTGGAGATTGTGTATGGTTTCATCTTGGCCTTCTTCATCTTCCCTCTGTTTGCTTCATACTCCACTAACTTGCTCTGAGAGTCGATCAACGACACCGAGTTGAAGACAGAGTGGCGGACGCTCTTGACCACGACTTTCTCAACCATTTCGGGAGAAGAGAAGTCCACAACCTCGAGATCAATGTTGTAGACGGACGCAAACCGCTCAATCATCTTGTCCGTTTTGCTGGTGATACGACCAAAGAAGACGTTCATGGTTCCACCCCTTGGATTGGTCCTGAGTTTGGACAGCTCCGAGACGATGTTGATGCCTGGAGTGCCGGTCGGATAGTTGTCGCCAGACTCACCGTGGTTGTGGAATTCGGTTCCATGACATGCATCATCACCAACGATGAAGGCGACTCTGGTGGGGTGCATCCAGGAGAGCTCATTGGCCTTTTGGATGCCAACCGCTATGTCTTCTGCACGGTCGTCGCTGCGAATGGACTTGACTCCCTTCAGGAAGCGTTCGAAGACACTGACATCATCCACGAAATCAAGTACTTGATATCGATCAGACCCATTGTAAATGTCTCGGTAGGCCACGAACCCCAACCGTAGATCCTTCCCCTTTCCATCAGCCTTGATCTTCTTGACAATCTTGCGGATGGTCTGCTTGGCACCGTCGATGTATGGCCCCATTGAACCAGTAGCGTCCATGATGAACACGAGATCGATTTCGTTCTCCACAGCGTCGAGTTTGCCCAGCACGTCCTTGATATTGGATTCCCTCATGCGACGCTTCAGTCGGCATTGATGCAGCTTTGCGGCAAGCTCCTCGAGGGATTTGGTGGCATTGTCGAGTTGCTCACCAAAATTGCTGATCTCAGTGTTGCATTGAGAAAGTAGTTCGGAAGGTAGGGTTTTGCTCGTGTCCAACTTACATTTCTGCATCATGTCTTGGGCTGCCTTGATGCTTTCGTCGAGTTGCACTCTTATTTTGGCCTCCTTCTTCTCCGCATCGCTGATCTGTTGTTGGATATCCTCCTCATTATCGCTGTCATCCTCTTCCTCCTCTCCGATCTCCTCGAGAACGGCCCCACCACCGCCGAGACTCACGAACTTTTTATTCTGTTTTGGCGGCATCGTACTTTCGTGTTCGAATTGTTTGTCAAGAGCTGATTGAGAATTATGTTTGCCCGATGATGTGAGCTTGTGGCTTTCCCAGCTTCACAACTTGTTTGAGTTTCGGGGTTTTGTGAGAGCGTGGTTGGGGGATGTGTGGAGCACATTGCTGCGCTCCTGTTGCATTCCGGTACACCTTCAAGACATGGTCGCACGCCAATTCGAACACGCACAAGATCGCATCAGATCGCACATGCTCCGAGTTTGCAACACAGTGCTGCGTTGATGCCGAATCTTGGAGTGCAGCGAGGTTTCAGAAGCGTTCGACGAAGTACCAGTCTCATCACTGGGCGGGTCGCCCAAAGACTTCTGACAATTGCTCCACTGCTCTTCGACAGCTTCCCGACGATGGATCAGAAGTAAAGCTCTCCGAAAGAGTCACCTTCGCATCACGTTGCATTGTACTTTCGGGACATGGTCGCACCCTGGAGTTTGGACACGCAGAAGGTCACAGCAGATGTCATCCAGCTCGAGCGTGTGCTCGTAATGCTGTGTTGAGTTGTCACAGAATCTTGGGTGACTTGCGGCTTCCAGAAGCACCCGATGAAGTTCCGTCGTCGTGAACTTGGCACGTTGCGCTGGTGTGGGTTGAAGTACTCTCCGTGGATATCTTGGAATCTGACTGATGGTGTTCGATTCTGTTCGATGCTTCGGTGCCACAGATCGGAAGTGACGATCTCTGGCAATCGTTGACACCAAGACGGAGAAGCAATTCCCAATGAGGGTGCGACCTCCTTTGCCACCATCAACACTGCGATGCAGGAGCCATGAGACGGAACTCTTTTGGTCGCTCCCATCTGCGTGTGATCGAAAAGTGAGAACACCTGTGAACTTCCATTTTCGAAGATGTCATGGATGCCAGGCCTTTGATCGCATGCTTGAGTCAGTGTTTCTATCAACCCTGAATCCCATTCCAGGCATTGGTGTTTGAACAAGCGGAGACACGAGGAGATCTCAGAGACGTCATTTCAATCCAGGGTTGGCGGTTGCTGGACGCCATGTGAGGAGGTATCTTGTGGTTCGGGCTATGACTGGACCGTCCGAATGCGTGTGATGTCAGCAACCAAGATCCAAACCGAAATGTGCTGTCGCCAGTCAGCCGGCGCGAGAAATGCAACGGCACAGGCAGCCATACTCACCTGGGAGAGTCAACACGTCCAGGAGGGAAGACAAGAGAATCAAGCCGAAGTGCTCTCTCTTTACTATCCAGAGTCTCTCTAACTGACTGCATGCTCATACCAGAACATGGTATCCCAAAGTACAAAAGGAGAAATCGAGTTGGATTTGCAGTGTTGCAGTCCTCGTTGTGGCCGATGCCGCTTGCTACATCCCATGCGTCGTCATGCTGCAGCCTGTTGTGTTGCTTTGCGTGTTGTGGTGCATCTTGCACTGATCTATAATACGTGTAACTCCCTTTGCGGCTCTATTGCACTGCCGTACTTGTGCTATCCTTCACGGTCACAGCCATGATTGCTGCCGTCGTCACAGCCACTGTCATCGCGACATCGTCCAACACTTACGCACGGCGTGGCCTGGTGACATGCTCATGCACAGTTGAGATTCAATGAGGGACAGACTATTACCGAACACGGTATCAACCCGATGGGAGAAATTCTTGTTTTGGCGCGAAATCTTCCAACTTGATCAACCACCAAATCTTTTCTCCTCCTTCCTCTCCTCCATTCACGAATCCATCATGACTCAAACCTGACCGACTTGACTCACAACCCACTTGGGAACTATATGCTCTTCAGATCCTCCTTACTACAACATACCTCGATTCCTTCATGCTGATGACTACCACACTACCACCGTGGTCTCAACATGTGTATCCAACTTGCTTCAACTCAAGCAATGGAATCCGAGGGTCAGCTTCAGCCACAGCCACTGCTTCATGACCGTCACTACTGATTGTCATGACCTACACTGCAGTGTAACTACATGTGCGGAGAGCAAAGCACTGTATTGATTGTCTACTCTGTTGCACTGAATCAAGTGCATCAGTGCAGGGTCTCGCCAAGTTGTGTGGCATCGTTTCTTCACCCTACTAACACCAATAAGCTAACTCATAATAACCAGACAAGGATTAGCTACAAAGCACTTATCTACTCATCGTTACAGTAACAACTCTTCAATCAGTACACCTCTCTTGAACTGCATCACACGGCTATCCCGAAGCTGGCAGATCCAAGAGACATCCTCCACCGATTCGTGCCGACTGCGCCCGAATCCTAACTTGCACTTACTCTGTAATGGGTGCGTTTCTCCTTTCTCTCGTCTCCCCCGAATGAGTGCCGTGATCAATCACGCTCGTCGCGTCAGCTTCATTCCGCGTGAACGAGTCATACATTCTGAGTTCATGGTCGAGATAGCTTGCTGTGTCACCATCTTGTGCAAAGGCTCCAAACCATTGCAGACCAGGTCGTAGGCCTCTTGGAAGATGGGGTCGCACTTGACTGGTCAGTTGCAGTTGCGGCTGTTGCTGTTTGCGTTGGCACATCGTCGGCCGCGGGATTTGTTGCCTGTTGGAAATCCGGGGTGGTGTGATAGTAGAGAACTAATCGTTTGTTAGAATCTACTTCTCTGAACTGTGAGCTCTTCATTGCTCTCAATCTCAAAGTTCGATCTCCTCCTGAGATCACCATGGGTCCCTCTGTTGGTCTAGCAGGCATTCAACTTGCATTCATTGCAAGTTCATCATGGACATGCATGCACCACCGAGTACCCCATGTTCGTGCACAAAAGCACGTTGTCCTCCGCTGATAGTTTCGATGCTTTAGACATCGCCGAGTCGTAGGCATCACACAGGTCGGTCCATTCAACCAGATCACGGTCTCCCATTCGTTACGGGAACACCTCGGTTGGGAGCTCATTCAGCTCCTCGACCATCACACATCTCCGATCATCTCCGATCATCTCCGATGTTTCGCCTGTCGTTTCTCCACTTACTTCGCCGATCACTTCACCGGCTTCCTGGAGGTTCCTCATACCAGGTTCGTTCATAGGCCATCTCACACTTCGTGACATCGGCCTTCCTCCAGTACTCTTTTCTCATTGGTTGCAACATGGGGGCCGTAGTCGCTCGTATCGTGATGTTGGTCACGATTCCAACATCCCTGCCCCCTGTGACATTCACGTGTGATTGGCATTCCTGCATTGAGGTCACGAACGCCAAGGTACGGTTCGCATTCGGCACGTGTCGTTCTCCATCATCAGAACACGTGCAGCTCACATTTTTCTGTCACAAAGATCCAAAGGTGGGAGTTGCGGTAATGTAGCATATCATGACATTCGGCTCCTTACTCCTGGGAGGTGCGGCAATATGGTGTTTCAGAACACCCGATTCCTGACAGTTGCCTTCTTCCCTAGCACGGATGCGCTTGTAGACGTATCCCAGATGTCCCTCCTTCGATCCCTGCATGGAGGTTGGCATGCAGGACACCAGCTTGACGTCGAAGTTGGAGATTTCGATGAGATCATGTGGATTCAAGTAGCAGATGAGGTACTTGGCGGAGCTCATGTTCCACATGTTCGAAAGGTGATCCCACAGGTCCGGTAGGAAGCCTGTTTGTATTGTTGTTTGTTTTGTTGTCATGAATGATGTGTCCAGTGAGTGAATGAATGAGTGAGTGAGTGTGACATTACCATGCCATGTGCAGATGATCACATACAGAATCAGCCCGCAAAAGCTGCACGCACATCAACTTACCAATGCTGAATGTTGGAAATCCAGGGTGGTGGTGATCGTAGAAAGCTAATCGTTTGTTAGAATCTACTTCTCTGAACTGTGAGCTCTTCATTGCTCTCAACTTCCAAAGTTTGATCTCCTCCTGAGATCTCCATGGGTCCATCCATTGGTCTAGCATACATTCATCTTGCATTCATCTTGAATTCACCATGGACATGCATGCACCACCAAGTTCCCCATGTCCGTGCACTCATCACACTTGTTGGAATGTGTGTACTCGGATGTGTATGCATCAGTCACACTTGCGTGCCAGCAGGAATATTTGTTGGCGCAATCATGACCCAAAATTGATATTAGAGCACTATTGTAACAATCACGAGGGGAGAGCAAAAGCAAAGTACCATGCCGGGATTCAAACCCGGAACCTCAGATAGAATCACTGGTGCTCTACCGTTGAGCTACAGGCGATGCGATTGCTGAACCGAACACAAGTGAAATTTATAGATAGTGGGGGCTACGGGAGTAACGTACTTAGCACTATTCGGTTTTGTGCTGATAATTGATGACGTCACAACAATACTACCACAATACCATGAGGACACTACGATACTACAATGTCAGGATACTGCAATACCAGCGGATACCACAGTATCCACCGCATGTGACATCACATCAAGGCCTTACCTACCAGGTCTACAGAGAATGAAATATGATTTAAATTTTCCATCAGATTCGATCAATCATCAGATTCAACAAAACCTGAGAATGGAACAACGACGAGACAACGAGAGAGAGACAACAACATTGACGATCAAGTCAACATCAACAAGCAACAAGGAGAGCAATGTGCATAGAGGTGCAAGAGTATTGTACCAGTAATGAGAGCAAGGAAGAGATGGATCAAGAGAGCATCTTGATCATCTCATTCTGCACGCTCGCTCATCAACAATCGATAACAGTAACAGTAGCAAGTAACAGAAACACTTACAGCCAAAGAGTGTGACTACTACTGATTCTCCGTGCGCGGAGCTTTCCAACACTCTCTCTCTCTCTCTCTCTCTCCATGTTATCAGTGCACAATACTCTGTATTCGATACGTACTCAATCATCCTGTCTCATATTGACCTACTGCTTCATGCGGAGTTTTCAATGTCTTGGTTGACCTCCTCCTTTACATATAGTTGAGATTCAATGCGGGACAGACTATTACTGGACATGGTATCCACCTCTGATGGGAGAAATTCTTGTTTTGGCGCGAAATCTTCCGACTTGACCGACCACCAAATCTTTTTCTCCTCCTCTCTCTCCTCCATTCACGAATCCATCATGACTCAAACATGACTGACCTGACTCACATCTCACCTTGGGAACTATATGCTCCTCAGATCCTTTCTCTACAACACACCTCGATTCCATCCATGCTAATGACTGCTGCACTATTGCTGTAGTCTTGACACGTGTATCCAACCTGCTTCAACTCAAGCAATGGAATCCGAGAGTGAACTCAAGCCACAGTCATTGCTTCATGACCGTCACCATTGAGTGTCATGACCTACACCACAGTGTGTCTATGTGTGTGGAGAGCAAAGAACTGCAATAATTGCTTACCCTCAAGCACTGAACCAAGTACATCAGTGCAGGGTCCCACCAAGCTGAGCGACATTGTTTCTTCACCCTACTAACACTACAAGCTAACTCATAACAAACAGACAAGGATTAGCTACAAAGTACTCTTCTACTCATCATTACAGCAATAACTCTTCAACCAGTACACCTCTCTTGAACTGCATTACATGGCTATTTCGAAGCTGGCAGATTCACGAGACATCCTCCACTGATCCGCGTCGCCTAAGCCCAAATCTTAACTCATATCCATGATCTCCATGATGCCACAGTAATAGAATCTTTGGATTCTGTTCTGATGTGGAGTCAGCTGTTGATGTGGGGACACATGACATTATGTCAGTGCTAGCTGTCAGTCCATCCTCCTTCACATTCCATATTCCGTTGATGATGTAGATGGGAGGTAAAGGTATTGTCATTTTGGGTATAGTTGTGAAATATTTCGACCTTGGCTTGATGTCACTTGTTTCTGTCGAATGGATAGACAGACCAAATATCTGATGCTCTCAGATAATGTTGTTCACCCATTGCCTTCCGAAATGGTGAACACATTGGCACGCGTAAATTTGTGATGTGATTCACTCAATCACGCTTCATTGATGGCATGAATGTTAGCGCCGTTTGCACAGAGAGTACAAGAGAACAATGGGTGAGTAATGCACATACACCTATGCACATTCCGACACACAAACAACACAAAAACAAAGATGCGAAAGACTACTCTTTCCCATTCAGTGCTGAAGGTGATTGTGCACGTCATGTTAGAATAACAAAGATAGCAGTTGGCAAACAATCCAGATCTATTATGCAGAAAAGCAACATCATGCAGAGTAGAATAGGAGGGTGTGCGTAGAGTATGCAGTGCGCATGATGTTGTGATGGATGTAGAGGAGTATGACACAAGGTCACTCAACAAAAACGCGCAGTGCAGGACGGAAAACAAAGCGAGAATCGAACCAGCGCAAAAGGATCGCATGAGCAACGAAAGACTCTCTGCCGTGTTGTGTGGCGACACGCGATGCAAAACGTAATACAGTGGATTTCATTTTCATCGCACGACGAGCATCCCAAATGCGCTTTCGAGACGGATTGGCAAACATGCCTCTGCGACCCAGAAACCGTGAGAATCAGCATCGATCTGAACCAGGTGGGACGAAGATATCAAATGTAAAGTCTGTCCAACCACTCGTGAGCTTGACGATGTCACTCAACATGGAGCATGCGACGTTGCCATGCACTTAACGACAAGAAGAATCACGTCATCACAGTTTCGACTCGAACTAACGCCCGTAACCACTCGTGTCTCAACTTAGGAGGTATGACTGGAAGAGAATGAGACAGGTCACGGACGGACAAGTACTGATCTAGCCTCCTCTTGACATGCCCTGAAACCAGATTGAATGACACATCTGGATTCTGACACCAAGACGGATCCTGACGTGTTGCAGTGGCGAGGATTGCAAGCAGAGAGAAAGGATGCAAACAACAGAAACATCGCATCACTCTCACAACAGCAGCATCCATCACATCGAGCATCAAGCAAGCGCGCGGTTTCGTGGTTGATCATCAAAAACCCGTCCTTCCTTGCTGTGAAAATTTTCCTTTCCCCTCCGCCCGTCTCTCTTCCTGCCATGACGGTCTTCGACTTCGGGTCCGTTCGCTCTGCCTCTCGCTCGTCTCCTTCGGGTGGTGGCGGTGGCTCTGCGGCCCTGGCTGGTGCCCCATTGGGCGCTCCTGCTGGTGGGTTGTTTCCGCCTTCTGCAGTGGCATCTGTTACTGGGGGGTTGGTGATGGCGATGCGATGGTGTCGCTGTTGTGGGTTGAATCTGTGGGGTCCATCTGTGGTGGTATCATTGGGGGCTCAGAGGAGAAGGGCGCTGTGCGCTTCTGCACTCGCTCTCTCTGTCCAACGAAGAGCCATGTTGGGAACAAGGCTCCCCTGTGCGATGGGAGCTTCTACGTCCGCACCATCAAGGCTGACCAGGCACGATTGTGCCTTATGCCGGCGTACGATTGAAGTTGTTTTTTTTCTACGATTGATTTTGTACTTGATACGATTGAGGTTGTTGTTGATGATGTAATTCCAAAAATTATGATTACTTGAGCTATCTCTCTCTCTTCTGCTGTCTGCACCTCTTGGTCGATCGTATCTCAAGATGATTCGGTTTGCACCTCTTGGTCAATCGTATTCATGCATTTCGAGATTATTCGGTTTGCACCTCTTGGTCAATTTCTATTAGCCTTCTTGTTTTGAATGGAGGTCAATGGTTGGTTGAAGAGGTGTCTTCTCATATGCAAATATTTCTTTACGATTGAATCTTGACTCATCTGACTTCAGTTTGAGTCTTGACTAATACGACTTCAGTTCGAGTCTTGACTAATACGACTTCAGTTCGAATATTGACTAATCCGACTGGATGGATTGTTAACACGACTCGTAGGTGAGACTAACAATGTGATTGCTTGGGTGACATTATTCATGACTAGTATCTATTGTGCACAAGTCTAGGTCTTGTGTCACCAATAGTCTATCTAGCCAGCCGTCTAGGGCAGATTGGCGCCTTCCATCGACGCGTCATGGTTGCTTGTGTCCATGACCAAGGAGGGCCTGCTGGCTGAGCTCAAGGCTCCAACAGTGTGGCGTGCCTTTCTTCGCGACCTCGCCACCTCTCGCCTCCGTGTCGAGGCTGGTGAGGATGTACCGATCGTCTCAGTTGACGATTTCGCGGCTGTTGAGGACTTGGCCTCCCCTCGCCGCCTCGCTCTCCGCATCAGCCCACGCGCAGACGAGGTCTCCTCCATCAAGCTGCAAGAGCTGGACATCGTGGCACCTCTGCCAGACAAGTACCAAGTCTCAGACGACACTGACCCTGCCATTGCTGGCGCCGTTGTTCTGATTGAGAACTGGGAACAGGTCCGCTCCAACTTCGCGCAGCTGGAGAAGATTGTTGCCGGCATCGAGAAAGGACAGGGCGCCGTTCGCAACGCGGTTGCCAATGACATCAGCGCCGTCATGGCCAGCCTGCAGCGTCTGCACACTCAAGATCAGCTCCTCAGCGCTCGCATGGGCGAGGGAGCGAGTGCTGACAAGACACTCAGTGAGAAAATCCTCGGCATCCGATCTGCAGTGGAGATGACGCACTAGAAGGTGCTCGACTTGGAGCGCTCTGGTGCGGCCAGATTCGCGCGTGAGTGGGCCACCCAGCTTCCCACTCTGCGCTCATCGCTCGACAAGCTCTTCACTCATTACAGCAACTTGGTCAATGCCATCGTTGGACACCTGGATTCCCTGCAGTCCAAGCCATCCTTTTTGCCGGAGCGGTCCTCTCCTTCTCGTGGAGTCTCCTTTTCTCCCATCGCTTCCGCTGCATCCATCGCAACCATGGTGGATGATGCCGTCGAGCGCCGCTTCTGCGCATTCGAGCGCGACATGGAGGCCAGGCTTTCTGCTTCCCGCTCGGTCCCAGGCATCTCCACACCCAGCGATGTTGGAACTGACCTTGCCAAGCGGCTGAACGAAGCAGAGCGTTGCGTGGAGCAAGCCCTTTGACTCCAATCCGACCACGCCTTCTCGACTGACAGCGACACCTTCGCATCGCTTGAGGACATTCGCGCCTGGATGGACTCCAACAACATCAAGTCAGTGGGATTGTTCTGGGATATGTTCTCCCTGCTCGTGTCCATGAACTCCAAGGCCAACAAGAGCGGCAAGGATCGCGCTGATGAGGGCTACTCTGCCAGTCGTATTGCTGCCACTGTTGCTGGGATTGACCTTGCCGCGTCCATGGGCCACATCCGTCCCGTCGCTTTCTTTGCAAAGAACGGTTGTGGAGAGCTCTCGCCACCTGAAGAAGGCCTGGCCGCTGCTCCCAGCTGGAACAAATGGGCCAATGGCATGTCATCCTACCGTAGCATTGTCTCTTCGTCCTACCGTGGGTACCTACAAGGCATCAACAGAAAGGTCCCGTCCTGCGGCAACCCTGCCCAGGCGGCACTTGCTTGTTACCTTAGTGGGCACGCTGAGATCCATTGGCATGGGCTCACCTCATTCATGCAGACCTTCTACCATGACCTCGTGTCGGCATTCAACTTTCAGGCCGCCTCGGCTTGGAACTTGGTTGGCCGATGCGTCTGCTCCGTCTTTGACAAGCTACATCTGGTCCGATCTGACTCCAGTTTGGTCGCTGACGAGATGGCGAGCCTCGACAACAAGGCCAAGGTCCTGTGGTCCGTTCTCCGCTGTCATCGCATCATGGACTCGCTCCTGGAGGTCGAATTCCATGGGCATCCTGCCCTTGCTCGGGCGCTGTCCATGTACCAGCTCTCTGAGCATGTCAACAGGTCCGAGATGGAGGAGTTGCGTGATGAGCTCAAGCTTGTCAAGTCGCTGGCACAGGATGCTATGGACGAGGCTGAGCGCAGCGGCAAGAAGGCTGCTGAGGCCAAGCGGGCTAGTGCCAACGTGAAGAACGAGCTCAACCAACAGAAGAAGAAGGGCAGTAACTGAGACACGGCTCCTGGGTTGGCTGTTGCGGTGGATGGTGTGGATTCCAGACCATCCTTGCACGGCATGACTCGGGGCACAGTTGGGCGCAGGTTGCGGCGGACTGATTGCTGTGCGGGCGTCGTTGCTTCACGATGCCCGGCTTGGGTGTTCGGTCTTGACTCGCTGGGGCTGTCTGTCGGCTTTATCGCCGGTTGGTCTGGCTCTGACGAGGATGGCGCGATCATCCGGCAGCTGCTTCCATTGGTGGTGCTGCAACCAGCAGCACCATCTGTGGCGCAGCTCAACAGCGTTAATCTGCTACTAGCCGAGCATTCCATCACCAAATCCCTCTTCTCTGCTGTTGCTGCCAGTTCTCTTGTTGTGGTCGCTTCATCGCATCGCTCTTGCTGGCTTCCACCTGGTTGGTCGGCAAGGTCTTGGCGCGTGGAGCACTCACAGGTCGGTGGCGTCACCGATGCCGTAGGCTCTCCGACTATCTTCTGGCGATGCCCTTCGCCTCCACACGGCCCCCTACAGATTCATTCGGTTCCTCGCACTCTGCACTCGGTGCTGGACGACAAGCAGTCGTCTCAGCACTGGCATCCTCCTCCACCCAACCTCAATGTTGGACCTCTTCGCGTCGTCCGCGTGGACGCCGTGAAGGTGCATGGTAAACCTGTGCTGCATCCTGGTGGTCTCATCCCGATCGGCTGCCTTCGGTCAGAGTTTGTGCTGGCAGCTTCCGTGTTCGGTCGTGGCAGGTGGTGTGCTCGCCCACTTCGGTCGTTCGAGCGTCTTCGTGCGCTCGACTTCCCTGATACGGTTGCTCTCACCCTTCCTTCTGCTTCTGCTTCTGCGCTCCCAAGCAAATTGTTCTTCTCTGTTTTGTCCCAACTTTGCACATTCAACAAGGGGGGTACTTTTCTTTTCGATTCTTCTTCCTTTGCGACTGGCTGCCGTCCTGTCAGTTCGCCTCCATCTTCCGCCGGTCGCGGCTTGAGTCCGTCTGCAGCGGTATTCATTCCTGGATCCGCTGCAGCGGCATCTACCGCTCACCGTGTTACTACCAACTCTACGTATCTACCATCGCCATTTAGCGGCTCCAAGCCAACCACTTCATCGCTCCACACCGTCAGCTCCGTCTCTCCTCCTGCCTCGTCATCTGCCAACGACAACTCGTCTTGTACTCCTGATTCCACATATTCATCAGCAGCCAGTCACACTCCCATCAAGACATGGGTGGCTCCATCAGAACTTCAGCGCAGCGTGCTGGAGGAGGCGGAATGAAACCGGCGCGCTCAGAAGGCTACCAAGTCCGACAACGCATCCATTCCCACTCACCTCTGGATGGATCAGCTGGTCAAGGGCTCTGCAAATCAATGGGATATGGCGGATATGCAGAACCTGGAAGCCGGATGCAACGGCCTGAGGAGATGGATGTTGGGATGGTGGAGTCGGCGCATCACCACCTCCTTCTGGAGATGGTACTGTCGGCATCACCTCTCCCTGCGTCGTGTCACCACCAAGGTTGTTGCTGTTTCAACTGATGGCATCTACCAATGGAACCGGAAAGGCAGGGCAAGGTATGCAGCATGGCGAAGACAGAGGCGACAGTCCTCACCTGATGTATTCAATGCTGCTTGCGATGCAATCGCTCGAGCGTGTCGCTCCACTTGGTGGAATTGAGACGACGGGTCTCGCCCTCTGTTCTGGAGGTGGGCCAAGGAATATCAGACTATCGTTCAAGAGGGTCTGCCAGTACACTTTCAATCGTCGCCGCCAAGCTACACTCAATCGCAACGCAACGCCAACGATCCTGACCTAGACTGATAACTAGCTAGAATATCCTAGTCTCCCAATTGAGTCCAGTCATGTATCTGCTGTTGCCAGTACTGGATCGATTCCAGTAACGTCCATGACTGAGACCAGTCAGTCGAGTCCAACCATGTGAGACTCGACTCAGTCGTACCTGCGGTGCCAACATATGGAAACATGCCACCACCAAACTTGATGCCAAAACATGGAAGCAAGTAAATGAGTGACCAGGTGGTGCAGGTTTGGAATTCAGGCGTGGTTCTTGGAACAGGCACGGAGTAAGCAGAGGCAGCATGGCAGAGTGCGCTACTTGTGGAGTAACGCAAAGTAGAGCAGGTGGAGGCAAGAAGGAAGGAAGGAAGGAAGGTAATCATAATCTACAATTATCCCTCAATCGTCTGCTGGCATAAGGCAGATCCCCACATTCGAGACATGATGGCAGCGAAGCTGAGCAAGGTCCAACAAAAGCGATACATCATCCCAGGCACTGTTCACTCTCTCACTTTGTTCTTCGGGGTACCCAAGGGAGAGACCAACATCCGCATGGTGTATGATGCAACTGCAAGTAGCCTCAACGACGCTGTCTGGGCGCCTGGGTTCCCACTCCCGACTCTGGACACTCACGTACGAGCTGTGGGCACCAACACTTTCATGGCTGACAAAGACATCGGAGAGATGTTCCTGAATTTCATGCTTCATCCATGCCTGAAGCGGGTCTGCGGTGTCGACATCACACACTATCTGACTGAAGAGGACCCCAAGGCTGGTAACAAGCTTGTTTGGGAGCGATGGGATCGGGCAGCAATGGGCTTAAAGTCATCGCCTTATCAAGCTGTCCAAGCCATGCTCTTCGCTGAAGAAGCTATCCTGGGGTCCCACACTGATCCGCTCAACGTGTTCCAATGAAGCCAAGTCCGGCTGAACCTCCCTGGATCGGTGAATTTCAATCCGTCTCTTCCTTGGGTTTCGAAACTGGACAGCAACGGCAACATTGCAGCAGATGCCTTCATCTACGTGGACGATGTCCGTCCTACTGGAGGCTCACAAGACATCTGCTGGCGGGCTACCAAGCGAGTGGGACACATGCTGGCCTACCTTGGTGTTAGAACGTAATCGTAGATGGGTTTGAAGATACCGCACCGAGAACGTAGAGTGATCAAGTCGTTGTTGTTGGTGAGGAGAGTGTTTGTTTACTGTGTTATTCGTATGGTAGTAGGAATGCTGTCGAGCTCACAAGATTGTCTTCTTGGAACTGTGAGCATGAGAGAGGCATGACATGATCTCATGCAATTGCAAGTAAAAATAACACGGAGACAACACGACAAATGTGCGTGTTACTGCGTGAAGATGAGGTGCAAAAGTCAATGAACAAAACCACCGCGATAGCCCGTGTTGTAAATTACGTCTTCTCACGATGTTGCTAGTAGTACAATCACACGATTGATCGTATTCACTTGAGAAGGTCAGGGCAAGATTCGCACGTGTCACACCCAAGATCCAAGTCTGTCCTGATTGGGCAGATTGGCTCATCTTGGCAAGAAATCAATTTCCACGACATTTTTGGATCTGTGATTGAGGGAAAACGATTCTTGCGACGCGAAATGCGACACAAATCTGACACAACGGATTTTCGACCAAAATTTCCGTTCGGAACGGAAAAGGTAAGAAAAGTGAAGATTTCTGATTGGTCGACGGGTGTCGCTATTGTTAGAGATTTAGCGTGCGCTAATACTCCCCAAAGCGTGTCCCGGACATTCAGGTCTTGTAGGTCGGGGAAGAGGACTCGGTGTGCCCTTTCCAGAAGAGGATGGGCTTCACGAGGGGCCAGAAGACAGCCCATGGAAGGAACTTCGTCATCACGTCGGCGACGTTCTGCGTGCTGGGGATCTTGATGAAGTAGAGGATGCCAGCGGCGACAGCGGACCGGACGCGATGGTAGGCCAGTGCGTTGTGGCGCTTGGAGAGCATGCTCTTGGGGATTGTGGAGGAGGTGATGACGGACTGGTTGTCGCCCAGCATCCAGCTGGGGCCGTCGATCGGAATGCCCATTTCACGAAGGGCAAGACGGAGGGAGATGATCTGCTCCGTAGCTTGACGGGCAGCGACGAACTCGGACCCGTAGGTGGCGGTCTCAACCGTGCCTTGACGCTTGGAGAACCATTCGATGGGGGTCTGGTTGACCAGATGGAGTGCACCGGTGGCCGATCTGCCAGTGACTTGGCAGTGGAGAAGGTTGGCATCGACGAACGTGGTGGTTCGGACGGGCTTGCCTTTCGGCTCGGGGATGTCGTCCGGAATCTCCTCAGAGGTCTTCCTGTAGACGGAGTAGATCCAGTCATGGTTGGGAACCTCGTAGTGAAGATCGAAGCGGGGAACGCAGGTGCGGAAGCGGATGGCAGCATCAGGGTGCTTGCGAAGGTATCCGTACACTCGCTTGGCGCGGTCCAGATGGCCTTGGCGAGGAGCTGAGCGGAAGCGTGCCAGCGTCATGACGGCGACAGATATGTCAAACCGTCCGAGGGAGATACACCACTGGAGTGCACCGATGAGCGACATGAACTTGCGTTTGTCGGTTTCGCTGAGTTCGGAAGAGGTGTCGAGCTCCGGACTGTCGGCCTTGTCGAGAGGGCAGCTGATCTTGCGTGGAAGCTCGCCAAACATGCGTTCGTAGTTCTCCATCATCCGCTTGATGTAGGATTGCGGGGAGAGCTTGAGAGTGCCGTCGGGATCACGGCCGAAGTCAGCACCGAGATGGTACTTGATAGGACCAATTCCCTTGAGCTGGTACCCGTACTTCGAAGAGAGGATGTCGAAGAAAGCCTTGGGATCGGCCATTGTCGCAGTGAGGTCATCGACGTAGACGCAGACGTACTCCCAATGGGAGTTGGCGTCACGCATCCAGACGTCGGGATCGGAGCGGCATTGGAGGAAACCCATGTCGCGAAGGGTGTCGGCGAGAGCCTCATGGAATCGGGCGCCCGATGTGCGCAGGCCGTAGAGTGCCTTGACTATCTGCATGGTATGACCAGCGAAGTCACCGAATTCGTCGCCTGCAATGAAGCAGATGCGTTCTTGAGTGAAGGCCTCAAGATACGCATTGCCGATGTCTCCAACCCATGTTGGAATGCCGTTGAGTTCGCCGGCGAGGAGGGAGAGGCGAAGAGAGCGAAGACTGACCACACCTGCGTAGGATGCATCCTTGCAGGGGTCGGTGAGGTGACCACCAGCAACGCAGCGCGCCTTGTGACGGAGGTCATGCTTCACAGCATAGACCCATTGGAGGCGGATCTTCTGGAAGCCGGAAGGGACAGGGGCGCCTTTGACGAGAGACTTGAAGGTGTGGTACCCGAAGAGTTGGTCCATCTCCTTCTTCTCAGCGTCGGCCCAAAAGGAGTTGTCGTTCTTGTCGTCGAGTCGCATCGCTTCCTTGTGGTTGCGAGGGACTTGGACACCGAACTGAAAGGTAGGGGCGTGGTTGAAGGTCTTGGACTTGGCGACGTGGACTTGTCGCTCGAGACGGTTGGTTCGGATGGCGAGGCGCTTGAGGCGCTTCCAGCCAGGCTCGTCGAGCAGCTCGTGGCGGCGGCTGTAGGCAGCGCAAGAGACGGGATCATCCTGAATCATGATGGAGAGGGGTTTAGTGGAGGTGGAGCCGTCTCCCCATTTGACGATGACGTTGAAGCTTGATCCCTTGTAGGAGGGAGAGGAAGATGAGAGGGGACCCTCGTGTCCGATGATGGAGTCGAACTCCCACTTGGCGTCGGGGTCGTCGTTGTGCTCCTGTTGCCGTTCGATGATGTCGGCGAGCTCAACGTAGGAGATGAGGTCATGCGTCTCCCCATCGGCCAGTGCGAGTAGCATCTTGATGCGTTGGTGGTTGGCTGCGTCAAGGTCATTGACCTTTTGCACCACCTCCGCTTTGACTTGCTGGCCATCCTTCTCGTGGATGAAGGTCATCCCAACGAGATCCTCGGGAGAGAACTTCGGGATGTGGACCTTGGCATTCCCCACTGTTTCAGGGTCTGTGCCGCGGCGGTCAGCCAGGATGGAATCGGCGAGGGAGTGTACGATGGGATCGGAGTCAGGAGGGACGGAGATGTCGTCGTCTGGCTCCCCATTCGCCACATTCATGGCATCAGAGCCATCGTCCTCCCCAACAATGGGGAAGGGGAAGTCCGCACGAAGATTGCGGGTGGCAGAGTCGTTGGCAGGTCGGATGGCAGACCAAGGAAGAAGTCGTTGGGTCTCGTCATCGAGGACCCAGAAGGTAAGATCATCGCCTTTGTGAAGGCAGGGACCGGCCCAGCGTCCACTGCGCTCCTTGGACTGGCTGGGGAAGGCGGGGTTGTCAACCCGGTAGTAGACAGGTTGCCACCATCGGTAGGATAGGAACTTGGAGATGTCCGGTCGCTGTCCGAAGGCGGCTTGAAGGGGGGTGATGGAGCCAGCGGTGACCTGCGCGATGTGATTGAAGAGATCAACCACATAGAGCGTGCAGATCAGCCAGAAGCGGTCGGGAGTCCCCGTGCGATCCATCACACCGTTGGTTGTGCGTTTGATATCTTGGATCCGGCGTTCCGCGCCGTTCTGGTGTTGATGTTCCGGCTCACTCTGGTGATCACGGATGTGATACTGCCGGAGGATCTCCATAACCTTGTTACCGATCTGCGCCTTGGCATTATCGGACATCAGTAGGTCGGGAGCCCCGTGGCGTCGGATGAAGTCACGGAGAGTGTCGGAGATGCGGCTCTCGGATGGCATGGGAAAGCCGGCCGTGAACCGAGAGTCGAGGGCGACGTGCACCTGAAGCATGGTGCAGCCACCATGGCCGGGAACCCCGTCGTCGTGAGCAGGGGTATCGGAGAAGAGCGTATCCATCGCAACCGTCTCATGGAGACGGTCAACGTTGGCCGCTGGGAACCGAGACTTGAAATGCTTGCGCATGGAGAAGCGCTCGGCGGTACGGTACCATTGAGAGGTACACCGAAGAGTGTCGCGAACGCGACGAGCTGGTATCCAGCCGAAGTGGGGTCGGAGAGCCTCGTAGTCGGCAGGCTTGCGAGTGGCAATGATGCTGCCCGGGTTGTCAGCGATGTCGGCTTGGCGAGCACCAGTGTAGGCCGTGAGAACGGTAGAGTTGTTCTCGCGGCGCTGGAGTGCTGCGGCGTCATCATCGTTGACGTCGTCGAGGTTCATCTCCTGGTCGAGGGAAGAAGGGTCCCATTCGTCGTCCGCGGTGAAGTCGACATGTGGATACTTGTCGAGTTCGGAGCGGGTAGGCTTGGCCATGTCCATGTAGGACAGGCCCTGCCGGACAGCCAGTGGGATGATGTGGCCTCCTGGTGTGATGATGGTCTGGCGACCTCCAGGGAGATTCCGTGGGCGTTCGTTGACATCCATTCCGAAGGCACCAAGCTGGTTGGATGAATGAATGGTCTTGCCCTTTCCGTAGAGCGCGTATTGGTGGAATTTACCAATGATGGGCCCTTCGGTGGTCTGGATGAGACCAGCAACCGTACCGATGTCGAGGTTGGCGATGGCAGAGTCACCTATGCCACTGACGTCGGCGGTGTGTCCTGTCTTGCAGAGAACGAGGACGTCATCGCCAGCCAGGCCACCATTGGCACCGCTGTCGACGAGAGAGCCAGAGTGGTCCTTGACAAGCTTGTTGAAGCTGTACCGAACCACCGTGGAGTTGGCAAGGCGCCAGGTCTGGCCCTTGTAGACCAGTTGAGGAGTATCGTCAGACGAAGAGGTGGACTTGGTCTGTGCGAGAAGGCGATCGATGGCAGTGGACTGGTCACCAGCCTTGGAAGAGTCCGTGTTACCAGCGGATGGAGTTGCGGAAGGAGTGTCGGTGGTACCTGAAGATGTGGCAGCGTTGTTGGCAGCTCGGTGGGAGTCAGCCTTGCCCTTGCCCTTGTTCTTGCGCCACTTGCCCTTTGCCTCAAGGAAAGCCTTACGCTGATCCTTGGACATCTCACGCCATTCATCATTGGGGATGGAGCGACGATCGTCCTTGGCATAGTCCTTGCCATTTCCCTTGCCAGCAGAGCCGCCGGTCTTGGCGTTGTTGACCTTGCGCCGAGATGTGGTGCGAGGCTGGTTGGCATCGAGGGATTGTGCCTCATCTCGAACGAACTCGAGGAGGTCTTCGAAGGAGACACCGACCTTGATGAAGCCGCGAGATTGCTTGTGACGTTGACGGGAGTTGGACTTCACGTTGGTGTAGGCCCGAGTCAAGTCGACATCAGGACCGATGGCGGTACGCAACCATTGCTGCTTGACCGCCTCATCGACACATACATCATCAAGCTCTTCGATGTCATCGAGCTTGGTTTCCCAGGCATCGAGGAATTGCTCGCGGGTCTTGGTCCAAGATTGGTCCAATCGGAAGGCGACGATGGCATCTCTGTACTTGATGGACAGAGTCTCGCCAACGACGCCACTGGTGTAGCTATCGACGAGATCGGCGTAGGCTGCACGGCCATCGCAAGACTTCTTGTAGGCACGGATGATGCGCCGACTCTTGGAAGTCTTGACATGCTCAGTGAGCACGGCGAAGAGGTAGCGATTCTGGCTCGCGAAGAAGGCCTCGTCCTTGGGTGCCGGCATGAAATCCATATCGAGATGGTGGTTGAGTCCATGGGAGAAGGAAAGAGTCTCGAAGGTCCGCATGAAGGTGAGGAAGTGCTTGTCGTCCTTCAGTGTTGGGAGCGACAGGGTCTCTCGCTTGGTCGCCTTGCTGAACTCCTTGACGTAGTCAGCCGGTAGCTCCATGGCTTGGACACCTTGGAAGTTGGAAGAGGGTGCCATGGATGGAGTCACAGGCGGTTGCGGGAAGGCAGGATCAGGCACCGAAGCCGAAGGTTCGAATCCGAAGTTCACATGCGGAGGTTCTTCGGCCACAGGACGGAATGCGGATGCCGGAGTGGTGTGGTTGCCCATGCCCATGCCCATGCCAATTGGAGATGGCACAGGTGTGCTTGCAGTCGAATGCGAGCGCGAAGAAGGAAGAGAAGGGTTGCTCTGCTCAGCCGTGAACGCCATGAAGGTAGCGCGATCAAGCTCGTTCCAGGTATCGTCATCCAGAATGGACTGGGTGAGGTACCACTTGCCAAGGTTCAGGATCTTGCGGATGTGGTTGATGCCGAGGGATGCGGTGAAAGGCTCGCCATCATCGGTGTTGCCACTGAGATGGAAGCTGCGAAGGTCATCCTCAGTGAGAGAGACGAGGTCGAGAGGGCTGATGATGTCCTCGTGAGCGATGATATCGCGAGGAGTTGAGTCGGAAGGGATGCCGATGACACCGAGGATATGATCCAAGGTGGCGAGGTCCGTCTCAGCAGTCGTCATGATGAGCGATGGATGGATGGAGAGAGCGGATGCGGATGCTGGAGGCTGAAGGATAGCTGAGGCTGGAGTGCACTGACTGAATCGTCTTCTGGTGCGGGAGGGTGCTGCAGGAAGTCTTGGATGGCTGAGTGGGAAGGCCCGAACTCAGCAGAGGGACCGAAAGGAGGGCGTTCTGCGGATGCGAGAAAGCCGAAGGAAAGCCGAAATCACGTCGTCACGTGATGGAAGGTGAAGGGATCGCTCGTGGTTGAACGAGGGATGAAGGATGGATGGATTGTCACGCAATCAATTCAGTAGGTGAAAGCTTGTGACTGTTAATCTGTTAGAACGTAATCGTAGATGGGTTTGAAGATACCGCACCGAGAACGTAGAGTGATCAAGTCGTTGTTGTTGGTGAGGAGAGTGTTTGTTTACTGTGTTATTCGTATGGTAGTAGGAATGCTGTCGAGCTCACAAGATTGTCTTCTTGGAACTGTGAGCATGAGAGAGGCATGACATGATCTCATGCAATTGCAAGTAAAAATAACACGGAGACAACACGACAAATGTGCGTGTTACTGCGTGAAGATGAGGTGCAAAAGTCAATGAACAAAACCACCGCGATAGCCCGTGTTGTAAATTACGTCTTCTCACGATGTTGCTAGTAGTACAATCACACGATTGATCGTATTCACTTGAGAAGGTCAGGGCAAGATTCGCACGTGTCACACCCAAGATCCAAGTCTGTCCTGATTGGGCAGATTGGCTCATCTTGGCAAGAAATCAATTTCCACGACATTTTTGGATCTGTGATTGAGGGAAAACGATTCTTGCGACGCGAAATGCGACACAAATCTGACACAACGGATTTTCGACCAAAATTTCCGTTCGGAACGGAAAAGGTAAGAAAAGTGAAGATTTCTGATTGGTCGACGGGTGTCGCTATTGTTAGAGATTTAGCGTGCGCTAATACTTGGTATTCAGGACGCGGCAAGAAAGCGTCGAGCTGCTACCAGGACCCCTGGTCGTTGGACTGGGGCAGTGGTGGTGGCCCATGATTCAGGTGTGTACCCCACAGCAACACAAGAAAAATGGGACAAGGGCCGCGATCAGGTGGCCTCTGTCCTGGCAGATCTTGTGAAGAGTGAAACCATCGAGCGAAAGAAGCTGGAACGCATACAAGGATTCTTGAACTACCTTTGTCAGACCTACAAGCCAATGACACCCTACCTGATCGGATTCCACCTCACCATAGATGGATGGAGAGAAGGAAGGGATGCAGGCAGTTGGAGAATCCTCAACTACATCAACCAGACAACATCAACACATGTCGCAACAGGTGATGCCACTCCTCCACCTGAGTACATCAAGCCTGCTCTGCGTCTTGCTTCCGACCTTGAGGCTCTTCATCAGTTCTTCGCACCACCAGAGCCACCACTACATCTTATGCGGCCTGGTCATTCCATTCGAGCCTGGCACGGTTTTGCAGATGCATCACAAGCCAGATTTGGCGCTTCCCTTCAGGTCGGCAATGAGATTGCCTTCCAGTACGGCAAATGGACCTCAGAAGAAAATGAAGCCAGCACATCAAACTGACGTGAGCTCAAGAACTTGGTCGAAGCCTTGAAAGAATGGACTGCCAAGTTCAAGCTGGAAGGGAGCGAGGTGTTCCTCTTCACGGATAACTCCACTGCTGAGAGTGCGTTTTGGAAGGGAAATTCAACCTCCAAATGCTTGGCGGACCTGGTGCTCGAGATGAGACTGCTCGAAATGAAGTCAAACATGATCTTACATGTCATACATGTCAGTGGAGATCGGATGATACTTCAAGGCACGGACGGATTGTCTCGGGCTGATCACAGCACCGGCGTTATGGCTGGACAGAGCATGCTGCAACACATTCCTCTCCACTTGCAGCCATCAGATCGAAGAGGCAATCATCTCAAGGACACCATGAGAACATGTTTGGAGGGAATCGAATACGAATGGCTCACCCCTGAAGGATGGTACAGTACGGGCCAACGGCGAGGCAATTTTGTATGGGAATCTGCTCCTGCAGCTGCGGATGCGATGATCAATCAGATTGGCAAAGCTCGGCACAAGCAACCCCAGAACCTGCACGTGGTCTGCATACCCAGATTGATGACTGGTCGGTGGCGGAGGAAGCTGTTGCGGTTGAGTGGCTTCTACTTCAAGGTTGAACGGTGTCGTGAATGGCCTGCTCACCTGCTGGAGCCTTTGTTTGTCTTCATTTGTCTTCCCTATCTCTCTTGGAACCCCAGACTCGACGAACAACGCAAGTTATTGGAAGAACCAAATGAGGTTCTGCTGCAGCGAGGTGTGTGGGAAGCTGATCCAATCAGGTGCAGGCGTGTTCTGCGCGAACTTCTCCAGTCCGCGCGGGCCCTTTGCCCCCTGTAGGTCAGCTTGGTGCGGCTCGTGCTATGGCGAGATTGGAGACAAGAACTTTCCTGTCCAAACTGCCAACGACGATGACGGTATCGATCTCACTCCGGATATTGACAAGACTCGCTTCCGAATAGCCCGAAACGGTGACCATCTTATGGTGCCGTTTCAGTGCGATCGCTGTCACTTCCGCAATATCATGCTCCGCGAGCCACTCAACCACAGACAACAGGATCGAGAGATGCTTGTCTACATTCGACGAGCCAACCTCGACGCCTTTTGGAGCAGAGAACCATCCACTGTCGCGGCAAATCTTCGCGAAGCCCGACGCATGGAAGCTTTTGCGGATCGGTTGAACATCCCATCCATCAGCGCTCCAATGGGGCCCTTCCCGCTTCAAGACTCGTGTGGCATGGCTGGAGCAATGGCAGTACTCGACAGGTCCTTGGATACAGGTCGCTATGCGATCAATGTTCAATGGGAGACCTTTCGACGCACCAGGTCGGCCATCACCAATATTCACCAAGCGGGGGTTGCTGGGCTTGGGGAGTCTGTCATGGCATACGAGAGGTCCCGCATGTGGATGTCAAGTGTGCCGTCGCATCAGTTCTGGTTCACTCGATTCATGGAAGGCACCCACAGGAGAGTGGGGCAGATCCGCAAGCCAGCTCGTGCCTACACCATTGACGAGATCCATGGGCTGGAAGCTCTGTTGGAGCAAGAGTGGAGAATGGACAACGATCACTCCCGACGCAAGAGAACCGCATATTAGCGCACGCTAAATCTCTAACAATAGCGACACCCGTCGACCAATCAGAAATCTTCACTTTTCTTACCTTTTCCGTTCCGAACGGAAATTTTGGTCGAAAATCCGTTGTGTCAGATTTGTGTCGCATTTCGCGTCGCAAGAATCGTTTTCCCTCAATCACAGATCCAAAAATGTCGTGGAAATTGATTTCTTGCCAAGATGAGCCAATCTGCCCAATCAGGACAGACTTGGATCTTGGGTGTGACACGTGCGAATCTTGCCCTGACCTTCTCAAGTGAATACGATCAATCGTGTGATTGTACTACTAGCAACATCGTGAGAAGACGTAATTTACAACACGGGCTATCGCGGTGGTTTTGTTCATTGACTTTTGCACCTCATCTTCACGCAGTAACACGCACATTTGTCGTGTTGTCTCCGTGTTATTTTTACTTGCAATTGCATGAGATCATGTCATGCCTCTCTCATGCTCACAGTTCCAAGAAGACAATCTTGTGAGCTCGACAGCATTCCTACTACCATACGAATAACACAGTAAACAAACACTCTCCTCACCAACAACAACGACTTGATCACTCTACGTTCTCGGTGCGGTATCTTCAAACCCATCTACGATTACGTTCTAACAGATTAACAGTCACAAGCTTTCACCTACTGAATTGATTGCGTGACAATCCATCCATCCTTCATCCCTCGTTCAACCACGAGCGATCCCTTCACCTTCCATCACGTGACGACGTGATTTCGGCTTTCCTTCGGCTTTCTCGCATCCGCAGAACGCCCTCCTTTCGGTCCCTCTGCTGAGTTCGGGCCTTCCCACTCAGCCATCCAAGACTTCCTGCAGCACCCTCCCGCACCAGAAGACGATTCAGTCAGTGCACTCCAGCCTCAGCTATCCTTCAGCCTCCAGCATCCGCATCCGCTCTCTCCATCCATCCATCGCTCATCATGACGACTGCTGAGACGGACCTCGCCACCTTGGATCATATCCTCGGTGTCATCGGCATCCCTTCCGACTCAACTCCTCGCGATATCATCGCTCACGAGGACATCATCAGCCCTCTCGACCTCGTCTCTCTCACTGAGGATGACCTTCGCAGCTTCCATCTCAGTGGCAACACCGATGATGGCGAGCCTTTCACCGCATCCCTCGGCATCAACCACATCCGCAAGATCCTGAACCTTGGCAAGTGGTACCTCACCCAGTCCATTCTGGATGACGATACCTGGAACGAGCTTGATCGCGCTACCTTCATGGCGTTCACGGCTGAGCAGAGCAACCCTTCTCTTCCTTCTTCGCGCTCGCATTCGACTGCAAGCACACCTGTGCCATCTCCAATTGGCATGGGCATGGGCATGGGCAACCACACCACTCCGGCATCCGCATTCCGTCCTGTGGCCGAAGAACCTCCGCATGTGAACTTCGGATTCGAACCTTCGGCTTCGGTGCCTGATCCTGCCTTCCCGCAACCGCCTGTGACTCCATCCATGGCACCCTCTTCCAACTTCCAAGGTGTCCAAGCCATGGAGCTACCGGCTGACTACGTCAAGGAGTTCAGCAAGGCGACCAAGCGAGAGACCCTGTCGCTCCCAACACTGAAGGACGACAAGCACTTCCTCACCTTCATGCGGACCTTCGAGACTCTTTCCTTCTCCCATGGACTCAACCACCATCTCGATATGGATTTCATGCCGGCACCCAAGGACGAGGCCTTCTTCGCGAGCCAGAATCGCTACCTCTTCGCCGTGCTCACTGAGCATGTCAAGACTTCCAAGAGTCGGCGCATCATCCGTGCCTACAAGAAGTCTTGCGATGGCCGTGCAGCCTACGCCGATCTCGTCGATAGCTACACCAGTGGCGTCGTTGGCGAGACTCTGTCCATCAAGTACAGAGATGCCATCGTCGCCTTCCGATTGGACCAATCTTGGACCAAGACCCGCGAGCAATTCCTCGATGCCTGGGAAACCAAGCTCGATGACATCGAAGAGCTTGATGATGTATGTGTCGATGAGGCGGTCAAGCAGCAATGGTTGCGTACCGCCATCGGTCCTGATGTCGACTTGACTCGGGCCTACACCAACGTGAAGTCCAACTCCCGTCAACGTCACAAGCAATCTCGCGGCTTCATCAAGGTCGGTGTCTCCTTCGAAGACCTCCTCGAGTTCGTTCGAGATGAGGCACAATCCCTCGATGCCAACCAGCCTCGCACCACATCTCGGCGCAAGGTCAACAACGCCAAGACCGGCGGCTCTGCTGGCAAGGGAAATGGCAAGGACTATGCCAAGGACGATCGTCGCTCCATCCCCAATGATGAATGGCGTGAGATGTCCAAGGATCAGCGTAAGGCTTTCCTTGAGGCAAAGGGCAAGTGGCGCAAGAACAAGGGCAAGGGCAAGGCTGACTCCCACCGAGCTGCCAACAACGCTGCCACATCTTCAGGTACCACCGACACTCCTTCCGCAACTCCATCCGCTGGTAACACGGACTCTTCCAAGGCTGGTGACCAGTCCACTGCCATCGATCGCCTTCTCGCACAGACCAAGTCCACCTCTTCGTCTGACGATACTCCTCAACTGGTCTACAAGGGCCAGACCTGGCGCCTTGCCAACTCCACGGTGGTTCGGTACAGCTTCAACAAGCTTGTCAAGGACCACTCTGGCTCTCTCGTCGACAGCGGTGCCAATGGTGGCCTGGCTGGCGATGACGTCCTCGTTCTCTGCAAGACAGGACACACCGCCGACGTCAGTGGCATAGGTGACTCTGCCATCGCCAACCTCGACATCGGTACGGTTGCTGGTCTCATCCAGACCACCGAAGGGCCCATCATTGGTAAATTCCACCAATACGCGCTCTACGGAAAGGGCAAGACCATTCATTCATCCAACCAGCTTGGTGCCTTCGGAATGGATGTCAACGAACGCCCACGGAATCTCCCTGGAGGTCGCCAGACCATCATCACACCAGGAGGCCACATCATCCCACTGGCTGTCCGGCAGGGCCTGTCCTACATGGACATGGCCAAGCCTACCCGCTCCGAACTCGACAAGTATCCACATGTCGACTTCACCGCGGACGACGAATGGGACCCTTCTTCCCTCGACCAGGAGATGAACCTCGACGACGTCAACGATGATGACGCCGCAGCACTCCAGCGCCGCGAGAACAACTCTACCGTTCTCACGGCCTACACTGGTGCTCGCCAAGCCGACATCGCTGACAACCCGGGCAGCATCATTGCCACTCGCAAGCCTGCCGACTACGAGGCTCTCCGACCCCACTTCGGCTGGATACCAGCTCGTCGCGTTCGCGACACTCTTCGGTGTACCTCTCAATGGTACCGTACCGCCGAGCGCTTCTCCATGCGCAAGCATTTCAAGTCTCGGTTCCCAGCGGCCAACGTTGACCGTCTCCATGAGACGGTTGCGATGGATACGCTCTTCTCCGATACCCCTGCTCACGACGACGGGGTTCCCGGCCATGGTGGCTGCACCATGCTTCAGGTGCACGTCGCCCTCGACTCTCGGTTCACGGCCGGCTTTCCCATGCCATCCGAGAGCCGCATCTCCGACACTCTCCGTGACTTCATCCGACGCCACGGGGCTCCCGACCTACTGATGTCCGATAATGCCAAGGCGCAGATCGGTAACAAGGTTATGGAGATCCTCCGGCAGTATCACATCCGTGATCACCAGAGTGAGCCGGAACATCAACACCAGAACGGCGCGGAACGCCGGATCCAAGATATCAAACGCACAACCAACGGTGTGATGGATCGCACGGGGACTCCCGACCGCTTCTGGCTGATCTGCACGCTCTATGTGGTTGATCTCTTCAATCACATCGCGCAGGTCACCGCTGGCTCCATCACCCCCCTTCAAGCCGCCTTCGGACAGCGACCGGACATCTCCAAGTTCCTATCCTACCGATGGTGGCAACCTGTCTACTACCGGGTTGACAACCCCGCCTTCCCCAGCCAGTCCAAGGAGCGCAGTGGACGCTGGGCCGGTCCCTGCCTTCACAAAGGCGATGATCTTACCTTCTGGGTCCTCGATGACGAGACCCAACGACTTCTTCCTTGGTCTGCCATCCGACCTGCCAACGACTCTGCCACCCGCAATCTTCGTGCGGACTTCCCCTTCCCCATTGTTGGGGAGGACGATGGCTCTGATGCCATGAATGTGGCGAATGGGGAGCCAGACGACGACATCTCCGTCCCTCCTGACTCCGATCCCATCGTACACTCCCTCGCCGATTCCATCCTGGCTGACCGCCGCGGCACAGACCCTGAAACAGTGGGGAATGCCAAGGTCCACATCCCGAAGTTCTCTCCCGAGGATCTCGTTGGGATGACCTTCATCCACGAGAAGGATGGCCAGCAAGTCAAAGCGGAGGTGGTGCAAAAGGTCAATGACCTTGACGCAGCCAACCACCAACGCATCAAGATGCTACTCGCACTGGCCGATGGGGAGACGCATGACCTCATCTCCTACGTTGAGCTCGCCGACATCATCGAACGGCAACAGGAGCACAACGACGACCCCGACGCCAAGTGGGAGTTCGACTCCATCATCGGACACGAGGGTCCCCTCTCATCTTCCTCTCCCTCCTACAAGGGATCAAGCTTCAACGTCATCGTCAAATGGGGAGACGGCTCCACCTCCACTAAACCCCTCTCCATCATGATTCAGGATGATCCCGTCTCTTGCGCTGCCTACAGCCGCCGCCACGAGCTGCTCGACGAGCCTGGCTGGAAGCGCCTCAAGCGCCTCGCCATCCGAACCAACCGTCTCGAGCGACAAGTCCACGTCGCCAAGTCCAAGACCTTCAACCACGCCCCTACCTTTCAGTTCGGTGTCCAAGTCCCTCGCAACCACAAGGAAGCGATGCGACTCGACGACAAGAACGACAACTCCTTTTGGGCCGACGCTGAGAAGAAGGAGATGGACCAACTCTTCGGGTACCACACCTTCAAGTCTCTCGTCAAAGGCGCCCCTGTCCCTTCCGGCTTCCAGAAGATCCGCCTCCAATGGGTCTATGCTGTGAAGCATGACCTCCGTCACAAGGCGCGCTGCGTTGCTGGTGGTCACCTCACCGACCCCTGCAAGGATGCATCCTACGCAGGTGTGGTCAGTCTTCGCTCTCTTCGCCTCTCCCTCCTCGCCGGCGAACTCAACGGCATTCCAACATGGGTTGGAGACATCGGCAATGCGTATCTTGAGGCCTTCACTCAAGAACGCATCTGCTTCATTGCAGGCGACGAATTCGGTGACTTCGCTGGTCATACCATGCAGATAGTCAAGGCACTCTACGGCCTGCGCACATCGGGCGCCCGATTCCATGAGGCTCTCGCCGACACCCTTCGCGACATGGGTTTCCTCCAATGCCGCTCCGATCCCGACGTCTGGATGCGTGACGCCAACTCCCATTGGGAGTACGTCTGCGTCTACGTCGATGACCTCACTGCGACGATGGCCGATCCCAAGGCTTTCTTCGACATCCTCTCTTCGAAGTACGGGTACCAGCTCAAGGGAGTTGGTCCTATCAAGTACCATCTCGGTGCTGACTTCGGCCGTGATCCCGACGGCACTCTCAAGCTCTCCCCGCAATCCTACATCAAGCGGATGATGGAGAACTACGAACGCATGTTTGGCGAGCTTCCACGCAAGATCAGCTGCCCTCTCGACAAGGCCGACAGTCCGGAGCTCGACACCTCTTCCGAACTCAGCGAAACCGACAAACGCAAGTTCATGTCGCTCATCGGTGCACTCCAGTGGTGTATCTCCCTCGGACGGTTTGACATATCTGTCGCCGTCATGACGCTGGCACGCTTCCGCTCAGCTCCTCGCCAAGGCCATCTGGACCGCGCCAAGCGAGTGTACGGATACCTTCGCAAGCACCCTGATGCTGCCATCCGCTTCCGCACCTGCGTTCCCCGCTTCGATCTTCACTACGAGGTTCCCAACCATGACTGGATCTACTCCGTCTACAGGAAGACCTCTGAGGAGATTCCGGACGACATCCCCGAGCCGAAAGGCAAGCCCGTCCGAACCACCACGTTCGTCGATGCCAACCTTCTCCACTGCCAAGTCACTGGCAGATCGGCCACCGGTGCACTCCATCTGGTCAACCAGACCCCCATCGAATGGTTCTCCAAGCGTCAAGGCACGGTTGAGACCGCCACCTACGGGTCCGAGTTCGTCGCTGCCCGTCAAGCTACGGAGCAGATCATCTCCCTCCGTCTTGCCCTTCGTGAAATGGGCATTCCGATCGACGGCCCCAGCTGGATGCTGGGCGACAACCAGTCCGTCATCACCTCCTCCACAATCCCCAAGAGCATGCTCTCCAAGCGCCACAACGCACTGGCCTACCATCGCGTCCGGTCCGCTGTCGCCGCTGGCATCCTCTACTTCATCAAGATCCCCAGCACGCAGAACGTCGCCGACGTGATGACGAAGTTCCTTCCATGGGCTGTCTTCTGGCCCCTCGTGAAGCCCATCCTCTTCTGGAAAGGGCACACCGAGTCCTCTTCCCCGACCTACAAGACCTGAATGTCCGGGACACGCTTTGGGGAGTATTAGCGCACGCTAAATCTCTAACAATAGCGACACCCGTCGACCAATCAGAAATCTTCACTTTTCTTACCTTTTCCGTTCCGAACGGAAATTTTGGTCGAAAATCCGTTGTGTCAGATTTGTGTCGCATTTCGCGTCGCAAGAATCGTTTTCCCTCAATCACAGATCCAAAAATGTCGTGGAAATTGATTTCTTGCCAAGATGAGCCAATCTGCCCAATCAGGACAGACTTGGATCTTGGGTGTGACACGTGCGAATCTTGCCCTGACCTTCTCAAGTGAATACGATCAATCGTGTGATTGTACTACTAGCAACATCGTGAGAAGACGTAATTTACAACACGGGCTATCGCGGTGGTTTTGTTCATTGACTTTTGCACCTCATCTTCACGCAGTAACACGCACATTTGTCGTGTTGTCTCCGTGTTATTTTTACTTGCAATTGCATGAGATCATGTCATGCCTCTCTCATGCTCACAGTTCCAAGAAGACAATCTTGTGAGCTCGACAGCATTCCTACTACCATACGAATAACACAGTAAACAAACACTCTCCTCACCAACAACAACGACTTGATCACTCTACGTTCTCGGTGCGGTATCTTCAAACCCATCTACGATTACGTTCTAACACCGCAGAAGTGGCTATGCTTACAATTGTGGCCTTCTGCACCGGGCTGAGGGGAGAGGAGATGCTACAAATCGACCTTCTTGCTACCTCTTCGAGTCTCAAGCATCTTCAAGATGTGAAGCTTCCGCACGCACGGCTTGCCATCATCGGTCGCACCAAAGGCAACAGGCATGACGGAGCACGATTCGACGTTCCATGTGTGAAGACAACTTCAGGCACCGGGTTGCAACCCAGCAAATGGATCAAGCGAATGGTGTAACAGGTCAAAGGTGCAGGCCTACGTAATGGCAAGCTTTTGACGAGGAAACTGAATCCGCCGAGGCTCCTGGAGTTTCGGGACGACGTATATGTGGCGCTGGAGGCCTTGCAGGCCCAAGGCATAATCGATACAGAGGTGTCAGGAATCGAGGGTACGACTCTGTCGAAGATACCCATGATTGCCGCAACTCCCAACACTATTCATCACACCCTTGGATATTATTCGTCACACCCTTGGATATTATTCATCACACCATTGAATATCATCCATTCCACCCATGACACAAATCACACGTGAATGACCTCAGTCTTACCAAGCAAATCAGCCTGTCCTCCATGAATCAAGAAAAGCCACGACATCGAAATCATGTGAAGGAAGATGATGACCAACGGATTGGTGATCACCCCATCTGGAGATCAAGGCACGTGTCACCCACGGACTAGAACAATTCAGAAAGGGCATCAGCCATGACATCAATCATGACACCAATCGTAAAGTTTGGTGTCAGGAGACCAAGAGAGAAACGAATGACTGTGGAATCGTACCACAGGGAATGTAGAATGATGATATGCATGACGAGATGCATGACAAGGATGCCTGCAGATATGATCTCATGAATGCAAGCGAAGATCCATGATGATGAGATGCATGAATGCAACAGTATAACATGATGCTGCTGCAGAAGATGCTATATGTGAAATGAAAGGCAAAGGAGCTGAAGAGAATGAGCTCACAGTTCTAAATCAGTACGATCTAACAACCAATTAGTTCCTACTAACATTAACCCCGGATTTCCAACACAGAGGTGGATATCCGAGACAAATACGGTCTTGACCGCTCAGCTCGCAGAGGGTCCACTTCTCACGCGATCAACATGCGTGTTCCAAGAGATATCATCATGGCAAACAACAGATGGCGAACCGAAGCCAACGCAGTCTCCGGAAACCCAAGACTGGACATGGTGGACACCTACTCAGCACTGGAGTCACTGCTTCCTGCTGTATTGGAGTACTCGAAGCAGATGTGATACATCTGCTGGGACGACGAGGGGGGAGAGAACGGCTCCATTGTGCCAGCACACACACTGCCACACTGGAGCTGATTCAAGCTAGGTGCATTCATCTTCGCTCACCCAATATTGACCAGAAAAGGACAACCATGGGAACTTGACGCTGTCGTTCCAAATGGCTAATCCAGGAAAATATATGGACACGTATCTGGAATCGAACTACATGTTCTTCCATGCGTTGCGAAGCTCTGCCTGCCACCAATGGCGTGAGGACTCGGTCGACTGATTGTCGGCCGGTCCACAACCACCCCCCACATTCGCACTTCAATACAGTAGAGTAGAGTAATAAGTATACTCCTACGTATTGACGTACCACCGTGTGACAATGTGAAGGAAGCTGCACAGGTCGCAATGAACACACAGGATGACCGTCGAAATGAGAACGTCATTTTGTTCCAAATCGAGCTTCCCACCAAGCAAAACACAAAGAAAGCGAAAATCAGATAGAAATGGGTGCCACGTGTCGTGACAGGAGCTCCGAAAAAGCGAATTCTGGCCACTTGCATCACGTTTTGCCTCTAAAACGCTAGGCTGATGCCATCATAACTTAATAACCAAAGGCTAGACTCACTGTCTAGCACCTGGTCCTTATTGCCGATGTGTTAAAGTATATATGTTAAATTTTAGTCTCCATAGGAGCCCATTTTTCAGAATCCTGCCGTGGTCGTACGGTCATTGGCTGACGTGGGTCCTATGGATATTGCATCATGTGTGGAAGCGATCTGAATCACTTCTGAGTCATACTGCCGACGGAGTTGCGTCTGTCATCGTTCCCTCTCGGATGTGATGGCTCGTCCACGGAATGTCCGATGAGATTGTCCTCTGCTGAACCAAAGGTCGCGCCACACCACATCACAGATGTGCAGTTGATCATTGAAGTCCCCAGACGCGTATCTTTGTGCCATCGATGGCGTCGTGGTCAAATTGGTTGAGAAGTCGAGGAGAGACGATGCCGCCGACTTTCGGCACAAACGCGCCCCCCACACGATCGTCATCCAAGGCGGAAGCCAGACGAGCATGGGAGCCTTTGTTCTATATGAATGATAGTACTATGTATCAGGCCGCCAAATTTTCCAGAGCGCATCGTCAGTAAACACAAAGTTCCTTCGTCGCACGTGCATCGCTTGGGCTCGCACAGGCATGGGCCAAATGGCGGGCTTCGTTCGAGCGGAATGGTCGGAGTTGTGGCATCTTGGTGTCCCAAGCGACACCTTCATGACTAGACTCCGTGTCTCGTGTTAAGTGTAAACATGTCCGAACGGAGAAGTGATGAAGAAGGTCAAGCCGGAACGGCCAACGATGATCTGCTCTCGCTTCAGTACGTCCGTTTGAATCCCCGAGATTCTCTCTGCGACATCGGAGGCGATATTTTGACAGGCCAATCAGCGTTCACGGATCAATTGAACAGAAAAGAGGCGCGACCAATCTCAGACGCGCTTCCCAAGAGTGGTTTTTTTACGCGCTACAAACATGAAATGACGAATTTGGCGATCAAACTGACATCTGATTCCGTTACCTTGTCCGGTGGTCTGCTTAAGCCCTCCATAGTTGTGTCTCATGTGTTCGGATCCACCCGCGGGATTTTGTCAACGCCAGCGTCAAGTTGGGTTCGTGCTCTCGTTTTGTGTTCTCTCTGTGTGCTTGCCGCTGAAATTGTGGCGAGGACCACGCGCGAGACGCAAACCCACGCAATCGTAAATTTGGGGCAATCGTTTGCCACCGCGCAAGGAATATGGCGATGGTGGTCTCCCACCGCGTCTTTCGTCAACCCGCTAGTGGAAGGACCATACCATACCACACAGCACTCCACAACGCATCGAGCAGTACTCGACTGCACATCTTTCCCACCTTGTTGGTAGCTCTGACTTGACTGCTGCTTCGCACATCGTCGCGACAAAGAGCACAAGCACAAGCACAAACAAACACAAAGACATCCAAGAGCGGCCTCTTCCTCTCACAAAACTTGATCATCTCACAATCCAAACCGACAAGCAACCACAACCAGCTGCACAACAAACAACAGGTAAGAAGACATGCAGCACTCTCCACCCCCGACAGTGACTACCGTTGCCATCGCGGCTGAAGCAAGTTGCCATTCCAATGACAAACACAACCATCATGGCGGTGGCAGCGGCAACGGCAGCAGGGCCATGGCAGATCGACTTCAACATCGCAGACGTCCACACGGTGGCGCAGACAATCGCGGCGCAGACCATAGTGATGAGGGGCACCAAGGACCAACGTGATGCTTGGTTTGGCGAAGTCATGGAGCAGCGCCCGTGGTGATCCTTCCGTCTTTCGTCGCCTCACCACCGCGATGCGCACCTCCGTCGGCAAGAAGTCTGCGATGATTTCTCGTGCGATGGTCTTGGAGCAGCCTTCCTGTGCTTCGCTGCCAGCTCACCATGTGCTGTAGACAGAGTGAAGTCGAAATACTGCCTGTGAAGGGAGCACGATAGCACGCAACGGCGAGCGCGGCGAGGCGAACCGATCATGTTGTGCGGAAAACAGTCGCACCACAAGATGTCACATTCCCTCTCTGTGTCGGAACTCTCTCATTCCCAATTCTCCATTTCTCACACCAACCTTGCCATCTCTGTCTCTCTATCTCCCTATCCATCTCTGCACATTATTGTGCATGTGGCGACGGTGGCACTGCGACCGTGAACTATTATACGAACGAACAGACATCAACGTCCGAACCTTCACAAAACCAACCAAACCAAACCAACACAATGAAGTTCGCAACCAGCTCCCTCATCTTGGCTCACATCGCCACCACCGCCACCGCTGATGATGGTGCCGCCAACCTCCGCATCCCAGCCAACAAGGAAGAAAAGGTCGCCGGAAACAGCAAGCTCTCCTGGACTTACTACGGAAACAATGAGAAAAAGATCGAGGAGGTCACCGGCGTCACCAAGAAGCTCCGCCGCCTCAAGGATGACACCAAGCCACCCGTTTCTTCCGACCCCAAGTCTGACAAGGCCAACGGCATGAAGAACAAGAAGGCCAAGGACAGCGACATGACCCCTGCCGCCTTCCTGGCCGCGCTCGGAACACCAAGCACTGCCACCGGAGTTGCTCTCCTCGCGGTCATCAAGAAAGAGGCCGACCTCCTCGAGATCTTCGCCAGCCAAGCCAGCACCGCCGCCGGTGTCGCCCTCTTCAATGACATCAGCGGAAAGACCGGTGTCTTCGAGGCATTCACTGCCGGAGCCGCTGCTGACGGAGATATGTTCACCGGAACCGCCGCCAAAGCCATGGCCTGGTGCGCCGAAGCGGGACGCACCTGCTGCACCGGAACCGACGCTTGCTCTTGGGTGGGCATCGCCTCCATCGCATCCAACAGCTGCGTCGGAAAGGAGGCTTGCAAAAGCATCGAGACCCAGTCCATCATCTTCCAGGGATCCTGCATCAGCGGCACCGGGGCCAACGATGACAAAGCATGCGCATACTTCAACTTCAACTCCGGATCCAAGAAGGCCTCTATTGTGGCCCCAGGATCCTGCACGGGAGACATGTCGTGCTACGCCTTCGCCCAGCAGGCCAACGGTGATGCCATCATCGGAGCAGGTTCCTGCAAGGGAACCCTCGGCTGCGCCGCCATGGGTGCTGGACCAGCATCCTACGCCAACATCACACCAGACCAGGGCAACGGCACCACCGACAACAAGCGTGTCTCCGACACCATCGTCGGGGCCGGATCCTGCACCAACAACTTCTCGTGTTCGTACGTCAACTCCCACGTCAGTAACACTTATGTCGACCCGGCCACCCCATACAACCAGTTCGAGGGATCCACCATGATTGGCGATGGCACCTGCGTTCCAGCCTACTCTTGCCGATACTTGGGATACCAGTTCTACTGGAGTGCCGACATCAACCTCTCCGATGGCGTGTGCAACGACACGCCTGTTGCCAAATACTCCGGATGCAGCTACTGCTACTACAATTTTGAGGCCCCCAACGCCTGCACGCCTCTCACTGCCGTTTTCACCGTCGCGTCCGGCAGCTCCTGCCCAGCCTGCACATCTTAAGCGGCTTGTCTGCTCAGCGGCAGCGGCACCAAGGGAACGACCCACTTCTCTGACCGGATCAGCTCCACGCCAAACCCAAGTCTTGAAGGGCTTGAGCCAACGACGGATGATGATCTCATCATCGTCTCCAAATGGTGCCTTCCGCCCAACTGAAATATGCAAAGCACAATTACCTGCAAAGCAGCACCAAAGGCAGATGATGAGAAAGCACAGCAAGCATCTGCAAAAGTAGTGAACGTGCCAACCCAAAGGACGTCGGCAATCACATTCCCAGGACGAGAAATCGATGCACTCCCACATTTTGACCAACTTCTCACAGCCCCCAACAGGCGGCGTCCACAGTACCAAAATATAATCATACATGTCTGAGTAGGAACATCAAATTACCATACACACGAAAACGGCATTCTGATGTTTGCTTATTTGTGTGCCGTATCGGGTCCACCTCCTCCTCCGCCTCTGCGATGAGGTGCGATTTTCGCCGCGAGCACGATCGTTGCACCATACGCATGATGCTGATATGCCAAACAGAGATACATGTGAAACCGTTGAATTGGCGTTGCGGTGTGAACACAGGTGTCAACCAATCAGGAAGTAGCAGTAGCGTAATTGAGCGTACATGTTGCACTCAGTAAGACTCATAATCTGCGTTCTTACACTTTTACAACTCATTTTGGGTTTCATGCATGTAATGACTTGATGCCATGCGCTGGTACGATTGTTGTTGAAAGCCTCTGTTGGGAATCGAGGGTAAGACTTTGTCGTAATACCCATGATTGCCGCACCTTCCAACATTATTTGTCACAACATTGAATATTATTCGTCACATATTCGGAGACTATTCATCACACCTTTGAATACCATGTCATTGTGACTATGACTAAGGACACGGACGTGATTGATACCTGTGCTACCGCGAGGAGGGTAGTCTGTCCTCTGGTAACGTAAAGATGACACCTACGGCGGGTCAGGAGGTCCCAATACCAAACCAACCAAGGCAACCATGCAGACAACGACGTCGATCAGAACAGCAGGCGGATGGGCAAGTGACGCACCCCCTTCAGAGGACAGCATGCGCCCCTCCTGCGGACAAGAACATCCGAAGGTTTGGAACATCACCAAGGATGACACCAATCGTGAGACGATGGTGTCATGAGATCAACAACGGAAACATATGACAGGCAAGTACTCAGGACTGCAGATTCCTACCATGCGAACGTAGACAGCTACAAAGATGCAGAGGCAAACAACAAAGATGTCAAGATAAGGATGCAAGAACAGAGCATGATGAATGCAGAGAGAAGCACCTAGGAACACAAGGACATCCCATGTTGCCACCGCAGTAGACAACTGCCATGAAATCGAAATTGGAAGAGAAAGTGAGATTGAGCTCACAGTTCTAAAACGGTACAGTTTCTAACAGCAGATTAAATTACAGTACTAATTATAACCCCGGATTTCCAACATATGAGAACTCTCGATCGACTCTTTGTGAACAGAAGAACACATGTCCGGACAGCCCGCAATCAAGCCTCTGCCTTCAGCAACAACTACTACCAGGACCACAGCCATCACGTTTGGGCTCGACTACTCACCAACACAGAGATGCTGAGAGCGAACTCCACAGCAGAGAGTACCATACTCCACGGAAAAGCTCATAGGACACACATGAAACCACACACGACAATGCACAACAATGCACAGTTGCCAAAGCGAAGAGGAATGGAACTTGATTGGGAGCGTGTGTGTTGTTAGCAGTATTATTCTCGTACTACATCACATTGTGTTTTCCTGTGCCTTGTTCATCGTCGTTTCAAAACAACTTGCTTGAATCTGCAACAATAAGGAGCTTATCATCGCGCCTGCCACATTCGATTGCATGTTCCAGACGGCCATCGTTCAATACACTTGTATGTCCCTGTCCTTTCCCTTGTACTTGCGTTTACGTTTACGTTTGCGTTTGCCTGTTGGGTATTTAGGAACGGTCCCTGCTGGCGTCTTCCACCTTGCCCTCCAACCACACCATGAACTCTTCCACCGTGCTGAAATCGATGACGTGATGCTCCAATTCGGCTGGTGTCAGTCGGAGGCACTTCTCCGTCGTGATTGTCGTCTTCGCCTTGTTCATACTCTTGGGGTTATCGTCGTGACGGCTGCTGTTACCATCCTCTCCATCCACCTCGTCGGCAGCATCGATAGCATCGACAGCGCGAAATTCAGCATCAAAGCACTGCTCAATGCGAACGCGTTGCTCGCGTGTCAGCTGGATTTGATTATAGTGTTCGACCATGGCGATCGCATCCGATGCGATCATGTACCCCAGCTCCACCTGTCGATCAATACGTCCAGGTCGGATCAAGGCCGGATCCAGAACGCACTTGCGGTTGGTCGTCATGATGATGATTCGACCGGGCATGTCGATGATACCGTCCAGGACGTTCAGCAATCCCGATAGGTTCAGGGTATCGCTGCCATCGTTCTCCTCGCCGCGTGTACCTCGACTGTTCATGTTGGTCTGGTGGACAGGACCGGCAGGGCGATGTCCTGGCTGTTCCCAAGGTCTCACTTGTTCGAAGGATCCGCTGTCACTGTTGGTGGTCGCGCTTGCCGTGCTCGAAGCCGCGTCTGGTGGTGTCATCAAATCACGTGCCATCACAACGTCGGACGAAGCATCGATGTCTTCGAACACGTACACGACATCCTTGTAGCTCAGATTCAGTGCGCGGTCCCCGTTCGAGCCTCCGTACTTCTTCGTGAGGAAGAGCGTCATCAGCTCTTGGTTAGTCTTGACTCTTGATAGAGGGATTGTGACGATGTGGCGATCGGTGTGATGTGCGATGGCCTTGATGAAGCTGGTCTTGCCCGTGCCCGGTGGTCCAGAAAGTAGCAGTCCTAACTTGTACGGGTATCCTGGAATGGCGGACTTGCCGCTGCGGCTTTGGAATCGGTCGACGAGATTGATGAGAGAGCCGAATTGATGCGAAAAGAGGGAGGTGAAGGTCTTGTCATCGGAGAGCCGGGCCTTCATGAAGGTGGGGAAACGATGGTGATCCCGTCCATCGAATCCCTTGAGATCGAAGAAGTAACGCCCGCCTTTCTGGGTCTGTTCCACTTGCGCTGTGTACCATTCGTGCGCCACCTTGAGGAAGGCATCGCAGGATGTTTGTCCTGTTGACATGAGGTTGACCTCGGTCTTCTGGTGAATGCCAGTCCCGACGCCACCTCCAGATTTTCCCGAACGTTGGCCAAAGCCAAACCCGCCCGATTTGCCACCCGTGTTCCCGGAGAACATGATGTACACGCGCTCCCCGTCGAACACGCCCGCCTCGTACCACCGATTGTTCATGAGGCTCTTGATGAGAGACGGTGGTTGGGTATCCTCGGTGCTGAATGGTGACGAACCGTGCTTGGTTGCCTTCATCGCGGCTCTCTTTGCGGCGAGGCTCCCAAAGGTTAGATTGCCAGCCCCGAACTTCGCGCTCGTGGACCCGCCTTCTTCGCTCTTGAATTGCTCTATCAACGTGACGTTGGCATCGTTGAGTGTGAGATTGCAACGATTGTGCAGGTAGAGCTTGATTGCCTTGATGAGGAAATTGTTCTGAGAGTCTTCGTCCACGCTGATGAAGTTACCTTGCTCCGTTTGGGTAGCATGGTAAGCAACGATGCGCGTGTACATGGTCTTCCCGCACATCATCGCGACGAGACGGTACAAAGTGATTGAGATGGTGCTCATATGCATCCCGTTGATGATGAGGGGGATAAGACTCGTCACAACGAGAGGCAGGATAATGGTGATGATCACGTCCATGAACTCATTTCCCGTCTTGACCCGTCGTCCCAATCCCAAGAGAGGCAACATCGCTGGAAGGCCTGCGGCTTGGAACATCTTGGTGGTCGTTGATAATCAGATCGCGTGGTTCAAGTGCTTGTTATGTTGACCGTTGATGCAGTTGATGGTGTGGATGGTTGCAACAAAAAATCTCGGCTTTGCTTTCCAGAATTACGAGGCATGAACCCAAGATGAAGAGTTATGCTTGATTCTCTAGTCGTACACGTTTGACACTATGAGCCAAGTATTGCACGCCACAACAGATGATGATACCACACCACACGTCAGTTGTGGATGGCACTGTATGCCCAGCTCGTGTCATCCTGATACCATTGGTCGTGCTCGTGCACGCGCAAGTACAAGTGCAAGTGCAGATTACTCGTGAGCGGATGCGGAATGCATGAGTGTGGCGTTTGCTCGCAACGTGTGTCTCGGACTCTTGACGTCTCGATCTTTCGGCCTCCGCTGTTTGGGGCTCTGCGGTGCTGGAAGAGCCGTTGGCGTGTGCGCGGGTTTGGGAATTCCTTTCCAGTTCTCGAGTCGTGCTTTGCATCTCCAACCGTGTTGCCGACCTCGCATGAAATCGCGCTTCCGGATGCGAGTCGTGTATCAGCAAAGGCCATGACTCGTTCGATTCGACGTCATGAACGACATCGACGTTGCTTGGATGACACACGTCTTCATGCCATCGAATTCTCAGGGAGTTGAGGGAAATATGCATATATGTCATTTCTATGGAAAATACGTTGTATCACTGTTCTACCAACAAACCCCGTTCGGGTTTGGTTTGTGCTCGTCAGTCCAATGTCGAACGCATACTGTAGTCTACGAAAAGGCAGCGCAGCTGTTAACGATACGATGAAGTGATTGTGGCATTCAATAGGATGTGGATCACTCTTGACTCTAGTAATTAACTTGGTATGGACTGAAGCCTCCAGATTGAATAGACAGTTGTGTGAGAAAGGCAATTGTTTTGAACACCTCCTTATGGCGTTCTCTATCTGACCTGTAGAGAGTCCCCAAGATCGCCCATCTCTTGAATTGCCGATTGATTGTTTCGTGGCGCGCACGAGCATTGGACTTAGCTCGTTTGTTCGACTTCGACACATAGCTGGTTGGCTTCAGCACATGGGGCCCACCATACCCCCCATCGGCCTCAACACATTCTCCCTTCATCAGTCGCTTCGCGAGGAAGGCATTGAAAAATCTTTTGATCCGACCACCTGCCACAGGGAAAAGGACCGATTGCCCAAACAATGCTGCCTGTTTGAATTGAGATTGCTACTTCGTATCTTAATCCAGACGTCTTGAACTTGTGGCTGTACCACTTTGTGCTGAAAGGCGTTGGCTCGCGGATCCGAAAGTCAGTGCCATCCACAGTAACATGGCAAGTTCGAGGTTTTGAAGAATTTAAGCGGTTGCGCCATTTGATCTGGAAGGAAGTGTGAGAAGATGTTGAATTCAATACAGGCATTGGGCACATTGCAGAAGGCAGAACGAGCACAGCACAAAGTCACTTACCACTTCTTTGTAACATTGCTGAATGCAGGCAATCATTTGCCAGATCCACTTTCGAAGTGTGTGAGGATCTGCTCCGAAAGTCGCCTTCAATACATCGTAGGTGGGGTAGTTCTTGAGAAAGTGGAGAGCCCAGAATAGATGTTTCGGCTTTGCCTTGGCAGGCAGAACGCAACGATCCCAGACCTCCTTGCAGAGCTTGGGCGTGACGCCGAACCATGCAATGAATGCTCTTTTTGATGTTTCTGATCCCCCATTCTTGGGGGGAAGGCTCCCCATGAGAAAGAAACCGATGGATTCGAAGTCAACCGAAGAATGCTTGGACCGAAGCAACTGTTGTTGTTGCCTGGTCATCCTCATGGTCTCATTCTTGTTCTTCAGCCTTGATCTTCGATTGCTTGACTTGCCAGCCTTGCTGGCGGAGATGCTGTTGCAGGTCATGGTGATGGCGATGGACGACGAACCAGCCAATGGGCATTGTTCTCAAGACTGTGTGCTTTGGATGGAGCAGCACGTCTCTGATCGATTGCGGATGCTGATGGTTGTGTGTGTGTTGTGTGTGTGTTGTGTGTGTGTTGTGTGTGTGTGTGTATATGCGTGTGAACTGGTGGTGATGCCTCGGTTGATTGCCTTGGTGTTGCGAAGGTGCGACACTTGGTGATCATGCCATTTCGGTTTGATGGCGATGGAGGAAATTGAAATTGTGAGCAGAGTGTTGTCGTCGATGGTGTTGCATGAGTGTGACACACTGCCAACTGATGTCATGATTCGCGATACAGTTTTTTCACGTTGTACTGCGAAGCGCAGCGAGTGAAACGACTCGCATCAGTTCTCACGCGCCAATACAACGTGTGGAGAGTCCTTGTGCTGTCGCTTCTTTGGCTTGTTGTCAACCATTGGTCAGCAACCTCGCCAAATCACAGTCTTCCCTCTTGCTCTCGAGCGTTCAAGCCCGGAGCTTGCCCTGCTGACTCGGCTTGGCGGATACATTTTCACGCCAGCACATATTCGCAACTACAGCGACAAAGCTATTGTATCTATGTTTCTGTAGTATGGCAGGCGCATGCATCATTCAAATGCAGTATTGTACATGGAAACAAATGACGTTGATGTGTGTGGTTAAATTGTTTCGAACGCTGCAATCAACGGTTGTCTCATGTGCTCTGCTATATTAAATTAGTACGACTGCTTCGTATGAACCAGATTAGTTACTCATGTCCGGTGCGCGGTATTGTCTTTGGTGGAGCGCCTGTGCTCTCACAACGGAATTAGTGAATGTTTGGTATATCTATTTTCGTGTCCAGGCGTTAGTCAATATGACAGAGACCGTTACTTGTCAAGACCGGTTCGATGACACAATCGTGAGGGAAAAAAACGCTTTTGTGGGGGAAAAAACGGGGTCCGTAGGGGAAATAAACAACACCATCAGGGAAATAACTGCATCGTGGGGGAAATTTGTGCATCGTAAGGGAGTTTTGGGGAATAAAATTCCCTTGCAATTTCCCTCACGAATATGTCGTTGGCCTCGTACATTTACGTGTGATTGTTGACATCATCATATTATTGCAGTTACAGAATTTCCCCTACAACTCCAAAATTTCCCTTGCGATGCTGTAATTTCCCTTGCATTCTCATAATTTCCCCTACGACCCCCAATCTTTCCCCTGCAATCTAGACAATTTCCCCTACGACACTGGGAATTCCCTTGCAACAATGCTTCCTGCCAACCATGTACTGTTCCCTGGATAGTGCTACACTTCTGATGTTAGTTATGCCTGCCTGCTCAGTTCTCACCTGGGTTTGCTCAACTTGGTGGGGATGGTTGCTTCTGAAGTGCCATGACAACGGCAAATTTGCGATGATGTTGCAGCAAATTCTGCAAGTTGCTTGACTTGTTGCGATTCTTCCCGTTCATACGCTGCTTTCTCATGCTTGGTTTGTGGTGTGAGGGATGGTCTCACAACACAACAACAATGACACCTCGCAACAACAACAACAAGCCAACTCGGCATAAAACACATCCCATCTTCAACAAATCCGGTTTCCGCAAATGGTACCGAGATTCTGACGACGCCGTATACATCATCAAAGGTCTCATCAACAACTCCATCCCACAGACCTTCAGCGAGTTCATCAAGACACACACCGACTGGGTTGATCCAAAGGGCAAGAACTACCTCCGCCGCAACCTCGCAAACAACTTCAAAAGCTGTGTCAATCGCTTCAACAAGCATCAGTCTCGGCGAGAACGTAAGTGCCAACAGTGATGAGATGAATGATGGCATCATTTGTGTGGTGATGTGATTTTCCTGTCTTGCGGTGTGAATTTTGTGGCGGCCACTCACATCCCTCCTGCTTCTCTTTCTCAGCCTTTGAGAAGACATTCCGACAACGTCTTGGATTGCCGGGAACACCCGAACGCAATCGAGACGTTCCGGGACTCGATCAGCTCTCCCTCCAGCCAGGAAGCGACAGCAGTCCTCCACGTGGAAACGAACAGAACAACAACAACAACACGGAAAATCAAAGCAACAACAACGCACCATCCACCAACGCCGACGAAAGCAGTGAAGACGAAGACTTCGAACTTGGCGACGACGACGACGATCAATCATTGATCACAACAGAGTCGTACGACACCATCGAAAGCGAGGACGGCCGCCCCCGCCAAGACAACATCCCTGCCATCACTCAAGACGCCAGTCCAGTCGCCCGCCTGCCACGCGCTTCCAACGAGCCCATCGACAGCAGTGGCGAAGACGACGACGAGTACACGCTCGAGACCATCGAATCGAGCGACGGAGTCGAGGTCATTGCTACATCGGCACCACCTCCTCGCGTCCTCTTCACAGAGCTCCCTCTCCAGTCCAAGCCCACAACGAGCACACAAGACGCCAAGATGCCTGCACAAAAGGCCGCCCCAAAGAAGCCCGCCGAGAACAGCGACACGAATCTGACTGTGTCTCAGAAGGTTCAGAGCTGCGGTGGGAAGATCTCAACTGAGATCCCTGGATTGCATTTCATCCCAATCCAGGTTCCAGATCCCAACTCTTCTGCAACCCACGCAAGCATGCGAACTGGATACATCGTGTACTTCGAGGTTCCTTTTGGAGTGACAATGGATTCTGTCGAATTCAAGATCGTTGATGAGAGCACCATCAGCGTCAGCTACGCCAAAAACGTGCGCAACTACAACACCAAATACAGGGTGACGGAGGAGCACCTCCAGGTTGGGAATCTGGACCCCCAGATCCAAAGCTACTTTGACATCTTCTGGGGCCACTTCAAGGCTGAGCATGACACTGAGAAACATGCAGTCAGTCTCACGGACTCATTTCCGAGCAAGGTGGAGCTGGATTTTGTGGATCCTGAAAACGGGTACGCCAAGGTTGGCGAGGATGAGGATCCCATCACTCTTCTTCATTTTCAAGCAGACCCTGATCGTGTTGTGAAGGTCTTCGAGGATGATTCTGATGATGATGACATGCCCATGTTCTATGTCATGTATGCATTTGCTCTTTGTGTCCGCGATACCAAGAAGGTGAAGGCGACGCCAATTGCGAAGAAAAAGGTGCGACGTGCTCGACGTGCTGCAGCGCACAAGCAGAAGGACATCACCAAGGATGACATGTCCATCCATCCCAATGAAGCCACATCCTAGTGCAAACAGTGCACAATCGCATCTTGCACCAACATCAACACCAAACATAACAGTAGTAGTAGTAGTTCTCAACAACAACCAGTTTTGTGAGATCGAGACAGCTGATTTGTGTTGTGTTACGAAACATTCGAGATTGTTCGATCCGATTCTGAGATGTCGAATCACGGGTGGAGATATGTCACGGATGCCAATTTCCCTCAACTCCCAGCCTGGTATCGGCGCTGCCATCAATGTTGGTGGCCGCTGAGTGAGGATCTGCGGCAGCTTCGTTGGCGTCAGCTTCGTTGGCGTCAGCTTCGTTGGCGTCAGCTTCGTTGGCGTCAGCTTCGTTGGGATCGGCTGAATTCGCGCCGCACCCGCCGTTGTGGTTGGTCGATGCAGTTGATCCTATGAAGCGCGGCGTCGTTTGCCGCTGCCTTGATGTCGACCTGCAAGATATTGCGATCTGCAAAGTCTGTTGCTGCCCTGCATGATGTGGAGTTGGTGCCCGCTGCGATACGCTGGCGCGATGTGTTTGCGTGTGTGCCTTTCCTACAGCAGCGCACGGGCTGGGTACGGCTAATCCGGCACCGTGTTCTTCCAGCCGCTCTGGTCGTTGCGACCGCACAGAATTCCGATCAGGGTATCAGGGCTGGACGCTGTGCTGCGGCGACCGCCCTTGGGGAGGTTCCGTGTTCGTGGAGTGGTTGTAGTTGTAGTCACAGACCAACTGGCGCACCTTTCCACAGCTCCTCTTGGGTCTCGTTTCCAACCATCGCGGTGGATCGCCTTCGCCATCGTGGAACAGAGTCGCACTGCAACGTTGGTGGTGTTTGTGTGAGCGTCTGTTGGGCACATCGTGTCTTGTCGCGCAATCGAAGCAAGTTGAAGTTCATCATCTGGGAACAATCAATCACGGATGACAGGCAGGTGGGTGGACCGCGCCAAGAATGCGTGACACAAAAGCGCACGATCACAACCCAACGTGTCTCTCCTTCGCGAAAAGACCATCTTGCTTTGTGAAGGAATTCCAGCCAGGCGACGCGTGATGGGCTGTTGGCCTTCGGAATTGGTGAAGTGCATTCGCGTTTGGTTGAAGCGTCGTCGCACATCATAAATAAAATACTCTCATCAACGATCAATCATGTGTTCGGAGAACAATCTTTGACACGAGGTTGAGTACCGTTGTCATGATGATGAAATTCCGCTGTGATGCATTGGCATCATCGTGGATTACAAGAATCTCATGAATCTCCAGACACGCTGATCAATCCTTCCCAACGCGAGCGTCGTCCAACGCAAACAAGGCATCACGCTCATGGCGAGAGGGCGAGAGGGCGAGAGGGCGTTCTGCAGTTTCATTTTCATGTCTGAGCATGCGCTGTGACAAAATGAGCCTGGTGGACGATTCCGCCACAGTCACATTGCATCGCATTCCATTGGAATACATCGTTTTGCATTGTATCATGACACTGGCACTTAGTACTTGAAGCCGCACCACACAGGAATCTCCAGGGACGGTTCTGTCACGCTTCACGATTTGCGGCTGCAATCCGCATGGATTCGAGTGGCAGAGTGCTGTGGAAACAGACGAGCAGCTTGGCCTGCCTTTCTTTGATGTACAAACTTCGATCACAAAACCCCGCTTGGGCTGCAACGACATCCATCCAAACAGAGCATCGACGATCACATCCCATCATTGCTCTTGGACGGCACCACAAGACTGCAACACTGCAACACTGCTATCATGGTGAACCAACTGCTGTCTCCGCATGAATTGCATCCAGAAACCCTCAAGCCACCGAGTTCGGGAGGCAACCCGACGAGTGGCGACGACGAGCATGGGAACACCCTGCGTCACGACGACATGTCAGACAGCGAGGAAAGCATTGACACCACCGTTTTGTTGGACTCGGTAGGGGAGCTCGTCGAGCGGCAGGTGATGGAATCCGCATTGCTCAGGGCCAACCTCGACGACTCCCAACAAAGCCGGTACAAGCTGTTGCCGCGCTATGATGCAACGCAGGACCTCACCATTGGCAGGGTCTTGGGTCGCGGAGGCTCTTGCATCGTGTATGAGGTGGACAATCTTGGGGGGGAGACCGTCACGGACGACCTCCCAACCACGGACGGTTCCAAGTTCTCCCTGCTCAGACGTCTGCGCGGCAAGTCCAGATCCAGATCCAAATCAAGGCAGCGTGGTCAACCCAAATCGAGCGGCAGAGCCGGCAGGAACACGCACGACAACCGCAACCATAACCATAGCAACGAGCAGGCATCGCAGCAGGGCAGTCTGCGTCTGGGCAGCGAGTGGGAGGATGTTGATGGGAGCAGTGCTACCGACCATGGCGCCATCGATTGCGATGTCCGAATCCACAATGATGGGCGCCATACCATAAAGCATGCCATCGATGTCTCCCTTTCCAAGGGCTTTCTCATCCAGTCGCAGATCAAAGACTGCCCATCAAGGGGTGTGACTTACAGCGACAGCCGCCATCATCATCAAATGAAAGGCACTGACAACAGCAGAAGCAACAGCCAAGTGGAATACAACATCAAGAACGCAGATGAGATGAAACAACATGATTCGGAGTCCTGGACACAAAGCGAAGTTTCCATTATGCCAAACACTGGTAGCACTAGATTTGTCTTCAAGAGGGTCGCTCCGCAATACCTCGAAAAGGACAAGCCCACCTTCTTCAAGGGCACCGTTGATCTCGCCATGGAGGCGCACTACTTGTCAGCCTTGCACCACCCCAACATTGTCGCCCTCATCGGCATGAGCGCAAGCGAACCTTCTGTCGACCCCAACTACTTCATCCTCATCGAACGGTTGGAGGAGACACTCACCAAGAGAAGTGAGAAATGGGCCGCCATGAATCGCATCAACAAGGGAATCACTGGCGCCTTCATCAGAAGCAAGAAGAGGGTGCAGAAGCTGCTCCACCAGCAGATGGAGGCAGCCTACGATATCGCAGCTGGCTGCGAGTACCTGCACGAGCAGAACATCATCTTTCGTAGTCTGGTAAGTGCGGCATAGTACGACTACTGATGTATGGCAGCGCCAGGCTACCATGCGCTCATCTTCATGTTATTCGGAGACTGTGCACATGTGCTCTGCCATTGCTTTGATCGAGATTTGGCACCATGTGCTCACACTGCCACCTTCAACGTCACTGCCACGTTCACCTCCTATACCTACGCTCACATTACATACGTGCACATGCAAAATCCACATACACATGCAAATGCAAATGCACGAGCAGAAACCAGACAACATTGGATTCGACTCAACCAACGTGCTGAAGCTCTTCGATTTCGGCCTGTCAAGAGAGATTCAGGAGGAGGACAAAGTCTCCGACGGATTGTATCGAATGACCGGCATGACAGGTACCTTGCGGTACATGGCGCCGGAGGTCGCCCTCGACCAACCCTACAATCTCTCAGCAGATGTCTACAGCTGGTCGATGCTCATGTGGTTCATCCTGGCCCTGGAAGCTCCATTTGCCTTCTTCACCCAAGTCATGCTCTACGATCGTGTGGTGCACCGCGGTTCGCGCCCCACCATCTCCAAGAGCTGGCCTCAGGCATTGGCCGCCACCATGCGACGTGCCTGGGACGCCGACATCGAGAACCGCCCCTCTTTCACCGAGATCAAGCTCGTGATTAAGGAACAGCTCTATTCTATTGAGAGAGATCTAATGTAGTAACAGTAGCAGCAGCATCGTCACGCGCATTGTTGCCACAGGCGGGTCCACAGCCGCAAGTTCGTTGGCATCCGACTGCAACAACCGAGGCATTCAAATCGCATCCTTGCTAGGAATACACCGGGCTACCATAGATAGTAGAGTGGAATGAAGTAGACAGTGCACTGCTGTGTGCGGTAGATGTACCAAAGGTCGCATAGTATAGTATAATATAATATAATATAATATAATATAATACTACATATTACAATACACATTAGTACGAAGGTTTGTTCGAATACAGGCTATGGTAGGTATTATGATGGAGCGTCTCACCAAATCGAAAATTGTGTTTTCATAGTCAGTCCCACCAAACTCATCCTGTGAATGAATCGACTACAATGAATACGAATACCAAAAGCCACGATTCCGAAAGATGAGGTGACCACACAAAGGTCACATGACCGTGGATGCAAACGATCCGAAATTCCCTTCTTGTTTCCATCCGTCCAAACTTCGCTGCCTGATCGCGCGCCATTTGTGCCATGTTTTCGCTTTCGCATGAGACATGCCATTCATGTGCCAACCAGCGAGAGCACACACTCAATCACACACACTCACTCACTCACTCACTCACTTTCGTTGATCTCTTGTGAGTGTTATCGATCACAAGCGTCACTTCCAACACGAGCAGGTCGTATTGAGCCGTCCAGGTACGAGCCACTGGCTGCGAGCTGCGAGCGCAGCCAGTAGCCCACCGATCCCAAGAGCATCATCCATCACAAGGGCATCACCCATCAATTGATCCTTGCGCTGTATGACTACTCATATATAATAGTATAATATTCTATATAATATTATATAATAGAATAGAAGAGTATGATACAAGATCACTAACAAAAACGTGCGGTGCAAAAAAGGAAGAGAAAGCAAGAATCGAACCGAAGCAAAATAATATTGCCATAGTTGAGATTCAACAAGGGACATACCATTACCGGACACGGTATCCACCTCCGACAGGAGAAATTCTTGTTTTGGCGCAAAATCTTCCAAATTGATTGACCACCAAATCTTTTCCCCCTTCTTTCTCTTCTCCATTCATGAATCCATCATGACTCAAACATGACCAACCTGACTCACACCTCACCTTGGGAACTATATGCTCCTCAGATCCTTCTACCACAACATACCTCCATTCCCTCCATGCTGATGACTACTGCACTATTGCCATAGTCTTGACATGTGTATCCAACCTGCTTCAACTCAAGCAATGGAATCCAAGAGTGAACTCCAGCCACAGTCATTGCTTCATGACCGCCATCATTGAGTGTCATGACCTACACTGCAGTGTGTCTACATGTGAGGAGAGCAAGGAACCGCAATAATTGCTTACCCTCAAGCACTGAACCAAGTACATCAGGGCAGGGTCCTATCAAGCTGTGTGACATCGTTTCTTCATCCCACCAACACTACAAGCTAACTCATAATAAACAGACAAAGATTAGCTTCAAAGCACTCATCTACCCATTGTTACAGTAACACATCTTCAATCCAGTACACCTCTCTTGAACTGCATCACATGGCTATCTCGAAACTGGCAGATTCACGAGGCATCCTCCACCGATTCATGTTGACTAAGCCAAAATCCTAACTGCAATTGTGTTTTCAGATTGCCCACAATACATTTCCGCAACACAGCATACAAACTTCAAATACCGTCGATTGCATTCGCACTCCCACGACCAGTGTCGCAAACACACACTTCGAAATGGATTGGCAAACGCACGCTTCTGCAACCAAAACACATTCAAAAATCAGCTCTGATCTGAACCAGGTGGAATGGAGACGTCAATCCGAACGTCTGTCCAACCACACGCAACTTTGGCGACGCCACACACCACGGAACATGTGACATCGCTCTGTACTTAACAAAACAAGCACGACGTCATCGCGGTCTCGACTCCCATTAACGTCCGTAACGTTGAAATGAGCACGAATGATTGTTTTCTACCAAGCTTCCCACCAAGCAAAACACAAAGAAAGCAAAAATCAGATAGAAATGGGTTCCACGTGTCATGACATGAGCCCCCCACAAATCAAAGTCTGTCCGCTTGCACCGTATTTTGCCTCTAAAACAGTAAATTGCCACCCTCATAACTTTATAACTAAGGCCTGGACTCACCATCCAGCACCTGCATCATGTTGCCAGCATGATAATGTATATAAATGTAGGTTGTGTTTTCTATGAGTGGCCGTACGAGCTTGGGCCAAAGTGAATTCTGGATGGACCGCACCGCTTTTCGCTCACGGGTCATAATCCTTGTGATACAACAACAACAACAACAGAACCCGAACACCATTCGCATCATCAAGACTCATCCGACTATTCTCTTAAATCAAGTCGAATCACGTTTCAGTCATGGTAGATGCTACCTATTTTCGATCTAGATGTTGATATCAACGAATCAGTTGTATGCGTGTACTCTTGTGCATGTTGTGGTCGGTCCGGATCTTGTGTGATGCAACCTTTGTTCTCGTGACTGCACGAACAGCAACACACACGCGCGCACACACAAAGTTGGGTTTGTCAGGCTTTGTGTTTTGTGGTGCCAGCAGAGTGTCCTTTTTCTTGTGCATGGATTCAATGTCATCATTCCGGACCGACTAGTGAAAGCCGTTCTGTGTCGAAATCTGTCAAGTGTGAAATTGAAAGTAGTTGTTGTTTCTGTGTATGTGCCTGTGTATGTGATTTGTTGGTAGTGATTAAGCTGTCATATTCATGGTTGCAAGCATTCTCCAAAGTCAAGAGGACACAGAAATATGCATAAAGTGGTGTGTTCATGCTGAATGCCAAAGTGTTCGGAAGGACGATGTTGGTCTTGCAAAAGCTGGTCTTCGAGGTCAACAACATTGGTGTGGCCTCTTATGCATCATGTATATCTTGGTTTCTTTTTTGTTTGGTGGTTTCACATGTTGGGAAAATGGGAAGAAGATGCAAAATGTATCATTTGCCTGCCAGTCATAGAACACAATCAAGATTGGAGTCTTTCCAGGAAACTTGGCCAGGGAACTGGATCATACGTATAAAAGTGAGATGGAGATGGCCTCCACGCAAGGTTGGAGGGTTCCAAGGTCCTGGAGCTCTTTCAAGCGCACTTGCAGAGTGCCCGCAGGCGTCCTTGGTTGCTGGAGAACGCTAACGAAACTGCAGTCTTGTGCGACTCGTCAATGAGACAAAGGATGGACGGAAGGACATCATTCATGACTAATCCGATTAACCGTGTTCGAGGAAGAGTGTCCTGGTTGCATGACCAATGTTCCTCACAGCCTCGCTCGCAGCTTTCAAAGCCACACGACCATTCGTCAAAATCAGGATGCCCAAATGTGTCTCGCGCAACTGTGGCCGAACAGATGTCGATGTGCAGCAAAAAGAACTGTCTTGTTCGTGTCGGAGGAAGGTGGACATCAGCAGACGCAAAAGGCATGGACGAATTGGTATCTTTGGCTCCGCGACACGAACAGGAGAAGAGACAAGAACAGAGCATCGAAGAGCAACACAACAAGGGAAAGGAAGACGAGGCAACAAGAAGACACGAGAGAGGAAGGATCTCAAGATCAGACACACAATCCAAGTACTCCATCGGAATAGGAGTGCTCGTTCCACAACTCACTGGCGCCATCTATCCATTCTGCGACTCGCACCACACACCACGCACCGCACGCATCTCGTCCTACCACAACACAAGGCCTGCCGCCAGAAACGCTCCGTCACCACACGAACCTGCTCCAATACGCTGATATTCCCAAGAGTGCACCATGTACATCACGTCAACCCAAGTCTCCGCTCTGTTCGCAGCCTCCACCCTCACAGGGGTGTCTGCCTTCAGTGCGCCCTCCATTCTGCCCAAGCCAATGCGGCCCACACACAGCGCAGGTGCCGCAATCCCAACCTCAACAACTTCGCTCCATGTGGGAATGACGCTGAACATGCCTCCAAGCCGAGAAGATGGCGAATTTGATGGCAGCGATCCCTCCATGGTGACTCAGATGGCACAGGACTGCGCAGATTCGGACACCTGCTCGGTGGAAGATGCGGAGAAGTACCTTCGAGGCTTGCTGATGATCCAGAGTGACTGCGCTGCCAATATCCTGGACGAAGAAAACGCGATCTGCAGAGATGTTGGCACCGCTGCCGCCCTCGTCGCCGCCCTTCGAGACAAGATCAAATTCGGTCAAGCAGAGCTCGCTCGGTAAGCGTGAAAACAGCGGTTGCAATGGGATGCTTCGTCTCGCAGTCACCATCCTCGTACTCTCGTGTAAAGAACTCAGCTAAGAATCCAAGCGGGCAAAGCAACAAACGACTTCGTGTGCGAGCATTCGACATCCAATTGAATACTCTCCATCCATTCTGTTTTCTCACTTATCTTCTCCTCGTACATATAATACTCGCACCATAATCGTGTATCATCAGACAAACCAATGTCAACACGGTCGCATCATTCGGACTTGGAGCTGTGGCGCTGCTGTTCGCGTCCACCCTCGCTGTTTCCGTCCTGTCAGCCCAGCCTGATGCAGCACCATTCACGATGCAAGAATGGTGGTGGGCCGCACGTGATGGTTACTTGGGCACCATGATGGCGCATTTCGTGCGTCATGGGGGGCTTGTTGCAGCAGAAGGGGTGGATGGAACACAGAGCAACAGCAACCCACTTCTGATGACGTTGACATTGCGAGAGTGGGTGTGGGCCATCCAGGGCGGATACTTCGATAACATGGTGGTGCAGCTGTTCCGAGAAGGTGGCATGGAATTGGCGTCAGTTGCTTCGTCTGCACCAGCATCAGCAATGTCGCCATCGTCATCGTTGTTGCAGGAAACTGCAAGCGCTGCATCCTCGCTCGATGGAGTCCTCGTAGCGAATCTGACACCGCAGGAGGTTTGGTGGGCCATCCGAGGATCGTATTTGGATACCCTGTTGTCCCATGTCTATCACAATGGCGGATTGGCCGTCACTGACTACGATTCGGACGCGGTGTCCTTTTCGATCGAAGAATGGAAGCACGCCATGCGAGATGGATACATGGATGACATGGTGGCGAGCTTTTACACGAAGGGTGGGTTGTGATGCGTCAAACTCATCCGCTATTGTACGAGTGCATTCTCTCTCTCTCTCTCTCTCTCTCTCTCTCTCTCTAGATAGATAGAGATGGATGCGGCAGCAATAGAGTTTCGCCGCAAGCAACCATGCCACATAAACAAATTCTCCGTGCAATAACACATTCACACCCACCACACGCCTCTGCCTGTATCATGCATGAGTGCGAACGCTTTGTCCTGGGCTTGGGCTGATGGTTGCATTTCGCTCGCTTTCAGCAGGGGGTTGTTTCACTGTGTAGCCCGTCTCTATATTGGTTGGTTAGACTGGGTCGACGACTCAAATAGAAGCTATTTGTGTACCGATGACAAGTGAAGAATTCGCAGTCATTTCCGCAACGGCGGCAACCGTTACGCAACGCACAGACGAACAGCACGAAACAAGGGAAGATGCGTGGAGGCGGGTCGCGGCAGAGCAAGAAAGAACGAAGGAGGGAGAAGCAAGAAGCAAGAGAAAGAGGAACGGCACCAAGACCGCCACCATCGTCGCCACCATCGTCTCCATCAGAACCGTCTCTGGTGCTGCTCTTGGCTCTCAGGTCGTAACTAACCAATAGTATTATATAATATTCTACAACATATACGACTAGTGGATAGTATTCTATTATACTCGACTCGCACTCCGAGGACAGCCTCAGGAAGAAGCCTCCACACCAGGCAACCAGGCAACCAGGCAACCAGGCAACAAGGCAACAAGAAGCACTCCACTCTGCATACGACTAGTCGTAGTATTGGTTTTGGGACTCTCGCTGGAAGCAAGCAAGAAACAGCAACACCATGGCCGACATGATGTTTGCCCTCGGGCAGACGAAGAAGAAGAAGAAGGAGGAGAACAAGGTCCGTCAGACCAAGGCGGAGCTCAAGGACGTTGTCATCACCGACACCATCGAGAAGGACATCCGCAAGGGCCAGTTCGACCGCGATCAGAAGTGGAAGGCCACCGGACGCGATCAGATCAAGCGCAACACCAATTTCGACATGGCGAGGTCGCTGTTTGGCGGCACCAGCAGCGTCAACGAGCCTGCAAGAGGCTCAGACGAAGGGATCGAGAAGAAGATGGGTTCCATGAGGGTGCGGGATCATCAGGAGGACGAAGATGAAGACGAGGTTGACGAGCAAGAAGTCCAGGAGGAAGAAGACGACGAGGACGAGTATGAAGAGGAGGAGGAAGTTGAAGAATACGAGGAGTACGAGGAAGAAGAGGAGGAGGACGAGGACGAGGACGATGAGGAGGATTAGAGCAGCCCGAACACCCCAACCATCCAGCCACGCATCCATGCAGCCACTTGTTCACTCGTCCATTCGTCCACTCATTCGTCGAGAGATGGATTCATCGACCGATTCATTGTCGGGACCATTACTATAGTCCTAGCTCTATCACTGTCCTCAGGGATCACCACTCAGTCTTATGTGGCTTTGCCTATGTCTACTATGAGGAGTGCTGTTGTATCTTGCTCTCGCTCTCTCTTCGCGCAGTGCAAGCCCTCGTATGTCCAATACTCTAGTGGAATAGGCCTACTATCTATTATAATACATTATATCATAGCTACATGTTCTACGTATGTCAGAGTGCAAGGGCGCTCTTGCTTACCTTTCTACATTTAAAGCCATTATACGAGTACGGCTGCGCGGATCTCTGATCGTCATGAATAAAATTGTAGAATACGCAGCAATGCATATGCTTTAATAGGATTCAACTTCGTTCGTTCTCGTACTTCCGGCATCTCATGTTGGCGTACTCCTATGGTGCCTCGCGCATTGGTGGGCAGTTGCGCTTGCTCTGCTCACCACACCTCACCCTTATTGCTATTGTTGCTGCTGTTGCTATTGCTACGCATCCTATTGTGCTACTACCCATCTATTATATTACCTACAGTGCACTCTGATACACACAATAATCTACTGTACTTCCCTGTACCCTGAAAGTCCGTCAGCTGGAAACGACATTGTGCTGTTCCACGGTCGTGTCCGTGCGCTGCTGTTGGGCAGATCTCGAGGACCTGGCTGCCCGCATCGATCGCATGGATTGCGACTCGTATTTGCTCATGTCACTTTCCGAGGCGTCATCCTCCCCACTCATGTACGAGCTACCCATACCGGCCTCCAGATTGCGCCCGCTACGATCCTTCTGTCTGCGCCGACGCGTGCTCCTCGTCGACCGGACGTCATCTGGTGGCAGGCTGTCCTGGTGCTCCAGCTGGTACCGCCGGATGTTCCTCTCCATCTCCCTCTTCGCCTCTCGCCTCACATCCCGGCGCCCGTTCTGGCAGGTCATCTTGTCGTACACCCCCTCGGCCACGTACCGAATGTCATCGAATGACTCCAGGATGGGCAGCACGATGATGACCACGGCGGAACTGAAGCCCCACGCAATGGAGATCGAAACCCAGAATGCGAAGTAACCACGCGAGAAGATGCCGGCCGGGATGCTCAGCATCGGCCACGCGAACAGCAGCACGAACGTCAGCACGTAGCCCCGTCGGGTGATCCATTGCTCGTACCGCGACAGCACAATCGGATCGCGCTGGTCCCGTGTCAGGCCGCGCAGATCGTCCTTCTCCACCAGCGAAATGTGCGTCTCCAATTCGCCGAAGTCGTAATTCTGCGGATCGGCAAATCTAGAGTAGGCCCAATGGATGAAGGCGCTGGACAGAATGGCCATGAGGTTGCCCGTCAGCATGACCTCGTTGGTGCCCAGGCTTTCCACCGTGAGCTCCGCGCTCTGGTACATGGCAGCGAACATCCATGCTGCCAGACCCAGGACGAGTCCTGCCCACGCAGCGACGATGGCGCCGGTCCCCGATGCCTGCTCCCATCGCATGAGGTTCCACAACGGCGCGACGGCTGGTCCGATGATGATGCCCATGAACAGGTACACCCACCCCAGATCCAATCCCAGCTCGAACAGCGCGATCGAGAGCGCCCCCATGACGAGGCCGAAGCCCACGATGACGACACGGGAGACGTAAAGGATGTCCTCACCCGTGGCGTTGGGATTGTAGTACTGCCGATAAATGTCGTAGGCCACGAGCGATGACACCGCGATGGACTCTGAAGACCCTGTCGAGACGATCGCCATGAAAAGCATGACGAGGATGAGCACGGAGCCGATATCCCCCAGCAGCTCCGTGGCGACCGCCGGTGGGACCAAGCCCGAACTAGCTTCCGCATCAGTGATGGGCAGCTGCAATGCCGTTGCGACCAACCCGAGGGAGGATGCAAGACAGAAGGGGATGGAGAACCAGCAGAGCCTGAAGAGAGAGTATTGCGTCACATCAGTGTTGCACCAGCATGACGCGAATAATCAGAGGTTGGGCAGGACGTCAAACAGTAAAATGCGAGGGACGGTATGACGGGTGGTGGAACGCAGTGGCAAATGGATTACGTGAGATGGGCATGAGCAACATTGACCAGTTGAATAAATGCACTCGAGTTGTACCAGTATATGAGTATGTGAGATTGTGTGGAGTATGTGGATGCGCGGTACGGGGAGTGTGGAGACAACCACTCCAGAGTGCGTTAAACGCCTATACTCTGCACGTACACAAAACACAGCATCCTGCTGCGCACATTCGAATTGCTCGCACACGATTGGTGCTCCAACAGTCTGTACAGAACATTTGCGACTTACCCGGCCAGCATGTATCCTTTGGCGGCGGCGCTGGGTCTCGCCGCGATGGCGGATTGCCAGTACGATTGGTCGACGAAGACGGTGCCGAAGTTGCCGACCACATTGATGATACCAAAGAGCAGACCACCCTCCGAGATCATGGTGAGGTAGGATCCGTCGCGATTCCCATCGACTGGCCCGCAAGCGTATCGCCCAGGTTCGTAGAAAGATGTTTGGGGCGACCCGTCTTCCGAGAAGATGATGCGGCAGTCCCTGTTGGTGTAGGACACGGTTTGGGTCATGTAGGTGTAGAGCGCGTCGCTGGAGAAGTCCTTGACGTACACCGTGAAGACCATGGTGATGAGAATGACGAAGATGGTGGTGGTGTGGAAGTAACTCGCGAGGAAGGTTGCCTGCAACCCACCGGAAGCCGTGTAGACGATGACCCCCCACGGGATGAGGAAGGACGCCACTCGGTAGTCCACGCCGGTCAATGCCTCCACGGTGGCCGCGCCTCCAAGCAGCAGCATGGACGTGACGATGATGTTGGCCGCCAAGCAGAAGAAGAGGAACGTTTGGTGCGCGTAGCGTCCCCAGCGCGCGTGGACGATCTCGCACACCGTATGGGCTGATGGCGCGTTCTTCTTAATGGAGACGGAGAGCACTCCAAACAGAATGATTTGGACTGTGGCACCGGATGCGTACCTGTCATCGAAGCATGGTGGTGGATCCACGTCGATGTTTTTGCGGGCAGGCAGATTGATAGATCGGCAGAGGGGTGGAGGGATAGGCAACGGTGTCGGTTGCACGCGGGTCGATGTTTGAAGCAGCGGATGGGACGAGGCGGTGAGCTACGAAGACTTCAGAATGCTTGGCATGTTCGTGTCCCAGCCGCTCCAAAAGTAGCGCAAAGCAAACAGCAGGAAACACACAGCACACGACACACGGCGCAGTCACGAGAAGAAGAATGGCACAGGCACCATCCTTTGGATTGGCATTGCCACGTCGCTGCAGTGCTTTCGCTGCCACCGGATCAACACGGATATTGCGGCGCTCCTGTTGCCCCCATTCCTGTCCCTGTTGTTTCTCGTGGATCCTGCAAGAGTGGACGCTCGCGGAGAGTAGCTTAGGATTCTCGTCCACAATCCAATCCAATCATCATAGTACGTTTGCAACACGTATGATAGCACTTACCAAAACGGACCGGACACGCCGTACGCCCATGCGACGTTGGAGGACTGCAGGAGGGTCGCTGCCCACGTCCACTGACTGACAACGACGGATGCCGTCAGCCCAGTCTTGACCATGCGACCGGCCGTGCTGCTCGGACAAAGACGAGTTGCGATGATTTCGGATTTGTGTCGGAATGGATGCACGTACGGTATGGCGGCATGGCACATAATATACGTATGTATGCATGTATGCACGAAGCAGTTGCGCCAACAATGGCAATGATAGATGATATAACATGATACAATCGTACAATATATTGCAATGCAATAGGTCACCATACGATGATGCAAAGCTGTGTCAGAGGAGACAAGCATGGGGGTACATACGAGTATTGTACATATGATAGACGTGCTGAATGCAACCGAGTGCGGCCGATTGCTGGTTGATGAACGAGGCGCATGATCGCTTTTGTCTCGATGATCAGATGATGACGGACTCGACGGATTGCCACTTCTCGCCTGCGTGCTTCTTGCTGATACAACACCATGTCTGTGCTCCATACTGATGCCAAGCTTTCTGCGGGTGTAGTGGCAGTATGTACCACACATGAGACAGCACACACGAGACAACAGTCTGCCAGGAACTTACTTGAAATGCTCGCTGGTGAGAGTCCGCGCTCCTTGAGCTCCGAAGTGATTGTTGACGTGAAAGAAGATGGTCGTCACGAGACTGAAGAAGATGCCAAAGCCGAGGATGATGGTGTATCCCACAGCCTGCGACAGCGGCGCCTCACCCTCGAAGAAGGACTCTGCTGCTGCGTACTTTGCAAACGGCGGCACTTCATCGTTCCGTTGGGATGGATCGAAGGTGTCGCCAGTGCCCCCGAAGCTGGACATGATGAAATGCGTCGCGGTACGAGCAGATATCCGTTATCGCCAGATGGGATGTTGTGACCAACAGGGAGACGGATCTGGCTCCTGGTGTTCTTGCTGGTGTTCTTGCTGGTGTTCTTGCTGCGTCACCTGTGTGCTGCTTCTGATGGATTACGAGTACGACTATGGTGGATTGGAGTGTAGTGGAGTGCAGTGTAGCGGAGGAGAAAGTATGGTGCGACCATGCACAATGTCACGCTTCTTCCTTCCGTCTGATCGGTCGATCGATCGTCCACTCTTTTGATGTTCGCTGAGATTGCTTCCGTCTTTTGCGTCGGGAAGAGTTCTTCAACTGGAACTCTCTCTCCCTCTCTCTGTCAAGCTGCCTCTGATTGATGCTGATGCTGATTCTGATTGTCCTTCCAGCTCGCTGGTGGATGTGCAGATGGTCTCTACCAATAAAACTATTATAGAATAGAATATAATGTTATATTATGTAGAATACGATGTCTCTCTAGCTCTCTGGCCTTCGCACACACTCTTGATTGCACATGAATGCACTTGGTTGCGTTAATCTGCACAAGCTATTACCGAGAGTGGTTTCAATTTGGTGGCGTTTGACAGGTTTGGCGCGCACCTCGACTGCGGGGGTGGACCGCCTGATGGCTTTCTCATCCTTTTGTGTTTTCCTTCTTCCCATCGCGGCTGGTGAACATCGCACACATCAGGCCCATTGGCGCGCACAAACAACAAGGAACGAGAGGCAGAACGGGGACAAGAATGAGTGGGGACATTCTTCTTCAGCTCGTTTTGGTGAACATCGTGGGTCATCCAACCTCTTTTGGGTACCGCGTTGGACACAAGAATTGCGACAAGAAATGTCGACATGACTGATTGTTCATGACTGAAATAACGTCATTATAACGTTCTGGTGTGACACGCTCACATTTTCGGTTCCATCCGCAAAATCAACAGACTCATGTGTTTTCTGGCAGCACAGCGCCAACAAATGTGGATCCATCTCACAGTTCGGCCTTGACTGGATGCAGGCGATGACGGTGCTGCCACCGTCGCCGTTGTTGCAGTTCCCATGAGCATCAGCAACTTTTGGAATGATCAACGAATCGGACGAACGAACGAACGATCCGTTTACTCCAGTGATGTTTGTGTGTGTCGTATCATACTCGGACAGCGAGACAGTGACACCTGTGTGTGCAGATGCGACTATCTTCCTCCAAAGTGTGTGGGGCAGCGATCGTGGTCGTCATTCTTCCGTGTTTGTCACCGTCGTTCCGATGAACATCGATGGAGAGAATGAAAGAAGTCAAGCCTCATCATCAACCTCAAACTCAACCTCGACATGAATCCAGTCCAAACCAAGCTGTCGGCAACGCACAACAGAACGGCGACGACACCAACAAGGGCTGCTCTACACGATTACAGGGACAGGGCAAGTAAGAGGCTTCTGAGTGCAACGCCTTACACGCTTTCCGGAAACCACGTTTCTCGTTGCTGCAACATCCTTGTGGACGATGTTTGTGTTTGTATGTGATGACGTGCGATACAAGTGCCGCAAGAACCACGAGCAGAAAATCAACTCGAAAACGCCAAGCACTCTCAGCGGATCATCTCCACACCACTTGAGGTTTCGCGATAGTGCGTGAGTCCATTCGGCGACTTGTTGCACGAGGTACGAGTGCGCGCTTCACCTGTTGCCACGGTGGCATCGATCCGGATTTCATCATGATCTGTTGATGGCCAAACACGAGCCTGATGGAGCGCGGATGTTGCGGTAGGGACAAAGTGGAGCGGAGAGAGGAGATGGGACAAGAGAAATAGCATGACAAGGGATGAGGATCCGATACTTGTTGGCCCCGTTTCGCCTTGCCATCTTCTTGTGGTCATTCGTACGCACTCGGAGTTGCACACACCATGAATTTGTTCCTGTGTGGCGCTGTTGTTTTATTCGTTCATCGGCCGTTTCTGTTTGCTGTGTGTTTTGTCGTTGTCGCGTTTCTATGAACGGATCTGTCGCATTCGTGCACCCATGAAGATATCCATTCCTTGTCTGTGTTGGTACGCGTACGACGATTCGTACGAGTACGCGCTGATGCAAGGTCCAAGAGACAAGAAGAGCAGCGTGGAGAGCGAATAGTCTTCGACAGCATCACTGATGGCCGTCCTTGTCCCTCTTCACATCTTTCCATCCACCAATTCGTCCACACAGTCGTCACAAATGCTCGTGAGCGCTGTTCTTCTGCGCTCACAAAATAGAATAGAGCACGAGTTACACATGATGCTCAACTGTGCACGCGCACACACAAACACATGCACGCACACTCTTGTGAACCCCCTTTTGTTGCAGGATGAGAAGAAGAACAGAGAACGAAGCACGGGCCATCTTGGTCTTTCGTCGTCTCCTTGTGGCAAGGGGAGGAGGGGATCACCCTGCTCTGCCATGCACTGCGAGCAATTGTACTACTTTTCGGAACCACAACACCAATGAAACGAAACCGCATCGTGGCGTTTCTGACCATCGGTCCGACCGACAGATAGCTTGCATCACATCAGCACTTTGAGTGGTCTTTCCCTCAACCATGGGCTCGTATATTTGGAGGAAGTGTCAGGTCGTACAGCAGAGCTCATGGCGCTGCCCGCGCTTGTGCACAATCATCCCTGATTCCACCTGATCACCCAGCCTACCAGTCAGCCAGCCAACCAGCTCACTCTTCATGAAGGTCGAACAAGTTGGACATGATTTCGGCTCCATCTCTGCCTCTGACTTGGAAGTGATCGTATCACACGAGGAGAACACTGTGTACTCTGCGACCTGGAGGCCGCACCAATACGATGACGTCCACCGACGCTGACGCTAAACGTGACGTTGGTGAAAGCAAAGGACCGGCGGTGGGTGATGGGGTACGGGGCGAACCCCTCTCGGATCACCCCTTTCTTCTCCGAAGAGAGTGATGCGGCTCTGCACCACCTTGGTGCCGTTTTTCTTTTGTCGAACTCCAGCTATTCGTCACGGATGATTACTCAGCTCTCGTGTCTCGATTGGCGTGGTAGAGTAAGTCGCGTGGTATCTGGCTCGCGAGCGTACGAGGAGCTCGTGCCGCTGCCATCCAACACCTCTACCTTGGGGATGGTGCGCCGCTCGCCCATCTGTCTCCCTCTCTCTGTGTGTGCTTGTGTGCGTCTCCAGAAATGCCCCAAGGTCCCCTGGAATCAATAGGCCCCCTTCTGCCCCCGCGGATGCGAATAGCTCGTAGTTGCGCCAGCACTCATCTTCGGAGGAGTAACTGAATGAGCGCTCTCTGCGCTGTCGATCATGCATTGTACCAGTGTTGATGATACCCCGCCCCTGATCCTTTCGCGTTCGTCTCTGGTTCCGCTCCCTGCGACGGATGAGGAACGGGAACAGAGAGCAAGGCGCAGATTGGCGAAGAAGTGATGGAGTGATCGAGTGATGGACACTGAGAGAAACCACGAAACATGCGCGCACGAGCCAGAGATAGAAAACTCTCTCTCACTCACTCACCCATCCACCCACTCACCCACTTGCATACGCCGGAGAGAAGGGATGGGCACAGTCAACAGGCCAACTGGCGAACACTCGGGCAAGTGAACGTGGCGTGATGGCGAGTGCGGTTAGGTACTTGTGTTCATGGTGCATGGGCGCGGTTGATGCAAACCGGCTGGGGCTTTCTGCCGTCGCGCGCACACACACAGGGAGAAAAGCACATCATTCCCAAGGTTGCCGTTTGCCATTGTCGGCATCAGATCCTCTGCAAAGTCGCTCGTGCCTCGTAGTGCCGCGCCTTACCCACCTGACATCGACACGTACAGATCCGACCTCTCTGGAGGAGAGCGACGCAATCTTGCTACGCCAAACAAGGCAGCGAGCCACTGTATCAACCCAGTGTTCCGCGAACGGGTGTGCCGTGATCCCTTGGCATTGGTTTGTGCGTTATTCTGTGACCAACACAAAGAAAGGGCAGGACAGCAGAAGTGAAAAAGCCCCGCCAGTATGTGTATCATGACGTTCGCGATTAAGTGTCGTTGCTTGCGCCATTGCGCGTTCGCATGACGATTGGAAGATGTTTTTCCGCTTTCTGAGAGGCGAACGGGCCTTGCGATCGGGCCTTTTGACAACTGTTGGCGCATCGGATAAATCTTGCAGTTTCACAAATGTATTGGGCTTTTCAAGGGAGTTTGTCGATTGCAACGGAGTGGTCCATCACAAGTGAAGGGTGTCGAATCGAACATCGGAATCTGATCGGTGACGCTCTTGCGTTCTGGTACACATTCTACGTGTGTATGATGTGTACGTTGGTGCCGTTGACGAGAAGCACGATACGGTACTGGCGGCCCGTCAAAGAAATGTCCCGCGGCTATCCGAACACAGGCATAATCAGGCGGACATGGCCTCGCGAAAGTGTCGCCGGCTCATGCCAAGACCAGAAGAAGCGTGGACAGCCAATCAGAATTGGCGCAGTTTTATCACAGAAAGACCTTTGCAACTGGCACGTTTAAGTTCGGCACGGCGCACACCATCATCACCCAATGCACCAACAACGACACGTTTGCCGATACGATGGTGACAAGCACATCGTGTCAATCACTCCACCAAAAAGACTTTTTTGACCATGTGGCGGTGTTCCGTGGGTGGTTTGTGGCAGAGAGACTGTGATTGTGCGCGCGAGGACTGTTCGCGATGGTCCAATTTCTCGCCACCGCATTGCCGTGTTGTTGGTGCATGGCCACGCAGTTCGAGCACCCGAGACAAAGGTGAACACACGGCAACAACACGAGGATGACAGGAAGGACATCAGCGACAAACCAGGCCAAGTGCACGAAACAGCACCATGACAAAACCGCGAAAACGAAACGCCAAAAAGCAACAACAAACAGAATCACCTTCGTGGATGGACACAAATCACAAATTCTGGAATCAGAGCTCCCATACTTCCGAACACCACCAAAGCCGCAACCAACAACCAACAACCGACAAGCTCTCTGCGCAACATCTGCAACATCTGCAACAACCATACACGTAGAACGAAGGTCAACTCGATAGACAACTGGATAGACGACCCGATAGACAACAGCCGTGTGCAAACAACATAAACACCACATCATGAGCGAAGAACAGAAGAAGCAAGAAGAGCAGCAACGCCAGCAGCTCATCCAAACCATCCTGCTCCAACAGAACCAATCCTCGACCCCCGGAGAAGGCTCCATTGATGGCAGCCAGCTGCATGAACACATGCTTCAGCAACACCAGCAGCCATCAGGAGGCAGCACAGGAGGATGCGGAGACTCGTCAGATGGACATGACGACGAAGACGTCGAGAACGGATTTGAGATCCCCCAGCGATTCACCAAGAGCGGTCGCAAACGCGCAGTTCCGTTCCCCATGAAGGTAAGCAGCCAGCTGCAGCGCTCGTGGTGCCTGAGATACAGAGAGCGAGTGTGTTTGTGTTTGCAAGTGTTGTATGTGTTGTATGTGGCAGGCTCTACGTTGCGTCTTGCCGCGTGCAAGGTCCATTCATCCCATCCCAGCCAAATCCCGCCAAAGACAAGTCCCACACCATCTCCACGGCCCCAAGAAGAAAGAAACGTGCTTCGCCGACTCCGCGAACCCACTGCAGCAGCAACAACCACACCATCATCACTGCCGCAATCGCTACCACAACCGTCATCACCAACCAAAGGAAAGGAGAGGAAAGTCGAATTCCAACCCACGGCTCCCATCACGTCCTGGGGCCTTCCGCGCAAAACACCACCTCATGTGCCAGCAACCAACGAGTCTCAGAACCACATGATCAGCATCGACATCGACAGCGCAAGTGCAGCTCATCGGATCAGACGACATCAGATCAGACTGCAGCTATGCTTGGCCTTGCTCGAGAGGCTGCTGTTCTCATGGGGCAGGATGGTCACTGGCGACTCCAACGAAGGAAAGAAGACACCCAGCACAAGCACGCACAAGCACAACCAGAAGCACACACGAAGCCGAAGATTACGCGCAAGACCACGACCATGATAAGCAAGCAAGAAGAGCACGGACAACAAGGGACAAGGCAAAGAATGGACACGCAGCGAAGACTTTGGCACGCTGCGCAACCCACTATGACCGCCATGCCTTCTGTCTTGATTTGTCTTGCCTCGATTTTGTCTCGTTTTCCTTTGCTGGAATGCTCTGCTGCTCTGACATGCAAACGAACATCCGAGTTCACCACCGCAGCACAGCAGCGCACCAACAGGAACGCCTCCGCTCATGCCAGTCACCCCCCACGTGCTGTGGACATGTGCACATGATGGCTGGGAGCATTCTGTCTCCTGTGTTGCCTTCCGTCACGGAGGCAGAGCAAGTCTTGTGCTCGTTTCCACGACCAGCCACGAGTCGTGGCATTCCACCACAGAAGTCCCTTTTTGTCCCTGATACTCTACTTGTGCCTTTCTTGTGGGCGCGGGTACGAGTACGAATCCGAATACTTTTCTTCACACCCTCACACATTTATCCTGTTCCCTGTACCTTGCTTGCATTCTTGTGCCTTTGTTGGTTGTACGTGCATTGATACTCTCGTGCACGTCCGGCTGATGGGCGGAATGACATCTTCGCTTCCAACCGACACTCCACACACGCCGATCCGGGGCAACTTTGTCGCTCGAACATCACCTCCACCATGACAACAACAACAACAACACCAACAACAACTGCCACCAACGATGAACGATGAACGATGAACGATAAACAATCCGCAGCTCATGAAAGTCTTGTCCAACAAGAAGTTCAAGCACATCATCACATGGATGCCAAGCGGCAAGTCCTTCACCATCCTCAAGCCAAAGGCATTTGTTGCCGAGATCCTCCCGGAGCACTTCAAGAGCGCCAAGTACTCATCCTTCACCCGCAAGCTCCACCGATGGGGATTCATGCGACATTACCGCGGCGAAGAGGCGGGTGCCTTCTACCACAAGGACTTCCAGAAGGATGATCTCGACCTCGCGGAGAAGATGACATGCCACAAGGTTGAGCCGTCCAAGGCCGCAGGAGTGGTCAAGAAGACCATGGGCGGAGTGCAGAAGCTGGATGGCATGCCAGGGAGCCTTTCGGGTCTCGTCCATCTGGACGGCATGGACAGAACCGGCCTAGGCGAAGACGACATGAAGCAGCCAAGCCTCGCGGGCTCCCTCGCCAACCAGGCCATCCAGCGGCAGCAGATCCTGGCAGGCAACATCCGCAACGGCCTTGGAGGCAACATGGGCGCCATTAACGGCGCCATCAACGGCAGTCTCGGGGCTGGATTCGGCGCCAATGTCGCAGGTCACTCCCTCCCCAACATGGAGCAACAGAGGGAGCAGCGACGAGTCCCCACCTCGCTCCCACCGGACATCATGCTCCAATTGCAGCGGCAGCAGCAGCAACTCCGCATCTCGGAGCAACCTCCATCGCAGCAGATGGCCCCCACCCTGGACGCTGTCATCGAGCTGGAGGTCAACCGCCGATTAAAGGAGCGCATCCGCATCGCGGCTTCGGCACGCCACCACCAGTCCCTCATGCAGGGGCAGGCGGGTCTTTCCGCCACCAACTCCGCGGCTGCTGCAGCCCAGGCACGCCATCAGCACCAGCACGCGCACCATCATGCCCACAGGGGCGCCGGTGCGCAGCCATCGGCGTCCACCTTGGCGTGGAACAACATCCAAGGACAGACCCTGCGCAACGTGCTCGTGCAGATGGAGATCGCCAAACGCCAAGGAACGCTGGATCCCACTCTCCTGGCCCTCGCCACCGGCAACTTCTCCAGGCTCGGTGGCAACAACAACAGCGGAGAGGAGGACCTGCCAAGGACGAACATCCAGGGAGCCAGAACAGCCTAAGTCCCCCGCGCCAATGTGGCGATGCATCGATGCGCGCATATCCGACGCCGTGCGCTGATTGCCGCCCCGTCGCTCCTACACATGTCTCGCCGTTGTGCGCGAAGGAGCATGTGACTGAAGTTTGCACGTGGTGCCGTGATGCCATGCTGCACTCTCATGTACGCGCATGGCACGCACGTGGCACATCCCGCACTTCTTCAGTTACATTCACCTTCGTGTCCACCCAAGATCACGGCAAGACGCGTACATGGACAGGAACAGCGCCGACGAGCAGCCAGCACCACCAAGGCATCGCCCACCAACTCCATTCATTCGTGTGTTTGTGTACGCGAATGTCCGCATCCAACCGGCGCCATACACACCTCGTGAGCTGTGTGGTGCATGAGCTCTGCCCGGAAACAAGATATTTTAGAACGGTGCAAGTACAACACGACAGGAGACAAGGATGCGGAAATGCGCGAGGTGAGAGGGCGCGAAGCACTGTCGTGCAAAGCACTGGCTTATCCCTCTCGCCAACAGCAACGGGTGGGGAGTTGGGTTTGGGAAAGCACACCGAAACCAAGAAGAGCAGAACGCAAACAGATCACAGACAGAACAAAGACAGCGCCGACAGTAGAAGACTGTCAGCCACTGTGAATATCACCACGGCGAAGAAGCGCCACGGGAAGATGGGTCAAGGGTCCGCCCAAACACGGACTTGATAGAGAGCATAGCAAGATACGATACGAGATGATACGATACGATACGATACGATACGAGATGAGTATACCTGTAGTGGAAGAGATAAATGGGGAAAGGTAACTACCGATAGATATAAATCAACAGAGTTTGAAGAAAACACTTGACAGCGGCGCATGGAGGCATCAGACAGCTTTCGCACTCGGCTCCCTCAGCGTCCTGTGCAGTTCCACCACTCCAGAACCAATGTGAACTGCGACATCACGCAGGAGCCGAGTGTGAAGTGCCTCTAATTGGTCTGCCCAAGGAATTCTCGTGATGTCGGAGCCTGTCAGTGCGACTCGCGCAGTTCACCAGAATTCTGGTGGTGTTGGAGTCTGTCAGTACGACTACTTGCGCAGTGTATCAGAATTCTCGTAATGTCCGAGGCTATCGGTGGCTGTTCCGGTGACAAACGGCGCAACAACAATCCCCCATGTTCACAGCCTCTGCACAGTCGGAGATAATCACAATAATCACATCGTCACATGCACAACACAGCACGCATCGTCTCCCGATCATCATGGGAGCAATCAATCGAAGGAATTCACCGATTGACGGAAGCTTCAAGTGAGAGAATTATATGTCCAATCGCCGGAGACGGGGCGAATGGCTCAGCCAGATGTGGTGTCAGCAATAGATTGCTCTGCACAACGATGCTTACCACACGAGCTTTCACCTTCCCAACTGCTCACAATTTCAGTTCGAGGGCCAATAGGTTCACAAATCAATCAATTCAACAAGATCAAAGCAACCGCAATACCCATACCACATCTGATCACGCTCCTTCGCATCGGCAGCATTTTCCAACATGAGTACCCAATCACCTCCCTCCAATATCAACCCCGGCATCGCCAACGGCAATACCACTGCGCACGATGTCATCCAGCAATCCATCCAGAACAAGTCCTTCATCGACCACATCAAGTTCGTCGTCGAACTCAAGTCCGACACCGTCTTCTCCACCTGGTACAACGACAAGGGAAAGGCAACCAACAACTACACCTTCCAGCAGCTCTGGGATGAAGCAGGACATTGCGCCCATCTCCTCCGCAACGAATGGGGCGCCAACAAAGGTGACCGCGTCGTCCTCTGCTATGACTTCGGTCTGCACTTCTTCGCCGTCTTTCTGGGATGCCTCCGTGCAGGCGTGACTGCCGTGCTGGTCTATCCTCCTGGGCCGCCGCTCGTCAAGTCGCTCACCAAGATGACCAAGGTGATCGAGGATTGCGCTCCGGCATTCATCCTCACCCAGGCGACCATCAAACTGCTCCGGCTCGCCGATCGCGCCAACCCAACATCCAAGAGCCGCACCATGTGGCCAAGCGGGGTGAAGTACCAAGTCACTGATCGTATCATCCGCCACGACTCGTTCGTCACCGACAAGAACAAGATCAACAGCAACAACAACAATTCCAAGCAGGTAAAGAAAGGCTTCTTTTCCAACCTCGTCTCTGGCCGTTCATCGTTGGTGCCACCTTCATTCGATGAACCCAACATCGCAGGATCGGATCTGGCGTTCCTTCAGTATACATCTGGAAGCACCGGTAACCCAAAGGGCGTCATGATCACACATGATGCACTGAAAGCCAACATCGAACTCACCCAGAACTCTTGGTTCAGCATCTTCGAAAAGCAGCTAGGCCACAAAAGCAAAATCCCACAGCGCATCACATCCTTCTCGTGGTTGCCACAGTACCATGACATGGGCCTGATCCCAATGGTCATTGCTCCATTGGCTGGGGGTTTCCACGTGCACATGATTTCACCAGTGGCATTCATCCAGAATCCCTTGCTTTGGATCAACCTCATGTCGCAGCACAAATGCCATTTCAGCGCTGCCCCCGACTTTGCCTATCAGCTGGTCATCCGCAAGTTCAACGAAATCAAGCAGCAGGCTGGCAGACGATCTGATCTCATGCCGCACTTGGATCTGTCAAACACGTTTCATTTCCAGAACGCCGCCGAGCCGATCCGGCTGGACACGGAAAAGCTATTCTCTGATGCATTTCTTCCATACGGTCTGCGCAAGGACTGGTTCCTCTCGGCATATGGCCTGGCAGAGCACGTGGTCAGTGCCTGCTGCATCCACGGGCTGCGCCTCTCGACCATCCGCGAGGGTGAAGATCTCCATCAGTTTGTTGCGGTTTCGCAGCGCAAGAATCAGGACCCCTCCACCGAGATCATCATCGTGGACTCGGACACCCGAGTACAACGTCCAGACAACGTCACAGGAGAGATCTGGATCGCGGGGCCATCAGTCACCGCCGGGTACTACGGTCAACCAGACCTGACTGCAGAAACCTTCCAAGCTGCACTCCAAGGCGTTTCATCCGACACCAATACCGATCGTAAGACGTACTTGCGAACAGGAGACTGCGGATTCTACCAAGACGACTATCTCTACATCTGCGGACGCAAGAAAGACATCATCATCGTCAATGGTGTCAACTACTACCCGCAAGACGTCGAGCACGCCGTCCAAGACGCATCGTCTGCCGTTCGTCCTGGTTGCGTCGCCGCCTTCTCCTACGACGACTCAGGCAACGACGGACAGCTCGAGATCGTCTTTGAGATCCGAGCCAATCATGCCGACGATGCCGCAACAGTCTGTCAGGAGATCAGGCAGGCTGTGATCGATCACATCGGATTGACACCTGTCACAATCGCAGCCGTCAAGGAACGCACGATCTCCAAAACAACAAGCGGCAAGATCCAGAGACGCCAAAATCGCCAACGTCTGCACGATGGAGACCAGAAAATGGTCTTGAACTTCAGCGCAAACTCAAATTCAACCACCCAAATTGCACAGGATGGCGATGTCAAGTCATCACCAACCGGAATCATGTCGGAAAGGAACGCAGACCAAGACGAAGACCTCCGAAGTAAGACGTTCAATGAAATCATCACGAACGCAACGGGATCGCAAGTCAAGGGAGATGAAACGTGGGAGGATGTTGGATTGTCATCCATGGGGGAACTAGAGCTCCGACAGTCACTGTCAAAATGGTACAGCACCACCCTCCCTTCGAATTGCTTCGACATGTTCTCAACGCTCATGGATCTTGAAACATTCCTCGAGACATCGCACGGAGAACCACTCCCAACGCGTCTTCCGACGCTCAAGAGACTCATCAGCCTGCGCAACGAGAAACCGCTTGCACCGCTCGCATCCACCACCATTCAGTTCATCGGTGTGCTCGTCATCCTCTTCATATTCGCACTTCCCATCGTGCCCGCCTACGAGATTGGGAAGGTGCTGGTCAACGACGATCGTGCCTACGAGCTCTTCTTCATTGGCCTCTCTCCGTACGTGTGGGTGTGGTATCCACTGGTCGTTCCGTTCTGGGCCATCACATTCACCATCGAAGTCGTTCTCGCAAAGTGGATCGTCATTGGCAGATACAGAGAGGGGTACACCAGCCAGACCAACATTTACTTTCTTCGATGGTGGTTCGTGGATCGGCTTGTGCACATCTGGGAGAGCTTCCTTGGACGCTTCATCATGGACACCCCTTTGTTGGTGTTCTTCGATTACTTGATGGGAGCGAATGTGCATGCATCATCGAGCATCGATACATTCATCCGTGAGTTCGACCTCGTGAATATCGGCCCTGATGCCACGGTGAGCGAAGGTATCCGGTGTCGCATGTTCGGTCCGTGCAAAGACGGCTGCCAAGGCCCCACCTTGAGATTCCGCAAGATCCAAGCTGGAGCAAGTGCAGATATCAAGGGCATTCTTTGTCCTGGAGTCAAGGTTGGGTCCAACTGCCAAGTCTCTCACACGTCTGTGCTGGTGGAAGGAGCACAAGCACCGCCCAACACTACCATCCGCGGCAATCCAGGTTTCATCCATGTCACATGCACACATGGAGCCACAGACGCAGACGCTGGCAGTAACAATGACAGTCTGGAGATAGCGACAAACGCAACTCGCCCCACCACACAATCCACTGCAGGAAATCGCAGATGGATCATATTGGGTGCGATGAAAATGCTGTGGTTGCTGATGGAACTTTACTTCGCTTTCGCCTGCTTTCTGGTGGTCGACATCCTAGTCCGGGATGAGTTACCAGACTGGAGGTATGCGAGGCTGCTCTATTGGATTACTTCCATTGGTCTAACTTCCACATTCTTCATCGTTTCCAGCATCATGCTCAAGTGGGTGATGATCGGCAAAAAACGGCCAGGCCCCGCATGTCAGAGCGTACCATCTGAACTTGCCAGTTGGGCATGTGACTTCCACTACAGCCTCGGAGGCGCCGTGCTATATGGATTGACATTTCACTCATTGATCTGGAATGTCATCCTCTTGGCATTTGGGATGGACATTGATCTGCAATCGCATGTCTCAGCACATGCCTTCCTTCCATCTCAGCTGGACCTCATCACAGTCAAACGATCCTTCGTGTCCAAATCTACCTTCGACATCAAACAGGATGGCCAATACAAAGCCATCAAGGTTGAAGACAGCAGCATCGGGTTGAACGTGGTCTGCGGCCCAGGAGTGACAGTCAGCAAATCCCTGGTGTCTCCAGCCACTTTCGTCACCACCGACCTGGTCCACGATCAACACGACCCGAGAAATGAACTTGTCACATGCTGGGAGTTGATACGGATCATCCTCCTGAACACGATCCTGTATGTTAGGAATTGAGGGTACAACTTTGTCGGAATACCCGTGATTGCCGCACCTCCCAACATTGTTCGTCACAGCTTTGAATATTATTCATCACATGTTCAGAGACTATTTGTCACACCTTTGTATACCATGTCATTATGACTATGACTAAGCATACGGACGCGATTGATACCTGTATAACCGCGAGGAGGATAGCCTGTCCTCTGGTAACGTAAGGAAAACACCCATGGCGGATCAGGAGGTCCCGATACCACGCCAACCATGTCAACCATCCAGACGACGACGTCGATCAGAAGAGCATGTCCATGGGCAAGTGACGCACCTTCTTCAGAGGACAGCACATGCCTCTCCTGCGGACAAGAACATCCGCAGGTTTGGAACATCAGAAAGGATCAGAACATCCGCAGGATTGGAACATCACCAAAGATGACATCGATCATGAGACGACGATGTCGTGGGAATCAATGACGGAAACATGAGATAGGCAAGTGCTCAAGACTGCAGATCCCTACCATGCAAGCGTAGACAGCTACGACGATGCAGAGACAAGGAAGCAAGAACAGAGCATGATGAATGAAGAGGGAAGCACCTAAGAGACAACAGGATGCCCCGTGTCGTTACCGCGACAGATGCCTGTCAAGAAAACGAAATCAGAAGAGAAAGTGAGATTGTGCTCACAGTTCTAAAACGGTACAGTTTCTAACAGCAGATTAGATCTTAGTACTAACTATAACCCCGGATTTCCAACACCTGTACATCATCATGCTAGTCATGGTCGCTGCCAGCTTCATTCCAGCATTCGAGCTGTGGATGAATGTCGTCAAGCCACAGACGCCGGTGGGTGCAGTGCCGGTTGTCGTGGTGTGCGTCATCATCCAGACCGTCGTTTGGCTCATCCTGTTGCAAGCAGTTGAGCTACTCACGCTAGCAGGAAGTGACAGCCGTACCGAACCATGGTGCGTCCCATTGTACATGGTCTACCAATCCTTGTGCTACTCGGTCCAAGTCTGGTCCTTCGTGTCGCTTTTGTGGGGCACACCAATGATGAATGCAGTGCTCCGACTGCAGGGTGCAGATGTACAGGGAAGATTGCTGTACTTTGGCTTCCGGATCTACGAAGCTTCTCTGATGATATTTGGTGATGGGGCTGTGGTGGACGAATCAGGCATCTCTGGCCATTACGGCATATTCTCAACGATCACTCTGGGAAAATGCTACATCGATGGCATCATGCATCAAAGATGCTTTACATTGACTCGGAGCGTACCAACAACCCAAACTGCATGTCCAAGCACGATTGAGTACGGCCCAGGCAAGATGGTCGGCGATTTCGGGCCATCAGGCTTGAAGCAGCTGCACGAGCCGTCGCAGCGATCAATCAGCGATGGATCGTGTGAAGAACTGTCGGCAAAATCAGAGCAAGGAGGACCAGGCGATGCGCAAGCAGCTTGTGTTTGATTGCTCAGCCAGAATCACAACGGTGTAAGCAACTCGCTGCGAAGTACTTTCTCTTGGTCGTGTGGTAGCTGCGACTATTTGTATCAGACACAATTCTGCGGATCCGTTCTTTGGGGCACACTGTTGATGAGCGTTTCGCAGCGGCTCTTCATTCTCTCCGCCGCCGATGCTGCTGTACTCCAGAGTATCGCATTGCTGCCAGTGCATTCATCAGCCATGATTGCATTCATTGCAGACAACAGAAAAGTGATGACAGGTGTGGCCCGCCGACTGTGTTGGCGTTTGCCACAGCGCGGGCTTTTGCGGTTGGCGAATCAGCCAGTACCGCCTCGCTCATCATCAATGTGGTTGTTGCCGTTGCGGTTCCCGTCGTCGTTGCTGGAAGTGGATGCATCCAGCCAGCGCCACTCGCACGGTGCAAGACACGGCTCACCACCCTCGCTGCGGCTCATCTTGGAAGAGCGGCACCGGACGCTCCAATGCGAGGAACTGTCGCAAGTCGAGTTGCCGGAAGGAGTCGGATAGCGTTCGAAGTTGCAGCAGTATGAACGAGAAGAAGAGCAGATGGAAAATGGGAGACGACCAACTACCATCCACCAGCCACCACCAACCATCAATTAACCAAGAGTCAACGTGGCACAACAGCTCGTAAGGACAGCGAAAAAGACAAAAGAGATCTCTCCTTTCACTTGCTACCAGCATTGAACCAGCAGCATAGTACAAGTAGGGCCACAACTCTGAGACCCCCATTTAACTCACAATACATCAATGAACATAGAATGAACCCTGTACATCCGAACACATCACCAATTGCCTGTCCCCCAATGCAAACGCTCTCTGCACGCACACAGATACGTAGGGTACTCATGCGGATGTACTCGTGTTCAGTGGAGCACGAGTATAGTGCACACGCATGATAATCTTCATGACAAAAGCAACCAGAACAGCGTCCCCATAGTAGCTTTTGTTTCATGCTGCCACGTTGCCTGCAGCATACGAATATACATAGAGTACTCGTAATGCTCTGCATAGTGCCACAGACTTGTGGCATCATCATGCATGATATAGATAGATCCTGCCCAAGTTCGAACACCCGCCGCAACCCCATGCCTCATGTGCCATGCCTCATGCATACTCGTACACGTGCAAGCCATGGGACATCACTTCCTTGGCTCTCCACGCTTTGTTTTCACAGTCCATGTCCAAGTACAGACGCTTTACATGATTGTCCCAATGCCGCAGACCTGAGGCATGCATCTTCGTCTTTGTCCCATGCTCCAGTTGGTCCAACATGTCCAACGCGTCCGGTCGCAGTATCTTGGCCTGATCCTGCTTCACCGCCAGCTTGATGATGTCCTGCTTCATCTGCGCCATCAGTTTGCAATTGTTGCCATCATGGAGAGCGATCATGGCCAACAGTTCCTCGTTCTGAGAATGTGGTTGCTCAAATTTGGTAGCCAGCATGTAGGTACCATGCAGTTTGCTGTCCTTCTTGCCGGTCTCCTGCTCGATTCCCCCAAATGACTGCTCCAAACTTGCCATAATAGAGCCCAAACGTAATGGCTGTTGTCTTGTTGGCTGTTGTTTAGCTGTAGGGCAGAGGCTTGATTGACAAGCGGGTCCAAACAAAAGTCTTCTGTTCCACAAGTAGTCAATTGAGAATACTGGTAGATGGTGAAGAAACGTGCGGAATATGAGATTAGTGCAATGATTCTTGTTGGTGTGACACCTTGTGTGGGTTATCCTCAGAAAAGGGGTCATAGGGTTTGCGTAGATCCAGTACCAGGGGAAAGTTTCCCTCCATCAAGTTGGGAGCGAGTCAAAGGGTTTTGGTGCGCGTTCCCACGTGGTGCCGTACCATCGATCCAGCAGTCTTGTATCGGCATCAAGTTTTCCGCGGGGAGGGGTTCCAGTGGCTGGGTTATCGGAACCCTCTGATTTCCTTGACACGGGTTCCAAAGATCTGCTTCAATGATCCGGATCTGTCCCCAAACGTGGTTGCCGATGGGATGTGGGTTTGATCTACTGGACTGCCATCTAGTTGGATGATTCGTAGTGGCTCCCACTGAGGTAGTTACTAGTTTAGCTCTATTATGCAATCTGCGATTGCAGCAAAGCCTCATCTGCTCTGCTCTCTCAGAGACAGCGCGGTATGCAAAGGGCAACTCACAACGCACGCCGCACTGTCTTGTGCTGGATTTGGACATGGCGATTGCCTGCTGATGCTTCGGATCGAGAATCTCGCTTCCCAACGCCCGCTCTTGGAGCCAAAGTCCATGTGGAGGTCGAACACCGAGGATTCGGTTTCGGACAGCTTGAGCTTCGTCGCTGCCAAGTCATTCCGTGATGATGCGCTGATGATTCGCAGAGGGACTCGAGCTCGCGGATCCTTCCTTGTCCCATCACAGCAGGAGCGGCCATTTCATGTCATGTCATGTCATGTCATTGAGGGATGGCGCACCGCATCGATCGTCTCCGCACCACCTTGCGATCTTTGCATGGCGTTGCTGAGATATGCCTGCAGATTCAGGATGGCCACACCCTTCTGCTCCATTGCATCCTACTGATCCGCCAAGCTGCGTTCCAGAAATCCAACGCGGTTCTGCAAGTCGCTGGTCAGACCCATCTGCGCGTTCTGGTTCTGGTTTTGATTCTGGAAATGGACAGGGGCCTGATCAAGCTGTCGCGACAACGAGGCATATTGATCCTCAAGAGCCTGGCATTCTCCAGCCAGCCTCTGCATCTGCATCTTGGCGAGACCATCTGAGTCTCACTTGCAACCTTGCTCTCCTCGAGGTTGGCAAGGTCATGTTGGAGACCTTCGATGATGTCATCCAGCATTGCTTGCGACTGTCCAGCATGATTCATTTGGTCATGCAGGTCATTACGCTCTTGGGTGCCTGTTTCGAGCTCTGTCGCAGACTGCAGATCCAAGTTGGTCTGACAAAGAGCTTCCACTTCTTCATCAGCAATTGTATCGCCGGACCGCGACGCAGCCCGAGCATGTCCCAACTCGATGATCGCACCGTCCCTCTCTTCAGATGCATGCTGCAGCTTGACAATGAAATGTTCGCTGGAATTCATCTGCTCTCCTTGAGGTTGGCAAGGTCACGTTGCAGACCTTCGATGGTGCCATCCAGCCTTGCTTGCGACTGTCCAACATGATTCATTTGCTCGCACAGCTCGTTGCGCTCTTGGGTGCCTGTTTCGAGTTCTGCATGTAGACTGCAAACCCGAGCTGATCTGACGAAGAGCCTCTACTTCTTTGTCAGGCAACCCATGCTGGACTGCGACACAGCCTGCGAATGTCCCAACTCGATGATTGTGGCGTCTCTCTCTCTCTCTTTGGTTGCATGCTGCAGCTCGATGACGTGATGCTCACCAGCATCTCTTCACTCTCAGCCAGCAAGACCTCGTTGCCTTTGTTGGTCCATTCTTTGGCGTCAATGACTGCTTGCAGTTCAATCTGAAATGCATCAAGGTGTGATCTGGCCTACTGTATAGCAGAGGCAAGGTCACTTCCACGGCCTGGATTGGAATGCTGGTGCATCCGCGTGACTGTTTGCTGCCTTCAACCTCCTTCTCTGCTTGCTCCTTCGCCGCAATGGTCACTTGCTCCGTAGTACAAATCGTGGAAATCTCCTTCTTAGCATCGTTGGTCATCACCTCCTTTGCCTCGAGCAGCTCCACAATGCGTGCCTTGTCCTTGGTGGACTGCGAATGGAGCTTAGTGACCATCAGAGCATGATAGCTTGCGACAGTTGCCGCATGAGAAGCTTCTCGATGTCGACTCGCACATCCCCATTTGGTGTCTCCAACCCTCCCACAAGCTGCTTCCCTCCTGTGTCCATGGCAGTGAGGCTTTTCACGCAGGGACAATCGTGTACCAAGGCTGATCGAGCAACCTGGACAGACTGGAGCAATGGTGCTTGTGGTTGGATTGGATTGATCTCCGAAGATGATGATTGAGTGTTGTGAGCAGCTGGTCCAAGTTTGGCATTGTTGAGTTTGCCGGTGTTGGATAGTGTTGGACAGAGTTGGATTTTCGTGTGCTGTTGTGACACAATCCAGAAGGGATAGCCTAGTGCCTTCAAGAGGCGCCTGTAGCCAAACAATTTGGCTACAGTTGGCTACAATTGGATCACAAAAAACTGCTCTGTAGAATGTAGTACATTTTCTACGTAAATCCCGAACAAAAACAGGCCAAACACAGCATCAACCGTAGTCCAACTCTCCGCACTCAGCTCATGTGCGTGTTCCTGTACTCATCTTGATTCTATATCATTAAATGGCGTTTATATATACAATCCTAAAGTTTGGTGGCTGTTGCTGTCTTGCTCGGTGAGCATTGATGTGATCCGCCAAGCACCCCCATCATTCACGGACGTTTTTTGGCTTCTGGTTGGCATGTTTTCTTGTTCTGATTGGTCCAAAGAAGTGTTCCAACCATCGCTGACGTCATGATGACGCAAGCATTGGAACAAGAATTCGCCAAACTTGCCACCGAAATCGGGGATCCAAGTGGTCAAATATCGTTCCGATCTCCATGGGAACACTAAACGCAAGCATACCAACACACCATGGCAATCCAACAATGTATAGATCATATGATTGTGACCGCCTCGGAGAGGGGATTCTACAATGATACGCATTGTTGCGAATGAGCCAACGAATGCTCAGCGCGGAGACTTCAAAGATGGAGAGTCGAATTTCTCGAAAAAGGAGGCCAGATCCTACCGGACTCCTGTAGAATTCTACGTGTAGCAAACTGTAGCCAACGATATCCAAAAAACAACCGGTCCGTCCTTCGTCTGAAGGCAAAACCACACCAAGGGGGTCAACAAACACAAAAAGATCGACGAGATGGTAGTAACAACATAGTAATGATATCACTTGCCTGGATAGCCCTGGCTCTTAAGTTTACGTAGATATGAAGAGATGCTGGATTGAGTGTCTATAAAACGAAGGCGGAGTTTGGGAAAAACTGATCCAAAATCTGTAGCCAACTGTAGCCAATTGTAGCCAAAAATCGCCAATTTTTTGGTCTGGCTCTTGAAGGCACTAGTTGACTGCCAGATTCGAGGAATCTGATGGTGAAGTCAACTTGGGGCGACCGTCTGGGGATTAGTAGTGAATGACAATGAAGTAGATTAGTGTTGTTGTGCTGATCTTGAGTTGTGCTATTTGTTATTTGAATAGTCTGCATTGTGAGTTGATCAGTTTGAGATGCAGGATGAAGAAACGATAGTCAGTTTGAGTAGTGTGGCTCTGCACTGACCTTCAGAGGTTCAGTGCTGAGGGCGGACGGGTCCACTCTTTCTCTCTTTCTCCAATATCTCATCGTAGTTGTTCTACGTTCAAGTACTAAGCTTTGACACCTTGATTGAGGTTGAGATTGAGAACACAGGTTGTTGAGCCGAGGGAATTTGATGTAGGATTCCCTGCATGTGTTGAAGCAGGGAAGATCTCTTGACTGTTGTCGTGCAGGGTTATCAGGTTGGTTAGCTGACAACGGAATTCAGGTTGGCTGCATTACAATAGTTCAGGAGAGCACATAGTTCCCAGGGTGTCTTGATCCCATTGATTCGGATAGTATTTGAGTCAGTGGTGATTCATGATTGAGTGTGGGAGAAGGAGGCAAAAGAGTGATTGTTCTGTATTTGTTGGTGGGAGGTTTCGCGCCAAAATTTCGCGCCAAAATAATTTCATGGTGCGACAAGGAACACACTGAGTGAAAAGTAGCCCGTTCTTTAGATGAACTTCAACTGACAGTGATGGACCCATGCCATTGTTTGTTGTTACCTCACTCTTGTCCCATTGTTGGTGTTGCTGTTCTTTTGCGCGGTGTCCCATGTGTGGCCCAGTGTGCATCCCATTGGCTGGATTGCTGATGTTTCATGTGGCGTCCCCTTGTGTGTCCCCTTGGGACGTTGTTCCCATGTCTGTACCCGTTTCAGCATTTCTGATCTTTCATATTGTGACCATTGCTCCTTCCCTTCTGGATGGATGTCTCTGTGTCCATACCCATTGTCAGCATTGTTGATGTTTGTGTATCGTCCCCTTGTTCAACCCTGTAAATTGTGTGATAATCGAGCTTGACACCAAGTAGGTGGACACCCTGGTGGAGCTGGCAGTGATCATGCCATGCATGCATCGACGAACGGATCGAAGCTGCTTGGGATCATGCCATCATCATTGTACTTGCCCATGTTATCATCATGTTGACTGAAGGCATGAGATGCGCTAGCAAGAGTAAATGTGGAGGCATCTGCTTGCTTTGTTATCTTGCTGCCCTGCTGTCTCCTTTCAGAACATGGTCAATGATGATAATTCTCTTTCACCACCAAGAGCTTGATGGCCCCCATCACACTCCGGTTACTGCTATCAAGATCCAAGGTTTAGCCGAAACCTCTCACTTACATGGAGCTGTTGTGGCTGAATTCATTCATACCATCACGGAATGTGCCCAGCTCTTCCTCTGACAATGAACTGTCGATGGGGTCCACTGATGGATTCATGGTGTGTCCTGCTTTGTTCTGGACAGGTACGTCATCCACAAGCGGCAACGTGAGAAGTGTCATTGTGACTGATCATCATAGTCATTGTCAACGGCAACGTCCCCAAAGTTGTCACTGCCATCGTCGCCTCAGCCATCCTGCATGTATCCATCATCGAAGTCATTGCCGCTGATGTCCATGTTCATGTTGGCATTGCTGAAGCCGTTTGATGGGCCAAAGAAGCTCATCTTGCTTCACGCAATCCGACCTGAGTATGGAGCCTGTTGTTGTGCATGTGTCTCGTTTGGGTGCTTTCCGATTGAGCGCGCTGAAAGTGAGGAATGGCCAACCGCCATTGTGCCAAAGGACCGAATGGAGGATTTATGACAGGAAAGCAGGGTGGAGCACATGTTCCCAATTGAACTCAATCTCTCTTCACTTCATCAACTCTGCGTTGTTGTGCGTTGCTGTGTGTGGGTTCGTGGCGTGTGTCCGCACGCCATGGAGTGCCCAGCATCGTGGGCTGCTCAGCATCGCGGAGTGTGGTGCTGTCTTCGGTGGAGTTCTCGCAGAGTCGCCGCGTTGGTGAGCATGGACGAAGGGATCGTGCCGACCTCCATCCACCCCAATCACTCGATCTTCGTGATTTTTGGCGCAAGATCGTGTTTTTGTGTCGTGGATGACAGTTCGCATCAGATTTCTCGATCGGCGAAATGACCCAAACAGCGAACTGAGAGCCATTTGCATTCTCGTTTCCGCCCGATCCAACTTCGCCGAATGAGTGTTTTGGACAACACACAACAAGACGGGAAGAGAGTGCACAACTCGAACAAGATCAGCAATCCAGTATTCCAACACCCGAAGCTAGAATGCATCCGAGCACCATACTCTACTCTACTTCACAGGTACTCATTGTCAATCGTTATCGCTATCACCATCAGCATGGTTATATAAGTGATGTTATCTTGCATGGAGCACTTCATGCCACTCTACATTACTTCACCACTATGTCCGACTTCATGACCACCACCATCTCATCTTCGTTGATCATGTATGTTCTGCTGCTGCTTGTTCATGCTGGCGAGGCTTGCACGAAGAGGATCGTTGGTTGGATGACGTTGAAAACAATAGTGTGTGGTGTGGAGACGGCGTACTTGTGGATCTCTTTGCCTGAGGCTCATCTTCTGTGCCGTTGTTCTACCATGCAACGCTCGGCTTCTTGCCTGGAGCGCACAAACTAAGAGCAAGAGGAGCTGTCACCGTTGTGCGTGCCACTGCTGCTGGTGGTACTCGGCGTGCGTCCGAAGTTTCGGTTCGACATCGCACGCTGATGCAACGGTGGAAGTGATTTCGGTGCTTCCAAGGGCGCGAAATCGTTCCTGGAGGCCGAACGCGATCTAACAGATGTCGAACGCGAGGTAAATCTGGAACGATGCGAACGATGTCTAGCGGTATTGATCTTGCAGCGACGGGCGCGGCTGGATGAGTCGAGTTCTGTGACAATTGTGGCAGCGAAAGCCGATCGCTTTCGTTCCACTCATTTGGTAGATCGATGTGGGCTTGCTGGCCGCTTGTCAACGAGCTGCTTGTGATGCGGAAGATGTTGATGGTCAAGGAGGTTGGAGATTTCTGGTTGCCCAACACATTTTGCATTCACAGCTTACATGGTAGTATTGTACGTAGTCGTAGTTATCTCGCTCATCCCTCAAGGGGATCATTTCAAGCATGTCCAGTGATGACTGATTGAACAAATACTCACCATCGCAGGCTAATTCATTCATGTTGGCGGCATTGTTGCGGTGAGCTATTGTAGTTGTAAACAACGGCATGCACCGTTTGGAGCTGCTCAAGGGTGACTTCATGACTCCCATGAGGATAGTGAAGACGGAGTCGACCAAGGAAGAGAGGGGGTGCCTCCGGAGGCTGTGGTGCCATCAGGACCGACGAGGGTGATCATTCTGTGAAGCACGAGAGTCCACCGAGCTGACGCTTGTCTCTCTCTTGCATCGTTCTTGGCCGATCATGCTGCTGCTGTTGGTGTTGCTCTTGTTTGTGATGTGGGTGTTGTGCATGATATTCATTGATTTGCTGAGTTGCTTGCATCTGAGTTGTTGGTGATGCTGATGCAGATGCTGATTTGTGAGATGAGGACTGGTGGCAACGAAGAGACTTGAGGATCTCGCACAATGAGGACGCCACAAGATGGATGGGATTCATCGCCAATGCTGAGAGTAGCATCCATATACACGTGAACACCCTGGTGCGATCGTTTGGATGTTGCGCAGGCGTTCGCCACGAGAAATCGATGTTGTTTGGCATCTTCAGGGACGTCGCAGGTTCTCAACTACAAAAGTGTCTTTTGTTGTGGAGGGACCATTCATGTTGTGGTTGGAGGCATCCGTGGATGCTGGTGCTCTCGTCTATCGATGGCTCATGGGACAACCACTGTGGCAATATGAGTGATGGAATGCTGGAGTATCGGCATATGGAAATGGGGATCATCCTATCCCTCCATCATCAGGAGCGCCGATGACTTGCTGGTCAAACCTGTTGGGAACACAATCGTTCAATCCACCGCCTTTATGCATACTTGTAGTAGTACAACGCATCGCGCATTTCCCATGTGCGGTTCTCAGGCAACCATGTTGCCGATTGAACTCCTTGGGGGATATGCGTACATCGTGACGTGCGATGGTTGCAATTGAGATTGTGATCATCTTGGTGTTCTCCCCATCACATCATCGCTGTTGGCGTCATCATCACTTTCGTGGTTGTTTCGAGTTGGCGATCAGAGATCTCATTTGAACGCCTTTCTGACGTGTCCTTCTCATGAAAGAAGCTAATAATGTACTTAATTGACGCACAGAATTCGTGTTCTCGTGTTCGCAACAGCGATGTTGTGGGGGTGTGTCGTGTTCTGTTCCTTCTTCTCGTTGTTGTGTGCGCCAGTTCGTACAGAGCAAAAGGAAGGATCCGCACTCTCCGGACAGCGCTGGTGTCCTCTCCCAAACCAGGGGAACCGCGGTAAAGACCATATATTGGTCGGTTTGCCGATGGGACTCCGATAGTAGTCCAAGTAATCCGTTGCAACAAATTAGACTATCTAGAAGGTACTACCGTAGACAACAAATCGTCCTAGTGTGATCATGGTGATTAGAGTTATTCGTTAATAGTGTTATTCTTGTTCGTGTGTTGAGGGGTGGTCGGGATAGTCTCACTCGGTCTCTGTGCTGTCGTCATCGCCCTTTTTCAAGTTCGCAGGTGCTGGTGTGGCTTCGAAATCGCTGTCGCTATCGCTGTCCATGTGGAGGTCGATCAACACAGCCTCACGCTTTCTACGCTTCGTTTTAGCGATGCGCGGTGCGCGGGCGCAGGAGGGGACAGGAGGCGGCACCACAACCGAGACGGGGACAGGAGGAACAGCCGCTGGGCTGGAACGGCATGCCATGGCACGGGGAGCACATTTGCGAGAAGCAGAACGGCGCGCGCGACGAGCGACTGTCATCCTGTGCACGGACGCACGAGATGGCGAAGGAGCAGACTGGCCAATCGGAAACAAAAAGAAAGCAGGTGTGAGTGTGCAAGTTGATGTCATGCGCAAGAGGCGAGTGTGGCATCGATGGGGCTTACCTCGTAGCATTCTCCGAATCCGGTTCCTCGGCGGCCTTGTGGAATCGGGGGACGAGCAGCAGAGGACAGAACAAATGTGACTTCGTCCTCCCCAAGCGAGGAGTAATCATCCCCATCCATTGTAATGCCCGCGGAATGCTTAGTTGTTTTATTCTCCGCCTTGCGCCCGTAGCGTGCCAAGTTGGTGGCACTGTGCACCACTGGATTCGCGGAGTACACCGGTACCAACCGAACAATCAAGAGAGGCGCATCAGCCTCCACCTCGCTGTCGCGGTCATTGAGATTGACGGCCGGATTGAGGAAGTCGACGCCATGCATCGCATGATCTGTGGTCATCTCAAAACGATCACTCACTTGGATGGGGAGAATCTCCCTGTGAATGCGGTAGGGTTGGGGGTGTCCGCGACACATCCTGCGAACAGCAAGCGCGTACGACTCGCCCCGCTCGCGTTGTCCCTGAAAAGAACGCATGTTGAAGTGTGTAGGCAGCTTCTTGTTCAGGCGGTCAAGCAGCTCCTTGTCCGTAGCTGCAGTGGATCCGAGTTCGTGGTTCTGCTTCAACCCCACCTCCAAAACACGTCCTTGCTCCTTGATCGACGCTTTGACGTCGCCGTAGCAAGTCCCACCTGGCAACTCGAAAGTAACTTCAAGCACCTCGCCATGCCCTTGCGGAGAGTACACGTGACGCACAGCAGGTAAGAAGACCAGGGTGTTCTTGTTCATCCAATCAGAAATGGATTGCGCACGACTCGGACCCTCTTGGAAGGGTGTCCCAGATACGGCATTGTTCACGAGCATGCTGGTAGCAGAGGCAGGACGAACAGCAGCAGGAGAAGCCACAGGAACAGACGAGGGCTCAGGAGGAGCAACAGTCATCATGCTCGCCGCGTTGTATGCAGGTCTGGGGGTTGGTGGCGGATTGGTGGGGACAGGTGGCAGATGGGTGGGGACAGGTGCCGCGACGTGCGCATGGATTGGTGGGGCGGACGGACGGGCAGTTGTCCCAACTTCGGTTTTGCCGGTTGGTGGGGAGGCGTACGCCAAACGAGAGAATGTGTCCATCGTTTGCTTCGCGTCTTCGGGTTTCTGGGTTGATACTTTTGCGATGGTGTTGTTGAATTGTTGTTTGTATTGTACGGCATTAGCGACAAGATCAGAAACGTTCGGAGAGTTTTTGGTGTCCATTCGCACTGGATAACGGGTTAGTAACGGTTTCAAATTTGTTCGTTCAGAAATGATGTGTCTGGTTCACAAACACGCAGTGACGTACCAGCTTTTGCTTCTTTCTTGGCGCGACTTCGTTTCACAGAATTGCGCAGATTACGCAGGTTCCGAGCAAAGTTGCGCTTCGACAAGAACGCCAAGTCGCCGTTTTCGCTCCAGACGAGTCTCGCGGGCTTATCCATGGGGATGACACCGCTCTCGAGCTGTGCCCTGAGTTCGCGGATCTGCGGGTACAGTGACTCGTTCCATGCGACCCCATCGGGACTGTCCTGTTTCTCCGCAGTAGCTTTTCTTGGCATGTTGCAGTGGCACTTACTGTTGAATGGCGGATCAGCAACAAGTACACGTCTGTCAATGTTGAATCCAAGGCGATTATGAGATGAGACTGCATCTTGACTTCGTTGCATTCCGCAGAGTAGAGGTTGCCGCGCGTGATCAACATGCGGCTTGTGATGTGCAGCATCCGTGTTTGAGAGGATGAGGGAGCCATCAATAGAGGACTTTCGCATTCTGTTCCCCCAGTCCCGAGCAGTCCCACGAGGGAGTCATAACCTGATAGAGACACTTTTCAGGGGGCGGGATGCGAACTTCCCCCTCGGCGAGCAGAATATCATTCTGTTTAGGCGTCGTAAACAGAATGATATTCTGTTCCCACAGTCCCGGCAAAAGATACCAATTCCAGGCGCAAACCAACAACAGCCATTCATTTTGTTTTACTTCCAAAGTTTTGGTCGTGGTTGTCGTTGACTTTTTGTTCAGATTTAGTGCCAATTCACGAATCTGGCCGAATCCAAACGAGCAAGTTCACTAACCAGGTCGTTTGGGTGCCTGGCACGATGATTGGATGACTGAAACGGTCGGCGTATCACTGCGACAGCATTGAAAATGTTAGTTTAGCCACGAAGTGTACACATCAACCATTTCCCTGTTGGACAGCGTAGAGTACTCTAGTTTATGATGTTGTCGATGAATCCTGTTGAGCAGAGGGTCGAATCAGCTATTATCGATTGCATGCTGACATCGCCATTGGCATGTACCAACCTTGGAATGGTCTACATCCAACTGCAAGGAGTTTCAGACTACATGTAGTCCATTCCTGCGATACCGTTTGGTCACTGTGTGTGCTGTGTTGGTCATATGTGCATACAAAAGGTCAAGCATACTTGATTGTAACAACCCCACCACTCCAAGCACACTCCATGGGGTACAGCCACGAAGTTTGAGGTCTTGGATCCTTCTGGAAGGTACTCATACCGATGGATCTGGATATCATGGCGTCTTGTGTGTGGCAGTACTGTGAGCTACGCATCAAACGACATCTTGATCTGTAGATTTAAGTCCTTCCCACATGGATCTATCACTTTGAACTCAATATTCGTACACTTTGGAGGAGATTCGGAGGCATCGAAGTGTTGGATTGGAGTATGATTGACATTTTGTATGCACACATGCTCAGAACGTTGTACAGCGCAATGCGTATCGTTCAGTACTGCTTGGTATCAGCATCCATAGAATTGGATCCCTTCTAAACTGATCTAGGAATTCAAACTGGGTGACCGCACTTTTTGGAGTGTGCTTGGAGTTGTCCAGTTGATTGGATCTCTGAAAACGGCCTGTGCAATGCAGTGGTATGCATAATGCTGTACAAGGTGATGCGTACCGTGCAGTCTCGTCCAACGAAGTACTGCGTGATATCAGCATCCAAATATTTCGATAACTTCCAGACGGATCTAACACTGCAGGCTCCATGGCCGTACTCTTGGGAGTGTGCTTGGAGTGGTGCAGTTGGTATCAATCTACATTGGTTGAAGCTCAAAGACTTCAATAACATCATCAAGAAGCTGAACAACCACGTTCGCAACCAAGTCTTCACTCTCCAGTCCAAAGGCGAAACAGTTGGCAGCAAAGTCACCTTTGCACTCATCACTGCATACAACACATCATACAATGAGGAGTTTGTCAGCCACATCCAGCGCTGCAGTGACTGCGGTACTCCAGACTACATCAGTCTCACGAATACTGCTGAGACCAAGTACCAGAGCTTGGTCAATGCCAGCACATGGAACTGCCTTTCTTGCAACAAGCAGCTCCTTGCTCTCTGAGCCAAGACGAAGCAGCTCAAAGCGTCAATCACCAAATCATCCAGCAAGCAAGCAAACAACAAGAAGGACAACAAAGGGGCAGCTCGCCACAAGGTGGCAACCACCCTCTTGCCAATCAAGATCCGCCAAAGGGCAACAACCCCAGGCACTTTGTCCACCAGGGAACCACCTTCCACTGGTGTGACAACCACAAGGCATGGGACAAGCACAAGACATCCAACTGTCACGCCCGATCCAGCAAGCATGCTGACTCCTCTGGGAAGAAGTGCTTGTATGACAAGAAATCGTCCTCATCCAAATCCGCCAAGATACACACCAAGTCAGCTCCTCACGTCCACTTCGACGACGGCAACGGAAACTTCAACAGTAGTCAGCATTCCACTCCCAGCAATGGAAACATCAGCAAGAACTGACATGTCAGCACGCCCATCCAGTCAACGTTATCAGTCACAGACCTGCAAGGCACCTCTGCAATGCAGATGGCATTGCACCGGATGGGTGATGTGCCAATCGGAATCGACACTTGCATGTTGGCCACAGTCTCTGGACAATGCGGCAACTTCAACAACGATCTTCAACCTATCCATGGTATGACCATAGAATGAGTTGGAGGGTCCATCCCCATCCAATCCAAGGGCACACTGTCATGGACAATACTTGACAATGATGGCAGGCCCACTGCGGATTAAGATATCCAACGCTTTCTATGCGCCACAGCTTCGCATCCATCTGTTCTGTCCGCAGCAATGGTCTGACCAAGGTCCCCACGATCATCACGGCAGGCACCTGCGTACCTGCGCGACAAACGGCAACTACACTGTCCTGCGCTCCTCACGTTGCAAGGTCACAGTGTATCATCATCCAGGCACCAACCTGCCGTTGATGTCTGTCGCCAACACCAAGCGACATGCGCCAGCATTCCTTGCTACTTCCAGTCCTCCAAGCAACTCAGAACTTCTCAACATCAACAATGTCCCCAATGACACGATGGAGGTTCACGAAGATCCCAAGCTTGCCAAGTTGAGGCCCGATCCTCTCCAAGACAACAACACACTGGTCCGTGATCAGTTGGCAATACATCCTGTTGGTGCCTCTGACGCACAAGGACAGCTACTCCGGTGGCGTCATCACTTGGGACACCTACCCTTCCGTGTCTTGCGCAACATGGCGTCACACAGCATCATACCACGACACTTGGCCAAGGCCGAGTTCCCTCTCTGCTCTGGGTGCATCTATGGCAAAGCCGTCCGTCGGTGCAAGCCAAACCATATCATGCACGTTGTCAAACGAGCGCGATTCCCAGGGCATATAGTGTCAGTCGACCAGATCGTCTCTCGCCAGCCTGGGGTGCTTCCGCAGCAAAACGGCACGCACACCTGGTCGCGATACACATGCGTGACAGTGTTTGTTGATCAGTACCTTGGTATTGACTACGTTCACTTGCAGCTCACCCAGTCTGGTGCCAACACACTGCAAGCCAATCAGGCTTTCGAGCGCTATGCTCACTCATTCGGTGTCTGCATACACCACTACCACCCCGACAAAGACAGATTCGCTGAGCAGCTGTTCCACACAGCTGTCGCAGCAGCCAATCAAACCATCACATTCTGTGGAGTCAATGCTCACCATCAGAATGGCATCGCCAAGCGACGCATCCGCAGCCTCCAAGAGTCCACTTGCTCGATGCTCTTGCATGCGCAGCACCATTGTCCTGATGCCATTCATCCGTCTCTATGGCTGTATGCTCTGCGTTACGCCTCTGAGATCCGAAGGAACGCTGCTCGAGAGGGAGGTATATCGCCACTCCAGCGATTCGTACAGATCGAGGTCCAACCCTTGATGCAACACTTTCACACATTTGGATGCCCTGTATACATCCTCAAGGCCGCACTGCAACAGGGATCCCAGGTTCCCAAGTGGAGCAGCCGAGCCAACATCGCCATATTCCTTGGCATGTCAGCTGAACATGCGAGCAGCGTACCTATCGTTCTCAAGATCGACACAGGGTACATATCGCCACAGTTCCATCTGAACTTCGATGACAGGTTCCAAACGGTCAAGACCAATCCACTCCTGCATCCTGGTGCATCGCAGTGGCAGCGTCTCACACACATCGACGAACCAGCCAAGCCCTCGCAACAGATTCGCTCCAAATGCATCACACGTGCTGTTCAGCACCAACTTTCCGCAAGCACGCGTCCTCCAGGGACCACACACGCTGCACCTGATGCCAAGCCATTCCAGCTTGACATGCAGCACAAGTTGCACGACCTTCCGAGGTCCAGCCTTCCGAGGCACAGTGTTCCAAGACAACCAGCAAGCTCACCTTCAGAGGGAGCTATACCATCGCCACACAGAACGCATCACGATCCGCTCCATCCGCAACAGAATGTGCAGAGACCAACCAGCCTACACTCCAACTCCAATCCTACCACACATACACTGCTCAATCCTTCCACACATCTGACGTCCTCAACATGAACTCGGGCGATCTGCACCCCATGTCATTCGCAGCAACACTTGCAGACAATGACACTATGTACTGGGGGCAAATGCAGACGCAGCCTGGCCGCGACAAATTCATTGGGGCAATGCACAAGGAAATCGAAGACCACCAATCCAGACAACATTGGGAGGTCGTCCAACGCAATCATGTGCCAAAAGGGCACAAGATCCTGAAAGCCGTCTGGTCATTCAAATGCAAACGCAGACTTGCAACCGGCGAAATCTACAAGTGGAAAGCACGGCTATGCGTGCATGGAGGAGAGCAACAACATGGTGTCAACTACTGGGAAACATTCGCACCTGTTGTGCAATGGTCCACCATCCAGACATTCCTCACCATGGCCATCAAACAGCACTGGCACACTTGCCAAATCGACTTCGTTCTGACGTTCCCACAAGCGAATGTGGAATGCGACATCTTCATGCAAGTACCTCAGGGGTGCAACGTGGACGGAGACAGCAGGTCTCACGTTGTCAAGCTCAAGAATACTCTGTACAGCACCAAGCAAGCAGCATTGGTATGGCATCGGCATGTGGTTGACAGCCTGATGCAGCATGGGTTCCGGCAAAGCCAAGTCGACGAATGCCTTCTCTGCAAGGGCAACACATCCATTCTGCTGTACGTTGACGACACCATCATCATTGGCCCACGCAAACACGAGATCGATGACATCATCAAGCGCCTCAAGGCATGGTTCACACAAACTGACGAAGGCAACATGACTGAGTATCTGGGCGTTCACATCCAACGTACTGATAACACCATCACACTCACACAACCGCAACTCATAGATCGAATCATACGAGCAGCCAAGATCGATCCTGACTCACCAGGACAAACATATTCGACGCCAGCCGTCAAACTGCTCCTATACAAGGACACTGGTGGTCCCGCTGCCACTTGGCGATTCGAATATCGGTCAGATATGGGGATGCTCAGCTTCCTCACATGATCGACGAGGCCTGACATCTGCTTCACAGTCCATCAATGCGCACGCTTCATGGCTCATCCGATGAAGTCACACGAAGATGCCATCGAATGGATTGTACAATACCTCACTCACACATGGGATATGGGACTCTGCATCTCACCTACCCGATGACTCCATTCACTGCTATGCTGATGCAGACTTCGCAGGAGGCTTCACACAAGCCAACAACAACCCCAACAAGGCAAAAAGTTGTACCGGATACGTTGTCCTGTATGCAGGATTCCCCATCATATGGAACTCCAAGCTGCAAACAGAAGTCACACTCAGCACCACAGAAGCCAAGTACGTGGCTCTCAGCCAAGCTCTATGAGAGGTTATACCCATCATACACCTCATCAACAAAATGAAGCAGCACATATCGTCATTCGACACTTCTCCAACAGTTCACTGCACAGCATTTGAGGACAACTCTGGTGCCCTCGAACTTGCAAATGCACCCAGAATGCGTCCTCATACCAAACACATCAATGCCAAATGCCATCACTTCCATAAAGCTGTCAGCCAAAGGCTCATCACCATCGAAATGGTCGACACGTTGGACCAGATGGCCGATATATTCACCAAGCCCTTGGCACGTCCACTATTCGAATCTCTGCGATTGCGACTATTGGGATGGTAAGCGCGGTCCGCTCGTGCCACCGACAAGAGGGAGTGTGCAGATTAAGTGCCAATTCACGAATCTGGCCGAATCCGAACGATGATTGTCAATGGACAGACGATACCACACAAACCATGAGTGGGATCCACACTGAGCAAATGACCGCCCTGCACGGACATAATTTTTCAGAACAGACAGGTTTCACCCCATCTCCCACACCTCCGGTCACGTGAAAAACCTGCACAAAGATTTGATCGTGCAGAAATATTTGCATATGAGAAGACACTTCTTCATAAATAAATAAAAACGCAAAGATTAAACCCTCTTATGAGGCTGCGCCGGTGGCGCTTTTCTCCGCCTCCTTTCAACCTCGCGCCTGGCGCGAGGGGAGCACGGAATCTGTGTGTTGTGGTTTTGTGTAATATGCATGTCCGGGTCGCTGGGGCTGCATCAACCTTGATCTGGGTCGGGGTGCGCTTGTCGGCGACATTGGAGCCACTTGAGCAGGGCGCCAGAGGCGGCCGGCTCGTGGATCGCTAACGCTGCTTGCTCTACCCATACCGCGATCAGAGGTATCGCCGCTGCCCCGCCCGGCTCCGTTGTAAGAAGTCGTTGATGAAGTATTTGGTCCTGCTCGAGGCGGAGCCGAAGTGATTGCGCCCTATCTCGCAGGGACTGAATCATTTCGGCTTCGGCCGAGGTTGGACTTTCGAATTGAACCTCGTTTCGTGACGCCCACTGATCCCACGCTATATGCCATATACGCCGCACCAGTTGCCTTGCCCACTTTGAGGCTGATCTTCTCGACTTTTGCTGCTGCAAGAATTCTTGTTGGAGAGGTATCCAGTCTTGGACTAGGAACCCCTGCCGCAATGCTACCGGGCCGACCGACCTCTGCCTGCTTGCCGCTTCATGGAGCTGGCCGCCTTGACTTGTCGCCCAGAGATACGCCGACCCTTCGAGCTGGCTGCGCAGAATGGCCAGAATGACGGTGGTGACCCCCGGCGCTGTAGGATACCGCCTGAGCCACCTGCCAATGTCCTTTAGATGACGGCGCGCGACTCCTCGGCGGTCCTCTCCTGGGCATCGCCAGAAATGCTGCGCGTCCTCCCGTGCATCGCAACTAGGGCACGCATCTGACTGCCTGAGACCCCATCTTTTCATTCGCGACCCCATTGGAGCCTCTCCTGTGATTAGCTTGACTGTCAACAGGCGTTGAGTGAAATTGAGTTCTCGAAGAGCTGTTCCCACCGCATCCCACGCCACGTGCATGGCTTGACCCACCACCTTTCTGGATGTCAGTACTTGGACTGAGTCCCTGAATGTTGGAGCGTGCGCCACAGTCCGGTATGTTATCCTTGTCAACTTCCTTGTGTTCGTGAACGAGACTCTTTCGCCGTGTACATGGCCACCATAGACCGTCGTGGTGGGCAAAGAAAGTCTAGCCGCTGCCGCCAACTTGTCTGCAATGATGTTCATGTGCGCCCATTGGTCGAGGGAATTCCAGTTGGCTTGGTCATCTTGATGCCCTTTGACATGTCGTCCACTGACTTGGATGGGTATTTCATGACAAAGATTTCGGACCGCTCGCAGCATATCAGCGTCGGTCGACGTGGGTGACAAACTCCATTCCGGGTCGAGTGCGTGTAGAGCTCCAACATTGTCGCAGCCCACCACCACTGCGCCAGTTGTGATACTGTAGACTTCACAGACCGTAGCCACTATCACGAGCACACCGTACATGCCCGCTAGCTCTGCTCGGTGGGATTGCATGGTGCCGTCTGTAGCAGGCGCCAAGTTCGTTATCAGCAGCTGCACGGCTTCGCCATTGCACTTTGCGAGGAGCACTGCGCCCGAGGCGCCTTTGCTGTTGGCCACGGACCCGTTGCTGCAAGCCTTGAGCGTACCTTGCTGGGCTGCCTTAGCCAATGTGTCCCAGCTGCCTTGAATTTCGTGGCGTTGAACTGACCACTGCTTCGACGGTGGCAGCCTCGCCAATGCCTCTTCCATGCCTATCGAGCGCGCTCGGTCGGGCTGTATTCCTTGCGCTGTGTTCGTGATGATGAGCTGTGCTCCCTGCCAGTAGCCGTCGGCCACATGTGTTGTTTCAACCACGTTCCCTTCCATGAGTTCGTAGGCCCGTCGTCTTCCCCGCCGTGGCACCCGTCGGAACTGCTGCTTTGAGAGAGGCACGCTTAATCTGTCGCTGGCTGGGTCCCAGAACGCTTCCGGCCGTTGCGACGAGTACACTTTCCAATCTCCCAGCGCTTGCCCCAACCTTGCCGACTGGGTGCGCGACGCTTGGAATATACCCCGGACGGCCTGGCTCCAAAAGCGCCAACTTACGCTCCCGATGCTTCCCACTGGTGGCCATCGCATGCAAGATTGTCGGAGAGGTATGCGGCCTGGCGGTGCCGCCGCTGGGTGGAGGTTGCAGCCATCCGCCGTGACGATGTCCGACATCCAAAAGACTTGCTTGGCCATTCGGCATAGATTGACATGTCGCTCAGCTTGTTTCCCGAGCTTGAGGGCTTTGATGCGCACCATGATTGGCGCATCGTGTTCTCGTGGGGCGTGCAGTATCCTGTTCTCCCACTGCACTGAAATGCCCACCCTCTTTGTCTCCAGCCACACAGCCTTCATCCAGGACTCCGAAGCAAGATGACTCCATTCGTCTGGCTCCATTTGCATCACGTCCGGTACTCCGACTTGGATAGTCATCAGCTCCACCAGAGTGTGCATGAGCTTGCCCGTGAGCGTGCTCCGCATCCAGTGCCTTGCCATAGCCTCGAGATGTTTCGTTACCTGCACGTAGTACAAGTGATGCACCTCCATTCCCAGCCCTTCTGACGGCCCGAATATGATTTTTCTCGACATGTTGCGTTGCAACCCTGCTGCAGGAAGTGACGCCATCAGGACCGGCCGCATGATTCGCTCACAAGCCTCGTTCGTGAAGGTTGCGCTCATGAGTGGGTACTCGAGCGCCTTCCATATGGTTGCTTTCATCGCTATCCAAGCATGTATTCGGAGCATGCGACTTCGCCGCATTTTGTCCGCCCACTGGCTGGCCTTTTTTGCGTAGTACTTCTCATTGTCATCCTGAACCCCATCATGTCGCACCATTACTCCCAGTGCCTTGCGCGCTTGATCAACGTGGAGTCTCACAAGCGTCGACCTTTGTTGGCTGTCCGGTTGCCGGATGCTGATGTCTCCTGGCTGCTCGCTGATACTCTTGTATTGCCACGCTTGACCATCCCATTTGAACGCCATTAGGTACCAATAACTTTTTCTGGGCTCGAGTGCGCCTCCTGTCGCTCGCAGCATTCCCTCCCACGAATCAACCACTTGCTGGATTTCTGACATGCACGCTTCCGGGTCGCTCGCGTCAGCTTTTATTGTGTGTATGAGATCCGTGTCGTCCACAAAGGAGAAGCATACCAGTTTGGTACTGACCGATTGGGTGGGGCTGGTCGATGCGAAGCCGTATCCTTGAGCCGACATCGCCTTCATGATCGGGGAACTCATTGCCACCCATCCAGCTGGAGATATCCCGAGCCCCTGTAGCAGTCCTTGCAACTTGGATCCACGATGAGGGTATGTGCGCGTAGACTTGCCAAACCCTGTGAGTACGTGATGTTGCATAGACTGGACTGCTGCCGTCACGCTGCGCCCGACCACTTCTGGCACTCCTATCTGCTGCATGCTGAGCTCCAGAGGCACGTGCGCCATTCTGTCATAGCAGCTCTTTGCATCATTTGAGCAGATACAGCTGGTGGATGCCGTCAACCGCACGATGTCATCTGTCATTCGATTGTTCAGACTGACCTCCGCCGCGCTGCGTTGCTTACGACTCCCGTATTGTTCGTCTGGAAGCAGGTGGTGTTTTTCCGCATGTCTCATCATGATTTTTCCGATCCATTTCAGATTAGCATTGAAATCTCCCTCCACAAGACTTATCGTCCGGAACCTGGAGACTCGAAAGTTGCCTGGCTCCTTCAGTAAGGTGACGTCAGTGCACACTAGCCATCGTTGAAGGTTGTATCCAGTGCGTAGGGATATTTCTCTCATGACAGCGTCGACGTGCGCGAGCTCGTCGGACCGAGCATTTGCCTTCCACAGACCGAAGTGAAGCCCGGATGGACCTGAGGTGGTTTTTTCACGTGCCTTCGACCACAGCCTCTGATGACTCTCCGTCGTGACGGCTAAGTCTGACTCTTCCCATGGGATGACTTCAGTCTGGCTGAGAGCTTCCAACAGTTTGGTCGTGTGTTGGTCGAGCTTTCGCTGGTGCCGCCGACTTGCTCCTTGCGCGCCGTATTTTTGCACGTCTCGCGCGACTGCCGGTTGCTGGAGAGGAGTTACATACGCCTGCCGGTACTTGGCTTCGTTGGCTCGCATGCATTGCTCGATGACTGCATGCTCTCGATCGTACACCTGTTCTTCTCCGTCGGGATTGGTCGCGATCACCATTGTCACTTTGCCACTCGAGTCATATTCCCCGACCGCCGCTCGTATAGCCTTGAACGTCTCCACTGTCTCCTCTCGCTTTTGTATAGAGATCAGAGCTGCTTCTGACGTTGTGTTGCCGTCTTTGGCCATCTCCGCCGCTCTGGATTGTAGGAATGTTTGTCTGTGTTTGAGGGCGTTTTTCTTGGCAGTCTTCCAACGGGAGTGCGCTCGCTTCCGCTTATCTTCCAATTCGTCCTTGCTGAGAGTTGCTGTTCGCGTGGCAATGCCTGCCTGCTGCTTTGCTCGCTCGTACCATCTTGAACTGACTTTCTTGCCGTTCCTCCTCTTCCATGCCAGATTCCAAAATTGTTTCTCCATGGCTCTTCGCTTTATCTCCGGTGAAAATGGAACTCTTCCTGTGTGGATTGGACGAGCTCCTTTCTCTGCTTGGAGCATGATTCTTGCCCTGTCTTGATCGATGGTCTCCATGGTGGCCACTTGCGCCGATGTGAGTTGATTCGATGCGCCAACTGCCTTTCGGAGCTCGTCAACGCGCCCTCGAATGTTCTTGTCGCGATATTGTGCTGACACCGCCTTCTGGTACCTCCGAACTGTGATCGGTCTGTTGAGCTGAACTCTGCGTCCCTCGAACTTCCTGGTGGGCTTGCTGGTTGTGCCGAAGATGGATTCTTGGGAGACTTCGATCCAAGCTGTCCTGTGGTCCCATGGACCGAAGGCACTGAAACCTGATCTCACTACCTGCACCGACTCGGACACCCACAGCCCGTCGATGACTCGATTGGATCGGGCACGCACGCTAGTTGACACTCCTGGAGCATTTGGATGCCGGCTGAGTATGGACTCCTGCATGTGCTGTCGTTGCATCATTGCCGCCATCTGGGATTGGATCACCGGCATGTTGACGTCACCGCCAACAATTATGGTTTCTCCTGCCTGCCTCCATTCTTGAAGCGCCGCCTCCAGGTCGTGGATGAGGAGTTCGATGGGTGAGCTATCGATCCCTTGCGATTCCAGCCACGATGCCTGCTGGTTGTACACTGTGCCTGCACTTTGTCCGCCTTTGACGGGAACGTACACGCTCACAAATCGAACTGTGGAGTCCTGTCGTCCTCTGACTGCTATGCTTGACCACCTTCCGAGCCGGCGTGGGTCATTCTCCAGACTTTTGTACCGTCCGGTGACGTTCCCCACGATTGTACATGCTGTTCCTCCCCATTGGCGGGTACTCCCCAGCTTCTCCTGCTCATTGTATGCCAGCGCGTGTCGTTCTGCGTGCATGTGTCTCTTCGCTCTTGTTTTCCATGAATCAACCCTGCCCAATTTCGACCAGTTGATACCGATCTCTGTGAGTAAGGCGACGTCAATCTTCATTTGCTTCATCCACTGCCACATATCGTCGTTTTTCCAGTGTTTCGACTCGGCATGAAGGCAACCCACGTTGAGGGCAGCTATTCTTATCATAGTGCCGCCCTTTGTTCGCGGTGAGTCACCCCAATGCCGGTCGTGGAGGATTAGACCGTCCTGGCTCCTTTCCTCCGGGGTTGCATCCGTTGGGCTTGCGGGGGTGGTTGGCGATGCTTCTCCTGCCCCCAGCCTCGCATTATTCTTGGTCCTCGCCCCTACCCTTGCTTGAGGCAGGTGGCGTGGCCGTGGACGCTTCCAGTTGGGCGCGCAGTGCCGCTATGATTGTCTCTTGGTTGAGGATCTTGTTCGATTGTTCTTGCACTCGAACTCGACTGGCCGCCAGCTCTTGGGCTTCCCTCGCCATTTTCATGGCCTCTTCGATCTCTGCGTCGATGTCATCCTGTTCTGTTTGGGATTCCGGAATGGTGTATCGTGATGAAGCTGCTGATTTGCCGTACTCTGTTCCAAAGGTTTTGAAACTCTCGTCCTCCAGTCTGGCTTTCTTCCGTTTGGGGGATGCATTGTCGCTCTCCATGAGGTTGAGACCCTCAATGATGACATTTCCAAATCCCTCGTCCAATAAGAAGTCCATTTCTTCCTCCGTCTCAACGTCCACGTAGTCTCCACTGGCATCCTTCTTCATGGTGCTGCTCATCGCTACGATGTCCTCTGAGAACCATTTGTTCGTTGATTCGTTGATCTCCGTCGAGCATCTGATGCCAATTGTATGAATCAAACCCACCGCCTGTGCGAATCGCTCCTCGAAGGCCACGATATGAATCGCGTCTTCCTTGCCGTCCGCCATGTGCGTAGTGCTGACATCGTGAATGAGCGGATTGCCTTCGCTGGTTTGTTGTGACAGGAATTCTCGCAGAGTGATGGTGCCCGTTTCCGGGTCCTTGGTGTCCAACGCGAAATCTCCTTTGAGTTGCTCGTATTTCAGCCTGCGCACATAGTTCTGGTGTTTCCGAATCATGGCTTGCACCTTCATTGCCGTCTTTGCTCCCATAACTGATGTGCCAGGTTTGGGCACGTATCTGTAGTTGAGTCCTTTGCGATCGCCATCTTTGGTGTTGAAGATTTTCCCGAGGAGTTTCGACGCCCTGCGTGCGTCCTTGACGTCCGCGTGCAGATGGAGCGCCATCCACGGAGAATTGTACCAACTTCCACCGTCTTGCAGGTGCTTTGTTTTCACTTCTTCCGATACCTTCCCCATGAATTTCACCCTGCCGCCCACTTTGAGTTTGGCTCTCTTCTCCTCCAGCAACTGGTTGATGATCCCGAGCGTTTGTTTTGCCTTGGTGAAGTTGCCCGAGTATGCCATGAAGCCTATCTCTGTTGTGTGTTCGGCGTCCTTCAAATCCTGGATGTACGCGTACTCTCCTTCATGGTATGCTCCTTCGAGCTCCGTGTTCCAGCTCGTGAACACCTGCATTTCGATGTTTGAGGACATCAGGATCTGTAGGTATACGTCTTCGCTCTTCGAGGTCGGGTTGGCCCTGCCGATGTAGTATCTGAGATCTTTCCACATGGCTGGTATGTCGGCCTCAGTGATGATACATCCCTTTGCCTTGTTCTTCTTGTACCACGGGCTGATGACGAGACTTTGATCCATGCCTTTGGCTTCGTCGTACCACTGGCGAAAGCGCTCTTGGAAGTCCCTGACTGGCGTCTTCGTGCCTTTGGGGATTTTGAGCCGCATTTCGAATCTTTCGTAGTATCGTCGTCTTGGGTTTGACATTTGGGGCTGCTTCTTCTGATGCTTGGTCCATCCCTCACCGTCTGCTTCTGGGCTGTTGTTGCTGTCTTTTGCTGAAGGAGCTCGTGCTGCGCTGAGGCTGCCATCTTTGTCTCGCGGCGCCGGCGATGTGATCTTGGTGTTCGTGGTGTAGGCTGTCAAGTTTGCCTGCTTCAGAGGCTTCTTTGATACTAGCCCCACGAGGTCGTAGCTGTCGTCGTCGCTGTCCATCTTCATTGCCTCGTCCGCTGAGTCCACTTCAGGAGGGGGTTTCTCTGCCATATATTGGCAACCCATGTAGGCTGTTGCTGCTGCCCACAGAATTGTCATCTGGTTGGCTATCATCGTTTTGCCTCCTGGCTTGGCTTCATCTGAAAAGCATTTGGCCGGATCTGTGAGTGACAGGTCTGCGACCAGTTGCTTGATCGCCCTTCTGTCTGGATCATCCGAGGGGACTTTGGACTTCCCCAACTTCGTGGTTCGCCCGTCCATCACTGTTTGGAAGAATACGGTCATGTCTTTGATGCTTGGCATGGTTGCCGACACCATTGAAGTGTCTGCCTTCTCCCACATGGCTTTCTTGATGAGTGCTTTCTTCACTTGGTTGTGCATTGCGCGCTCGTCTTCGCCATACTTCTCGCTGGGTTCGAATCCCTTCGCTTGCTGTGCGATCATGTCGTTGAGTTTTTTCCACCGCGCCGCATTCGGATCCTTCCATGTCGTCGCTACTTCGCCCCGTTTCTCCATCAATTCGTCTTCGTTGCTGCTCGGATTTGGCTTGGGAGGAGGCTTGGGTGTCGCGGTTTGCACCGCTGGCCCATGCACCTCCGACATCTCGACGTCGTCTGCTTTGTCCTCCATGATTCTGACTTGCTTTGTCACCTTCATCGTCGTTTTGGATCTTTCGTGTTACGTAGAATTCGCTGTAGATTTCGTACTTGATTTTGTTGATGTGTGTCGTTTTTGCTTTTACTAGTGTTATCGTTGTTTTTGTTTTTTCGGGTTCTGGTATTATAGAAGACACTTCTTCAACCACTGACCTCCAACCAAAACGAGAAACCTAATAGAGAATGGCTTGGGTTTGGGAGAAGTGCAAACCAAATCATCTCGAAATGCATGAATACGATCAACCAAGAGGTACAGACAGCAGAAGAGAGAGATAGCTCAAGCAATCATAATTTGGTCTTACATCCACAACAACAACATCCATCATCATTAGCAAAACAACATCAATTGTATGAACATCAATCGTCCGCCGGCATAAGGCAACAAGACAATGATTGTTCTTAGCATAGTCGGCGAACCGAGGAAGAAATAATTCGATATTGCTCAGGTACGGTAAGACGATGGCATAGAAGTAGATGTAGAAAGTACAAACAATGCAGGAGATGCGGATGCTGTCCATACTGAATCTCAGTTCCATGTCACAGAAATGTCCACGATGTGCCAGACAGTACAGTATGAGCAGCAATCCCATTTCATAGGATACCAAGTATCGGTTCTTGACCTGAATGCATGCAGGGTCATTCTCATCGGACACTGCCTGGAACTTTGGCCAGAGACGGTCAGCCAAGCATTGGAGGTAGCATGCTCGGAAGCGGACGTGAGGAATAGCTTCAGTGTCAGCCAATTCTGAGATAGCAATGTTTCTGTTTGTATACAAAGGAGGAGGACCCAATGGGCCGAGATAGAGCTGCTGCATCTCCAGCACATGGCGGCCTAATGCGATAATGTGACTGTAGTACTCCACAAGAATGGTGACACCAGTGTAGTTCAGACCCTGCACATCAATCTGCGAAAGCTGATTCACAGCCTCAACAAATCGATCGTGGGCTTCTTGCAATGCCTGCCTTTTGGGAAGGGAGTTCCAAATATGCAGCACCATTAGAAAGAGAAGGACAACTATAGTGTGTGGAGAAAGGTTGTATATGCGAAAGCGTGGTGAATGCGGGAGAATTGAAGGAACCACGAGTATAGCATCAAGTGCAGTGTGGAGGAAATCTGTCATGCAAGTACCAAAAACCGGAAGGAGGTGATGTGTCGACAGAGGCATCAGCAAATGTGATGTTCTTCAGCACGAATCAAACCGAACGTGACTAAATTAATCGAAATGTTTTGGCGCGAACGCAATATCGCTCGAGTTAATCCAAGCAGGATTATGTCACGAATCAGTCCTGTACAGTTTTCGTGCTCGAGATTCAATGCGAACCGCGACATGACACAGGGGCCGGGGGAACAGAATGCGAAAGTCCTCTAATCAACGTGTCGCAGCGTGGTAACAGTCAACGCGAAACATCGGCAGGAGAAACGCTGTACAAAACACGTGTGGTGTAGAGCTCTACTCTGCCCATTTAGTTTTCAACGCATGCTGTTTGCCTGGCCAATCCCACGTTCAGTATGGCTTGCTTTAGCTGTAATTAGAATGAATGTATACATCTATTATATATATGTTACTATTAGCATCTTATACTGTATCCCTAGGCATATAAGTGTATACCTACCGTTGGTCTAGACGCAACGCTCAACGTACGAAAAAGGACGGCTCCGGTGAGTCGACGATTGTGGAGGCACATGGTTCTTCTGTCGTGTGCGACACTCGCCCGGCGTATTCGCCGGCCACTTGTCTTCCTCGTTGACTTTTCACCATGTGCTTCATGGCGCACGACGTGGGGAGCTGGTATCTGGGGAGCCGTTGGAGCACCGATGTTTGACTCGCGTGCGCTGCACCATGTGCCTCTAAACGTCAAGCATCGGAATAGACACCGACACGACATGGAATAACCGCAGACACGAACCAGGATCTTCGTGGGCGTACCATAGAATCGTGATAGAAACGAGCCAGGACGTCCTCAGACACGGCACAGAATCGCACCAGACACGAGCCAGGACGTCCGGAGACACGGCACAGGACAGTCACAGAGAACACATCGACACGAAATGAGCACCAAATGAGCATCCAATTACCGCAGATTTGTCGCTGTGACAAGCGCTCAATCTGTACCATGCTATGTTATCGAGTCAAGTTGTGTTGTAAACAGCGATATAGTGCATAAACTACAATAAGCTTCGATGGATAACGGCATACTGTCGATACCATTCAGAATATTTGGTTGCTGTTGATTGGTTACAGCATTTACAATCACAATTAGCATGAGAGTTGTACTCCGCAGGATTTGAATACTAGGAACGTATGGCATTGTGACAAATTCGTATAAGTTATAGTGTCGTATGTGACATGTTGATCTCGCAGAGATGGACACCAAAAGGGAATGCAAACGACGTGCAATCGACATCATGCGAGCGCGACGTGAACACGATGCGAGCGCAACACGAACGTGACGCGAACACGGCGTGAACACGGCGCGAGCGCAACACGAAAGCAACGTGAGCGCAACATGCACGCATCGTGAACGCGACATGGACGCATCGTCAACGCAACATGGACGCAACGTGAACACGACCTGGGCGCATCGCTAACGCAACATGCACGCAACGTCAACGTGAGTTGCACGTGACATGCACCCAACGTAAACGCGACATGAACACGACGAGAGCACGACGCGAGCTCCACATGGACGCATGTGGACGCAACGTAAACGCGACATGAGTGCGACGTGAACACGACCTAGTCCCGACATCGGGCAGGATTTCAAATGCGTTGCGAGGTTCGGTTTAGTGTAATCATGGCTGGTGATCAATTATCTTCTGACTGTGTGGAAGTCCACTCGGGAATGGAGTAGTAGTAGAATGCAGTACCGTGTTGGCAAGGATGAGACTTCACAGAGGATGACTCCTGCTCGAAACATCGTTTCTCCGCCCTCCGCAGCGTGCCTTGCTTGCAAACGCGTACAAAGGGCACAGCGCACTCGTTCGTCCATGACAGCCCCCACGCTGTCATGAAGACGCAGGGATCATAACAATATTCAGCGACGAAGAATAGAATCTGACGTATTGGTCCGTTGAATTCTGTCGTTTCTGGCATCTTGGACATGATGAAGCGCCTTGACAGCGGCGTTGTGGGACAATAGTGCGCGTTTGTTGCGTTCTCTGCTGTCTTGCGTGCTGGGTAGCGCACCATGAGAGCAGCTCCCCAACAGCAAAAGGAGACAACAACTGGTCTACCAGGAGTCACGCAGAGTTCGCGGAGAAATGCTGTTTCCTCCTCTTACCAAGTTGCAGTTTGCTTGCGCACTATTTCTACTATTACAACGGTTACTTTTTGACATTGTTGGTTTTCGCCTCATTTTGATATTTGAAGAGGAACAAAGAACTCACAAATTCGCAAGAACGCAAACCATGTTACTCCCACGCGGAACTTTCGCTGCTTTGGGGTTCGGACTGATTGGGTCTCGCCCAAGGGGCATGCTTGCGAACGATCTTTCCGTGGAGTCGTTGCGACAGTTCGCGTCTGTGTTCGGAACGCATCCTGACATCGTGCACATCTTGTGGAACGAGCTCGTAGACGCTCGAGCTCTCCCGCGCGGGGCCAAACCCAAACATCTCCTTTGGACGTGCGCGTTTCTTCGCCTGTACGTGTCGGAGACTGCGCTCGCTGCAGTGTGCAAGTGTTCGGCCAAAACACTTCGCAAATGGATGTGGCTGATGATGGCAGCCGTTGAAACCGTTAAGGATCGCATTGTAAGTACTAATAAATTCGCACACCCGAACTGCGACACAAAATTATTTTCACTCCATTCACTCACACATGGTCCTTTTTTTCGTGGTACCGCTCCAATTGACAGATTGTCTGGAACCGTCGTTTCGTTGGCGCAAGTCACAACGCAAAAGCTCTTGTAACGGTTGATGGGACGGACATGCGAATCACCGAACCGAAACCGTTTGACAAGAAGTGGTACTCGTTCAAATTTCGCGCTGCTGGCTTGCGTTACGAGTTGGCTGTTGCGATCTCTACTGGCGAGATTGTTTGGGCAAATGGGCCTTTCCCGTGTGGCCTGTTGAACGATCTTTCGATCTTCCGCCTGGGCCTGAAGCCGAAACTAGTGCAACACGAAGTCATCGTCGCAGATGCCAGATACTGTGGGGACCCTTGTGTGTTCCCCCCAACTTTTCGCGCGGATGGCATCATGCGGTGCCGCCACGAAACGGTCAACAGGCGAATCAAGCACTGGCAATGCATGCACCTGAAGTGGCGGCACCACATCAACAAGCATCGCCTTGCATTCAACGCGGTTGCCATCCTCACCCAAATTGAATTGAGCAACGGTTTCCCCTCGTTTGACGTGGTTGTCGCGATGCAAGAAGCACGCAAACGTGCCATCGCCCAAGCAGATGAACAGCACACACACTAATTAGCCCGTCCCACTTAGTAGTAACAAATAGCCCAACTTTAGCAAGCACAAAAGGTTCATCCCACATGCCCCCCTTGCTTGTTTGAGTGAGTGTTGTTAGGGTGTCCTGATTACGGGGTAGTAATTTTAGTGCTATGTTTTGCTGTTGGAGGTTTGAAGGACTTCCTTGTTGTGGTTGCATGTGGGACGCACTGAATAGCCAGTCCAGGAGGACGAAGGAGACGAGGAGACACCAACGCTTGCCCAAGCGAGTCCCGGTTTACATCATGGACAAACGAAGGGCAACATCAGCAAGGCATCTTGGGCATCCAACCACAACGACGTTGAGCGGAGGGACGGGTTTGTGGTCGCCACCACTGCCCACAACGGTAGCGATGCCAGCGCCATGAGTCCTCAGCAAAGAATGCGGTGAACATCGCGAGGAACGTTGGGGAGTCACGCGACGCTCAGGCAGGCAGGAACAAAGAGAGTGTGACCTTTTCTCGTGTAGAGTTCTGCAGTTGGCAAATCAAAGCCAATGACTCTCCGGAGCACGAGGCATGGCGCATATTGTTGGGAGCCCTCACCTGGATCAAAGGTGGTGTGAACAGGAACCGCACGGAGGAGGAACCGGAAGAACACAAACGGCTGTTGCGAATCAAGGTTTGTGCGGAAAGCGAGGCTGTCGTACGGGCCATATTGACAAGAAGACAGCGATGTGATGTCGTGGGTCTGGAAATTGGCATGTCTTGGAGCAGACACGACAGGGGTGGAACGAGCGCAAAGCGGACATCATTGGCATTGGCACACCGTGCACGACATGTCGAGCACGTACGTAAATAAGCGCAACGTCAAGTCAACACGGGAAAGGCGTGCTCTAGTAATACCATTAGTGGTTGACTCGACAGATCCCAAAACCGTACAACACGCCTCAAGCGTGAGCAAAGCAAAATCCGACCAATATATGGTCTTTACCGCGGTTCCCAGGGTGCGATCAAGAAGTAGACAAACAGAGAGACGAGGAGAGGAACGGGAGAACATTGAAACGAGGCAACCGCACACACCGCTCAACCCCACAATCGAGCACATCAACAACACACATGTCATGGGTAGCTCGAACAGAACACTTCCTCGACAGTCAATCCAATGCCAATCGTTCAACGTCCAACATCAATCGTCCAGCAACCATCGACCATCCTCTCAAAATGCCGAATGTTACGAACCAACAACTCCTTGATGCTGCCAGGGCAGGTGACTTGTCGGTGTTGAGGGAATGGAAGAAGCAGAACAAGACGCAGAATGAAGGAGTTGATGTCAACAAGGTTACAGACACAGATGGTTCCACTCCCCTTCATCTGGCATGCTACAACGGCCACCTGGAGTGTGTCAAGTACCTCATCGAATCATGTGAGGCGGACATCAACTGCAAAGACAACGATGGTGACACTCCCCTTCATCTGGCATGCTACAACGGCCACCTGGAGTGTGTCAAGTACCTCATCGAATCATGTGAGGCGGACATCAACTGCAAAGACAACAATGGTAACACTCCCCTTCATCACGCATGCTACAACGGCCACCTGGAGTGTGTCAAGTACCTCATCGAATCATGTGAGGCGAATATCAACTGCAAAAACAACAATGGTTCCACTCCCCTTCATCTGGCATGCTACAACGGCCACCTGGAGTGTATGGAGTACCTCATCGAATCATGTGAGGCGGACATCAACTGCAAAAACAACAATGGTAACACTCCCCTTCATCTGGCATGCTACAACGGCCATCTGGAGTGTGTCAAGTACCTCATCGAATCATGTGAGGCGGACATCAGCTGCAAAAACAACAATGGTTCCACTCCCCTTCATCACGCATGCTACAACGGCCACCTGGAGTGTGTCAAGTACCTCATCGAATCATGTGAGGCGGACATCAACTGCAAAGACAACGATGGTTACACTCCCCTTCATCTGGCATGCTACAACGGCCATCTGGAGTGTGTGAAGTACCTCACCAAATCAGGTGGAGCGAACGTCAACTGCAAAGCCAACTATGGTCGGACTCCCCTTCATCACACATGCCTCAACGGCCACCTGGAGTGTGTGAAGTACTTCATCGAATCATGTGAGGCCAACATCAACTGCAAAGACAACGATGGTTCCACTTCCCTTCATCTGGCATGCTACAACGGCCACCTGGAGTGTGTCAAGTACCTCATCGAATCATGTGGGGCGAACATCAACTGCCAAAACAACGATGGCCACACTCCTGTTCATTTCGCATGCGACGATGGCGACCTGGAGTGTACCGAGTCCCTCATCAGAGGACTTTCGCCTTCAGCTCACCCACAACTGCAACAACTGCAGCAGCGCTTACAACAAAACGAACAAGCAAATGAACAGTTGGGACAGCAGTTGAAGTGCAAGAGCCAAAAAGAATGAACACAAACGCAGCAGCAACAAGAGGACCAACATCAATAATAATAACTCAGTGATTACATCATAGATGTGCCTCGAGGCTTTACCCTCGCCGCCACCGGCCCCATAGGGCACGGCTTTGAGCGAGCTGTCAAGTGCTGCCACTCATACTAATCCTAACCAGGCTGCCATGGTCTGCCGTTCTGCTTGCATTGACCGTGTCCTTCGCTTGGCCTTCACTGCCGCCTGCACCGCTGTCATAGCGCCAACCCACTGTCTCATTTGCGCTTCCGTGCCATACTCGATGTTTCTGCCGTCCCGGAGGAGGTGGAGTTCTGACTCATTCATGTCCCGACTGTTGCTCTGGAGCATCCGTTGCACCTGTTGGCGCAGGTCCTTTGTCGTCGGGTGCTGATCGCTCTCATGTACCTTCGCGTTTCGAGCATTCCACACCGCCCATGGAACCTTCCATATCCAACGCACCATCTCGCGTGCCCAAGCTTTGGCATCCGGGTACTGACACTCGTGGGTCTGCATCCACAGTTTCTGTTGTCGCCTCCAGTCCCGGTGGACGAATCCGACGAGGAGGGGGTACCACCCAACGTGGCTTTGCGGCCCCTCGTTGTTCCGATTGCGTCTCCATTTTACCAACCCCACTCGCATGTTGCTGACCAACCTAGGGCAGGTACCGATGCGCACCATTCGATCTAAGAGCGCTGCCGTGGCTTCCTGCCACGCCTCCTGATGCTCGCTGCACTGCAAGACGTGAATTGTCGTCTCGTCCTGCGTACAAAATTGGCACTTTGGTGAGTCCTTCTGACCCATCTGGTGCAGCTTCTTGTTCACCCCGACGAAGCCTGACGACCACTTCGATATGAACCGCGTCATCTCTTTGTTCTTCCTCGACGACCGCGCCTTTTTGTATGTATGCCAGTCCACTTGGGTCAGCTGAGCTTCGTCCCATTGGAACTTCGACGACCAATAGGTCGCAGCTGTCGCCGATTACAGAAGTTCGTGCAGTTCTCTAGCGTCGACGTGCGAATAATCCGCATTGCGTAGGCGCAAGCACCATCTATCCGTGTCAGTTTCCCAGCGCTTCACCAGCCTTCGATCCGCTGTATCGGTCCAGAACAGTTTGGCCTGTTCATCGGCCACAACGTTGAGCTGCTCCAGTGTCGTCAGCTTCTTCCCGGTGTCGTCTTGGTGGCCTTTCATCCACTCCCACTTCAGGGTCGCTTGGATTTCATGGCGTAGTGAACGGATCTCGGTAAGAATGTCCCAGTCCCGTTGCCCAGGGCGAAGCCCGTCTTCTTGGGCCTGCAGCATGGCTTGCTTGCCGTCCAGAGCTATTGTGATTTCACACGTCGAGTCCAGGTCTTGCATCAGGACGATCACTGAAAGTGACACCCATATGCCAGCCAGCTCGCTTCTGTAGGCGCTTTGGACCTCGGTGGGCCCCGGCACGAACGTCTGGCATTGCAATCGATCGCGCGATGCCGCATCGAAGAATATGGAGGCAGACGTGCCCCTGGAATCCTTGAAGGAACCGTCGCTCACGACGAGCAGACGTCCTTCGCGCGCCGCTTGTACTGCGTCTCGCCATCGCAACTCTCCGTGGAGATTCTCGCTGGGTTCGTATGGCTCTGGTGGCTCCTCGGCCGCCTGCGTCAAACCTAAGTGCCCGTCCCATGTCAACCCAGTGTCTGTAATGATCACTGACACCCTCTTGGCGCCCTCTGGGAGCTCTGGCACCGTACCATTGCTGACGTAGGGCTGTCTGCACGTCCATCGTCGTCGCTGTGGCAGATACCTTCGAATAGGCTGGGATGCCGTGTCCAGGATGATATCGCTGTAAGGGAACTTCCACCATCTGCAGGTCCTGTCGTCCCTATACCACCTGCCCAGCGGTTCGTGCAGAAGCAGTCCGTGGAAGCACATAGACTTGCACCAGCGCTGCCATTCTTTCCACCAACCACTTGGAAGCCGGTTGGGCTGCTTTGCCCAGTGCCAGGGGACGTTCGAACTCAGGGTGCCGTCGTGGGCGCCTGCCAGAATCCTGGTGCCGTCAGCGGACACCACATCCGACATTCGCAACACTCCAAGCTTCTGTCGGACCATGTTCAGGTGGAGCAGTTGTACGCCTTTGATGCGTTGTTGCAACCAGATGTCCATGAGGAATCGATCGCCCACTCGTTGGACTTCCGGAGTGCGCGTCGTCTCATGAATCGCAATGCGCGTGTCTTGTAGCTGCTTCCATAACCCTGTCACCCAGCAGCTGGTGGCACAGTGGCCTACGCTGTCAAACGGATACTGAAACAGGGACTTCCCGAGCCCTAACTCCTCCTTGAGGGCCAGGATGGAACACTTGATCATCTCACCGGTTTGAGTTCCTCGATGCACTTCATCGAATGCCAGCTGCATTTGCGAAACCAACTGCGCGTTGACAGGGTTGATGATTCCCAATCCTCCGAGCGACGCCGGGCTGTAGACCAGGTCTCGTGGGAAGGTCCTTGACACACCCATTTTCGGCAGCGCTGCCAGGAGCGCCGGCGCCATGACCCGTCTCCACTGTTGTTGGGAGAGCTGGGTCATTGGTAATGAATACTCGATCGTCTTCATAAAGCGTAGAGAGAGCGCCGACCGTGCGTCTTCCGGAGAAATTTGCGCCGTCCGCATACGTCCGCCAAAGTCTTCGGCCTTCGCACGCAGCCTTTGCATCTGTTGCTCTTGATCACCGTCGAAGTCGATGAATACCCCCAGTGTGAACAACGGTTGCTCCATCGTTCTGAAGGGTATCGCTGCCTGCTCTCCGTTGCCGTCCTCGATCCGAATATCGATCGGCGTGTCCACGTTGTCCCAAGACCACTCGCCGCCGACAAATGCCGGCTGGATGGCCCACCAGGCCGACTTGGCCGGAACCAGTGCTCCGCCCGTGACTCTCAGTAGGCGACTCCAGTCCTGCACCATGCGTTTGAAGCTTTCCGTGTCTGACCCTTCGTTGTCGACCGTCTCCAGCCGGACCAAGTCTGTGTCATCCACAAACGCTGATCCCAGCATTGTGATCGCCTCGCCGTCGGGCGTGGGGAGGATGGATGCGTGCCCCAGGGCTTCCATGGCGTTGAACATCACCGAGCTGATGACTGCCCATATCGCCGGGCCTGCACCGTTGCCTTGACCTATGCCGTGCATGTCGCAGTCCGGTCCTCGACTGTAGGTTCGCACCGACACCCCGTACGCTGTACTGATGTGATGCTCAGCGTCGCGCAGCGTCTTGAACATGCTCCGAGTGGCTGCTCCGTTCGCGCCTGCCGCCATCATGGCGGTAGCTGCGAAGTTCGGAACGATCCTGTCATAGCATGATTTGGCGTCGTTCGAACAGAACGCAATGGCCACCTTCCGCTGGAATCCCAAGTCGATACTCATCCTTTTGTTCAGGGCGGCGCTTATCGCCGATCTGCACTTCCTGCTCCCAAATTGAAATCCTGACAACCATCCTGCTGCCTCGGCTGTTTTCATCATCTGCTTACCCAGCCTTTTGTTGTTCAAGTTAAACTGGGCATCCATGAGCTGGATCGTCCGCATTTTCTCGATGTTAAACACCTGCGCTTTCTTCAGAATTTCAACGTCCGTGATACGTTGCCACGGTTTCGGAGAGTGGCCTGTTTGGTAAGGAATGTCTCGTAGCATCGCATCTGCTTGTGCCAGACTCTCTACCATCATCGAGGCCTTGTAGTGGCCAAAGTGTGGAGTGCTCGGCTCCGAGTTGGTGAGCTCGGTTTGCTTCTTCCATGCCTTCTGGTGTTCTTCAGTTGACAATTCTGTCACGTCCTGGGCGATGGGTTGTAGCGATTCAAGGAGGATCCTTATCATCGGATCCAGCTCCTTGGGTGAGGTGCCTTCCGCGTTGATAAGCTGGGACTCCAACTCGGGTCTCCAGATTCGGTCCATGATTTTCTTGTCTCTGCCCGTCATGCACGGGGTACGGTTGGCTTGTGAGAAGCGTTGCTTGTTCTCACGGATGCATGCGGTCACGATGTCGTGCTGCTCCGTGCACTCGTGCACTTCTCCCGTGTTGTCGGTGAACAGCACCTTCGTTGTCATTGATTTGTCTTGACCGAAGATGGCTCGTAGGCGACCTGCTTGCTCGCGCTGCCGTTCCCGGTTCATGAGCATCTGCAGCGCCGCCTCGTATTCCTGATCGTGGGCGTCGTGACGCTGTCGTGCTATCTCCACCAAGTGATCTTTCCGAGCTCGTTGGTGTTCCTTCCTCTGCTCGTAGTATGAGGCGTAGGCCTCGGTCCTGCTTTGCTTCACTTGATCCAGCGACTGTCCTGCCGACAGCCCTACCAGTTTCCTGGTGCGCAGTCGTAAGGACGAGCTGACTTTCACTCCGGATAAATGTTTCACTTCCAGGGACCAGTGCTTGATCACGTTCCTCGCGTGCTGCAGCTCTGGTGACCACGCCACGGCTCCCATCTTCAGCTTGCGACACTTCTTTTCTGCGTATCGTCGAATCTCGTAGGTCTGGTTCATCAGCTTGTCGTATTTGGTTCGTTGGAGATTAGTCATACTCCACCCCTGCGCTTTCGCTTCCAGCCACACGCTTCTCACTCTGTCCAGTATATTGTGCTTGCCGTATTCTTCTAGCAGCATATCGTTGTACTTCTGGGTCACTCGTGGATCGCTGAGGACCAGGCACCTTGGCTGTGGCTTCCTGATGGGCTGGATGCCTGACCCGAGCACCTGTGCGAAGTCGATGTCCACCCAGACCGCTCTGTGGTCCGACGGTATCGCCATCCCAAAACCCAGATAGCCTGCCTTTTTTAGGAGTACTCCTTCGGACGCGAAGATCACATTGATGGGGACATTGTTGTTGTTTCGTTGCTGCGTTGCCTGCTGGGCAAGCTCCCCAATCCTGTTTCGTACCGCATTCTTCATTCCCACGGCCTCCAACTGGTGTAGAGTTCGGCTGTCCATGGTGCTGTCGTTGAGGTCCACGCCCAGGATGATGGATTCGCCTGCGGCCTTCCAGGTCCTTATTTCGTTTGCGATATCCTTGATCCATGCTTCGTGTGGGTCTTCGTCTCTACTGGCCGATGTCAGCGCTCGCACCTGTTGGGACCAAACTGTGTTCGTCCCTTCCGTCGATCGGCAAGGCCTGTATGCGGCAATGACCCGTAGCCTTTTGTCTCTTTTTCCTTCGGTGAGCGTCCAGCACCATCTTCCCATCCCACTCTCGTCAATCCCGCTCTTGAATGTGCGTGCGGCGATTTGGGCTGTCACTACCACTCCTGCACCCCCATACATCCTGGGGTCTCGTTGGTCGTCGTGTGTGTTGTATGCGAAGACGTGTTTTGATCTTGGCAACTGGCGCCAGGTTCGTTCCGACCATTGGTCCTGGGGTCGGACGTGATCCCACCGTAGGTTCGTTTCTGCCAGGCACAGGATGTCGAGATCGCTCGTCTTTATGAATTCGAAGATCTCTTCATTCTTCTGCTGGTAGGCGTGGATGGGAATTTGAGCTGCGTTCTGGAACACAATGCGAATCGTCGCTTTTGTTTTGCTTTCCATCGCGTCTCCGCAAGCATCGTTTAGCCTACTCGCGTTCGGTGGGTTGTCTTGGTCCGCCATCGTCTCCGTTCGCTACTCTGTGGAAGCTGTGGTATGGCTGTGTAGGCGTGGGTGTCACGTTGGGACGCGCGTCCTATTTTTTTAACGTGCTCCCTTGTTGGCAATTGGCCGTGGCGGCGTGGTGTGAATGTTGTTCCGTAGCCGCCGGGTGTCTTGTTTGCTTTTGGTGTTGTGCCTCTGCCTCTTGTTGTCTCTGTCTCTGTCTTGTTGTGCTATCTTGTATTGTTCTGTATCGTGTTGTCTTTGTCGTGTTGTCTGTGTCGTGTTGTCTGTGTCGTGTCGTCTCTGTCGCGTAGACCTTGGCTTGTTGCTTACTGCGTCGCCCTGTCTGGTTCACCTTGTGGATTCGCTGAGTGTTGTTACCCTGTTGGCTGTATCTGTCTTGTCTTGTTGTGTGTGTGTGTATGTGTGTGTGTTTTTACTCTTGCTGGGCGGCTGTTTCGCCGATGTTCGTGGTGGTTTCGGTTTCCATTGGGTCACTCATGTTGATGTCTTTGTCGCTTTCGACTTCCTCCTCGTTGCCTTCGTCCTCGCTCGTGCTCTCTCCGCTGTCTCCTTCCTTCGCGCTCTCCCCTGCTAGGGAGCCTTCTTGGTCGGTGTCGCTCTCGTCTCCTTCAGGGATGCTTACGCCTGGGTTGTCCACGTCAAAATCCGTCTTTGCCAATGGATCCGTTGCAAAGCGCTGGGGGTTCGCTGATTTGTTCCTCGCCGTGCTCGTGATGGCCGATCCAATGTGCGCCGACTGTTGGGCGACTGTGGCTGTCGCGAAGGTTGCCACCGTGCCGTTGTCGCCGTTCTGTGTTCTTGGATTTGTGGCCATTTCCACTTCAAACTTCAACAACGGTACCGGTTTCATGTTTCCGTGCTCGTCGACGTATCCTTCCCATCCGACGTCTGCCGCGGTGAGGCCAATCATCTCCTCCTCATCCAGATCCAGAAAGTGAGCTCCCGCCTGAGCCAATTGGCCCATCTCAAGCTCTTCTTTGCTCTTGACCAAGCCGGTTTCCCAGTCCACTTCGTAGAACTCATTCTGGGCCCAGGCTTCCGGTGTGAACCAGCCCTGGCATTTGTGGTCCAGTTTCTTGCTGCAAAAGAAGGGCAACTTCGAGATCAGCTCCTGTGCCTCCACCTGTCGTTTCGGATGGAAGACGAATGTCGTTCTGTTTTGGTCCATCTTGTCCGTATCGACCGATACGAAGAGGGTGTAGTCAGGGTTGTCGAAGGATCGCAGATTCATGATGACTTCGCGAAGTGTGAGATTCCAGATTGGCACCTCCACGTCCAGCTGCATGATGGAGTATACTCCTTGCATTACCATCTTCTTCTCGAACGCGACTTGGTGAGAAACCATCGAGCTCAGGTTCGCCAGTTCCGAGGGTGGGTGGTGGAAGCGTTGATCCAGGGCGTCCGGCATGAATCTCATCTGTTTTCCCAACAGGCGAACGGTGTCTGCTCTGTTGTTAAACATTTCTTTCATCGCCAAGCAGCACTCTCTGGACTTCGACTCCCCGCACAGGATGTGCGTGGCTCGGGGCCTGTTGCGGAAGTCATCCGTGTCAGGACGTCTTCCTCAGCGCTTCACGAGTTGGATTTCGCGGATGCGGAGCTGAACGACGCAATGATTCTTCACCAGCTCGTTCTCGTTGATGACCTCCGCCATGTCGTCAGTGTTCATCGAACTGTGGCTACCGAAAAGCCACCCGGCTGTCACAATGTTGTGCTCCTGAATCTGTGATTTCTTGAACGAGATCGCAGCAGAGGCAAGCGACCCGTCGTCTTCGAAGACGTCCAAGTCCTGCTTGTGCGCCACCCAGATACGGGTGTAGGTCATGAAGCCGGTTCTGGCGTACAGGCTCTCCACGAATTGTTTCAGTGATTCGCGGTTGGTCCACTCCACGTCCGCCACAGTCCACGGGCGGAGCTCCTTGCTCTTGCGCCACACCAAGATCTGTGCCTTGGAATCCGCTCTGAAGATGAATGCTCGTAGCGCGTTGAGACCAGCCATCACTTGCACCAGCGGGGTTTCACTGCCTTCTCTGGACATAGGTAGTCGGATGTCGAAAAAAGTCTTGTGGAAGTCGCTGAGCGCATCGTTCACGCTGATAAGCTCCCTGGCCTGTGGCTGCTTCCTTGGGTACGCGACCACTTTGTGTCTGGGCTTGCGGGATTTCTTTTTCGAGGATGGGTTTGGAGACGTTGCTTGGGTCTCTTCTGTGTCGTCGTCTTTGTCCAGGTGAATACCTTTGACCTCCATGAACACCGTGCGCACCGCGATCCATGCCGCTGTCTCGTGGGTTGCTCTGATCTGACCGAGCTTCCACATCGACGAAGAGAAAATGTTCGACGTCGCCATCAAGCGCACCATGACTTGCACCACTGTGAGGTTGGAATCCGCTGGGAGTTTGTTGTCGTACGCATCTTCGAATAGCTTCTTCCACTGCTCCAGCGACGCCCCTCCGGCAAGGTCCTCTCTCATCTCATTGACGAATGCGATGGTCTCATCGAGGGACCCCTCGGCTCCGGACACCGCGGTGAACGGGTCGGATCCTCGGGTGAACAGGTTGCGCTCGCGCAGGATGTCTCCCCAGTTTCTCTCGTGGTGATGACTCCAAATCCAACGGTTCGCGTTCGCCGGAGGTGTGGTTTTTTGTGCCTTTTTGGGCGGAGAGTCTCTGCTCTGTCTCTTGCCTCCTCGTCCTCCTCCACTTGCGCCTTTGCCATGTCGAGATGTATATGTGAGTATACGTCAAGATGTACGTGTATATGTGCATCGTTCACCCGCTATTCTCTCATACGCACTTGGACGGTATAACTACACTCGTGTCGATAGTATGCTGTGATTCGTCAGAATTACAGGGGAAATGGAACACACGAAAAGGGGCAAGATTTCTGGAGGAAATTTGCAAATTACGATTTCTGGGAGAATCAGAAGATCGTCCGTCCATGCATCAATGGTACCAAGAGAATCTCGAGGTACTTCCCAACTAAACCTCAGATGACAATATCATCTGACAGACTACTGCATCACCAATGGAACATGACATCTGGAGAGCAGAAGGACGCCTACTGACGTTGACAGGACGTCAACATGTCACCACGTCGACAGCTGTCTCCAAGTCAGAGCAGGAGGCGAAGATGCGATGACCCATGAAGATCATGGATACTGAAGGTGAACTTCAAATGGTAAGTACTCATGGAGTAGGAACCAGTACTGAATGAACGGAGTGTCGAATGCGGAGCACGCATCGAACACGGAGTATCGTGTAGCATGAGCACACGATGTTGAGAGAGAGAGAGAGAATACAGAGAGGAGCGAGAGAGGATCTCGCGTACCGACTCATAGTCGGAGACCGAATCTACGAAACAGATTGAAGCACCAAGAGCATCGGGCAAGAGAACGAACGGACACCGAGAGTATCGGAGTAACCAAGTAATGAAATAGCAAACAGACGACTATCAACCAACACCATCTTCCACGATCGTAGGTTATCGTGAGCGGAACTTGCCAACACGTTTATAAACGATAGATCAGGGCGAGCCCGCGAATCGTATCGTGCGAGGAAGACGAACATCATTCAGGAGCAACAGGCTGAATGAGCGAGGAAGAGGAATTGAAAGAGATCCCTCTGTCCAATCCGGCTATCAAGATAGAAGAAGGTGCGAGTGAGACTCCACCACGACAAGAGAAGGAAGCAGCTGCGGCTACTGTCCTATCAGGCGCAGACGCAAGCGCGATCGACGAGACTGAAGAAGAACGGTCTGCAAGACTACACCGTAAGGAGAAGAGGATTCTCAAGGCGGCCAAGCAAGAGGAGACTGGTGTGACGAAGAGCATTCGCACAGCCAAACAGAGTGGGAAAAGTGAGACGCCACCAGGAGGAGAATTTGTGAGCAAATCAATCCTCGCGAAACAACAAGCGAAAATCGAAGAATCGGCAACACAGAAACCGACGGAAATCAAGGGCGCGAGCGCACCAACGACGAAACAACGAACCAACATGGCGACATCAGCCAACATGAACAAGCAACGCATCAAGGCGCCGATGTTCAGCGGTGAACAGGAAGACTACAGCGCATGGGAGTCCCAAGCGAAGGCATACGCTCGTGCACAGAAGACGAGAGACGTGATGTTGGGCAAGACCAAGGTGCTAACAGTGAGCGAGATCGCGGCAGCCACCGATGAAGACAAGGAAGCGATGGAGGAGATCTACGAGCTGGGATGCGACTGCTTCAGCGATCTGATCCTCATGATGGATGCAGAGAAAGGAAAAGGCAAGCAGGCCATCCAGTACATCAACCAGTGCGTCTCCAACGACTACCCCGAAGGAGACGCACACGCAGCGTGGAACGTTCTCGCGGAGAAGTTCCGACCATCTGACGCGGCGACGAAGATCAAACTCAAGCGCCAGTTCAACAACGAAAAGATGAAGAAAGACTCGGACCCCGACATCTACATCACACGACTCGAAGGTTTACGATCGCGTCTCCACGATGTCAAGTACGAGATCACGGACGAGGAGATGATCATGCAGATCCTCAGCACGGTGAGCGTGGAATACAGAACTCACATCGTGAACTTCCAACACCAACTCACATTCAATCCGGAACTGGTCACCATCAACACGATCAAAGGAGTACTCCGCACAGCATACGCCACGCACAGAGGACGCAAGGCATACGTGGACGACTTCCAAGACAGCAACACGAAGAGCAACGACACCGGCTTCACAAGCACCGGTAACTTCAAGGGTACTTGTCACAACTGTGGCGTGTATGGCCATAGATCCGCCGATTGCCCAGAACGCAAGAAACCGAACAACAAGAAAAACAACAACAACAACAACAACAACAAGATGAACGGAAAGCGCAACAACAACCGCAACAAAGGAAGCGGCTTCAACAGGAAGTGCAACTACTGTGGCATCTTTGGACACTGCGAGGCGGAGTGCCGAAAGAAGAAGTTCAACGAGAAGAAGAAGGCCAACAAACAGGCCAACACAGCAATGGAAGGACACAACAAGAGCGGGCACGAGATGGTACTCTCGGCAAAGGACATGCTGCTCTGCATGTTGGTGTCCGACGACTACATCAAAGACTCCTTCTTCGATAACTTCGAGTACGTCGGGAGTGACGACGAAGTGCAGGACGATGAGATCGTCCCGGAGTGGCTCAACGAGGAGCCAATCATCCACGAGGTGGATCCAAGACGCGAAGTGAGCTACGAATGCTGCTTCAACGCAAACGACCTGATTGGTTCATACAGCGACGAAGCTGAGATGGACGACGAGGCCAACGATAGCGACATCGAAGAGGCCATGAGTGAAGAGGCCGACGACGAGATCAACGAGAATGATAGAGGCCAAGACGAAACGAACGGCGGCGCAGCGCCGCCCCCTCCAGCGGCGGGGAACAATAGATCGGGTATCTTCGACGAAGATGACAGCGACGAAACGGAGAACCATCCGGACGACAGCTTCAATCCAAACGAGCGTGTCGTCTATCCGACAGGGATCCAATTCCCACCAGTAGGGAATCCCAACGACTCGAACTACCTCCATCGTCATGACACCATTCCGTATGGAACGGAAACAGCATTGGTGATCCAGAAGCAACTCATCTTCGATGCTGTGATGGAAGCAGGGGTGAAATTGTTCCCAGGGGTCGCATAAGGAGTGCTGAGACCAATATGGGTGAACATGATGGGATCCATCCTATCCGAGAACTTCAGATCAATCGGAGAGATTCTTGCCAACTCGGTTGTGATCAATCGCATACTGGAAGCAGCTGAGACAGAAACGATTCCGGAGACGGATCTGCATTACATCCTTGGAGGATGCATGCGTGTGCTCTTACGCGAACGACCACGCGTCCACCCATACGATCCAGCCACAGGATCACATCGAAACAGCACGATTCCATCGGACTACGCACAACTACCCGACGACATGGATGACGGAGACCATCATCATCCATACAACGAAGATGGAGTCCACAAAGACGACGACGACGACGGCAGCTTCGACGACGAGATAGCTGCAGCAGCAGTGGAGCAGCTCCACAAGCTGAGCACCAAGCATAAGGACAAGGTCAACAAGGACACCTGGCTCGCCGACAGCGGAGCTTCGTGTCACATCGTCAATTCAGACGCCGCTCTCTTCAACGTGCGGCACATCAAGTCCTTCGTCCAAGTGGGAGACAGCACGAAACTGGACTCTCCCAAAATGGGATCCATTCGCTTGAAGGTCAAGCAGCGAGACAACACTGGCCACATCATCCGGCTCGATGATGTGAAGTACACACCGAAAATGGGGGTGAACCTTTTCTCCACGAACAAGGCTCTGTACAACGGTTACCAGCTCGGCAACAACGGCATTCTGATGGACATCATCAACGGATCCGGAACAAAGATCGTGTTCGATCAAGTCTTCCCCACATCGAACGGATTCATCACGGGAGTGCAGATGCATCCCATCATGCCAACAGACGACGACAAGGCTTGCACAGCCATCGTCAAGAATCCATCCAAGGAGATCAGCGCGGTGAACCTGCACCGAATGCTCGGCCATGCGCCACTCGAGACCATGAAGCGGACGGCCGCTCAGTATGGATGGAAGATCATCGGCGAGATGCCGGTATGTCGCGACTGCGCGGTCGCGAACGCAAGAGTGAAGAATATTCCAAAGACAACCATTCCGAGAGCAACTCGCCGTGGCGAACGGCTCTTCATTGACATTAGTTACACTAAACACATAAGCTTCGGAGATAAACGCTACTGGACCCTGATCGTGGACGACTGCACGGATCACTGCTGGAGTTTCTTTCTCAAGAACAAGAGTGATCAACCAGGGTACATCAAACAATTCGTCCAGACGATCAAATCACAGACTGGTGATCAACAAATCATCTTCCGTGGAGACAACAGCGGAGAGAACAAATCCACGCAGGATATTCTCATCGATGCAGGACTGAACGTGAAATTCGAATTCACAGCATCGAACACACCGCAACAGAACGGTAGAGTAGAACGCAAGTTCGCGTACCTCTACACCAAGGTCCGCTCCATGCTCAACGGAGCACAGCTCGACGAAGAGTATAGGCATGGCCTGTGGGCAGCAGCTGCGAGCACTGCCACTGCCATCGCCAACATCACCGTAGCGAAGAACCAGAAAGAGTCACCGTACCGCCAATTCTTCGGAAGTGATCCACCATACGCGGATGCACTCCGCACATTTGGAGAGGTGGGTGTTGTGAAGACTACCTACGGCGGGATTACCGCTAAGCTCAAGAACAGAGGAGAAGAAATGGTGTTCATCGGATATGCACACCAGCACGCATCAGGGGTCTACAACATGTACAGACCATCGACCAAATCACTGGTCTGCTCTCGTGACATCAAATGGCTCAACCAGTCATACGGACAGTTCCGTGGCTGGGCACCAGCACCGAACATATCCAATGAAACAGGAACGACGGACGCAGACGGCTTCACAACCATCGGACGAAAGGGAGCAACGCCAAGGACGGCAACGCGTCAAACATCGGAAGCAAAGAGAGTATCTTTCGCTGACAGCAACAGGTACTACATCCTATCGGACAGCGACGATGAGGATGATGAGGACGATGGAGCAGTAACCCAACTAATCCATAACGACGAGGAAGATCGGAGCGAATCCAATCATGAGGATGACGAGATCACACCATCCAGCGACGAAGCCGATGATGACACAGGCGTCACCCCTCCGAATACACCAGCGAGGTCTACACATGACACACCATCCAGACCTCCACCGAGCAAACCAAACAAGCGTGATATAGCTAGAAAGGAGAGGATCCGATGTCACGAAGCACGAGGCAGGAAGGGAGAAGCTAATCCCAAGTCAACTGCAGGGAAGAGTATTCCCAGAGCTCTGCGTGAGCTCGCAGACTTCAACGAACAAGGCCGAAAGGAAGAAGGCTATGAGAGCGATCCATCATCCGATGAGGCGAGTGACGAACTCAGCGACGAGATAATCGATGATTCCAACAACGAAATCACAGATGATGAAGAAATCATGGATAAAGAAGAGATCGAGATCGCTCACCATAGCACAACTGGACTATACGGGATGAACGCAATCATCACCAAGACACCAGCGATCGATATTGGATTATCGATGCAGGACGAGAAGAAAGAACCAGAGAAGCACATCGAACCTACAACGTTCGACGGAGCCTTCAATCATCCAGATCCTATCCATCGAAAGGGATATCGAGCAGCCATCAAGAAGGAATTCGACTCCATGGATACACGCAAGGTGTATAGCAAGATCAAACGAGACGCCATCCCACGCGGCCGCAGATGCTGCAAATGCAAATGGGTCTTCAAGCTGAAGCATGACGGGACACATCGAGCGCGGCTCGTTGCATGTGGCTATTCACAAGTTGCAGGAGTAGACTTCCAAGAGCATTACTCACCCGTCATCCATGACGTGACCTATCGGGTCATGATGGTGATCATGCTAATCAAGAAGATGGACTGCGCACTCGTCAATGTCGTAACGGCATTCCTACATGGAGACCTCGACGAGGAGATCTACATGAACTGTCCCAACGGAATGGATCATCAACCAGACGAAGCCCTGACCCTACACAAGCCAATCTACGGACTTGTGCAGAGCGCCAGGCAATGGTTCAAGATGTTGGTATCGACCCTCAAGAATATCAACTTCGAACAGAGCGCAGCAGACCCGTGCCTGTTCTACAGGAAGACGAACGAAGGAAGCATGATCGTGGCCATCTACGTGGACGATTGCTTCTGTTGCGGAGACTCCAAGGCACTGGAGACATTCCTGAAGGACATCCAAGGCAGCAAGTTCAAGGTGACAATCGAGCGCGGACTCGGAGACTACCTCAGCTGCAACATCGAATTGAACCATGACAAGACTAGAGAGACATTGCGTCAACCACATCTCATCCGACACCTCATCGAAGAGTTTGGAACCAAAGTTGAGAAGATGCAACGCTATGGGACACCGGGAACCCCGGGTCAAATCATCGTACGACCATCTGAAGATAACGGACTGCAGAAGGTCGGACCAGAAGAACATGCCAAATACCGCCGAGGCGTCGGTATGCTACTCTTCCTCATCAAGCACTCGCGACCAGACATCGCGAACCCTGTGAGGGAACTCTCCAAGGTATTGATCGGGCCCACCAAGGCCGCAATGAAGGAGATGTATTGGATCATCAAGTATGTGATCGATACAAAGGACTATGGATTGAAGATCCATCCAGCGCGTCCAGACGACGACGGCTGGGACATGGAGCTCTTCTGCAATAGCGAATATGCAGGAGACAAGAACACGAGAATTAGCGTAGGAGGGTTCATGCTATACCTGTGCAAGGTGCCAATCCTTTGGCGATCCAAGGCACAGAAGGCCGTCACACTCAGCTCATCCAAAGCAGAATACGTTGCCCTTTCCGAAGTGGCAAAGGAAATCTTCTTCGTCGTACAGCTACTCGAAAGTGTGGGCGTCCCAGTGAAGACACCGATCAAGGTCCGCGTGGACAACATCGGAGCAATCTTCATCGCCAAGAACCCATCAACATCCCAACGATCGCGGCACATCGACGTGCGCCATCACTACGTGAGGAACATGGTAATCAACAAGACCATCGAAATCATTTTCGTCAAATCCGAGCAGAACACAAGCGACGGATTCACCAAGAACATCAAGGCCGACTTGCAACGTGAACACGAGAAGTCGTACCTTGACACATCGAGAACATTCGAATGACCGAATGCACACAGGAAGGGTGTCGAGATGTACATGTGAGTATACGTCAAGATGTACGTGTATATGTGCATCGTTCACCCGCTATTCTCTCATACGCTCTTGGACGGTATAACTAGACTCGTTTCGATAGTATGTTGTGATTCGTCAGAATTACAGGGGAATGGAACACACGAAAAGGGGCAAGATTTCTGGAGGAAATTTGCAATCGACGATTTCTGAGAGAATTGGAAGATCGTCCATCCATCCATCAATGGTACCAAGAGAATCTCGAGGTACTTCCCAACTAAACCTCAGATGACGATATCATCTGACAGACTCCTGCATCACCAATGGAACGTGACATCTGGAGAGCAGAAGGATGCCTACTGACGTCGACAGGATGTCAACATGTCACTACGTCGACAGCTGTCTCCAAGTCAGAGCAGGAGGCGAAGATCCGATGACCGAAGGACATCAGCATCATGGATACAGAAGGTGAACTTCAAATGGCGAGTACTCATGGAGTAGGAATCAGTAGGGAATGAACGGAGTGTCGAATGCGGAGTACATGTTGAACGCAAAGTATCGTGTAGCATGAGTACACGATATTGAGAGAGAGAGAGAGAGAGAGAGAGAATACAGAGAGGAGCGAGAGAGGATCTCGCGTACCGACTCATAGTCGGAGACTGAATCTACGAAACAGATTGAAGCGCCGAGAGCATCGGGCAAGAGAACTGGTGTACACCAAGAGGATTGGAGTAGCCAAGTAATGAAATAGCAAACAGACGACTATCAACCAACACCATCTTCCACGATCGTAGGTTACCGTGAGCGGAACTTGCCAACAATTGACGAGCTTGTCACCATTACCCGAGCCACCTATTATGTGTGGTTATATTATATCATGTTATATGTACATAGAGCAGAGCACTGTACTCTATTCTGCACTATCGAATCTTGCCTGTGGTCCAGAAAAGACTGCTCTACTCCATGTCTTGCAGATTGTTTACAACTGTAAAGATGATTGAGCGCACTGCACTGAATAGATCTTGCATATTTTCATATTTTGGTTGCTGCCGGTCCCTCCTTCCTTTCTTCCTACTTCGTGCCATAGACAATGTCTTCGTAGATCAAATCAAAGTTCCTGTTGACAAACCAGTCCGAATGACTGACTGTGCCAAAGAAGTCGTACCCAGCACGGTCCAGGATGGCCTTGACGGATTGATCCTTGAGCCCATTCGTTCCGTCCGCCTCGACAAAGATAACGCCAAATTGAAATTTGTTGAAATCGAGCGACCGCAGCGCCAGCAGCTCGGCGCCCTCAATGTCCAGAGAGAAGAAGTCGAAGTGGAATGAATCGCCCACAGCCTCATGCAGGATGCTCTCAAATCGGCGGCACTTCACGACTTTCGCGTTGTGGATAAGGTGCCTATTCCACCAGGTGCGTTTGAAGTGTTCCGCGGCGAATTCCAAGAATCCAGACACGCCAGGATTGTGCTTGACCTGCACCCAATGCAAGTCCTGCTCTTCCAAGCAGACACCTGCGTGGACGGTGGCGAGCTCGTTGGGGCGGTTCACCACCAATTTCTCGTAGCTGATGGGGTCAGCCTCGACGAGAACGCCCTTCCAGTCCAGTGCTTTGTTGAAGACGTGGGAATTGCTGAACTTGACACCATCCAGGCCGCCCATTTCGATGTAGGTACCATTGCAGACGTTGTTGAACCATGTCAGAAGGTGCTGGTCTTCTTGCCACTGGGACTTGTGAAGTTGTGGCGGCACCGCTCGTTGGCATGCGATTGCCTGCGTCTTGCGAGGCGGCGGCTTCGCAACTGTGATTGTACCTGTTTCTGCCGCAACGTGAACAGAGGGGGAATCCACTGTTGTCACCAACCCGGCTTCGGTGATGCTGTGTGCGAAGTTCACGGATTGGAGCTGGACGATGAGCAACGCAGTGAACAGACTGATCGCCAGGAACATGACCCAGTTCTGTGCTGGTTTTGCAGGGGTCCTCGTTGACTTGTTCCCGCGGACCATGTTGCGTTTGGATGTGGCAACTATCTCTTGTTATTTATTGTCAGATGCACGAGTATGTATTCTATGATGCGTTGAGCAGTGCCAAGCTATCCTCTACCTCCACCTCCGATCTGCGAGCTACGAGTATGAACGGACGCAGCGGAATGGGTGTGTGATGAGGTATAACCGAGTTGAATTGAATCGAGTTGTCTTTGATGGTTTCGTTGGTTTTTTTTGTGTGATCGCTTTGTCTCTTTTCCCAACGGATGGATTTTGGTTACAACCACGACAAAACACCGTTGCGAATGAACACCTTGTGAATTTTGCGGCCACCGCAAACAACATTCCCAAAGTCAAAGTGTTTTACTGTCCACGTCGACTCATTGGACCAGAAAACTAGGAAAGGCCCATAAAACTTAAAAATCCAAGCTTTTGCGACAAGGGACTTTGTCTTTCCTTTCTTATGTGTAGGAAGAATACTGAATTTGTGGGTAGTTATCCATAAAACCAGAAAAAGTGAAATGCTTGACTATGGACCGTAGGCTGACTCGTTGGGTATTTCTTCAGAGATACCCGGAGGTTGTTTCTGGTTCACGAACCATGCGTGATTCGGAAGTCATAGTTGAGTCGATGCGGTCGTAGATGTCGATCGAGTGTTTGTTACCACAACAATGACGCGACACAACGCCACATCCTCCTTCCTCCCTCCACATTTTCTCCGCGTCATCGCGACCCCACAGCCACCATACCAGCAGATCAGCTCAGATCGGATTCATGCAGAGCAGAACAGAGCAGAACACAAGAGACCCCATAGATTCAGTATCGTTGGAGGTGTGTTTGAGTTGTTACATTACTGGAACCCAAGCATCCCAGCAGCCTAGCAGTCCACAGTCGCCGTGAAACGGAATGCCAGACCGAGCCCTGAGGTGGCCCAGAAAGAACACTTGTGATTGTGATTGTAATTGTATCAGTACTCATACTCGCGCAGACGAGTAACCTCTGAGGCAATACCAACGCCAAGGACAACGCCAATGTCAGCGACAAGTGAAATGAAGGAAGCTTCCTCGTTGGATTCGCACCGGCACAAGCACTGCGACTCTGACTTCGGCTATGACTATGACGTCCTGATCATCGGCGGCGGAGTGGTGGGATTGACGGTCCTGCGAACGGCGACGCTGCAAGGATGGAAGTGCGTCCTGGTGGAGCGAGAGTCGGAGCTGTTGTCGCATGCGAGCGGAAGCAACAGCGGCATCGCCTGCACGGGAGTCGACGCTACGCCAGGAACGTTGGAGCGGGCGCTCATACGCGATTCCATCTCGCAGATGCGATTGTACTGCCAGGCGCACAACCTTCCGACGCGTCCCTGCGGCAGCCTGGTGTGCCTGTGGCCTGAGAATGGCGAGGATGCCATGCGGAACATGGAGGAGGTGGTGGCGGAGTCCCACGATGCCGGTGACACGCACGCGAGACAATTATCCCCACAGCAGGTGCGCAACGCGGAGCCCAACCTCGACCATTCGTGCCGGGGTGCCGTTCACATTCCAGGCGAGGTGGTGGTGGATCCGTGGTTGCTGCCCATCTCGTACGCTGTCCACGCAAGGGAGAATGGTGCGACCATCCACACCAATTTCGCCTGTGACGCGGCGGCGACCACCTTTGGCGATGGGGTTTGGACTGTCGTTCGGAAGCCATCGCATCCGGGCACTCCATGCGATGCAGATCGCGCCAACGTGCCATCGTCGTTGAAAGCCAGGGCTGTCATCAACTGCGCAGGTCTATGGGCAGACGAGGTCCAGAGCTCTGCCCATGGCCAGGCGTCGTGGCATGCCAAACCTCGGCGTGGACAGTACCGCGTCTTTTCCAGCAACGACGCCACCAGAATACAGCATCCGATCCAGCCGGTGCCAACCCAATTCACGAAGGGGATCTTCGTCTTCGGTACGCTGTACGACCAGATCGTCGTCGGCCCAACGGCGTTGGATCAGCCATCCAAGACGGACCGATCCATCGACAACGATGTGGCGAAGCACCTGGACGCCTGTGCCAAGCGCATCGTCCCCAATCTCGATCCATCCAGCGATCTCGTGGGCGAGTACGTCGGTCTGCGTCCGGGAAGCAACAAGCGGGATTATCAGATTCACACGAAACCGGACAGGAACTGGATCGCGGTCGCCTCCATCCGATCCACCGGCTTGACTGCGAGCTTGGGTATCGGCAACTATGTCACACGCCAGTTGGCCACCATCCTGGGAGCCCCAGGCGTTGCTGCCGAAAAGGAGATCGTCACGACCAAGATGCCTTCCGTGCAGCACATGGTGGAGGAATTCCATCGCACTGATGGGTACGTCACATTGAATGGCTTTGCGTACAAGGTGACGCATCCGTTGACCAGACTTGGTTGGACGCATCAGTCGGGATTGGCGGCTTCCGACGGGCCAGTGAAGAAATCGCCATCAGTTCGCAGCAAGTTGTAGCAGAGCAGCACAGGATACGCCTCAAGTTGAGTTGACCATGTGCTCGCACGAGTACGAGCGGGGTGACGAGGGCAGAGTGCTTGTCTGCTCGCATTGCTGTGATAATGTTGAACAACAGCGGCATGTGCGGGCAATGTCTGCTCTGCCATACTCCATATCATGTTTCTGTGCGACGCTGCAATGTAACGCCACTCCGTATTTGTACCATTGAGATCTGCTCTATTCTATGCACATACGTAAGCAGCCCTCATTTTCTCTACTTCTTACGGTTTCCTGCCTTGGCCTTGTTGATGGATTTCTTCTTGTCCTTCTTCTTCATCTTGATCTTGCGCTTTTCGCTCTGCGCCTCCTTCACCGCTCTCTTGTTGGCCTTGCGCATCGCCTTCTTGTCTTCACGTTCCTGTGCCAACTGTTCAGGTGTGCGTGCCACCTTTTCGAATCGTCCCTCCGCGTCGTCTTCACTATCTTCGTCTTGGGCTTCGTCATCGTTGTCGTTACTGTCGTTGTCGTTACTGTCGTTGTCAATGTCGTCGTCAATGTCGTTGGTGGTTGCGCTCGTGCCTATCGCATCGTCGGCGATCCTTACGGTCTTCAATGTGTTCACAATGCTCTTCGGTGGACCATCGCCCTCCTGCGTCTTGCACTCCTCACCGCCGTTCTCGCTGCTGCCATCTTTGCCGTTATCCTTCTCATTGCCGCTGGTGCGTTCCATGGCCTTGACGACATCCATGTTGCCCGTCAAGGCGGCGACCGCATGGGCGTACGTTTCCTCGACGTCGCCGTCCTCCAGCTTTTGAATTTCGTACTCCGCCATCTGGTTGAGGCTGCGCGGCAGGAAGCTGCTCATGAAGACGGCGTCGTCGACCTCCTGCTGCTGCGCCTCCTCGCGACGCCTCTGCTCCGTCATGCCGGCCATCTTGGCGGTCTGGTGCTCCACCTCGTGCATGTACCTTTCCAGGAGGATCGCCTCCGCCTTGTCGTCGCCCTCGAGGACGCCCGTGATGAATTCGAAGAGCTGCCTCGTGGTCATGACGTCCAGCCTGCCGACCTTGGCGAAGTAGTCGTTGACGTTGGAGACGTCTTTGCGCAGGAAGTCCAACGCCGATGGGTGATGCGATTCCACCGACTGGCTGACATCGATGACGTAGACCTGGTTGTTGTGCCACAGGAGGTTGTACTCGCTGAAATCGCCATGGACGAGCTTGCAGCGCTGGTACATGTGTCGCAGGATGAGGATGGTCTGCACATACGCCTCGCGCATCTGCTTGTGCTTGAGGGTCGCATCCTTGAGACGTGGCGACGGCCAGCCATCCTTGCCCAGGAATTCCATGAGGAGAATGTGACTCTTGAGAAAGATGGGCACAGGACATGGGATGCCTGCAGCGTGGATGCGTTTGTAGTTCCTCATTTCCTTCTCTGCCCAAACCTTCACCATCTTGCGAGGATTCGATTTGCCTGTTATTCATGAGCATGCATGGACATGTGCAAAGATGAATATTATGTAAGTATGCACGAATGTATTATACCATGAAACGAGAGATGGACGAGTGAGTGAATGGAAAGACTGATGAGGATTGCTCGATCCATCACACCGATGAAATTGAAGACAGGGCTCCACAAGGATAGGCCATGCAACGACGCCTGACCATGAAATGGAAGTTCGATGCGTTGGAGGAGATTCACAAGGACGATAATCTAGTTTCAAAGTTCAGATTGAACATCAAATATTATACCATTGAGTATAATAGTGCGCAAGAGTTTGCAATACTCGTGCACAAAAATAACAACAACAACAACAACGGATGATCGCATTGTGAAACTCACAGTATCCTTTGCGCCATCGATGCTCCCCAGAGACATACTTGTCACGATCCTTGAAGACGAGGATGCTGGTCTTGTAGATCTTGATCGCAAACTCGCGCACTTCGGAAGTGGATCTCTTGCCTGCCTTGGCGTAGTAGACGTTGGCCTCCTTGCCCGTGCTGAGACAACCATCGATGACGTCGAGCATGCCGTTGCTGAGCAACTTGAAGAGCATGAGGCGCGTTCTGGGATCCAGGCACTGCTCGCTGGTGGCGCGATCATCGCGGGATGTGTGCAACGTCCGCTTCTTCGTCTCGAGGGCCTGCATCTTGCTGACGGAGTTGGCGACGGAGTGCGAGAAATTCATCTTTTTGCTTTCGGAAATGCCCTTGTTTCCGGCGCCACCTGATGCCATGATGGGAGTGTCATCTTCATCGTAGTAATAGTCATCATCGTCATCGAAGTCATCGTCATCTCCTTCTTCGTCTGCGTGTCCATCTGCGTGTCCATGTGCATGCTTGGAAGCGTTGCTGCGGCCAGCCGCTGCACCTTGGTATTGGCCTTGATGATCCTCCTCCGCGTGCTTGTGCTCCCCTTGCATGTTATTCTGTGTCACAGCTGCTGCTTTCGCAATCTCCTCCTCAGCGACCTGCACTGGCATTCCTACGTCCACGTAAGGAAGCTTCCCTCCCGCTACTGCTGCTGCCGAAGCCGACGCTCTGACAGGCGGTACGTAGCTCTCAAAGGCCTCCTCTGGAGCATCATCGAATTGGCCTGCGATCATCGTGGTACTTTCGCTTGGCTAGCAACTGAGTATGATACGAAGATGGGAATGGACAGCTTGCCTTCCTTCTCCTTTTTAATCCTCTCCACACGACGTACGAATACACGCAATCCTTTCTTGTCCCACCAGTCGATACTTGCCAATGCCAATACTGTTGGCGGTCTCGCAGAGTGGACAAGGCAGGTGATGGAGATGGATGAGCTTCGGACCGGCTGCGGAACTCTGCCTCGTTCCAACGCTGCGCAATCACCGCCATGGTGAACTTTTTCGTTGGTGGTGCAAGCATGAGACGTGCCACTCTGTCCGTCCGTCGACCGCCGTTGTCAAAACACGATTGCAACTCACAAACGTGGATATTGTCATTGCGTCGCTACGGACGCACGACTGGCTGATCATGTCGAAAGATACCTCCACACACCAACCAAGAGAGTCCATCACAACAAGAGCATGTTGGTGGGCAGTGGACAGCGGACAGTGGCGGAGGAGAGTCGAGGAGCAGATACAGATACTATAGATGGATGGATGGATATCATAGTATAGATAGTATAGAAAGAGAGAAAGAGGCGACTTACCTACCACATTCATCATATATTGCCTTCACAGCACTGATCGCTCTAGCTGAGGCAGGCAACATGGGAACAAACAGTATTGATGATGACAATGATGATGATGGTGACCACGATGATGATAGTGGGAATAGCAGCGACGGTAGCAGCGTGATCGACATGTCCTTCCTGATCAACGCGACCGCTGTGCCGGTTGGAGATCTAGGCAAGCTCGTCGATGCCAACGAAGCACAGCGGGTGAACACTGGAGACACCGCCCGAGACAACGGCACCAATGATACCGTCAAGGAAGATACCGTTGGCGACAGCGATGATGACAGCATGCATGGGGAAGCCAACAGCAATACCCACAAACGAAATCATGCCAAGAGTGTGGGTGAATCCGCAGGGGCGGATCTGCGGAACGCCGGACACAAGAGGAAGGCGAGCAAAGAGAATTGTACTACGGAACAGGGAGATGGTGGAGGCTTGCCAGCTAAACCACAGAAAACACCATCAAACGATGATGCGACCATCTCCATTCAAATGGGCAAAAGCGTCCAAAGGCTGCGCAACGAGTCCAGGAAGCGATGCATTCGAGATGCGTCGACAACTGTGAGACTGCCGGGTGATGCCAGCAACAGTGACGCTTCCAACAATGATGGTGCCGCGAAAGATGACCTCGCCATCGTCATGATTCATCACGACAATGCGGATGGCACGGATTTCACAAAGCGATTGCAGCGTTGCGCTTTGCAAATGGAACCGATACACGCCGCCAACCGCCATGCATGGCGAAAGGCGCAGATCGTCACCAATAGCACCACCGCCATCACTACCAACGGCAGCAGCAACGGAAAGGCCCCACAACCCTTGCTCGCGGGCTCGGTCCTTGAATCCACGACGACTTCCGAGAACTACGTGGATTGCTTGGTCCAGTACGATCGCAGCAAGAAGAGCTACGTTCTGCAAGTGCCCGACTTGATATTCCAAGCAGAAACGCAAAGCAAGGGCGCACCTGCATCCGCAGCAAGTCGACGTGATGGTGGCAATCGACGTAAAGCGCGAAGTGGCGTTTCCATATATATGCTCGTATCAAAATAGAATACGTGCGATACAACTATACTCGTACAACGTTCTAACAGAGTGGACGTAGGACAAGGATGGACTCCACGAATGCTGCAGTCCGCTGGTTTGATTTCATATCGAGGGTGGATCAAAACTCGAACATCCCATCTTCACCGGCACCGGCATCATCATCACCTGCGGTGGCGCCGTCCGGACCGTCCGTGGCGAATGTACCGTCCGTATCGAATATGGCGCTCATGGCATCGTAGTTGATCTTGCGACTGATCTTGCGGTTGGCCACCGCCTCCATCAGAGCCTCTTCCGTCGTGCTCGGCTCATTCTCACTGGCGTCGCCGCCTCTGTTACGCTTCCTGTGGTACCGCTCGTGGCGTTTGGCCTGCTCCAGCAAATCCTTCTGCTCCTCTGTTTGCTGAGTCTCCGCCTTGGACTTGGTGGCCTTCTTGAGGACCTGTAGGTGGAGGTAGTCCTTGTTGATCTTGTTGAAGATGGCCTCCTTCAGCGCGACCTCGGCTGGCTTGCGAAAGAGGCACTCGACCTCGTCAGCGAACGAGGCAGGCAGCTCCTCCTTCCAAACGCCAAAGTCAAGCCGCACTTCCACAGGGACGATGGGTGGCTGACGTTCTTCCGCATTGCACTCATCGGGCAGGATGATAGCGCTTCCGTTCTTCAGCCTGGGATACGCCTTCCTCCACTCCGGCGCGACGTTGGAGAATTTCTGCGTCTTTCCAGGTGCCGTGCAGGTCACAGCGAGCGAAACACCTGAATGAAGCGCCGAGAGCTCTTTTGTAGGCTTGCCAGAAGACGAGTCGGGACCGCCTTCTTGTGACTTGTCCGTTTCCGAAGCGCTCTCCTTCTTTCCTTCTTTGTCATCATCGTTGCCATCACCCTTGTCATCACCCTTGTCAACGCCCTTCTCAATGCCATCGGAGTTGCCTGATGCAGGAGTATCGTTGGCCTTCATTTTGTTGTCGCCACCTTCAGCAGCGGCTTCGGCAGTGGCTTTGAGGTTTTCAATTCTATCCTCGTCGTTGTTGTCAGTATAATCCCCAGTTGCATCGCTCTGTGAAGCCTTGGCAGCCGCAGCAATTGCGGCAGATACAGCGCCACTAACATCAGCATCAGCATCAGCATCAGCATCAGCGTCAGCGTCAGCGTCAGCGTCAGCGTCGGCACCTTGATTATCAGCACCGCCACTACTATCGCCACGACCATCGCCCCCGCTGGCACTATCACCGCCGTCAGCATTGTCAGTTGCAGGTTTGTTGTTGCTGTCTGGTGCCAGATCCAGTTCCAAGGTTTGATACACAGCCTCCACGTCCTTGCTTTTGGCGGTCTGCTTGCGAGATCTCCACTTGCCCGTCTTCCTGCCACCGACCAGCGGATGATCCAACGCCCCGCTCTGCAGCATCTCGATGTCGTTCGTCTGAATGGCCTTGGCCCTCGCCTCTCTGATCCTGTTCTGCGTGAAGATGGGCGGGTCGGCCTCCGTCTCGAGCTCCACCGTGCTGAACTGCTCCAGCGTGAGCATGGCCGACTGCGTCTGCTCGAATTCGCGCACGCGGGAGTTGACAGTGAGGCCGCAGACCCGCAGAATGCGCGTGACATCCTCCGGATTGCGCGAGAAGCCGTGTGCCCGTGCCGCGATGAGCAAGGCCGCTGCGCAGATGCCGGCAGGGCGTCGACCCGCAACGATCCAGTCGCGCTTCATGCGGCCCACCAATCGCAGGGCCGTGAGAGCGACGGCGTTGGCCTTGTCATCGAGATCCAGATGCGCGGCGAAGCGGTAGATATAGAGGGCGGGATCGATGATCTCCAGCTTGAGACCCAGCAGCCGGCGGAATCTGAGGAAGCACGCTCCCAGGGTGTAGACGTTGACCTGCAGGGCGTCGCTGAAGTCGATGAGCATGTGCTGCGACTTCTCCTGGCGGCAGGAGATGTAGAGGCAAGCCGCCACGACGTGCGTCGTGCGACGTCCCTGCACGAAGTTCTTTTCCACGGCGATGCTGAAGAGGCGATGTGCAGAATCCACGTAATGGTTGCCAAGGCGCATGCGGCTGGCCACCTCCTGGATCTTGCGCCGCCCGTTGGCCAGGATGGTCTCGCGGCTGTCGCGGGAGAAGCCGAAGCGCCCACCACGCCCAGGACCCCCCGTGTAGGCCTTGCTGGAGGTCGCGGAGACGAACTGCCCCACCATGGAGGACGAACCGCCGGCGCCTTCCACGAACTCCACAGAGCTCACGATCAGATTCTCTTCCACCACAACACCGCATTCTGTGCACACGCAGTTGCCGCTGGCATCGTGCTGCTCGATGGCGCTAGACCCGCAGTTGGGGCATGACGCGGCGCTCATATCCGTCCTCGTCTGGAGTCCTCGCAGAGCCGGTGGAGCAGAGAATGAGTAGAATATAGAATAGAATAATAGAATAGGTCGTATAGTATAATAATTCAGACACTCTGATCGTTGATGTTATCGATCGTGCTTTTTGTTCGATTCAGCACGCTCCAGCACAATGAATAATATAATACAATATCATGTAAGAGCTTATGTCATCAAGTGCAAGTATGAGGATGGCACGAGTGTAAATGGATGGATGATTCCTTGCTACCTTGCCACCTTGCCACCTTGCCACCTTGGTTGCCTTGATGTGCACAATGGTGTTGGATGTGTGCGCTCTCTTCGTGGTATCACATGTTGTGTGCTTGGCAGAGTGGCGCGCAAAATGGAAGCAGCGGCAAATACATATATATATGTATTGCAGATAAACCCATAAGTAGCCATCGAGAGCCGTTAAAGACGTTACACCACGTTTTAGCGTATAAACCACCCACCCCTATAGAATAAAGTGAGAAACTAACTATGGTGTCAGTCTGGGCTTCCAGATCGGGGTGGTTGCAAAGATATGGATGCTTAAACCTCGGATGGCATCTACGGGGTAGAGGCGTACGCACGCGCAGACGGATAGTTTTGCTAGGGTTCCGACCGTGAGGTTTGCGTGTTGCCGTCGCGTTGGTGGGGTTTCCAATGTTTTGGGGGACCCTATGCGCAAGATGTGATCGTTTGTTCCTTCGGAGATTGCATTGCTATTAGTATTTGGCTTGCTATCAGACGACAGCGATGTGGTTCTATATGGCGTGCAGTCGTATTGTGACGGAGTGCTGTACGTGGCCAGTCTCCAGTATCATGTTTGCATTCTTTTCTTCCTCCCTGCTTCCCTTTCGCGACGTGTTGAGGCCCATCGCATCGCTGGCATATGCTTATCCCGTGGGACTTCACCAACCACTACCAACAGTAATAGGTGATATGGTGTGGGTCTACTTTCATCCTCTTTCATAATGACAGCAACCCCAACACAGCAAACAAACAAAACACTAGTAAACCAAAAAGAGAACACCAATCAACAATCCTCCAGTACGAATTCTACACGCTCAACCAGTAGGAAGAGAAAACGAAAGATCAACAATGGTGACCAACAATGACCCAACTTCAAGATCTCTCAATGGCGATGAGAGGAATTCCCAGGACAAGGAGGCAACAGCGACAGACACAGGAAAGCCCAAGCCTCCTCCAGAGCCGGATCCGAAGCTCAACGAGTACAAAACAATCACACTACAAGGAAAAGTATCCACCAAGGTGAGAGAGCCCAAAACCAACCGTTGGAAAAATCTGGACAAGACGATTGCTGAAAAGTTGAAGGGGTTCAAGGAATATGAGGTCTTTGGAGAACAACGGCACCACAGGCACGACCAGTTGAAGAGCACGCTGTCCAACAAAGTGCAGTGAGAAGGTGGCAAAGTCAGTACAGTGTCAGCAGGAGTGCTGAATGTGCTGGAGTTGGCAAAGCTGTCCCAACGAGTGATGCATGACAGAAAAATCAATGTTGGCGTGGCCAAAGTGGTATCGGACGATCTACAAAGAGTCCAGATCAAGCAACTGCTAGCGAACTCGTCACAAACTGATCCCAGACGATGCTTCCAACACACCATCCACTACGACCTCATCACACTTGTCAAAACCTAAACTCTGTGCCAAACATCCATCACTGCCCACTCAGTCAATCCCAATGCAAAAGGAAAAGCCTGTTTTGCCAACAACATCGGAAAATCCACAGCAACAGAGGAAGAGAGAAGCCAGGACAAAGTGCAAGGATGGACGACAGCAGAGGCCAGAACAGAAGCACAAATGGCAACACCTCAACACTGGTACAAAAGAGGTTTAACATGCAGCTCAGCATCAACAAGGGATCCAGTATGCCTAGAAAAGACTTCCAGGCAAGGTTTGAGCTACGGTCTGACAAGGAAATCGCACAAGGCCCAAAGCTAGTCATCTACCCATGGTACAAGAGGCACAAGGAAACAGGAACCATCAAAATGACAGATGGCATCCCCCCTCCCCCAAGACTGGAACCAGTTCAAGAAATTTGCGTGTTGGGCCAAGCCAACTGCCAAAGACCCAAATGTGTACAGGCAATTGAGCATGGGATCCAACGTCAACATGGAGGCCTTCACAAGCAGGTGCATGGAGATGGAAGGAGTGTATGCTGAAAGTGAATATTCCTACATTCGGGACCTCCAAGAAGCAGAGAACATCTCGGAGATTGGGGTATCTTGCATACTCAGGGAACTTCATGAAAGCTAAGCAGACACTGGCAATCATCAACGGACTCCTTGACGATATGGATGCCAAGGTAAAGGTGGCGGAAGAGTCAAATTCATGGGAGCAGTCTCAGACAAAACAAGAGACCAACACAGGAAGAGCGGAGGCACTTGGACCAACATGCTGTGGGTGGCACTGTACTTGCACGCCAACACAGGTAAAGCACAATGGGTGACCAAAGCACTTGGACAAGTATTCAACACGAAGAACTCCGACCAAGGATGTCTGAACTACCAGTATGTGCCTAACCCAGGCATGTCCACGATGGTGGCAGCCACCACAGAGAAGCTCCAAGCCATGGCAAGAAAGCACAGAAGCTGCATTTGGCAGCCGTGCCAACTTCGACTGGACAGGGACTTCCAATTGGACATGCTGGACGGCCACTATGGAACGACCACTCTTGGGCAGTTCTTGGCAACACAAGTAACTCCAGAAGGCAACCCATACATCCACGACGTTCACACAACGCACATGTTGGATGGAGACAAGGATGCCATCCACATAGTGGCTTCCAAAGACCGTTTCGACCAAGCACGGGCCATCATCAACTTGATCACAGTTGTGTGCAGCACAGAAACAAACTTGCTCACAGACGAGTGGTTCTCCAACAACATCATTGACATGAGCAGAGGATCCACCAAGGAAGAAGGCAGGGACAGCTATATGGACAAGGAAGTTGAAGGGTTCCTAGACTTCATCATGGATGAAGACATGGGCGTGGTGGTCCTTGAGGGGATGTAAGGCATGGAAGACGATATGGTGGCAACAAAACAGGAATGCGAAGGCGGTCCTCCAGACCGGCCAAAAAAGAAGAAGCTGGATGATGAGAGCTTCTGCACGTTCATCACAGAATGCGGGAAGTCACTTACGTCTACAGTATACAGTGTGGCAACTTCAACAGAGGGCATGAATGGTGAGGGAACAGAGACAGAGCATGCAATCTGGGAGGTGCACGAACGCCAAGAAGCAGAATGCAACAAGAAAACAGTGGAGGAACAACAACAACAACTTATCGAGCACGAACGTATCATCAAGGAGCTCCAAGTACAGCACGCCAAAGCTGGGCCCAAGGACTCCAACCCTCCTGCCTCAAGCACGGGCGGGGGCAAGGCTCTGAATAGCGCAAGGCTGGGGGTAGGCAAAGCACCAATAACCGCCCCTGCAAGCCCAACATATGCACAAGTGGAGGTAGTGGGTCGGGAAGAGTGCCACCTCCAAAGCCCTTGCTGCGGCAACAACCCACATGACAAAGGGAGCCACACAACATGGCTTGGCGCCCTGAACATTGGATGTCTCCCTGTGGAAGCTGGACACTGGAAGAACAGAGATTTATGGCAACGGATCAAAACGCAAAAAAATGGACATATCTCTGCTCTCTGAGCTTGGGCTGAACTGGGCAAAAGTTCTGTGCCAGTACTCCTGGCAAATGTGGACAAAAGGCCATTTCAGCTCTAGCCGCCATGCAAAGGCGCACAGCACACATGAAACCGTCAGGCCAATACATCAGTGTGTGTGAGGGGGACTACACCGACATCATGCATGGCTAGCCCTGCACACCACCATCTCCAGGACGTTGGAGTACCCTCTGGCAAGCTCCACGTTCACCAAGGAAGAGGCAGAGCACATCATGAGGCCAATGCTTCAAGTGGCACTGCCTGCAGCTGAGATACAATGCAACGTGTTGAGGAAACTGGTTTTTGGGCTGCAATAGTGTCTTGGAGTGGGGTCAAGCATCTCTACCTGGCACAAGTCACAAAGCATGTGGGAGAAATAGTCAAACACTGGGGAAGTCTCTCAGTCACTGGGAAGCTCATGAGGAATGCAATGAGTTTGGTGAAGCTTCAAGCAGAGACGATGCAGGTCATGCAGCAGGATCCAGCAAAGTGGGCCAACATGGTGCAGCAACAATGCAGCAGTGAATCTCTGCAGGATGTCAAAGTAGATGCCGTGGTTATCAGACACCATATCAGCCCAAGGAGATTGACTACATGAGGAAACAACCAGTCCTGGCCTCATCCCCTTGTGAAACAGCATGATCAAGTGGCTGGAAGTCGGGCAACTGACCCAACAGGATTGGGTTCAATGGAAGCAAGCAATCATCATGCAATACCCGGCGAGCAGGGCGCGAGAGAGGCGACTGCGGTTGCCATTGGGACCATGGCAAAGGTTTACATTGCTCCGACCAGACTACCAGTGGGAACCAGAAACCAAAAGACTCACCTGCTATGGTCAAGAGGGTGTCCACTACAGGCGAACTTTGCGGCGAAGATGGTAGACGGAGTATCACGAGGTGCAGGAGCTATCGACAGCAGGTTCTCGCCTTGTGGACGGCTACAAGTATCATGGAAACAAGTGGTGACACGGACAGGAAAGGAAGGTCCAAGGCTGGCGGCTGCGATGGCGGCTTCGGCAGCCCCAGGGATACAAGTCCTGCCAGAGTCAGCGGCATGGGCGACTGAGATCCTCACATTCATGGGAGCAGAGTCAACTCTAGCTCATGTGGCAAGGGCTGGCAAGCTCAGAGCGTGCAGTGATAGTCGGTTGCGCTGGGAAACGGAGCGGCCGGGGCAGGCATGGTCGGAGAGCATGAAGGGTTGACAGCGAGAGCCTGGATGGCGTGTCAAGCGCCGCGCGGCAGCAATGTCATGCAGTCACATCGAGCAGAACTTGCAGGTTTGTACAGCATAGTGACAACCGTTGCAGCGCTGCGCGCAGCTCACAATGTACCTGAAGGGAAGATCACCATCGGATGCAACAACATAGGGGCTCTCAGAGCCCTAGATCCGGAGTGGCAGCTATCACCATGGTAGTCTGATGCCAATCTTCAACGAGCAGTGCGGAAGAAGGCCAATCAACTGCCATTGCAAGTCGTGGGCGTCTATGTCAAAGAGCATCAGGATGATGGCGAGGCATGGGAAGATCTGGATGAGTTGGAACGGCTCAATGTGGAAGCCGATGAACTGGTGGGAGTGTGCCAGCGCACCACTCAAGGTCGAGTGCCGCACGACGGGATCATAGCTGGAAAAAGGGTGTCCCTCAGGTGGGGCACCAAGATAATCTCTGTGCGATGTTCTCATATCGCGGAGGAAAGTCTGGCCTGCGACAATCTTGACGTACTCTGGCAGAGGAAAGTGATACGCGATGCAAAGCAAATCGAGTGGACGGCGGAGGTCTGGGACGAACGAAGGCCATGATGACTTTACATTGGTGGCAGGCGAGGTTGCATTTGGGAGGCGCATGCGCCAGTGGGGTCACTGTCTGTCCCATGTGTGCCCTGGCTGCGGCCACGAAGAAACCGTGGAACACTTTTGGACCTGCAAGGCCGACAGTCGGCGCCAAATCGCGCAACAAGGAGTGCAATGCCTGCGGAAATGGATGCTGAAGTACCCCACCAACCCACAGCTGGCGAGGGCAGTAACATCTCTGCTACACAGTCATGCTGACAGCAGTGCATACCTCCTGGCCCTGGACGAAGCACCAGACATAAAGGACACCACACAATGACAGCTAGCAGTGGGGACGCGGGCACTACGGTTTGGACTATTAAGCACAAAGTGGGTGGAACTGCAGGCGCCCTTCCTCGCTTTGCAAGGATCCCGCCAACCGAATGCCAAATGGGCCACGGAGGGTATACAGAGAATATGGCGTGCCACATGGAATCAATGGTTCTCGAACAATGAAGATATGCATATGAATCAAGCCTCTGTGGAAGGATCCATGATGTTGGCCATGACAACAACGCACACAGCCACGCCAAATCTACGTATCCAGGCTGCCAAGGTCCCGCATCAGGTCTGGCGGTATGGATGGAGTAGGCAGCAGCCATACTACAGGTGACCTGTTGCTGGTGGGCCGTTGTACAAGCGGATGAAGGTGGCTGTGGCCAATAGCTTCTGGACTGCACAGGGGCGGTCAACGCAGGCGCCAGCACAAAATTAAGGAACGCAACAGACCCGAGTCCGTGCCCCCTTCGCGTGCCACGCATAGTTGAAAGGAGGTGGAAAAAAGTGCCATCGATGCAGCCGTAGATAAGGAGCGGTTAATCAGTGGGTGATTTATTTTGTTACTTGTATCCTCTTCCTGCAATGTATGGCGCAATTTCTTTGTCGTATCTCTGTCCCTTTTGTTTGTTGTCATCTATGTTTTGGGATCCTCCCCTGCAAGCAAATAGGTCATGTACTGGGACAACTGGTGGTGACAGCCATGAACTGCCAGTGCGCGGAGAATCCAGAAGTGTGGGTACTTCCATGGGCCAGTGCATGCAAGCAGTACAGTAGGGGGCGCTGGTGGTAGAGATCTACAGGCAAGCACGGTGGAGCTCAAACCGCAAACGAAAACCAAACGTGGTGAATGGAGACATAGGACTGTTTGGCGACAATGAAGTGAATGACACATCATGGGCAGGAACATTGGCGCTGCACGATAGACCGATGCCTCTGGAGTACAACGAACTTCCCCCTGGGAGAGTTGCCGATATAGCACGATTTGTTGATTGACAACTCGTGGCGCCAGTGGTCCACCCGTCAATCTTAGATGGAATTACATGTTGCACTTCTTGGCTCAAGCGACCCTACGTCGGCACGCAACCAACAGCGGCAATCATCCAAAGGCCTACTCACAACCAGATCTCTTTTGCTCTTTTTGCATCTTTTGTTGGTTGCTGCCTCTCTTGAAGCACATATCGATATCCGTTGCGGCGCTACCATGTACTCATCGCATGAGACTTCACGCAGCACTATCTCAAGTGATCAGTGGTACGGTTTGAATCTCCCTTGTCCCTCTGCTGCGGTGCATTGCGTGTTTCTGTGCTCGTATCGATGGTTCCTTGCGTACGCATTCTTTCTCTGGAGTAAACATTTGGCAACAGCTGGATCCTGAACTGGTACGGCTGGTGACGATGGGCACCCAGCTGCCAGTGTGCGAAGAATCCAGGGGTGCAGAGACTTCTGCAGGTGGGCGCATGCAAACAGTTGCATAACAATTGACTTCTACTTTTTCTGTTTACTCTGATCGCATCAGTGCTCATATGCAAACGACCCATCACACATCGCACTCCCCGCACGCGAGGAAGCAGAGAGAACAAAGGATGGACTGGGGATTGATTTGAAGAAGTGGCCTTCTTTGAAGCACGTACTCCATTGGTTCTGTTAGTTGTGAAGGACACACAGACCCTACAACAAAGAGTGCCCAGATCACGCCATGAAGCAACTCCCAGATGCCTGAGACGAGATGCCAACGATTGCAATCGTCAGGTGCAGGAATGCTTTTGTTGCCACCATTTCGGAATGCGTTCAGGATGCTGGTATGCAACCCCAGCAGATGGAAGAAACAACGGAGCTTCAGCTTAACAGAAATGAGAAACAAAGTCATCCACAGCCTGATACTTCGCAGGGTCTGCGTGCTTGATGGTTCGAGAGGACTCAGCGTTTCCGCCATACTTCCTCGTTGTATCACGCACAGCACAGGGATATCATCAGGATGATAATCCCCATCGTAATCGCAACAGTCACGATCGTCGCCGTCGTCGCCATTGTCCCAATCCAGGAGCACAATGTTGTCTGTATTCATGTCATCACTACAATCAGGGATGATGTTGTCAACGCCATCCTGTACCAACGGAAACAGCCGAGCACCTTTCACCGATCGGAGACAAGTGGAACCATGGGAAGAATCATGGACGGAACGACGGGGCGAACGAGAGAGAGGCGACATGATGCGATACTACGAGGAGGATGAGAGTTAAAGGAGGCTGTGTACAACGGGGAGTGCGTCGTGGTTGGTTGAGGATTGGGAGAATGGCCAGAGGCAAGGAAGAAGCAAACGCTGAGGGGCTCCAATCCGCCACCAGCAGTACATGTTTACAACGCACAACATCCGCGCACAAAATGTGATGTGTGATTTTTGAGAGAGGAAGGTGGAAAAACCGAAGTCTGGACACCCACCCGTCAAAATCCCCGTGAATGCGAAACACGAACCAAGCACACAACGCGGAAAACTGCGAGAGGGGAAGGCTAGGGGCATCAAAATAAGTTATATCATATCTCTTGAACCACATCTTCAATGAAGCTAAAAGTCTCCAGGTATAGGTTTTAGAAGATTGTGAAGACGTCTATGTGGTTTATATTGTGTTTAGAGACAACAAACCTCGAGCTCCTCACGAGGTCTCTCGATGGGGCATATGTGGTTTATCTGCAACAGGGTCATATGCATGTAAAATGAAGGGGCTGGTTGACTTCATCCATGATGTCCACATCCCATCTTCCCAAAAACAATCGTTCAGCATCTGCGCATTCCTCGTACTCACACGACTGCTCTCTCCCTTGAGAGAGGGAGAGATTATTGATGCGCTGCCACGATCGTGGATGGTTGGCATCGCTCCACATGGAACGATTTTGGCATGAATCCCATGGTCACCGAAAGGAACAGAAACAAGACGGAGATGACGTGTCTCAATACTCTCGTGAGTAGCTCGCACTTGCCGAAGAACAGGAACTTGGGCTCCACTTTGAACACCACTTTGAACACAGCAGAACGAGCAGCGCATGAAGTGCTATCTCATCCGATGTTTCGCATTAGGCTTTATTTGTCGGTATCAATTGGATTTAATGTAAGTCCAGGGCTTGTTGAAACAGGTTCGTATTGCATCATAATTCTTCGGAGTACCGGAATGCATTCATGTTGGAGGGGTTTTTCTTTAGATTCATTTTGATTTGACTTGATTCGGCGGCGCGGGGTGGATGGATGAGGGTGCCGTTGCATCCTTGCTTGGCGCTTTCGCCGGTTCTCATCAGCCATACTTGTACCAACGCAATCACGCACGGATAGCTGCTGGATTGCGTCTCAGAAGATTGTAGATGACAGAGGCGTGGGCGACACCGCCATCGTCATGCTTGGTGGTATCCGCATCGGCTTTGCCTTGCGACCGCGCAGCTGCAGATTGCAGCAGATTCTGACGCCACGAGAACAGCTTGTGATTTCGAACGCGTTGCGGGATGTCGGAGTCGTCCACGATCGACGTACCGTGATCATTGCTGGTGCCTGCGGCTGTGGCGGTTGCACGAATGTTTCTGGATTGCGGTGAGGTCCCCCTTGTGGTTTTGGGCGTTGCCGCGGCCAAAATGGCGAGCGGAAGTCCCGAGTTTGGATCGATGGAGTGCAAACATTCCGGGGAGAGCCCGAACAGCCGCTCCACCCCTTGATCCCAATGCTTGCCAGAACGCAAGCACGCGGCGACGGCCTGCGTGACAACCTCGTTGGAGATGACGGCCCCGTTACGCTGGATCGCCTGCGAAAGGATGCCAAGCACCTGATCGCATGCTGTCGGTTCTGTCGCCTTGGCCGCGAGAACCATCGGATGGAACCCGGAGAATGGATCATTTCCAAAGTCTGTGGTGGACAACGCGTGTTCGACCGCCAAGCGGAAGGCCGGGAGCGGGAGGTACTTTAGCATGGTGATGGCAGCTGGGAGGAGGGAGAAGCGCGTTCTGTTCTCCACGTTGTCGTCGAGGCTGAGGAGATGGAAGAAGGCCACCTGCAACAGGAGGATCGCCTTGTCCCACTTCTTGCCCGATCGGCGTTGCGTGGTTTGGTACTCACGCAGGATCTCCATCCAGGCAATGTACAGTGGAGTGATGATGGGCTTCTGCTTCTGCTCCTGGTGCTGCTGACGCGCGTACGTTCTAGTCTTGGAGGCGTGGCAAGAGATGAGGACGGTCTGCGGATTGGCCTGTGCCAAGGTCTCAACCACGTCCATCCTGGCACCTTTGGAGATGGCGTGATGCAGCGGTGTGCGCCCGTAACGATCCTGCATGCCGACGGCCGCCGGGTTCTCGCGGAGCAAGGCTTCCACCACAGCGGCGGATGCGCCGTAATGGCAGGCAAAGTGGAGCGGGGTGGATCCCTCGGAATCGACCCTATATGCCGCCTTGCGATAGAGCTTGAGGAGGGTGTTAACGGCCTGAACGGGCGGACCACCAGAGCAAGCCCAGTGGAGCGGGTGAAGACCATCGGCATCCACTTGCTTGGCTGCAGATCTGGTGCCGTACTGCTGGATGGCATCCCATTGCTGCATCCTGGCCATGTCCAGCAATGACGTCTGCGGTGGTGCTGTGGTCTTGAGTCTTCTGTTGTGGCGGTGTCGACGGGTGCTTCGGTGGTGTTGATCATGGTCGTTGTCATGACGTCGACGACGATGCCCATCCTTGCTGCCGCTCTTCCTGTTACTCTTGCTGCTGGTGCTGGTGCTGGTGTTGGTTGTGGTAGTCTTCCGGATTCTGTTCGTTGCTTTGCTGTCACCATCCTGATGTTGACGATGACGACGACGGTGAGAACGGCGTTGTTGGTCGTGTTTGTCGCGATGAGTGATCGGAGGCAAGTTTTCACTTGTTTCATTTTGTTCTTCACCAGGTTTCGTCGTGGTTGAATCATCACGCGGTCTGACTTTGCTGGTCGCTGCTGTGGCAAGAAAGAGGGAGGCACCTCGCAGGGCCAGCGGAACGGAGTTTGGATTGATCAGCTGCAACATGGTGTTGATTGTTGATGAGAGACTGTTGTTGTTGTTGTTGATGATGTTGCAAGGGTGGGTGGTCCTGCTATTTGCTTCATCGTTTGCGCTCCTGTTTTGTGAGGCCGCCGAGGTGGATCGTTCTTTTGATTTTGGTGGAGGCGGATCCCACTCCACCGTGCCAGCGCTGATGCCCGTTGCGTAATTGTCGCGATGGTGCGGAGACGTGTTGGTGTGGGCACCGGTACTGGATCCAGCACAAATACGAATTTGATTGGCGCCTCCAGGTTTGTGGCGCAAAAAACGTCGCGGTTTGACACGAAGGAAGATGAAATTCAAAATCGAGCACGGCCAAGTCGCCCCCTCCTCCTCAGGGTTCTTGTCCGAAGTGATGCTGGGTGTGGAATTTTTGCAGAAGCAGTTCCCATCTTGTGGAAACGTGCACTTTGCTGCTCCTCTGCGACGGCGCAAAGGCAGCGGCGGTGGCATGCACAGCATGGTGACGACGGCATCGATGGGGCAGTCAGAGCAGCCGCATGACAATTTGGATCGGAAGAAAGAGCAGGGTTGCTCTTGACCTCTCGTCGTGCAGCGTTGTGCGGTGGCGGCGGCAGCTGCTCTGCATTGGCGCACCTTGCGTCGCCTCGCTTCACACTTCAATTCCCGGGCCCATCTGGATGGACTGCAGCCCGCGACACGCGGCGTGATCTTTCGGAACTTGAGACGCATGAAGAACATGGCCGGCAGGAGCAGGAGCACGTGCTGCAGGACGGAGAGGATGGTGAACTCCGCCGACAAGGGGGCATCGGGGATCATGCATGCCATTCCATGAGCGTCTTCGTATCCGTAGTCACACTTGTAGTCACAGTCGTAAGCATGAGCATGAATATGAGGACGGACATGTCCTTGCGTTGGATGATGCGCATCTGCATGCGCTTGCATCCGCGAGATGGATGGCATGCTGAAGGGATGATCGAAACTGGTGTCACCTGTGATCTCCGTGACCATGGTGGGTGCTGCGTATCCGATGTTGCCGCGGCGGCAGGGAATGATGTGATCGTCTGCGTTCAAGGCGATGATCATGGTGCTCTCTGAGGCATCGGTTGGATGTTGTTGGTGCGAGTGTGATGCTGTGGCAAGCCGCGATGTAGTGTCGGAGGTGTGCCAAGTTGTCCAGCAAGATTTGCGGTGACGTGGTGGAATTGATGTGATGCGGTTGTACTTGTAATTGTACTCTCAGCAGCATTGCACCCAGTGCGGAATTGAAACGTGGCACGGGGCGCTTTCGACGCCTGCTCTCCTCTGCGCTGCTTTTGGCTCGATTTGTGATCGTCCGCAGATGGTGGAGGTGATTTTGTGAGCTTCGTGGAGGCGCCTGGGGTAGTTCGTTCAATGTGTGCGTGTGGATGTGCGTGTGTGGATGTGCGTAGATGTAGTCGTATGACACCAGTACGGGTACCAACCAGTGCGAGTAAATCGTACAACCACGTATGACAGTCACCCTCTGTGGTTGGGTTTCCACAATTCAGGAATCACGATCTGATCCAAAAGATATCACACAAAGCAAAGCAGCAACGAATGAGCTGCTGAACCGAGTCTTCGCAGAGTAGCTCGTGTTGGTGTTGGTGACGATGGCTGTGCAGTTTGTGAATTCAGTTCGTGCAGTTCGCCCAGTTCGTGCAGATCTATTCTGTTCTTGTTCTTGTCGTTGCTGTTGCCGTATTTGGTGGCGGCTTTGTTGGATTGAAATGAGCGCACTGTCGTCTATTCGTACTTCGGATGGGACGGTATCGTCAAGTGCGGAGTATGTATTGGCGCGGGCCCGGGTTTGTTCACAAGATGGGCAGTGGGCAGTGACAAGGCACAATCCTTGTGCGATACCTGCGCGATACTTACGTGCGCACAGGAACAACGCTCCGGCAAAGGCGCCAAAATGATCTGACTTACTGACTTCGCCCCCTGACAACCCCCTCACAAAATCGAAGCTTGGGTTTGGAACGTGTCTGTGTGTGGGGCGCACTCATCGTCATGTTCCACCAACAGGTTGTACACATCTTGATGTGCACATTTCCATTCACCAACCAACGCCAACGCCATCCGCCCCACCGTGAAGTTCTGTCGCTTGTGTTTCTGCATCGCGCCTGTTCGCACGTGTTCGTCACGCAATTTTGCCAGCACGTTGGAACAACAGAGAAAGGCAACCACGACTGCGCATGGACGTGGCGCGCGCAAGCCGGGTATCACCACGCCCCTTCCATCACGAATCTTTGATCACCATTGTTCTTCCACGTTTCAGTCCATCGAGTCAATCGACCCATGATCCATCCGACCGCACATCAATACGAAGTATCTTTGGCATCAAGAAATCGCAGCGACAAAGTTCTTGTGACAAACCGCCCACCGGCCTCTTCTGTTCGCACCTCGTATCGTGCGGGTAGTCGCCCGCGCACGAGTTTTGATAGGAGCCCGATCAGTGAGTCGACCAATCGTTTGAAATAGACCTCCAGAAATTTTCTCTCCTACATACTAACCAAGCACATATTCGTAATCCTTGTAGGTCTAATACAAATAATTAACCATTACATTTTTGAATCAGATCCTACTTTAAGTTTTATGGACGGATGGATATGCGCAATTTTCGATCTCTTTCGTGTTTCGGCCTCTTGCCTACGACTACATCGATCCAATTTAACCCTTTGCTGTTCTTCGTTTCAGCAAGGTTGTTCCGATTTTGAATTGTTTAGTCTCTTTTTCAGGTGTCCGGATGAGACCATCCAACAGTCCATCCACGATAGCACTAGTAGTAGAATGTTGGGGTAAGCGGCGAATGCGTATTTACGTTACTTACACCATGTGCTCGTCCAATCCGTCATCGACGTCACGAAATTGGATACTGCGTCATGAAACACCAATGATATCACGATGCGCAACATCAGCAGGTCTGCTTCGTCGTGGTGAAGTGGTTGAGCGGGGTTGGTACTCCTCAAGTGTTTTGTGTTGTGCTCCTTTCGGACAGTTACTACAATTGAAGGCAAATCTCCACATCCCCCAAAATGTGAGGCCGGTTGAGAGTGGCGAACTCGACACACCAAGATGAAAATGGAGCAACACCAAAAAAATACCACAATGGCCGTCGAACGGTATGCTTGGCGCCGCAACAACCAGCCGGCCAATTCAAGATCCAAGAACATCGCCGTCACCTACACGCAACGTTTGGTGGGTGGACGAACGGAGGCGGGAAGAGGGGTTGATTTGGGGCCGTCGTAGGCCCCAGAAATACGATCACGATTTGGCTCCAAATCGGCTCGTTGGTGTTGGCCTATGTGTGCCACACACAGGTCAAATCAGCGCCTGCGGATACGCAAGACGCCTCATAAAAGGCAAGAAGAAGGCGCCCTCAAAGTTTGAGGCTCGCGGAGCACCGGGAAGGTCTCCGCGCGGAGGAAAAGGTGGTTCTGAGGAGTTTTGGTTGAGGCTTGCGCGGCACTGGTCGCGTGGCTTTGGCTGCGAGGAGCGATGGGACGACGCCCCTCAATCGCCAAGGCCCCAATACAAGGTGCGTGCGACATCAATTGAAGATGCACGTCGTGAAGTCTGTGCCACGGATATGGTCTACAAGAGGCTGCATCCAACCATATCTGCAGAATGGTCATTGTTGGTGGGAGCAAAAAATGCACCACCACATCATCTTGTGGAGGTGTATCACGTCGGCCATGCACGCCCAGCCCATTCTGGATGCATCCGTGTGTCGCCATGGAGTGTGGGAATGCACGAGGAGCGCTTGGAGGGGCTGAAAGGATCGTATGGACGAGATACGGATCCAAATCTGCATTGCAAGCGGATTGAAAGCGTTTTTTTCGAAATCGTTCTGTTTCAGTGTGTGGGTGCATTGCTGCATGCAGAGCCGATATCTGTGGCCATCCTTCATGGAGCGGATAGCTGGGAGGTATGCAGAGCGAATGGTATGCACAGTTTGCTGAAATACAAGGATGATGATGATGATCATGTGTGCTCATTGGAGGGCAACATTGTGGCATCAACAATTTTTTCCGAATCCACCACACAAAACACAGCAAACCAACTTGACTTCCAAAATATTTTCTATACTCATTTAACTTCGATATTCTGATTAACCGATAGTCATGTGTACGAACGCAATGTTTAGATATAATTTTAAGCGATTTGTTGTTGAGATATAGCATGACAAGCAGATATTGGATGTGCTTTTTGGATGGCCTCTAGACTCGTTTAGTAGCCTTGCCGGGCGCCCACAAAACTCCACAACTCGTGTTATCGCGGTGATGCACACCCATCACAAAATTTCTGTCCCATCATCCAACACAGCCTCACTTTCTGTGTTCGCCTTCATCGTATGCGCATCACACCACATCTGATGGTCCAGTTCCTCCTCCTCTCTCCGCAACTCTTCTTCTCTTCGTTCCTCCTCTGTTGCAGCTGGCGCATTGTGGGTCGCCACGATTGCAGATGCTGTTGCTGTGCTTGTTGGGTTGGTGTTGGTGTTGGTGTTGGTTTCCGCCTTGAGAGCGGCCTGCTTCTTGTCCTTGCGTTGTTTGGCGTTGTACGCTGCAAACAACGAGGCTTTGACACGCATGGGATTTGCATGCAGTTGTACGTACCAGTCCGTTTTGGTTTTTTCGTCCTTCATCAGTTTCTCGTGTGCTTCGTGTTCGGACGGTCTGTTCTTCGGGTCCTTCGCGGACGCTGCGCAGATGTCCTTCAATTTGTCCGCGATGTAGTCTGGTAGTTTGGCGTTGGTCCGTGTTGTTTTGCTCGCCCAGCCTGGCACTGCGAGTGGTGGGTGTTCGGTTTCCGCGGTCTGGTCTTGTAGTGCTGTGGTGTGATCGGATGGTAGATGTTGTTGTCCGTCTTGGAGGGCTTTGCCGATCGCGAACGCCTTGCTCTCTGTCGCTGTGCGCCCGAATTTTCGCGTTTTGTCCGTCTTCCTGGACGATTCGGACGTGATCGGCAGCTTGTCGGACGTGTGCGAATCGGCAGGGAGGACACCCAACTTGTTGATGATCCACTCTTCCCATTCAGCGCTCTTGACCACAACGTCTTCCGTGATGCCAGACGCAGCCACCAACCGCGCCTGGTCATCGTCGTACTTCACCTCGTGAGTCATACGTACCTGTTGTCCAGATGCGCGGAATCGTCTTTTTGGTGCGCCCGGTAACGTCGTGATGTTGCCTTCAAGGGTCTCTGCGTTGGCCAGTACCGTGGTGGTACCCACGATGTTACCGGCAACCAGTGCCTCGAAGAGTTGCAGCGGGGTCTTGATGTCGTGTCCACTTTGAACGTATTTTCGCAGCACACGGGTGATGTACGCGAAGTGGGTGTCCAGCATGCTCTTACCGGTTTGGGCCTCCGTGTAGATCCACGCGATGATTTTGGCCGCATTTCGTGTCGCAAGGTTCTTGTTGAGTTTGGACGTGATGAGCGCGATGTGCTCGTGACTGGCGAAGCAACACGCGTTATCGCTCTGTAGGATGATTTCAGTCACGGATGGGAGAATGTCTTTGACCTTTTTTTGCACGATCTCAAGTAGTCCACCAACTTGAAGTGTGTCTTGCGTCGGTCTTCCATCGACCACAATGTCGATGAACCGATAAGTAAAAATGTCATTGCGACACGTGATGACCATTGCCCCCAACAGTGACATCCCCTTCTTCCCCCAATATTCTTGTTGGGCTTCGCCTTGGCCTGTTGGTAGAATTTTTTGCTTATGGTCAAGTACCACATAGGCTCTTTCAGGCTTGTTGTTGAGTTCGGATTGATAAAAGGCGATTTGTCTGAATTGAACTTTGGCACGCACTTTGTGAGCCATGTAGTTAACAATTTCGTTGGCGAATCCCGGCGCCGCCGCAAGCATTGACTCCAATTCGTCTTTGTGTTCCGTGAGTTCGTTGTCCTTAAGCATTGTGACAAAAGGAACAAAACGATCATCCACAAATCGCATTGCTGCGCCACAACGGTTGCATACTTTACGTGGTTGTTCGCTTGCGGTGGTCACAGGAATGTCATTTGTGATGATTGGAATGTCGTTTGTGATGGTGGTGGTCTTCTTCCGCTTGTGCTTGTTGGTGCGTGGTTTTCGTTGATTGGTTGATGTGGATGTTGCCTTCTTCTTCTCCTTTTTGGTGGTGAGAGCGAACGTGGCCGAGTGCATTGGGTCATCACACTCATGCTGCAAGTGAGACGCCGTGAATTCCCATTTGAGGAAGACAACAAGCAGCTCAAGCGCATGCAAGAGGGACTTTGCCGTGCACACATGTGACAAGATGACGTCATCCGGCTCGTCATTGGCATCAACAGTATCATCGTTTTTCTCCTCCCCATCCGCTTCATACTTAGCCTCCAGCAGCTCGACTAGGCGCGAAATTGCCTGTTTGAGTTTCTCCGTGGCCATCCAGAAGTAACTCTCAAAGGAAGAAAGTCCCGTCTTGATCTTGCTTTTGCGTGTGAGGAGGTTAGTAATGATGGTGAACGCCGGCCTTCCCACTGGGTTGTTTGTAGTGGACGAGTACATGCCGAATAATTCTCGGATGGTCGTGCCGCCTCGATCGAACACTGGGACATTTTCGAATTGAACCCCGCCATACTGTACCATGTGACTCAACCCTGCCTTGTATGTAGTAGTGGTCATGAGGAAGGACACCACACCAGAGAGATCACAGGCACGCACGCGATACTGGAGAACTCGCGATGGGATGACTTCGCCGTGGCTCAAGATGTCATAGTAACCGCGCAAGGTGCAGGCCTGGCTCTGCGTGATGATGTCGCGTTTGGAAAGCATGCGCGCCTTCTGTTCCTCCGACAGTCCATGTGCGTGCTTGCTCAAGATAGCAGTGCATTGTGCATGTGGTGCAGACATGGCCAAAGCAGCTCTCACTGTGTGGGATGTTGTAGTTTGTCCGAGCAAGCAGAGGGTGTACAGGTTAGATGCCAACATTGTCGGAGGAAGCTCCACATTGCCGCGTACGTATGAAGCCACCTGTTCCATCTGACAAGTTGGCACCTCCTCTTCTGGAAGCAGGACAGTCCAAAGTGCAGATGATACGACACTCCACATCTGTTTCACAGAGCTCCAGATGGTCCGATCGTGTTGGCCTGTGAGAACGAATCCTGTTGTTGGCATTTGCTGGAGGATTTTAGGATCTAGGTTAGATCGAAGCGCTACCATGATACGACCGATCGCATCACGCCTCCAGTTTCCCGCCTCTTCCGGGTCGTACCCGAACTGGCCTCCTCTCCTGTTCCTGCTGGCGCGTGTTCGTTGCTCCTTGCCGCTGTCGTCGTACGTGCTGTCGCTATCGCCAGAGGCATCTGCGTAGCCCCCAGCAACAACAGCGTTGCAGCGACGAGGGAGCCTCGCTGGTGGGGTAGGCGCGACAGGTGGTGCAACGTCAGGCGCAGCAGGGGGTGGCGCGTTCACGATAACGCTCACCGAAGTCCCATCGCCGACACCTCGTCCCTCCGAACGCACCCTGACGTTGGAGTCGTCGAAGACGCCTCCGTTGTTGTCAAGGATGTGTACGAACACGTGCAGCTCGCGAGCGTGCGCATGCTTACCGTTCGGGACGAGGCCGCCATCCGCTGCATGCATTGGCTTCACATCGATCACTTGCGTGATGGTGGTTGGCTTTCTCAACGCAGCGGATGGCTTGTCAGGCAACAGTTGCTCTGCAGTCGGCAGCAGGAACCCCTTGGAGTCGAATGGAGGAGCAGATACAGGGTAAGCAGAACACGGCTTCTTACGAGGAGAGGGGTTGCCGTCCTTGGAGAGGGCCTTGGCAGCAGCAGAGGGAAACATGGTGGGATTGTTGGTGGAGAGTAGTGTTGTTTGCTAGGTGGATGTGATGGTGTGCACTGGTCTGAGACGAAGTGAGCAAGGAGGGCATAGGATGAAGGCCGATCATTCAGGAACAGCAACAACAACAACAACAACTACTACTACTACTACTACTACTACTACTACTACTACTACTACTGCTACTGCCACTACTACTGCCACTACTACTCTGACAAGAACGGGCATGGAGCGAAAGGGCGAGTGTGCAGGGCATTGGCGAGGAAAGTTGTGAATGGAGCCAAAGTGTGGCGCAAATTTGTGAAATGATGGCGATGATGTGTTTTGTGTGATGTGTTTTGTGTCATGTGTTTTGTGACGAGCAGAATGTGGAATCATGCGCCACATGCTAACGTGTAATTAACGCGTACCAAACGACTGACACCTTCGGAAGCAAATCCGTGACTGATCACCTCACGATAAATACATGGGAACATCATAGAACCTTCGGCGAAAAACAACGGGTTTTGTGCTGTTGGATCCACGCGACTAGAATGAACATATAGATCGATCCATAAAACTTAAAACAGGATATACATCAAAAATCGATTGGTTAATTATTTATAATTAGATTATAAGGATTACTAATATGTGCTTGGTTTGGATATCGCAGATGAAAAGTTAGAATGTCCATTTCAAACGATTGGTCGACTCACTGATCAGGCTCATAGTGGAGGTGTTTGCGTGGCTCATAATTTCATAATATCGGCTTCTAAGCCAATCAGATCACTCCATTATGAACACAAGATACCTTCCGAACAGGGGGTGACCAGGACCGAAACGAGCGTATAACGTCAATCAAAAAAATTATGAAATCCTGGAGTTGAGTTATGAACGCCCCAAAAAGAGCGTTCATAACTCAACTCTCACTTTTCATCCGGGTCTCGTCTCGTGCCTTCCTCTCAAATCGCTGCTCCAACGGCAATTTGGGAGTTTTTTGTGATTTCCTCCCTCACATGCGTTGGCATCAGTTTTCACAACCTCTGTTGTGCATGTATCGTCGTGCTACCCTCTACTTCCTCCCTTGTTTCTACCATCGACATGTGTCATTTGTCCATCTCCTTTGATGCACGCTGTGCCCTTCTGTCATATAGCTTGTTCCAAGAATTTTAGTATGATTAGCGTTTCCTTTTATAGTATTGGCATCTGCTTTATCATAATGGATTGTTCCTCTTTCCTCCAATGCCGCCACAAGGTAGCCACCTCTACCATCCTCATCACTATCGCTGAGCAACTCATGACACGTGCGACCGCCCACCACTCCTTCTCCAGTTGCCCAGCTTCTGTGCACAGCGCTCGTCCGCGTTTCCACAGGTGGCATCCCCCTTCCAACATCCGTGATTCGCCCACCAAACATATTCAGCTACAGCACGCAGCAGTAGGATGGACGGCCATAGTATGGGGCAGATGGGCCTCCCTTTGGCGTGAGCATGCGCCTCCCATGGGCCAGCAAGCGCACCGATGAGCACTCTGCCTTCTATGTGACTGGCAGGCCAGTGTTACTAATCTACTCTGGCACACAGCCCTGGAGCAATGGCAAGATCGCAAATCAGCAAAGGCGGAGCAGATGGCTGATGACATGATTGTGCTCCTCCAGGAACAGGCCCTGCAGCTCCAAGCACTACCGCCTGCGGACATCCCAGCAGTGCTCCGAACCCTTTGGGAGCGGCCTCCCCCTTCACATCAAACGGTGGCACTGTCTGACTGGACCCAAGCTATGAGATCAGGCCTCGGAGACGCCGCCCCCCAAGCTCCGAAAGTGCTCGTCAATTGGATGCTCCAGTTGCATTGGCGAAAGGACGCTGACCCCAGCTCGTGATCGAACCACCTGTCTGCAACGGCAGCCAACAGTCTCACAATATCACCTTGCACACACTAGCCATCACTCGGCTCCACTCCGTTCCCGCAGCGTGCTATCACGTTGAATAAACGAGGTGGAATCAAAGCACCGTCGGCGCATGACTTAACAGTTATAACCATTGTGATATAAAAATGAGTTAATTATGGCACAGCAGCATCTTCTCATGTTTGCTGTCGCTGACTACCTCCACAGCGGCTTGCCTACTGCTTTGCACAGAGGCCACTACTAGAGGTTGGAATTTCTCTTGTGACACTAGTACCTTCTGGCAAGCATTCTCAAACATGGTGATGCTATGGAGTTCTACAACTTCGTTGGCATCGCCAGAGAGTCCTTCATCCAACTCGCTGCCATCTTGAAGCCATCCATCAAGGCTCTTCCTGTCAATCAATGATCTGTGACCCTGTGTCAATGCAATCTGGCACGTCGCAGATACACGCATATTGATGTGGCTGCAATTGTCTTGAAGTATCTCCAACGCATCCGCACTATGCATATTCAGGACGAAGACCAATAATGCATGGAAGATGCAATGCATAGACAATCAAAAGCCACCCTGGCGCATGGGGCACACCAGCAAGTCGGAAGCATATGAAGGAACATCCGAAGCAGTTAGGCAAGCATATCAAGAATTGGAGGCTGTACAACCGTAAAGAGCACGATTGCGCAAAAAGAGCAAGATCCAGATCGAAACGTGGACGGTATGCACGACTCATATCGATCCATTGAGTCGATATGGTTAACGGGACTAGGACCGTGACTCGGGATAGGGGCGCGCCAGCCTCGCCAGTTATGAAATTATGAGCCACGCAAACACCTCCAGTACCCTCCCATGGCGAACGCGGCGATGCACAACAAAAACAGAAGGCAACGCAACATGGAAGGGCGCGGGAAGCCATCACCTGGTTATGGCGTTGCCAATTTGGCGCCATGGCCACTTCCATGATTGCGACATCAAGGCAGCAACTTTGCTATTGGTGTTTGGTCCTGATTGTGCAAGTAACCGCACCACACTCACATTCCTCCTCCTCTGCACGCACGCAGAGTGCCCGTACGCAGAGTGAGATTGTTAGACCAGTCGTACGCCACAAGCAACGTGACGAGTATTGTCAGGAAGGATGGCGAACATGGCAAGCAGCAACGGCTTGGGCGGTGGCGGCGACGATGTCGTTCTCTTCAAGAGAAGCGATGCAGACGCAGATGCTCGTTCATCGCAATCAATGCCAGCTCGTCATGGAAAGCGCGGTCATTATGGTGCCCATGCAAGCGCAAGTGCAAGTGTAAACACCAATGACAATGACAATGACAACACACGGCGCCATACGGGCAGTATCACCAGCAACACTAGGAGCAACAGCAGCACTCACGAGCACAAGCGAAACACCGCCAAACACTCCAGCCAATCGAAGCATCCGAGGCATTCCTGGCAATCCCAGCGCTACGCAAACAGCCAGAGGACTAGATTGGCGCCGAATGGAGGTCTGCGAAGGAGTCTGGCCACAGGGATTGCGGATCCAGCATCTCTGCAGCTCAGCGTCGAGCTCAGTCCAGACCGCTTCGATTCGCCGTTATCATCTCCGCGATCGGCGCCAGGATCGCCACCACGCATGTCACCTCTGTCCAAGCAATGGCCATTGGATGTTCCCACCTCGGACCGTCTCCACGCCACTCTCAACGGCAGTCACACCAACGGCAGTCACACCAACGGCAGTCACGACGGCTATAGGAATGACAGAAGGAATAGCAGTGCCTGGGGTGGCAGCAGAGATGGCAGCCATGGCGACAGCAGGAGCAGCGGAAAGGGCCGTCGCATGCATACTGGTACTGGCAACGTGGGCGGAAGAAGCCATATGATCAAAAGAAGATCAAAGGCAAAGAACAAAAGCCAGCCGGTTCTCAACCAGATCTTCTCCTCATCCTCCAGGAACATTGTCATGAAAACGCGAGTCAAGAGATCAGCACCAAGATCAGCCGCGGCGCCAACGACGGTCCCACCATCCACATCACCAAGATCCGCATCAAGATCCACACCAATACAAGCAACCAAAGCGACGAGGGGAAGTGACTCTGAGTCCGCAACTGACCAAGATCATGGCGTGGGCGCCCCGGCGACTCGCAAATCGTTGCTCTACGCCATGCTCAGTCCCAAATCGAAGACCTGGCCAGCCATGTGGTTCCGACGCATCATCACCACCATCATCGTCCTGGACTTCGTCGCCTTCATCGCCCTCACAGAGCCGTCCATACAGGAGAATGACATACCCTACTTTCGCGCCACGGAGTCCATCATATCGACCATCTTCTTTTGGGAGTACATGGCCCGGCTCTACACCATCACGGAGCATAAGAATCACGCCCACCCCATCGTGGGCAGGCTGCGTTACATCTTCTCTCCATCGGCCATCCTGGATGCCTGCGCCACCTTCTCCTTCTTCCTGGAGGAACTCACGGGCATGGAGATGCCGCGCCTCACCTACCTACGAATCTTCAGGCTCGTCCGTATCCTCAAGACCAACGGCATGATGCAGGCCATCGATGCTGTGTGGCGTGTCATGTACTACAACCGCCAGATCCTCTACGTCGCGGTCTTCGTCTGCTTCTTCCTGGTCCTCTTCACCTCCTTTCTTCTCTATGTCTTTCGACCGCGGCAGCCATACGCAGAACTCGAAGGTATGTCCTTCTCCGCTGTGCTTGTGTCAAGTATTATACTCGGTATGAGTACCAGTGCTCTGACACGAGAATATTGATACTTGCGTGCGTGCATGGTTGGAATGTGATGGTGGTGGAGGGCATCGTACGAGTACTGGTATGGTGGCAGAATACTCGTACTACGAGTTTACTGGTACTCTGCTCTACTCTACTCTATCACATGCTATCCTCGCACTTTTCTGCAGTGCTTTCGCCTGAGTTCCATCTCACGTTGTCTCTGTCTTGTCGCCCTGCCGATCCGTACCTGCCGGATTATCACACTGACAACCACAACCACATACAACACACCACAAATCAATACAACAACAACGCCGCCGCCAACCACGCCGACGACGGCCGTGACAGAGTTCCAGTCCATCCTTTCCACCATGTACCTGGCAACGCTCATGTTGACAGGACAAGGCGGGCCAGAGGTGGATCTGCCATGGTACACCAAATTCGTTCTCCTCGTCACCAGCGTCTTCTCCATAGGAATGTTCGCCGTTCCTGCCTCTATGCTCACCTGGGGATTCGAAGCGGAAGCTGCGCGCTGTGCCAAACGGGCGCGGCAGCTATCCAAGCGTCAGAGTCGTGGGGAGTACATCTCCGATGATGATTACTCGACGGATGAAGAGTATCAAAAGATCATCGCAGGAGAAGAGAGCGATGACAGCAGCGATAGCGATAGCCACATCCACATACCGCGCAGCAACTACAGCAACGATGCCTCGGTTCAAGACCAAAAGCACATCGCAGAGGAGATGAGGCGCCTGCTGGAACGATTCAGGTTGGCTGACAAAGATGGATCGGGAAGCATCTCCATGCAAGAATACTTGGCACTTGCCAGAATGTCCAGCGTCGCGTCCATGAATCCCCTCATGGTCACCTCCAGGCAGGAATCCATCGAGCGACGCTTGGATCAGCTAGAGGCCAAGCTGGACAAGATGGGGTCGCTCCTGGAGAAGCTTGTTGGTCACATGGTCACGGAGAATGCGTCCAAGGTCAAGGACACGTAGAACAGAGCAGAGTGGAGTTGCGGCATTGAAGTGGGAGAGTCAAGGCAACCGGATAGCCAACTATGAGTTGGCAGGGTGGGGAATGAAGCATGGCTATTTGGAATGGGGAGATTTGAAAGTGTACCATGGCTCGTACCCACGTACTGGCAGTCGCAGTGCTCGCTGGGGGGAACATAACCGAAACGCACACACAGACACACAAGCGTATGTATGTTGGAACACTCGTTGGAGTACTAGTATCGTGCGCAAGTCGAGAACTCGTTGAGCACGCGCACAGTTGTATAACATAATACATCCGAGTACATCATTACCATTGTCTTCAAACGGGAATATTCGCTTGGTGTTACACCAACGACCGACCGCCAGATCCCCGACCTTGGCCACGTCCCATGCGGCCACCGAATCGACCAGCAAAACTGCGCCCGCCTGGGGTACCGCGCCCAGCAGTGGCACCGCGTCCGCCCAGATTGCCACGACCATGATTGCCACCAAGTTTGGGGACCTTTTTCTCGTCGGGGCGGAGGCTGCCGTTGGTCGTCCCGAAGTTCTTGTCGATGTCTTCGATGGATAGCGGCCGATTTCGGTTCACGTGCAGCTTCTCCTGCTCGAGATATAAATTGCCACCAGACTCTGCCGCCTCGGCTTCGTACTGCAGCACGCGAAGCTTGATCATGTCCCGTTCCCGCGCGGCCTCGTCATCCTGCCTCGTGGCCACCATCGCCAAGTTGGTGTCGGTTGGGACCACGAATCGCTTGGCCTCCATTTTGCCCTTGTTGCCCTTCTTCAGCAGCTGGAAGCTGATGCCTTGCTTGCCACTCAGCGCATGCGCGCCGCTGGTGGATGGCGGAGTGCTTTCCTTGTCGGATTTCTTCTTGATGAATTGCGAGCCCGAGACCATCGTGTCGGAGACCTTTCCTGTCTTGGCAACGGCCTTTCCCTTCTCCAGCGCATCCATGGTGAGGCGGCGAAGTTCCCGTTCGAACGCCTCCTCCTCCAGTTGTCGCATGTGCGCTTCCTCATCGTACTCTTCTTCATCGAGTTGGTCGTCTTCGTCGCTATCCTCCTCCTCATCGTCGTCATCATCGTCATCTTCCTCATCGTCGTCGTCGTCCTCATCATAAGAATCGTCATCGTCGCTGCTGTCCGAATTCGAGTCGTCGTCGTCATCGTCATCGCCTGCCTGCTCGACAGAGTCCATGTCATCATCCACTTCATTGTCGTAGGCCACTGACTTGGGATCATCGACAGTAGAATCATCATCCATCTCCAGCATCTCATTGTCATCATCATCGTCATCATCATCGTCGTCCTCATCATCATCACCCAACATCAGGAGGTCGCCCTCCGTCATGTCATCAACATTGACCTTGGACTCTCCCGCCACGGCTTCCAGCTTGCGGCGGCTCTTCTGTTCGAGCAACGCATCGATTTCCTCGATTGCGACCGTCGCATTGTGGGCTTCCAGCCATCCCTGGTATCTCGGGAATCCTTGCATCTTGTCAGCGAACATGTTCTTCTTCACGGTCTCGGTGGATTCCTTCACTACCTTGCGCCATTGCGAGTCGATGAGATCGAAGGTGTCAAGGATGGAGAATTCAACCTCCGCGGGCAGGATGGATTTTGTGAACAGGTACCGTTGAAAGGCGGTCAGGAATCCTTCGAACTTCATCAGGATGCCACGCGTCGTGATGGTCTTTGCTATGACCTCCAGCAGCGTGCAAACCAGCTTGATTCGGAAGATCGAGCTTGGCGGATCGACGATCGATGGCACGCGAGGATCGTGGATGGAGTATATGGACACAGCAACAGTACGCGGGACGATGGGTGCTTCCTCCTTGCTCTCTTCCGCACCGTCGGCAGGTGGACCATCGGCAGGTGCACCATCGACTTCCATTTCTTCACCTTCTTGAATGGTCTTCGTGATCCCCGCCGGTGGTTTGAACGGTGCTTGCATCGATTCCGATGATCCATCGCCGCCATCTCCACCACCACCACCAGCAGCAGCAGCAGCATTTAGTGCCTTTTGATGCTTCTCGCTTGCCTGCCGTAAGGCTTCCGGGATTTCATGGCCCAAATTGATGAAGTTGTACAGCTGCCGCAAAATCACCTGACCGGATGCCAGCGATGCGCAATGCAACTCGCCGAGCAACCGAACGTAGGTCAAGGTGCGTTGCTGATCCTTGAAGGACGGGTATTCCATGGACCATTGCAGCTCTTCGAGCACGGCATCCACCAACCGGATGCAAACCTCTGGCTTTTGCCTTCGCATCTTCGCAGCGACCGCAGCCACCGCCTGCACGACTTCGAAGCGACCGCGTCTGCATGCCTTGAGCATGATGCGGCAAATCAGAGCACCGCATTCCTGGGAGGGATCAGACCATGGGAATTTGAGCAGCTGCTTGCTCGTGTGGGAGATACTGTCTTCGGTTGGTTGGAGATTGTGAAGTAACAGATGGCGGAGGTATCCCTCCAGCGGTGGATACACCTTGACCTTCTTGCGCGACCCCATTGCTGGTGGCTTGACCATGTAGAATGTCGACTTTATCATGGCCTGCGACCGATCATCCAGACCCCTGACCTTGCTCAATCTGGACATGGTCTCCATGATAATCGTCAGGTTGGGCCTCGTGTGCGGGAGCCTGTAGAGGTACCGCCCGCACGCATCCAGCAGGCAGCAAGCGATGTCGACATTGGCGCCCGTGAAGTCCTGCAAACACCGGCGCAAACAGCGGAATGAAACGATCGGCGGTGCTGCGTTGAATTTGGTGAGTTCGCCGATGTACCGTGCGGTTCTCATTCGTGATTCCAGGTTCAAATTCTTCTTGAACTTGGCCTGACCATGGAATTGCTGTTCCAGATCGGCGATCAGATTGGATGATACCTCCGGCCAGACCTTCCCGAGCGTCGTTGCCAGTCGGGAGTAGTAAGGCAGCAGATCGAGACGCGTCCGTGGGACGAGAAACAGCTTTTGTGACATGCGCTTGCGCGCTCCCTTGGCAGATCCATGATTCGTGGAGAACCTCTCAGCAATTTCATCGACCTTGTCCCGCCGGTTGCATTCTGGCATCTCCTGTTCCAGCAGCACCATGAGCTTGTAGTGCGGCGTGTCCTTCTCTCCCTCCTCAGCTGGTGTGTGGATGTGTGTGTGCCCATGCCGTCAGTGAGATCAGAAAGGGGAAAACAACGAAGTTAAGCAGAGTGTGTAGAGCGTTGGAACACAAAGAACGTACCCGAAGGGACGAGCGTTTCTGTTAGAGCCAGTCATCAGTCATCTGGGAATAGTGCGTGTGAACCACGATGAGAAGAGCAAACTCATCACAAATGAAACCCGCAATACGGCGATGCATATCCTTTCACACGCATTTGCATTTGCATGTGCATACGCCTGCACCGCATTGTACTGGACGTACCTTCGGACGCCAAGGTTTTCATGTTTGGATTGTTGGTCTTGTCGCTCTCCTCCTGTTCCGCAGCATCCAATTGCTCCTTTGATGCGCCTTCAACTTCTTCCACATTGTCACCGGGGTCTTCCTGCATCTCGTTGGTGGTGGATCCGTATCGCACCGCATTCTCCTCCTTGCGCTTCTCGATGTCCTCTGGCGTCAACCCCAAAAGCGCAGGTGGGACCGTTGTCAAGAAATCTGGAATGTCGGAGTAGAAAGCACGCGTTTCTTCGTCATCGAATGGCCCAAAATCGCCATCTCCGCCGTCCTCGTCTTTGGTCCACAGCTCGATGCCCTTGCCGGAACCCTCCAGCACATTCTTGTCGTCCTGCTGCAGCATGGGGACGGGCATGTCGAGGACATCGGACATGGCCTCGACGGTCTTGTGCAGAGATTCCATGAGCTTGCGAGCGTCGGCGAGTCCCTTCTCGCGTGCTTCTGGCAGCGTCCCGGAGAGCAATCGATCCTGCTCGCAGCGTCGTTCCAGCTTTTGCAATCTGTCGTGCATTGCGATGAGGGAGCTACAGAAGGTCTTGTGAGCGCCCTTGCAGTGCTCGAAGAAGGCGTTGGAGTAGTCGGGTGGCACGGCGCGTTGTTGCAGCAACGATTCCATCTGCTCCTTGCAATCGTTGGCTTCTTGCGCCAGTTTGTCGGAGATCACGACAGGGCCGGCCTCCTTGAGGCGTTGCAACCTTCGCTGTGGCGACTCCACTTCCTCTTCTGTTGCGCTGCTGGCCGTCGTCGTCTCAACGCCGGCACTTTGTGCCACAGCATCAGCATCATTATCGACGGCACGCGCAGCCTCCGCAACATCATCGGCGGTGCCGTCGGTGGTACTTGGACTCGCACCAGCGGCCGTGGCGGAATATTGCTGATATCTGGCAAGCTCCCTGTTGAGGATGGTCAAATTGTGCTGGATGGAACGTGGCCTCGTTCCAAATACCTCAAAGCCCGCGCTCTTGGCGAATGCCACGACAAGAGCGGCATCCGTGACAGCGTAATTCTTGTCCTTGGCGCCGGTGGTCTCGATGATGAGCTTCATGAGTTGCTTGGGCTCCGAGATGAGACCGTGGAGCAGGAATTCCGTGACCAAACGAACGTAGACGCGCCTTGCCTTGGCCATATCGGCTGCAGATGTGGCGGCGCCACCGCTGCTGCCGACCCCGGATGCGGTCCCGCCGACGCCGCTGGAACCTGGCGCGGACTTGCCATGGATGACGGACCAGACGTTGGGGAGAAGGTTGGGCAGGAAGTCGGCGTAACGGAGATGCATGGATGTGCAGAGGGCCATGACGACAGGCATGTCGGCGACCTTCCACTTGGCTTCGAGCAGGGCCGCGACAACCTCCTCGACGTAGCGCGAAAGATTGAGGGTGGCAACGTCCTTGGCGATGTCCTCCGGCCTCATGGTGGACCATGACGTTCCGCTCTTGATCTTCTTGACGAAGGCCGTGCACTTCTTGAGGTCGGATTTGAGCTTCTTCTTCTCTACCTCGAATGCCTTGCGCGACTCTTGCTGATTCTGCATCTGCTGGCGGCTCGTGACGTGCGCCTGGATGGTGGCCATGACGTTTCGAATGCTCTTGATGGCTTCAGTCGCCGTTGCCTCCAGGTGCTTGGCATCTTGCTGACGCTGCAACTGATGCTGCTCGATCTCCTGCTGCAGGCGCAGTGCTTCTGCTGCTGCCGCCGCAGCTTCCGCTTCTTTGCGTTCCCGTTCGAGGCGCAGCTTCTCTTGGTTGTTGCTGTTACTCTTGTTCTTGTTCTTATTGTTGCTGATGCCCTGTTTGCCCTTCTTGCTGTTGTTAGTATTGCTATTGGCATTGCTGTTGACGTTGTTGTTGACGTTGTTGTTGGCATTGTTGGTGGTGGAGGCTGCTCCAGATTGCTTGCTGCTGTTCTTGTTCTTGTTGCCTCGGTTGTTGTTGCGACGTCTGTTTCTGCCATTTCCCGCATTGGCGTCTGCCTTGCTGTTGCTGTTGTTATTGCTGCTGGCGTTAGCATTGGGGTTGGAATTAGTGTTGATGTTTGACTTTGGAGCAGCCTTACCTGGCATCTTTGCCGGAGTCTTTGCTGGAGCATTCTTCCCATCTGATCCACCGCTCGCACTGCCGCCTGTATTCGTATTCGTATTTGTGCTTGTGGCTGCGTTAGCATCGTTGTTTCCCTTTCGCTTGTTGTTCCCACCTCCTCGACTCCCTCCCTTTCCACGGTTTCCCCCCTTGTTGCTGTTACTGTTGTTGCTGTTACTGCTGGTGCTGCTATTGCCACCACCCCTTCCGCCTTTGCCACCACCATTGCCACCACTGATACGGTTCGAGGCCTTCCCACCACCCGCGGATGGCGCGGCTGCCTTCCCTTCAGACATCTTTGTTTCCTTCTTCCAATCTTAAAACCAATGTCTCTCTTCCATTCGATTCTGCTTCCGCATCTACTGGTGTGTCTTCATCTGAATAGTCGTATGGAATGCGTCCAGATCTCTGGTTGGATAAGTAGAATAGGTATTATGCTATGCGTACTTGTGGGATACGACCAACCACTTGTGCACATCAAATGATGGTGTCTCTCTGCAGATCTCACCGAAATCTCACATCTCTGCGTGCTCTCTTTGTCACGAACGAACATTTTTGAGGTTTTGTGTTGGTTGTTGTTGTTGTTGTTTTGGTTCACGATCGTGTCTGAACGAACTGGATTGAACGGGAGTACCTGTGTTTAGATACTGTTTGTATTCGGTGTGGTACCAATTCGCGTTTCAATTGTCCTTCACATATAAGTTGCGGTAAATATTGTATAACTTGTAATATATTCCGAACATCAATGTCAAGAACATGCGATTCAATTCCGACCGACAAGATTCCCGGATAAATTGCATTTGCATGCTGATCCAATCAAAATGGAGTAGGAGTACCGCTTGACGCCACAACAGCCAACAACAGCGATGAAAAATACCGGAAGCTGAAACGTGAAGAATGGAAGAAGGCACAAAAAGTGTTTGGTCCTGTGTCATGTCGCAAGCTGCGAAGACGAGGGGACAGAAGGGGTTCACGACAGGCACATCATGGGAGGAATCTTCATGAGATGGCCATGGATCGTGAACGAGAGGTCAAGGAGCAACAAGACGGAGAAGGCTGGTTCGGTGGGCGAGATCGCAACAAGACAAGGAGGGAATGGAGAGGACAACCGTTCTACTCGACCAACACACTTGCGCATCGATAGTCGCAAAAGACCTACCGACACAGCAAAGACAACAAGACCAACAACCCACATGCACGCGGGCGAAATTGGAATTGAGGCCGAGAAGTGACGGTGTTGTGGTCACAACCGCCACTTGGGGTACCTTCATGAGAGGACACTTGGAGGAGCCATCAGAACAAACGCAAGGGAGACAAGAACACACAAGCAAGCAGGGACGATGAACCGCGAAGAACACATGGAGAATGGGGTCGTGTCAGGCTCCGCCTCTGACACAATGCCCAGCAACAACAACGATAGCAACAACAACGATAGCGACAACAACGATAGCGACAACAACAACAACAATCAACGAGCTCCTCGCCACTCGCCCACCAAGGTCCTGCTGGCTGAACAGAGAAGACAGAGACAGTTCCCAAACGCAATCACAAACGCAACTGCGACCACAAACACAACCTCCACACCGTCGACAATGATGAACTCTTCGGGTCCCAACTCCCACCCACAGCACCAGAATCAGCATCAGCCGCCACGGGATGCAGCGACCATTGCCATGCAGACGATCGTCCTTGCGGAAGCACAGCAGAATGATGTGGAGTTGCAAGCCAACACACAGAGAAGCCACAACAGCAATAGCAACGACAATAGCAGCAGAAGCAATAGCCACTCCAACGGCGACGACAACGCAGAATACATGCACACCAAGACAACCCCAGCGCCCATCGATGCCGACATATATAACAGCCATGTGGAGCCCCACGCATTCTTCACAAAACCAGTCGATGGCATCAACGACAGCGCGTTCGATGTCAACGTCAGCGTCAGCAACACCAACGTCACCTCCGATTCCCTCTCCAACCAGCAGAAGCAGACCCACGGTTCCAGAGCAGCGTGGAGATTCGTCGTTGTCAGTGCCTTGCTCATGTTCATCGCCGCGGTTGTCACCACCCTCATCTTGGTCGCAGAGAAAACGGAGGACAACGATCTGGATGAAGATGAGGCGTCGCCATAAAGATAGCGACGTTTGGTGTGGGGGAGCGAACGACACGAGAGCGCACGAGGGCGTGACATGAACTGTTGCATGAAGCTTTGCATGGCTTGCATGATCCACACTTCACGACGCTACACTACTCTGCAGCACTCTATCCCTTAACGACCCGGGTCCAACGCGTTCATTATATCCTTTTTTTTCGGCCCGTGTTAAATTTTGAACGAGGTTTCCCTACCAGGAGCTACGACAGAAAGCTTTCTTTTTTAATCTAGTTCGGAACCATTCTTCTTATTCACACGGTTTTACTAGTAAAAAAAATTTCGTCAGCCCTGATCCTGACCATGGTATGTAGCCCAGTGTTGCTTGCAGATGTAGACATCACAGATGTTGCACATCCTTCTCACTCTTTTCGGTTTCACCCCTGCCTTTCCGTCTTTCTTTGCTTTCGCCTTCAAGAACGCACAGTATGTGCAGGTCCGCTGGCACCCTTCTCTCACGATGAGCTCCTTGTGGTCGCGATACTCTCCTGTCAGTCTCTTCAAACTCAGCCTTGGTGACTTTCTGCTCATTCTCGATGCTGTTCGGATCGATCTTGGCACTGGCCTTGATGGTGTGGTTGCCTCTGCCCTTGCCCTTGTTAACCTCGATTCATACATGACACCTTTCGCAACAAGCCGTTCAATCATCTGCAAACCAAATGCCTTGTGCTCCAATTGATGCTCCTTTTCGACCAGCATGTTGTGGGCGATCCAGGCATTCACCCTCAGGATGTCCAGCAGGTGAAACATCAGGGGCATCCACACTCGTCGGCATCGGAGATTTGGTCTGTAGTAGGCGATGAACTGATCGCACTTGTCCACGCCTCCCATCCAGTGATTGTAGTCGTCAATCATCTTCGGTATGTGAATCCTCGCGTTCCAATTGCTCCCCCACACTTGTTTGAGGTGAGACTTGTTCGTCTGGGTCTCCCTTGGCTTGTGGCGATCCTTCTGCACTGTCTCATTTCCGTAGTGGATGGTGCTGACCATCAAGACAACATTGTTGTCGACCCATCTTGTGATGACATGATCATCAGATTGTGTCCACAGATACAGCGAATTGAAGCGTCCATCCTCAATATCTTTCATCTCCTTCGGAGGGAAGCCACGACGATTCCGAGCAGTGCCAACGATTCCCAGCCCCATTCTCCTGGAGTTCTCAATCACAGTCTTTGTTGTGAAAAGATTATCCATCGCCACGACGTGCCCCAAATTTGGATCAAGAACAGCCATCAACTCTTGCACTGTGTTGTTGATCTTTGTTGTCTTATCCAGTCTTCCAGCAGGAAGTATATGGTACATGAACCCAGATGCAGAGCAGCACAGCGCGAAGAACTTGTATCCTTCTTTGATGGGCTTTTGCTTCATGCGATGGGTTTGGCTTGATCGGCCTTTGAAGCGTACCATCATCTCGTCAATGGAGCAGGCAAACCCTGGCTTTGTGCACACCTTCTGAGAGACCCGGTTGGTATGGTCCAGCAGAAGTTGGACCTTGGCATACCATGAGCGATCGGAAATGATCACAGGAGGTATCGAAGGTGGTGGTGGTGCAGGTTTGCAGGCTGCTCTGCTCTTGGACCCATGTGGGGCAACATTGTCAGAGAGGTCGGATAGCGTTGATGAAGATGTTGACGCATCCGCTGACGTTCCAGAAGTTGTGGCTGTCTGCGATGATGATCTGGTGCCGCGGCTCTGATCTGTTGGAGAGACATCATCATCCATATCGTCTGCAGATGTATCGCTGCTGTCAATTGAAGAATCTGACTGGCCATCCGAGTGTTCAGCCATTGCAGTGAGATGGATGTGATTCCAAATGACTTGGTATCGTGGTCTTGTCATGTATGTCATGAGCTCGTGAGAAGGAATGGAAATGGAAGCAGCTCTCCAGTAGTCCCTCTTTGCAGGGGCGCCGAAGAAGCCCATGTAGAAGTACATTGCAAGGAATATGTACAGTTCACATACTGTCACCAGTTTAGCCTTGGATCAACTGTTTCGAATATGATTGTTGGTGTGAAGCTGGATTCTCTCCACAAGAGTCTCAGGGAAGAAGATTTCCAAGATGCTCTCGATTGTGGTGGCAATATTTGGTAGTCCACGGAACTTGGGCTTGTGATTGCCCACAGGGAGTGGTGTGTAGTTGCTTCGATGGTTGCTGTTGATGTTGATGGTGTACTGACTGCCATCAACTGTTGCACGGGTGCCGATGCTTTCCTGGTTCCCAGTGCTTCCTTCAGATGGGTCAGCTGTGATTGCAAAGTCAGTTGTGATGGTTTCATTCGATGGGCTGGCATCAGTTTTGATGCATGCAGTGTTGCTCTGATTGGATGCCGTGTCCATCTGTGTGGCCATACGCGTTGACATGCGTGTGGCCATGTGCCCAGCAATGCCAGATGGATTGCTGACGATGCTCGTTCCATCCACTGCAGGTAGTGTGACGATGCCGGCATCAATTTTGCGATCCACTGCAGGTGGAATGATGATGCTGGCATCGATTTTGCCATCCACCGCAGGTGGAACGATGATGCTGCTCTTGCCATTGGTGTGCATGGTGGTTGATGAATGATTGGTTGTTGGCGGGTTGTCGTCGAGGCCCCTGAGGGTGGTTGAATCCAGAGGCAGCCATTTGCATGGAGGAGACCGATTCAACTTTGGAGAATCGTTGAGGAAAACCACATGCGGACGAGAGCTGGTGTAGGGGAGATCAGGCTCTGCGAAGAAGGACGGCTGGCTGCTGGTTGGTGTGGAAGGTGGCTCCTTGCGCTTGGCACGGGTGAACTTGACCATGATGGATGATCAGTGTGGTGATGTGATGATGTGATGTTGTGATGTTGTGATCTTTTGATTTTATGATGTGATGGGAAGGGGAGATGTGACGACAAAAATGGGATGGAGAGACCGAAATTGGGAGGGACGGGCTCGCCGAATCAATTTTTGCGACAGTCCCGCTGGCCAAAAAACGATTCACGAGTAGTTCAGGCTCTGATTGCGACACAAGCATCCTAACAACCCCATCGAAAGCGACACATGGCTGGATCGCCCATCTCTCAAGCTTTCTTCAGGTATGAAGAAAATGATATGTTACACGTAAACGTCGACGTCAAAATGGAGAATCCGTGAAATTTTTTTGCTATTTGGATTCACTATAGGCCCTGGGTCATGAAGGGATAGCACTCTTCTATACAACACTCGCACAACTATGTCTGTCTCTACCATGGAGAGAGAGAGAGAGACAACGAGCATCGGCACTCAACACTCTGCAGGTACTCTACTTGTATGTATTATACTACAGTCAAACATGATGCTCCGGAGTGCGAGTTTGATACTCAACGAATCTGTACGCGCTACGAGCACTCACAGCAGTGGCAACATAGTCGTACAAGCTATTGGCAGAATATAAAACAATCAAACATCCTCTCCAAAGTACGACTACAGTGACAGCAGAACCAGTTGGACATGCACATAGGTCGTACATGCAGAAGTGCAAGCAATGCGAGGACGAAGACGAGGATGAATAATACGCTAGATGTGATCCAAGCAATTCCGTTCTCCGAAACACCATTGTTTGCGGAATAGAGTACGGTAGAGTACTCTATTAAGACTTTCTGTTACATTGTACAAACCACTACTCTACGCTACGGCACCCGCTGCTCTGAAAGCGGCCATGCAAGCGGAGCAGAAAGGATGCCACAGTCAAGAGCAAGCTCTCAATGGATGGGCGGATACTGTCAGACTACAAGTGAGGCTTCGATCTGCACGAGTATGGCATTGCATGTGCGAGTGTGGTATAGTATGCGTACGAGCTACAACACCTATCCTGCAATCATCTCGCGCATCTTTCTGATCTTGGCACTTCAGGAAACGCTGCTCTCTGCGTTGCCGCCCCATTGCTTCCAAACAGAGCTCTCCCGAATCGCTGCGCAACGACGAGCTACTCATGATACCATCTTCATGAGCGACATACTCGCAGGTCGCACGCAATCCGAAGATGACAACATGTGACCGAACAGGCAACGCAGCAATCCCTTTTGGGTGCAATGGCCTTGATGCACACACCCATGGAGACGTTTTCGCTCAACCGTGTTTTTCGGCTCCTGTGACTTTACTCGCCTGAGATTCTTCGTTTCCCCCATTCCCGGACTCATAATTGAATGCGAACTGGACCAACAAGACCATCGGAAGTTCCACCACGAAGTGATTCTCCGTATCGGACGAAGGACACTCGTTTCCAGTGCTCAATTGAATGCTGCCGATCACATTCCTGGCAGAATTCTCACGGGAGCTATTTTCCTCTTTTTGCTTTGAACCACGCTGTATCCTGCGAAAGGGAATAAAAAGACGAAAGCGATGGGCGACGTGCGCATTTTGCGACACCTGATAGCGTATGCGGATTGCGTGGACATTGCGCCACCACAACAATTCCAATCCCGCTTTCACAACAACCGTCGCAGAAGCCATCACGTTGCCAGTCCCGTCTGGTGAGACCAACACCACCACCACCACCAACAACAATGACAGTTGTTGCTGCCCACCTCGCACAACTCTGCCCATTCATCCAGCTCATACTCAACATATCAGTAACCCCAAACCAGGACGCGCAACATGGATGGCCGAGCTCACGATGGCCTCCGTTCGAACGGTGGCCATGAGCGTCGGAGGGGGAGCGGAGATGGTGCTGGCGGAGCGTCAAGACGCCGCCGCAATCGGAGCGGAAGCAGGAGCAGAAGCAGGAGCCGGGGCACTGCGACTCAAAGACGCAGCGACGAAACTTGGGAATTCCCCAATCCGCAGAACGCCAACATGGGCATCAATGACAATGTCAATGACAACGTCAATGACAATAGTCGCGTTCGGATGGAGGTGAACACACGGGATCGGCCCAGCTTCGTGGACGGCGATGAGATTGACGCAACGACCTTCGCGACAAATCCAACTGCGCGTTCTTCCGTGAGGTTCATGGACTTCGACACCATCGCTGATTCGACCGCAGCCGGGGGTGCGTCGATGAGCAGAGCTCCTTCCATGGGAGGGGACACAGCCACGAGCGCAAGTGCGGCAGCGCAGGAACGCATTCGACCCTCACGGCTGCGCAGATCGCAATCGTCCCGAGACTCTTCCAGGCAGACAGACCGAGCACCTTCATCGCCCTACTCCAGTGCTCGACCCTCGGCAGCGCCCCGAAACAGCACGGCCAGCCTACGAAGGCGGCTGCTGCGAAGCACCGGGGGCTCCGGCAGCGGCTTCGATCCGGTGACCACCTCGGCCTCCGGCGAATTCGATGCGCCATTCCAAAGGCCTTCCGACTTCAGCAATGTGTCGCATCAACGATACGACGAGATCTTGCAGGCCATCACGAGGGAAGATTCGGGGAGGCAGCTTCGCACTGTCGATCTGGGCCAGAGCAACTCCACCTCTCCCAACCAACGTTACAGCTTCAACAGCGGTGATGGGGTTGCCCCGCACGCCATCAACAATATCCAATTCATAGATGACGCCGCCGACACGGCCACGATGGTGACGGAACTCACGATGCGGTCGTCGGTCGGATTCGTGGACGCCGAAGTGCTCGCCGCGTTGAGTGTCGTGGAACTGGCAAATCAAAACGGGAGCTTCACGCCGTTGCGCAGATCCCACTCCTCCGGAGAGGTCGATCGCCGACGCAGCCGTCAATTGTCGTCATCGTCATCCTCGTTCCATCCTCGGACTCGCAACCATTCCTTCTCAACGGCCGGCGCGTCAACCGTTGTCAGCAACAGCAGCACCAGCCGCAGGGCCATGCTGCGCAGAAGCGGCTCTCTCGATGGAGGCAGATCGGTCAACACGGCACGCTCAAACCAGTCTCGTCGTCGCCTTGCAGAGATGCGCCGTCATTCGGACCATGGCAACGCTTCGCACCAGCGATACTACGAGATATTGCAGGCCGTCACGAGAGAGGACTCCGGGCGACAGCTCCGCTCAATCGACCTGGACATGGGGGATGGTGACAACCACAACCACAACTTTGATGACAACTATGATGACGAAGACGCCAAGGCAAAAAAGAGCCAGGCCAAGGACGAGAAGGACTCGAAAGCAAGGAGCATCTTCCCACAAGACAGAGATGATATGCTGAAGCAGGACGGGACCGAGGTCATCGTCACCAAGGATGGAGTCGTCCGGGTGCCGTCGTCGAAGGATCAGGATTCGCAGGCACCCCGGAATCGTGCGGCCCGACGCGCAAGAGACCACCCGGCACTTCCGGGAGCGATGCGGGTGAGCAACGACACAGAGATTCCAACGAGTCTCATCCCCTATGAAGATGCGGACATGATCAGCGTTACCGAAGATTTAATCATGAATGACACCGCTCGCGATTTCCCCGAACGAAGAGGCGCAGGCATCATCCGGCTTGGGCGCGACTTCGCCGATTTTGATGTGGAGTCCCACAGCGAGGCTCCCACTGTCAGTATTACAGCCTCACGCCAGTCGCAAGGACAGCAAGAACAGGAGCAGGAGCAGACCCTCTCTATGGATGCCAGTGGCACGCAAGATGTTGCTCTGACTGCCGAACTCGCCGTGTCTCACGATGAACTCAGACAGAACTTCCGCGCGGAAGTCAAGAAGGAATATGAAAGTCGTTTGGCGCAAGAACTCAGACAGAGGACGCAGGCGGGTGCCGCTATCGATCCCGCAGTTGTCCTCGCGACAGCCACTGCTGTGGTCGATGCAGAAGGCGCATCCGGTGCTGATGGTGCAACTCCGTCAGACGCAATGCTGCGCAAACATCAACAGGAGGTCGCACGCACGAGACGATTGACCATCATGGCGGTCATCTTCGTCATCGTCGTTGCTGCTGTCGGCGTCATTGTCTTCCTGGTCGTTGGTGGCGGTGGTTCCAACTCATCCGGAGGTGGCGCAGACGGTTCGAATACAGCGGGTCTGGAGCCCGCTCAACCGAGCGCACAACCCAGCGCCCAGCCAACTTCGCAACCCACCATCACATCACAACCAACATCGGCACCAACAATCACTCCCTCATCATTCCCCACCATGTACATCCTCCAGTTCGAAGCCTTCACTCAGATCCGGGACATCATCGGTCCAACGCTGAGAGGACCGCCCGCATTCCTCGACGACTCCGTCTGGACGGACCAGAACAGCACCACCTTCAAGATCGCGGAATGGATGACGCTCTCGGACCAAAGCACGCAAGATTCCTTGGACACGAACCTTCCAGGCATCTCGCGGTTCCTTTTGGAACGGTACGCCTTGCTCGACATGTACCTGTCCATGAATGGCCCCAACTGGTTCTTGCGGGCGGGATTCATGACGGGCGTTGATCACTGCGACTGGTTCGACGATGCCAACGAGATCGGTGTTGAATGCGACCTGGGAACGGTGACTGCAGTGAAGCTATCAACCAACAACGTGGCTGGCAGTCTGCCAGATTCGTTCTACTTCCTGAATCTGCGCCAGCTCGAGATCGATGTGAGTGACATCACGGGAACCATCTCTTCGCACATCGGCGACATGTCCAGGCTGCAAGAGATTTGGGTGACCGGGGCTCAGCTCACAGGCGTGATTCCAAGCGAGATCGGCCTGCTTGAAAATCTGAAAGGTCTGAGAATGAGAGATCATGGCTTGGTGGGTCCTATTCCCTCAGAGATCGGTGATTGCCAAAGGCTCACGACCCTGGATGTCGGCAAGAATGCGCTGAGTGGCATGGTGCCATCTGAGATTGGTAGACTGGAGAGCTTGGCGACATTGCGGATTGATCGCAATGGCATCGAGGGCACCCTTCCCACTCACTTGAATCAGCTAGGGCAGCTGCAAACCTTCCATCTGATCTTCACGAACATCACAGGCAACCTGGATCCCATATTTTGTACTGACAACTTCAGGTGGGAGGCGAACTTCGAACGATTCACCAGCGATTGTGAGCCTGACGAGCTTGGCATCCCTCCCAAGGTGATATGCTCATGTTGCAACGTCTGCTGCACCAGCACCACGAACGAGTGCCCCAAGCAGGATCGACAGCCAATACAATGTAACGGTGAATGCATCGCATGCGGAGGCGGCCATTACGAAACGAGCTGCGAGGCGTGCCTGGACAATGGAAACACTCGGTGTGAACGATCGTGCATCCGGGATGTTGGAACAGGCGCGTGCGAGCCCAGGACGGAGCTATACTTCGATTGGTTGGAGAGGGGTGGTTGATCGGTTGGTCGATTGATTGCCTCATCGCTTCACCTTGTCTTCCTTCGTCTTCAATCGAAGCTTCGGCATGCACATATTTCTATACTCCAGCTCGTAAGTTAGACTCAAGGCACTTCTCCAGACAGTTTGTAATCGTGCTGGACGACCTACGTAGAGAGTCACCGCCAGGGGGCAAGCGTGGCGCCAACACCAAACACTGGACGAGTTGCGACGGATGTCGCAAAACGGGACAACTTCGTGTGACTCTTCCAGTCCCATTCGTGACAGGACGATTCGAAAACAGGAGCTTTCTGACAAAAGAAGGTCGAAATCGTCCGAAAGTCAGTTCAGACAAATAACTTGTTTGCGACAGTTTTGGACCGAGAAGCTTGATACAACAGAAATGGACAATCAGGACACTCTGTTGTCCTCATTTAGTCCAGGTAGTCCATCAACAATTGATCACTGTCGTTCTTGGGACCAACTTTCGTGCTGAACACGCACGGTCACACTGACATCTTTGTTCGACAGCCGCAAACGGCTTCGGGGAATGGAAGAATGAAAAGACGGAACATTGGACGAAGCGCAAACAATGGCAGCAACTTGCACCACAAACGCAAGAGTAGATCGCACGTGTACGCTCATAAATTATTATATTCTCTTCTATTATTTGCTATCAGCACCTCTCACCATACTCGCATGCTCTGCTCATCCATCCCAATACCAGCAACTACAACATGGATGGCCGAGATCAGGACGACCTTCGTCAGAACGGCGACCGTGATGGCCGAACGGAGAGCGGAGATGGCACGGGAGGTTCGCTGAGACATCACAACCACAACAATGGGGATACCGGCGACAACGGCAATGACGACAACGGTGCCAATGGTGACGTTCGGACGGAGGGAAATCCGCAGGATCGGTCGATCTCCGTGGACAGCGGTGAGGTTGATGCAACGACCTTCGCAACAAATCCAATTGGGCGGTCATCCGTGAGATTCATGGACTCTGATGCCGTCGCTGATTTCGGTGCAGCTGAAGATCGCAGGGCTATGCTGCGCAGAACCATGCTGCGTAGAAGCAGATCTCTGGATGATGTCAGATCGGTCAACACGCCAAGCCCAAGCAAGTCTCAGCATCAACCTGCCGAGATGCGCCGCCATTCGGACCATGGCAAAGCTCCGCTCCAGCGATACCACCTCGAAGGCGACGATTACAACTATGTTGACAACTATAATGACAAAGACATCAAAGCAAAAATGAAGCACACCAAGGACGATAAGGATGAGAAGGACCTTAAAACAACGGGCCTCTTCCCACAAGGCAGAGATGACAAGCTGAAGCCGGACGGGACGGATGTTATCATCACCAAGGATGGAGTAGTCCGGGTGCCGTCGCCGCAGGATCAGGACTCGCAGGCACCCCGGGACCGTGCAGCCATGCGCGCAAGAGACCATCCGACGCTTCCGGGAGCGATGCGGGTGAGAAACAATACCGAGATTCCAACGAGCCTCTTCCCCTACGAAGATACGGACACGGCCACAATTACGGCGGATTCGATCGTGAGCAACAACGCCAACGACGTCCACGAACGAAGCGGTACTGGCGCCATTCGGCTTGGGCGCGACTTCGGCGATTTTGATGTGGAGTCCTACAGCGAGGCTCCCACGGTCAGCCTTGCGACCTCGAGCCAGTCGCAAGGGCAGCAAGAACAGTCACAGCAAGAACAGTCACAGCAAGAACAGGAGCAGGCCCCTTCTATCGATGCCAGTGGCACGCAAGATGCGGCGCCAATCGCAGAACCCGCCGTCCCCGACGATGAGCTCAGACAGAACTTCCGTGCAGAAATCGAGCGAGAATATGAAAGTCGTTTGGCGCAAGAACTTCGAGAGAGGACGCAGACGGGTGCCGCTATCGATCCGGCAGTTGTCCTCGCGACAGCCACTGCTGTGGTCGATACAGAAAGCGCATCCGGTGCTGATGGTGCAACTCCGTCAGACGCAATGCTGCGCAAACACCAACAGGAGGTTGCACGCACGAGACGGTTGACCATCATGGCGGTCATCTTCGTCATCGTCGTCGCTGCTGTCGGCGTCATTGTCTTCCTGGTCGTTGGTGGCGGTGATTCCAACTCACCAGATCTCGATCCCTCACAACCCAGCGCCCAGCCAACTTCGCAACCCACCATCACATCACAACCAACATCGGCACCAACAATCACTCCCTCATCATTCCCCACCATGTACATCCTCCAGTTCGAAGCCTTCACTCAGATCCGGGACATCATCGGTCCAACGCTGAGAGGACCGCCCGCATTCCTCGACGACTCCGTCTGGACGGACCAGAACAGCACCACCTTCAAGATCGCGGAATGGATGACGCTCTCCGACCAAAGCACGCAAGAGTCCTTGGACACGAACCTTCCAGGCATCTCGCGGTTCCTTTTGGAACGGTACGCCTTGCTCGACATGTACCTGTCAATGAATGGCCCCAACTGGTTCTTGCGGGCGGGATTCATGACGGGTGTTGACCACTGCGACTGGTTCGATGATGCCAACGAGATCGGTGTTGAATGCGACCTGGGAACGGTGACTGCAGTGAAGCTGTCAACCAACAACGTGGCTGGCAGTCTGCCAGATTCGTTCTACTTCCTGAATCTGCGCCAGCTCGAGATCGATGTGAGTGACATCACGGGAACCATCTCTTCGCACATCAGCGACATGTCCAGGCTGCAAGAGATTCGGGTGACCGGGGCTCGGCTCACAGGCGTGATTCCAAGCGAGATCGGCCTGCTTCAAAATCTGAAAGGTCTGAGAATGAGAGATCATGGCTTGGTGGGTCCTATTCCCTCAGAGATCGGTGATTGCCAAAGGCTCACGACCCTGGATGTCGGCAAGAATGCGCTGAGTGGCATGATGCCATCTGAGATTGGTAGACTGGAGAGCTTGGCGACCTTGCAGATTGATCGCAATGGCATCGAGGGCACCCTTCCCATCCACTTGACTCAGCTAGGGCAGTTGCAAACCTTCCATCTGATCTTCACAAACATCACAGGTAACTTGGATCCCATGTTCTGCACTGCGGATTTCAACTGGGAGGCAAGCTACCAACAATTCACCAGCGATTGTGAGTCCGACGTGTTTCCAATCCCAGGCGCGGCGCTTGCCACCCCTCCCAAGGTGATATGCTCATGCTGCAGTCTCTGCTGCACCAGCACCACGAATGTGTGCTTTGGCCAGGACCCGCAATTCATAGGTTGCAACGGCCAATGCATCGCATGCGGAGGCGGCTTCTACAGAACCAGCTGCGAGGAGTGCCCGGAAGATGGAAATAGTCGCTCGGAAATCTTCGTTCCAGCGTGTGAACGAGCGTGCAAAAAGAATATGGAAACAGGCGTGTGCGAACCCAGGACGGAGCTATACTTCGATTGGTTGGAGAGGAATAGTTGATCGCTTAATCGCTTGACCGATTCGCCCAGTCTCCTGTTACTACCGATCGAAGTTTGAGTACGAGCAGCATGCCATGTCCTGCGCGCATTTCCCGCCCATCGGTGGACCCTTAACCAACCAACAGATGTGCATCCGCAATATGTGCAAATGTGCACAAGCGCATCAAACAGCACGGAGGCAGATATATGCGCCGTCCGACTGTAGCAATGGTAGGCGCGGATGATCCAGATTAGTCTACGTAGACTGATCCATGCAGGGTCCTACGCCACAAGTACGTATTATACTATACCCTATTTGACAGGATAACGGCATTGTAACAGTAGCCTTACACTTGCATGCGAGGAGGCCAGCACGTACCGTAGCATTCATGCGTAGGTACTCTCTCTAGCGTCGACAGAGGAGTACTTATAGTAATCTGGAATGTTCTCTCTGTCGGAGTGTGCAGTCCGGTGGCACGCCCACCCGAGGAACCCAAACTCCGAGCTTCGGTTTTCCTCTCGCCCCTTGGGCTGCAACTGCCACTTACCGTATAGTATGAAGAGCCACACTTCAACTCTCCACCTCCTCAAACTCGTACGCGTACGCGTATCTCTCCACAGATAATCGTGATCTACCAACAAGCTGCGGCGTTGCACCAAACAACTTCTTGCTCGTATTCACCAGGTGAGCAAGGAGCGAATGCCAGTGCTTTCGTTCAAGTTCTTCCAGACATCTGGGAAGATATCGTCCGGAATTTGCATTGGGTATCGAAAGGACCCATGCCAGTGATGATCCCGTTGGTACGGCAGATCTTCAAAATAGAAAGCTTCGCGTGGCAGCTTCCAAAACACTTCTTTACTCTGCCTTGTCTCCACATCCTTCTGCACCAACAAGACCACGCGGCGCGCAACATATTCGTATTTGTGCTCGAATTCGTACTCGTTTTCATGCTCGGGATCGTTTACCATGTCGTGTATCTCTTCGTCGGCTTGCGCGGTGCTATTCGTGGTTCTGGTGCGCCTTGCTGTCACATCTGCGTGCATTGTGATGCTTTTTCTGGTGCTGCTGCCGATGCGCCGCCCTCCATGACGATCGCGCTCAATGCGTCGGATGATCCTACATCGGGCATCCTTCGTGGCGCCGTCCGATCGGAAGCGTTGGATGTAGTACCCTCGACACCAAAGCTCCACGCCACTGTCCTCGTAGGGTATGTACGACTCATCTAGTTCTGCCCGAAGTGGTTCAGCCAAATCCCGATTCAATTCAAGGGCTGATAATGAGCCCGTTCTGGCGACGAAAGATTTCACATGCGCTGCCCATGCATCGTCCCAAGCGTCGCCATAATCGATCAACACTTCTTCACCTGCTTGAATGGTACGAGTTGCGATGGCATCGAATGCCAATCCGGCATGTTCGACATCGCCCCACTCCGAGATGGGCTCATGCAACCATTCATGATGGCGCATGTGCCGTGCTTTGCTCCATTGGATGCGGGCATTGGTGTTCTTGCTGGAATGATTGATGAGGGACGATAGCAACCCGTAGGGGCAGAGCAGCAGCGTGCTTGCCTCGTGGGAGAAGCAGTAATTCAGCAACAGCTGCGCGTGCATGGAGCCACCGGCATCGGGCACCTGTCTACCATCCTCGTAACGCGTGTTGTACATCCGAAAGATTGACTTATCTGGCACATGGATGAGCGGGAGTGGAGCTACCAAGGCATTCATGGCAATGTCACGCACTGCGAATGCACCACGACCGGCATGAGGGATGGTGCTGACCCCATCGCGAAGAGCATCCGTGCATTGCCCATACTCCTGCAGCCACTCCAATGATTTGATGCTTCGGCCGAAGTGCTGTTTGGCTGTTCCACCCTGCTGCAGGATTACATCGATTCCTGACGGATCCGACGGTAGGGCATTCAAAACCCGAGCATCCTGCCATATGGACCGTATTTGCACCTGAATCATGGAATACAAGGACGTCTCCAATCGCGCCAATCGTTTCGACGCCTTTGTCCTTTTGCGATGCGACGGCGAGAGATACTGCTGTCTGATGAATTGGAGCTCACGAAGGAGATCGTCAGCCGCTGCATAATCGCCTGGGAATGGGATGTAACCGTATGACTTGTGTCTTGAACGGAAGTACTTCTCGCCGTAGCTTCAAGGTGTTGATGTTGATGTTCGCAACGATGGAGGATTTGTATTGGTGAATGCAGATGTGTTGGTACAACATCGTCAGAAACCACAAAGGTAAAAAGTTGGAGAGATAATCAACCATGGTGGTCAGTGTGGTCATGATCAACGAGCTTGTCAGCGTGGCGTAGTCGGAGTTGACGACGGTATCAAAAGCAGCAGCAGTAGCAGCAACGTGATTGACCCAAGGACTCTGGATTCTGCACCAGCACTCACCTCACGAATAGTTCCGTCCCAGGCTCCAAGTCCATCGTTGTAACATGTTGGCGGCCTTGATAAAGAGACATAGCACCGATGCCAGGACTCGACCGCGGAACTTGCAATTCCGGTTCGAATGGCACGTCGCGCAAGTTGACAAGCGAGAGGTACGAGTTGGCCACGGATCCAATCCCAGGACTGGCGACGGCCATGAGCCTGGGATTGTCAACCTCCACCTCCATGCCCGCAAACGCCGATATCGCCCAAGTGTACTGTTCCCAAAGAAACGTAAAGTTGTTCTGCATCCCGTTGTTCCATTTTAGCTCAATGATAGGAATCACCGCCTCCTTGTGACTCACTGGTTCGCCCTTCGCAAAGGTGCGGTTGCCAACGTAGAGGCCAAATCCTGAGCCTGGGATGGAGCTCGGTGCCATGAAGAGGGTGCAGTCTGTAACAGTCGCTTCCTGGTTGATATCTTCTGGAATAAGAGCATTTGCTGTTACGCTGGGAGCGCACAACAAATTGAGAAGGAGCAGCATGGTTGGAACCATCACGAACGGTTGCCGTGGTGGATCACCATGCCGCACATCTTTCGATGTTGATGTCGATGTCGATGTTGAGAAGAGCATGATGTCCTTGTAATGCACCGGGATGTACACTCGTTGGCACGCTCACATGCGACTACGCGAGAGTATTGATAGCGACAGAAGCCGGTTGGTTAGGGCGCGTGTTCTGCTCGTGCTGGTTATCATACGATACGGATGGTACGCTACTCGTGCTGAGATGGATCATGCAATCGGAGGGCTGCCATCCTTCCTTGCACTCCCAAACCCATCAAGAGCGATCAGATGCGTTGGCTGATCTGCAATGGCGTACTCGAATACTCCCCAATCTCGAACAGCTCTTCCACGGCACACACTCTTGATGATATCCATTTGTGATCCAATGGCCACCCCCCGAGTGTCGCGATGGCGATGATGGCGATGATGGCGACGATGGTGATGGCCACGTCTCTCGTGGTCTGTGTTGGATGGTGTCAACAGACCGTGGATTTGTGACAACGTGGATTGATCTTGCTTACGGGACTGAACAACAAGATATCATTCGTGATTGACGAAACGTTTGTGTTTGTGGTCAGTCTGCGGACGACCTGCAGACCGCGTTCAATCCAATTGCGATAGGTAAGACCCAGGTGAGCGAGTCGACCAATCGTTTGAAATGGACATTCCAACTGTTGATCTGAGATACTGTATCCAAAGCAAGCACATATTTGTGATCCTTAGAACCTCTCTATAGCTCATTATCCGTTACAGTTGTAAGATAGGTCCAATATTAAGTATTATGGATCGATCTATGCAAACATAGCAGTCACGTGGATCCAACATCACACAACCGTCCACAAATTCCCAGCAGCGAAGTGCCACAGAACTCCCACCACGAACAAAAATGCAACTAAACCTGAGAGAGAAGTGTGTGTTCTCGTTTTGTTGATAGGATCGAACACACGCTGCACGGAAGTGCTTCGTCGTCCACAACCGCACCCTTGTCCATCACACAACCTCACCAAGGAGGAACGAGAGAGGAGCGAGACGCTGCCAATGCCGCCATCGTTTGAAGCCGCAACGTACGAGTACGACTATTCGCAGAAGCACCAGAGGGAGCAGCAACTGGCAGACACTGCCAAAGCAACACCAACGAACACTTTCATGCGCAACAGCAACAGCAACAGCAGCAACAACAACAACAGGCGAAGCACAACGAGGGAAGTGGCTGTAACAACATGAGGCATTCTTGTGGAAATATTCCAATGACACGCATACTTTGTGACCTTGAGAGTGATCAAATTGTGTCGTGAATGAATTTTGTTCCTCCATCAAGTCAGTCACGACTCCAGGAACAATGCGCGCCATTTTTTCAACAATGTTTCTTGTGTGTTATGTTTGAATCAAAACACGGCGAAGATTCTGGATCGATCGTGGATCTGGATAACTATCGAACAACCGAGCACGACCTCGGAGTGCCATCGCAACCCAAGACCAAATGAAGTACAACACGGTGTATTGCGAGGACCCAAATCGAATGAAGATGATGATCACGACGAATTCCACGGGAGATGCTGCTGACCCTGCAACTTGCATTCTGGCAGAACAACATCTCGTCATCATCTCATAATCGGAGAGTTCAATCAACTCAACAACGCAAACCAACTAAATCGACAACTAACGATTACCAATTTACCTCCAAACCAGAGCCCACGATCTCACCACTGCACACGTCTTGCTAACAGTGCTGACATCTGGAACCAATATCACAATTCTGCGCCTTGGTGATCTCTCATCATATCGCCAGCAGGAGCAGACGGGTGAAACTGCTCTTCCTTTTCCGGCTCATAGTATAGATCGTCCAAGTACTTCGCAGCCACCTTCACTCCCCCGCGAAGCGCGCATGCATCCACCGCTGCCTACCGTTCACGCACCAGGGCTATCTTCCACATCCGACCCAAGTAAGTGATGCTTGCCGCTTGCTCCCGCAGTTGATTCACTTGTTGGCTGGCTGCGCCTTGGGATGGTTCCGACAGACAGACATACAGAGCAAGGAATGATCCATCATCGTCAAGGCTAACACCGATGTCTCGCTTCACGCATTCGCTCACTCCATGCAAACACAACGCCATTAGGTACTGCGCAAGAATGTCAGATCCCCCCCAAGCTCCGCACGATGCAGGTCAGAAAGGAGATCTTGAGACGACCCACCCCATCTTCAAAGCAGACCAACCGAAGCATCCTGTCGATGTCGCTATACGGGATATGTGTGGAAGAACATCGCTAGCGAGAGCCTGCTACAGCGGAGACATTGATGCGGTCAAACGTCAAATCGAAGTGAGCCCATTGCCAGTCAACGGTAACCTGACAGACAGAGACGGCAACACGCTGCTGCATGCTGCTTGCTGTCGCGGCGATGTCAGCATCGTGGCATACTTGGCCGAATCGCCTCAAGTTCATGTCGATGCCAACACAAGAAACAACGGCGGGCAAACGCCGTTGCACATCGCGTGCGAAAAGCGGTCTTGCGCTCTCATCGAGTACCTCTGCCAAACGGACCATCTTCACATCGACCAGTTTATCCGCGATAATCGTGGCAACATGCCGATTCACATCGCTTGTTGGCGCAACCATGTGCGAGCGATGGAGTTGCTGGCGCAAGCCGATCCAAGCAACACAGTCTGCAACGCAACAGGGTGCCAGAATCAGACGCTCCTCCACTTTGCATGCATCCGCGGTGGAACCTCCGTCCTGGACTACCTCGCCACCTCGAAGCTAGTCAACATCAACGTGAATAGCAAGGATAGTGAAGGCATGACGCCTCTTCATCATGCATGCCAACGTTTTCGTCCCGACACGGTGGACTACGTCATCAAACTCTACCATTCAAGTCTTGACGTCAACATCCAAGACAACTACGGTCGAACGCCATTCCATCATGCGTGCTGGTACACAGATTGCGAGGTGAGGAATCGTCTGTTCCGAGCGGATCAGTTGAACGTGGACATCAATCTCAATCTCAACATCTTGGATGAGATTGGCTACTCGCCGTTCCATCTGGCCTGCAAGATTGCGTCAAGAGAGTTTATCGAATCCATGGTGAAATCAGGCAAAGCGGAGGTGGACCACAAAAGAACCAACAAGTTCAACCAAACGCTGCTTCATCTTGCCTGTCAGAATCGGAATCAAGATGTGGCTCTGTATCTGGCCCAATCGGACCCAACCGCCATTGACGTCAGTGCATCAGACAGCAGAGGCAACACGCCCATCCATTACGCGTGCAAAAATGGATCGATTGCTCTGTTGAAAGGCTTGGTCGTACTCAGTTTGGAGCAAGTCAACGAAGCACTCCAAATCCATAACAAGGCCGGCGAGACACCGCTCCACTGTGCTTGTGCGTATGCCGACGTCCCTCTCGTCCGCTACCTCGTCGAATCACAGGAAGTCCAAGTCTATCTGGAGAGCTATGATGAGGAAGGCAATACTCCACTCCACACTGCTTGCAAAGATATGAACGTGCATGTCGTGAGGTGCTTAATTGAATCGAAGCGCGTGAATGCCAGTATCCATGCCAGAGACGAGAACGGCAACACACCACTCCACGTTGCGTGCACCGAATGCGACAATGATGTCCTGGAGTACCTAGTTGCGTCAGACGAAGCCAAGGCTATCATGAACTTGCAGAATGATGACGGCAACACCCCACTTCATCTTGCGCTCATGAAATATGGTGTGGGAGTCAGAAACCGCATTTTTGACAATGCAGTTGGCAACATCAACCTCAATCTTCAAAACAACGACGGCAACACCCCACTTCATCTTGCGCTCATGAAATATGGTGGAGGAGTCAGAAACCGCATTTTTGACAATGAAGTTGGCAACATCAACCTCAATCTTCAAAACAACGACGGCAACACCCCGCTTCATCTTGCGCTCATGAAATATGGTGAAGGAGTCGGCAGCCGCATTTTTGACAATGCAGTTGGCAACATCAATCTCACTCTTCAAAACAACGACGGCAACACCCCGCTTCATATCGCAGCACAGAGTAGCAGGGGAGAGTGGCTCGAATCGTTGGACGAATCCAGCCCAGGTGATATTGATGGCAACATTCGAAACAACAACGGCGACACACCACTCCACCTTGCATGCGCGTGTGCGGAGTATGCGGCTAGCGTCACAGATGCAATTCTCTGCTCCAACAACATGAAGGTGGACGTCAACGCAATGAACAACGATGGCAACACGCCCCTCCATTTCGCATTCGAAAATGGGTGCAGGGACCTTTGTTCTGTGCTGCTCTGCTACAAGTACAATGGCAGATTCAATTGCAAAATTCAAAACAATGATGGCGATACCCCATTCCATCGTGCTCGCATAAACAATAAGCATTTTTGCGACACCCCAAAGATGGAGCTCACAAGACTCTGTGACCTAATCCGAACCGAGATCGTGTCCAATCACAATCTGGATCAGGCTTGCGTCATCCAAAGAGGAGATGCGATGGAACGCTTGATCACAATGGCTCAGCCATTGGCGAACATCCAGAACAAGGCTGGCAACACCCCACTGCACAATGCATGCGAGCACGGCCTTGACAGAATCCTGCAGCGGTTGACTGGACCGGGCGAAGGAGCAGATGCTACGATTCAAAATCAGGACGGCGATACACCCTTGCACTTGGCGAGTAGGCAGAATGGAAGGAGATGCATGGAGTTACTGATCGATCCCAGAGATGATGTGAAATTTGATCTCAGCGTAAAGAACACAAGCGGTCAAACCGCGCGGGAAATCGCGAAGGAGAAGGGCCACAATGGCATCGTCGAGTTGTTGGACGGGGTGCTGGTGCGTCCGGCAAAGCGCAGCAAGCCGAGCTGAGATCGTAGCACCGAAGCGACAATCTGAGACAAGAAATGGCAAATCAAACCAAACTATTCTACTACTCTGCTCCTCTGCCACTCCACTCGACTACTCTCGCTATAGTCAATGATACTGCTCAACTTTATCAAGCACTGTTCGATTTCTGCAATTCGAATCGCCGCGCGGCACTCTCGCCTTGCATCCTCGTCATTGTAGCCGAAGTCGTAATTGTCATAATCATCGCATCATCATCATCATCACGTCGCAAATGTTTTGCTACGTTTTTGAAAGAACGAGCTGGAGACGGATCGTTTTTGCGATGTTGGTGGCGGCATTGCTTCAGCTTCCGTTCCATCTCCAGATACAGATGCAGTCCCATCGTCTTTTGCGGCACAAGAGGCAGCATTCGATTTTCCACTGCCGCTACTGCTGCCGGATGACCCCTGACGTTCATTCCAATTTGTAAACCCTTGTGTATCATCGGAGATGTTTTGGGAGAGCAGGAAGGCACCCAGCGCTCCGAAGTACCCTTCGTGCTCCAAGAACAAGGCCTCCATCTCACCCTTGCTCCAGTAGGAGATGGCGTAGCTGAGTCGTTTCTGCGACAGCTTGTTGCGTCTCAGAAAGTTGCCGACGAAATAGATGCGGGGTGTTTTGTGGAGTTTGGCGTTGAGGTAGGCGACCTGGCCAATGTTGTTGGTGACCATAAGGAGGAGGGCGCGGGCCAGATCCTCCTGAGTCAGCCCTTCGGCCGGATCTTCCTTGGCCACCAGCTTGCCGAAGGACGAGGCGACGACGTGCGAAGGCAGCCCCAGCTTCTCCAGGGCGTCGCTGTTGTTGCCGTAAATGTCGCCGACCATCATGTCGACCTTGGTGGGGTCACCGCGGTATGCGAGCTTCAGGACATCCTCGAAGTCTTCCACATCCGTGAGCAGCCGGATCAGCCCCCAGTACGTTCCGCCGCCGATGGTGGAACCGGAGATACGCTCGTGCTTGCGCGGTCCATCCACACGCAGGATGGACACTCCTGTTCCGATCGTGACGATGAGGTAAGGATACGTGGAGGAGTACGAGATGGCGTCTCTCTGCACCTTGCGAGACCACCACCAATCATCTCCGCCGTCCGCCTTGTTCTGCATGATGGGGGTTTCATCAGCAGATGAGTCATCATTGCTGCCATCGTCGTCGTCGTCGTTGTCGCTGAGATCATTTTCATTTTGGTTGGCTGTATTATTGAGTGGATCAGTCGTCGTGTCGTTGGTTGCTTCTGAAGAGTGCTGTTGCTGTTGTTGTTGCTGCTGATGTGGCTCGGACTGTTGACTATGAGATGCTGACAAGCCAGCATCGCTTTCTTGGAATGTCATTCGGCTTACCGACGTTCGTAGGTCTGCACTTTCGACTGTGGTCGGAAGATCCGTTTCCTCCTCTAATTCGTTGCCGTTCTTTGGCGATGATGATGGCGACTTGATCTCACCACACTGCTGCTGCTGCTGCTGGCGTCGTTGCCGCTTCTTGCTCTTGTCGGGACGGAACGTATAACATTCACCCACCACCGTGCTGAGGACAAACTGCATGCCAGCCACGAGACAATCCAACTCCTCCTGCTTGTCCATCTCGATGCCCAGGAACTCGTCCCATTCGTTGGCGAATTTGTGCGCTCCACCGCCCGTGGCCCCCATGGTCTTGATGTTGAGATGGAGGTTGTTGGCGCGGATGAGGTCGATGGCGTTGGACATGCGGCGCGTCTCGAAGCGAATGAAATGGAATTCTCCGCCGAGCTGTCGCGAATAGAAGGAGAGCTGATGGTCCTTGACGCCCTCGCGGTAGCTGTCCAGACGTCTGGCGAAGTGGTAAAAGCGATCCAAGGCTTCTTCACGGTTGCGCAGTTGGTTGCTGTGGAGGGATAGATCGACCATGGAACGAGATTTCTTGAGTCCGCTTCCCGTTTCATTCTCCGTTGGTTTCGTCGGAGTTCCTCGCCGAGGTTCTGCATTGTTGTGATGGTTTTGAATGCCTTTGATGTCGTTGTCCCTGTCGTTGCCATCATCGTCGTTGTCGTTGTCTATATCCCACGATGGATCGTTGATGGAATCCGCGAAGTGGTTGAGGTCATCGGGGACAGACTCTTGCCGCAGCTGATACAGCGGGCGCAAATCATCATCCGAAGCTTGGGAATGCAACGGCACTCTCGGCTCATTCCCGGCCATGTGCGCGTGTCCTCCTCCTGCCGCGGGCGCTGCAGAGCTGTTGGTAATGACGGAGGACCTCCGGCGTTCCTTATGTTGTGCCTGTTGCTGTCGTTGTGCCTGTTGCTGTGCCTGTGGTGAAGACGACGACGGTTGATGAGAAACATGCGGATCGTCCAGTTGATCATACATCGCCGCCTTGACTCTGCCCATGACACCCAGACTGACGGTGCGACGCCGTTGCAAGGTCGGTTTGATATGATCGGTCGCGTCGTCGTCGGGCACGATGTCGGCCGAACCGCGACGTGCCCGGAGGACCGCCTGCGCCGACGCCGCCTGATGGTAAGACCGCTCGCGAGTGGACAGGTGCGTGCGATCCGACAGCACCATGGATTTGTAATCGGTGGGACCACGCTGCTGCTCAAAGTAGACGAGCTTGGCCAAGGTGCCGCCGACGTCCATGCCGAAGATGCTGCCGATGCAGAAGTTGGATTTGTCCTTGGCATGCACGTCGTCCCGCTGCGGTTGTGCGGCATCGTCGCGTTCCTGCGTCGAGGACAGGGAGGACAGCGACGCTGTGGATTGGCTGCCGTGCATCGCATCGCCATCCCCGTTGACGCCCTGGAAGACGCTGTTGACCTTCTTGCGGATGGTCTCCCACGGCCAATGCGATCTGCGCGGCAGCTCTCCGATCCTGGACTTGATATCATCCACGCTCTTCATCCACCAGGTGGTGTTGTCGCCATCGCTGAGGACTTCCGCAGTGACTTCATCCTCCTCCGTCTGTCCATGGCTGAGCTGCTCTTCGATCCCCTGACGGATTTTGCGCTGCAGCTGCGCACCGAACCAGGCCAGCGAGACCGTGGCTGCGCCTGCCGCAAAGGAGATGAGGCAGGGGATCAGGATGTTGCTCGCGCTGCCATTGCTGCCGCTGTAGCTGTCGCTGCTATCCTCAAAAGACTGTCAATATGCATAGTAGTTATCTATGCATATTGACAGCTGCCATCCTTCCTTGCACTCCCAAACCCATCAAGAGCGATCAGATGCGTTGGCTGATCTGCAATGGCGTGCTCGAATACCCCCCGATCTCGAACAGCTCTTCCACGGCACACACTCTTGATGATATCCATTTGTGATCCAATGGCCACCCCCGAGTGTCGCGATGGCGGCGATGACGGTGATGATGGCGACGATGGTGATGGCCACGTCTCTCGTGGATGTGTTGAGTGATGTCAACAGACCATGGATTTGTGACAACGTGGGTTGATCTTGCTTACGGGACTGAACAAGAAGATATCATTCGTGATTGACGAAACGTTTGTGTTTGTGGTCAGTCCGCGGACGACCTGCAGACCGCATTCAATCCAATTGCGATAGGTAAGACCCAGGTGAGCGAGTCGACCAATCGTTTGAAATGGACATTCCAACTGTTGATCTGAGATACTGTATCCAAAGCAAGCACATATTTGTGATCCTTAGAACCTCCCTATAGCTCATTATCCGTTATAGTTGTAAGATAGGTCCAATATTAAGTATTATGGATCGATCTATGCCAACATAGCAGTCACGTGGATCCAACATCACAAAACCCGCTGTTTCATGCCGAAGGTTCGATGATGTTCTTATGGATTTATCGTCAGGTGATCAGTCACGGAAGCGCTTCTGGAGGTGTCGTTCGTTTGGGACTCGTTAATTACACGGTAGCTTGTGTCACATGTTTCGACATTCTGCGCGCTCCAACAACACACAAATCGTTGCCAAATGTCATACACCACACCCACCCATCCAACATCGCCGCCACGCATCCACAAATTCCCAGTAGCGAAATGCCACAGAACTCCCACCACGAACAAAAGTGCAACTAAACCTGAGAGAGAGAGAGAGAGAGTGCTCTCGTTTTGTTGATGTGATCGTACACACGCTGCACGGAAGTGCTTCGTCGTCCACAACCCCAAGGAAGGAGCCAACGAGGGAAGTGGCTGTAAACAACACAAGACATTCTGCGCGTTGGTGATCTCTCATCATATCGCCAGCAGGAGCAGACGGGTGAAACTGCTCTTCCTTTTCCGGCTCATAGTATAGATCGTCCAAGTACTTCGCAGCCACCTTCACTCCCCCGCGAAGCGCGCATGCATCCACCGCTGCCTACCGTTCACGCACCAGGGCTATCTTCCACATCCGACCCAAGTAAGTGATGCTTGCCGCTTGCTCCCGCAGTTGATTTACTTGTTGGCTGGCTGCGCCTTGGGATGGTTCCGACAGACAGACATACAGAGCAAGGAATGATCCATCATCGTCAAGGCTAACACCGATGTCTCGCTTCACGCATTCGCTCACTCCATGCAAACACAACGCCATTAGGTACTGCGCAAGAATGTCAGATTCGCCCCAAGCTCCGCACGATGCAGGTCAGAAAGGAGATCTTGAGACGACCCATCCCATCTTCAAAGCAGACCAACCGAAGCATCCTGTCGATGTCGCTATACGGGATATGTGTGGAAGAACATCGCTAGCGAGAGCCTGCTACAGCGGAGACATTGATGCGGTCAAACGTCACATCGAAGTGAGCCCATTGCCAGTCAACGGTAACCTGACAGACAACGATGGGAACACGCTGCTGCATGCTGCTTGCTGTCGCGGCGATGTCAGCATCGTGGCATACTTGGCCGAATCGCCTCAAGTTCATGTCGATGCCAACACAAGAAACAACGGTGGGCAAACGCCGTTGCACATCGCGTGCGAAAAGCGGTCTTACGCTCTCATCGAGTACCTCTGCCAAACGGACCATCTTCACATCGACCAGTTTATCCGCGATAATCGTGGCAACATGCCGATTCACATCGCTTGTTGGCGCAACCATGTGCGAGCGATGGAGTTGCTGGCGCAAGCCGATCCAAGCAACACAGTCTGCAACGCAACAGGATGCGAGAATCAGACGCTCCTCCACTTTGCATGCATCCGCGGTGGAACCTCCATCCTGGACTACCTCGCCACCTCGAAGCTAGTCAATATCGACGTTAACAGCAAGGATAGTGAAGGCATGACGCCTCTTCATCATGCATGCGAACGTTTTCGTCCCGACACGGTGGACTACGTCATCAAACTCTACCATTCAAGTCTTGACGTCAACATCCAAGACAACCACGGTCGAACGCCATTCCATCCTGCGTGCTGGTACGAAGATTGGGAGGTGATGAATCGTCTGTTCCGAGCGGATCAGTTGAACGAGGACATCAATCTCAATCTCAACATCTTGGATGAGGATGGCGACTCGCCGTTCCATCTGGCCTGCAAGATTGCGTCAAGAGAGTTCATCGAATCCATGGTGAAATCAGGCAAAGCGGAGGTGGACTTCAAAAGAACCAACAAGTCCAACCAAACGCTGCTTCATCTTGCCTGTCAGAATCGGAATCAAGATGTGGCTCTGTATCTGGCCCAATCGGACCCAACCGCCATTGACGTCAGTGCATCAGACAGCAGAGGCAACACGCCCATCCATTACGCGTGCAAAAATGGATCGATTGCTCTGTTGAGAGGCTTGGTGGTACTCGGTTTGAAGCAAGTCAATGACGCACTGAAAATCCATAACAAGGCCGGCGAGACACCGCTCCACTGTGCTTGTGCGTCTGGCAGCGTCCCTCTCGTCCGCTACCTCGTCGAATCACAGGAAGTCCAAGTCTATCTGGAGAGCAAAAATGAGGAAGGCGATACTCCACTCCACACTGCTTGCAAAGATATGAACGTGCATGTCGTGAGGTACTTAATTGAATCGAAGCGCGTGAATACCAGTATCCATACCAGAGACGAGAACGGCAACACACCACTCCACGTTGCGTGCACCGAATACGACAATGATGTCCTGGAGTACCTAGTTGCGTCAGACGAAGCCAAGGCTATCATGAACTTGCAGAATGATGACGGCAACACCCCACTTCATCTTGCGCTCATGGAATATGATGCAGGAGTCCGCGAACGCATTTTTGACAATGAAGTTGGCAACATCAACCTCAATCTTCAAAACAACGACGGCAACACGGTGCTTCATCTTGCGCTCATGGAAGATGGTGGAGGAGTCAGCAACCGCATTTTTTACAATGAAGTTGGCAACATCAACCTCACTCTTCAAAACAACGACGGCAACACCCCGCTTCATGTCGCAGCACAGTGTGGCAGGGAAGAGTGGCTCAAATGGTTGGACGAATCCAGCCCAGGTGACATTGATGGCAACATTCGAAACAAGAACGGCGACACACCACTCCACCTCGCATGTGCGAGTGCGGAGTATGCGGCTAGGGTCACATATGCAATTCTCTGCTCCAGCAACATGAAAGTGGACGTCAACGCAACGAACAACGATGGCAACACGCCCCTCCATTTCGCATTCGAAAATAGGCGCAGGGAGCTTTTCACTGTGCTGCGCTGCTACAAGTACAATGGCAGATTCAATTGCAGAATTCAAAACAAGGATGGCGATACCCCATTCCATCGTGCTTGCACAAACCACGAGCATGTTTGCGGCACCCCAAAGATGGAGCTCACAAGACTCTACGACTTAATCAAAACCGAGATCGTGCCCAATCACAATCTGGATCAGGCTTGCATCATCCAAAGAGGAGATGTGATGGACCGCTTGATCACAATGGCTCAGCCATTGGCGAACATCCAGAACAAGGCTGGCAACACCCCACTGCACAATGCATGCGAGCACGGCCTTGACGGAATCCTGCAGCGGTTGACTGGACCGGGCGAAGGAGCAGATGCTACGATTCAAAATCAGGACGGCGATACACCCTTGCACTTGGCGAGTAGGCAGAATGGAAGGAGATGCATGGAGTTACTGATCGATCCCAGACATGCTGTGAAATTTGATCTCAGCGTAAAGAACACAAGCGGTCAAACCGCGCGGGAAATCGCGAAGGAGAAGGGCCACAATGGCATCGTCGAGTTGTTGGACGGGGTGCTGGTGCGTCCGGCAAAGCGCAGCAAGCCGAGCTGAGATCGTAGCACCGAAGCCATAATCTGAGACAAGAAATGGCAAATCAAACCAAACTATTCTACTACTCTGCTCCTCTGCCACTCCACTCGACTACTCTCGCTATAGTTAATGATACTGCTCAACTTTATCAAGCACTGTTCGGTTTCTGAGATTCGAATCGCCGCGCGGTACTCTCTCCTTGCATCCTCATCATTGTAGCCGAAGTCATAATTGTCATAATCATCGCATCATCATCATCACGTCGCAAATGTTTTGCTACGTTTTTGAAAGAACGAGCTGGAGACGGATCGTTTTTGCGATGTTGGTGGCGGGATTGCTTCAGCTTCCGTTCCATCTCCAGATACAGATGCAGTCCCATCGTCTTTTGCGGTACAAGAAGCAGCATTCGATTTTCCACTGTCGCTACTGCTGCCGGATGACCCCTGACGTTCATTCCAATTTGTAAATCCTTGTGTATCATCGGAGATGTTTTGGGAGAGCAGGAAGGCACCCAGCGCTCCGAAGTACCCTTCGTGCTCCAAGAACAAGGCCTCCATCTCACCCTTGCTCCAGTAGGAGATGGCGTAGCTGAGTCGTTTCTGCGACAGCTTGTTGCGTCTCAGAAAGTTGCCGACGAAATAGATGCGGGGTGTTTTGTGGAGTTTGGCGTTGAGGTAGGCGACCTGGCCAATGTTGTTGGTGACCATAAGGAGGAGGGCGCGGGCCAGATCCTCCTGAGTCAGCCCTTCGGCCGGATCTTCCTTGGCCACCAGCTTGCCGAAGGACGAGGCGACGACGTGCGAAGGCAGCCCCAGCTTCTCCAGGGCGTCGCTGTTGTTGCCGTAAATGTCGCCGACCATCATGTCGACCTTGGTGGGGTCACCGCGGTATGCGAGCTTCAGGACATCCTCGAAGTCTTCCACATCCGTGAGCAGCCGGATCAGCCCCCAGTACGTTCCGCCGCCGATGGTGGAACCGGAGATACGCTCGTGCTTGCGCGGTCCATCCACACGCAGGATGGACACTCCTGTTCCGATCGTGACGATGAGGTAAGGATACGTGGAGGAGTACGAGATGGCGTCTCTCTGCACCTTGCGAGACCACCACCAATCATCTCCGCCGTCCGCCTTGTTCTGCATGATGGGGGTTTCATCAGCAGATGAGTCATCATTGATGTCATCATCATCGTCGTCGTCGTCGCTGAGGTCATTTTCATTTTGGTTGGCTGTATTATTGAGTGGATCAGTCATCGTGTCGTTGGTTGCTTCTGAAGAGTGATGTTGCTGTTGCTGCTGTTGTTGATGTCGCTCGGACTGTTGACTATGAGATGCTGACAAGCCAGCATCGCTTTCTTGGAATGTCATTCGGCTTACCGACGTTCGAAGGTCTGCACTTTCGACTGTGGTCGGAAGATCCGTTTCCTCCTGTAATTCGTTGCCGTTCTTTGGCGACGATGATGGCGACTTGATCTCACATTGCTGCTGCTGTTGCTGCTGCTGCTGGCGTCGTTGCCGCTTCTTGCTCTTGTCGGGACGGAACGTATAACATTCACCCACCACCGTGCTGAGGACAAACTGCATGCCAGCCACGAGACAATCCAACTCCTCCTGCTTGTCCATCTCGATGCCCAGGAACTCGTCCCATTCGTTGGCGAATTTGTGCGCTCCACCGCCCGTGGCCCCCATGGTCTTGATGTTGAGATGGAGGTTGTTGGCGCGGATGAGGTCGATGGCGTTGGACATGCGGCGCGTCTCGAAGCGAATGAAATGGAATTCTCCGCCGAGCTGTCGCGAATAGAAGGAGAGCTGATGGTCCTTGACGCCCTCGCGGTAGCTGTCCAGACGTCTGGCGAAGTGGTAAAAGCGATCCAAGGCTTCTTCGCGGTTGCGCAGTTGGTTGCTGTGGAGGGATAGATCGACCATGGAACGAGATTTCTTGAGTCCGCTTCCCGTTTCATTCTCCGTTGGTTTCGTCGGAGTTCCTCGCCGAGGTTCTGCAATGTTGTGATGGTTTTGAATACCTTTGATGTCGTTGTCCCTGTCGTTGCCATCATCGTCGTTGTCGTTGTCTATATCCCACGATGGATCGTTGATGGAATCCGCGAAGTGGTTGAGGTCATCGGGGACAGACTCTTGCCGCAGCTGATACAGCGGGCGCAAATCATCATCCGAAGCTTGGGAATGCAACGGCACTCTCGGCTCATTCCCGGCCATGTGCGCGTGTCCTCCTCCTGCCGCGGGCGCTGCAGAGCTGTTGGTAATGACGGAGGACCTCCGGCGTTCCTTATGCTGTTGCTGTTGCTGTACCTGTTGCTGTGCCTGTGGTGAAGATGACATTGATTTGGATGGCGATGTGGACGACGACGACGATGGTTGATGCGAAACATGCGGATCGTCCAGTTGATCATACATCGCCGCCTTGACTCTGCCCATGACACCGAGACTGACGGTGCGACGCCGTTGCAAGGTCGGTTTGATATGATCGGTCGCCTCCTCGTCGGGCACGATGTCGGCCGAACCGCGACGTGCCCGGAGGACCGCCTGCGCCGACGCCGCCTGATGGTAAGACCGCTCGCGAGTGGACAGGTGCGTGCGATCCGACAGCACCATGGATTTGTAATCGGTGGGACCACGCTGCTGCTCAAAGTAGACGAGCTTGGCCAAGGTGCCGCCGACGTCCATGCCGAAGATGCTGCCGATGCAGAAGTTGGATTTGTCTTTGGCATGCACGTCGTCCCGCTGCGGTTGTGCGGCATCGTCGCGTTCCTGCGTCGAGGACAGGGAGGACAGCGACGCTGTGGATTGGCTGCCGTGCATCGCATCGCCATCCCCGTTGACGCCCTGGAAGACGCTGTTGACCTTCTTGCGTATGGTCTCCCACGGCCAATGCGATCTGCGCGGCAGCTCTCCGATCCTGGACTTGATATCATCCACGCTCTTCATCCACCAGGTGGTGTTGTCGCCATCGCTGAGGACTTCCGCAGTGACTTCATCCTCCTCCGTCTGTCCGTGGCTGAGCTGCTCTTCGATCCCCTGACGGACTTTGCGCTGCAGCTGCGCACCGAACCAGGCCAGCGAGACCGTGGCTGCGCCTGCCGCAAAGGAGATGAGGCAGGGGATCAGGATGTTGCTCGCGCTGCCATTGCCGCCGCTGTAGCTGTCGCTGCTATCCTCAAAAGACTGTCAATATGCATAGTAGTTATCTATGCATATTGACAGCTGCCATCCTTCCTTACACTCCCAAACCCATCAAGAGCGATCAGATGCGTTGGCTGATCTGCAATGGCGTACTCGAATACTCCCCGATCTCGAACAGCTCTTCCACGGCACACACTCTTGATGATATCCATTTGTGATCCAATGGCCGCCCCCGAGTGTCGCGATGGCGGTGATGACGGCGATGATGACGGCGATGATGGCGACGATGGTGATGGCCACGTCTCTCGTGGTTGTGTTGAGTGATGTCAATGGATCGTGGATTTGGACAACGTGGATTGATCTTGCTTACGGGACTGAACAAAAAGATATCATTCGTGATTGACGAAACGTTTGTGTTTGTGGTCAGTCTGCGGACGACCTGCAGACCGCGTTCAATCCAATTGCGATAGGTAAGACCCAGGTGAGCGAGTCGACCAATCGTTTGAAATGGACATTCCAACTGTTGATCTGAGACACTGTATCCAAAGCAAGCACATATTTGTGATCCTTAGAACCTCTCTATAGCTCATTATCCGTTACAGTTGTAAGATAGGTCCAATATTAAGTATTATGGATCCATCTATGCAAACATAGCAGTCACATGCTGTACATCACACATCCGCCCACAAATTCCCAGCAGCGAAGTGCCACAGAACTCCCACCACGAACAAAAGTGCAACTAAACCTGAGAGGGAGAGAGAGTGCTCTCGTTTTGTTGATGTGATCTCACACACGCTGCACGGAAGTGCTTCGTCGTCCACAACCCCAAGGAAGGAGCCAACGAGGGAAGTGGCTGTAAACAACACAAGACATTCTGCGCGTCGGTGATCTCTCATCATATCGCCAGCAGGAGCAGACGGGTGAAACTGCTCTTCCTTTTCCGGCTCATAGTATAGATCGTCCAAGTACTTCGCAGCCACCTTCACTCCCCCGCGAAGCGCGCATGCATCCACCGCTCCCTACCGTTCACGCACCAGGGCTATCTTCCACATCCGACCCAAGTAAGTGATGCTTGCCGCTTGCTCCTGCATAATAGTTGATTCACTTGTTGGCTGGCTGCGCCTTGGGATGGTTCCGACAGACAGACATACAGCGCAAGGAATGATCCATCATCGTCAAGGCTAACACCGATGTCTCGCTTCACGCATTCGCTCACTCCATGCAAACACAACGCCATTAGGTACTGCGCAAGAATGTCAGATCCCCCCCAAGCTCCGCACGATGCAGGTCAGAAAGGAGATCTTGAGACGACCCACCCCATCTTCAAAGCAGACCAACCGAAGCATCCTGTCGATGTCGCTATACGGGATATGTGTGGAAGAACATCGCTAGCGAGAGCCTGCTACAGCGGAGACATTGATGCGGTCAAACGTCACATCGAAGTGAGCCCATTGCCAGTCAACGGTAACCTGACAGACAACGACGGGAACACGCTGCTGCATGCTGCTTGCTGTCGCGGCGATGTCAGCATCGTGGCATACTTGGCCGAATCGCCTCAAGTTCATGTCGATGCCAACACAAGAAACAACGGTGGGCAAACGCCGTTGCACATCGCGTGCGAAAAGCGGTCTTGCGCTCTCATCGAGTACCTCTGCCAAACGGACCATCTTCACATCGACCAGTTTGTCCGCGATAATCGTGGCAACATGCCGATTCACATCGCTTGTTGGCGCAACCATGTGCGAGCGATGGAGTTGCTGGCGCAAGCCGATCCAAGCAACACAGTCTGCAACGCAACAGGGTGCCAGAATCAGACGCTCCTCCACTTTGCATGCATCCGCGGTGGAACCTCCGTCCTGGACTACCTCGCCACCTCGAAGCTAGTCAATATCGACGTTAACAGCAAGGATAGTGAAGGCATGACGCCTCTTCATCATGCATGCCAACGTTTTCGTCCCGACACGGTGGACTACGTCATCAAACTCTACCATTCAAGTCTTGACGTCAACATCCAAGACAACCACGGTCGAACGCCATTCCATCCTGTGTGCTGGTACGAAGATTGGGAGGTGATGAATCGTCTGTTCCGAGCGGATCAGTTGAACGAGGACATCAATCTCAATCTCAACATCTTGGATGAGGATGGCGACTCGCCGTTCCATCTGGCCTGCAAGATTGCGTCAAGAGAGTTCATCGAATCCATGGTGAAATCAGGCAAAGCGGAGGTGGACTTCAAAAGAACCAACAAGTCCAACCAAACGCTGCTTCATCTTGCCTGTCAGAATCGGAATCAAGATGTGGCTCTGTATCTGGCCCAATCGGACCCGACCGCCATTGACGTCAGTGCATCAGACAGCAGAGGCAACACGCCCATCCATTACGCGTGCGAAAATGGATCGGTTGCGCTGTTGAGAGGCTTGGTGGTACTCAGTTTGAAGCAAGTCAATGACGCACTCAAAATCCATAACAAGGCCGGGGAGACACCGCTCCACTGTGCTTGCGCGTCTGGCAGCGTCCCTCTCGTCCGCTACCTCGTCGAATCACAGGAAGTCCAAGTCTATCTGGAGAGCTATGATGAGGAAGGCAATACTCCACTCCACACTGCTTGCAAAGATATGAACGTGCATGTCGTGAGGTACTTAATTGAATCGAAGCGCGTGAATACCAGTATCCATACCAGAGACGAGAACGGCAACACACCACTCCACGTTGCGTGCACTCAATACGACAATGATGTCCTGGAGTACCTAATCGCGTCAGACAAAGCCAAGGCTATCATCAACTTGCAGAATGATGACGGCAACACCCCGCTTCATCTTGCGCTCATGGAATATGATGCAGGAGTCAGCAAACGCATGCTTGACAATGCAGTTGGCAACATCAACCTCACTCTTCAAAACAACGACGGCAACACGGCGCTTCATATCGCAGCACAGCGTGGCAGGGAAGAGTGGCTCAAATGGTTGGACGAATCCAGCCCAGGTGATATTGATGGCAACATTCGAAACAAGAACGGTGACACACCACTCCACCTCGCATGTGCGTGTGCGGTGTATGCGGATAGGGTCACGTACGCAATTCTCTGCTCCAGCAACATGAAAGTGGATGTCAACGCAACGAACAACGATGGCAACACGCCCCTCCATTTCGCATTCGAAAATGGGCGCAGGGAGCTTTTCACTGTGCTGCTCTGCTACAAGTACAATGGCAGATTCAATTGCAGAATTCAAAACAAGGATGGCGATACCCCATTCCATCGTGCTTGCACAAACCACGCGCATGTTTGCGGCACCCCAAAGATGGAGCTCACAAGACTCTATGACCTAATCCGAACCGAGATCGTGCCCAATCACAATCTGGATCAGGCTTGCATCATCCAAAGAGGAGATGTGATGGACCGCTTGATCACAATGGCTCAGCCATTGGCAAACATCCAGAACAAGGCTGGCAACACCCCACTGCACAACGCATGCGAGCACGGCCTTGACGGAATCCTGCAGCGGTTGACTGGACCGGGCGAAGGAGCAGATGCTACGATTCAAAATCAGGACGGCGATACACCCTTGCACTTGGCGAGTAGGCAGAATGGAAGGAGATGCATGGAGGTACTGATCGATCCCAGACATGCTGTGAAATTTGATCTCAGTGTAAAGAACACAAGCGGTCAAACCGCGCGGGAAATCGCGAAGGAGAAGGGCCACAATGGCATCGTCGAGTTGTTGGACGGGGGTGCTGGTGCGTCCGGCAAAGCGCAGCAAGCCGAGCTGAGATCATAGCACCGAAGCGACAATCTGAGACAAGAAATGGCAAATCAAACCAAACTATTCTACTACTCTGCTCCTCTGCCACTCCACTCGACTACTCTCGCTATAGTCAATGATACTGCTCAACTTTATCAAGCACTGTTCGGTTTCTGCAATTCGAATCGCCGCGCGGTACTCTCTCCTTGCATCCTCATCATTGTAGCCGAAGTCATAATTGTCATAATCATCGCATCATCATCATCACGTCGCAAATGTTTTGCTACGTTTTTGAAAGAACGAGCTGGAGACGGATCGTTTTTGCGATGTTGGTGGCGGGATTGCTTCAGCTTCCGTTCCATCTCCAGATACAGATGCAGTCCCATCGTCTTTTGCGGTACAAGAAGCAGCATTCGATTTTCCACTGTCGCTACTGCTGCCGGATGACCCCTGACGTTCATTCCAATTTGTAAATCCTTGTGTATCATCGGAGATGTTTTGGGAGAGCAGGAAGGCACCCAGCGCTCCGAAGTACCCTTCGTGCTCCAAGAACAAGGCCTCCATCTCACCCTTGCTCCAGTAGGAGATGGCGTAGCTGAGTCGTTTCTGCGACAGCTTGTTGCGTCTCAGAAAGTTGCCGACGAAATAGATGCGGGGTGTTTTGTGGAGTTTGGCGTTGAGGTAGGCGACCTGGCCAATGTTGTTGGTGACCATAAGGAGGAGGGCGCGGGCCAGATCCTCCTGAGTCAGCCCTTCGGCCGGATCTTCCTTGGCCACCAGCTTGCCGAAGGACGAGGCGACGACGTGCGAAGGCAGCCCCAGCTTCTCCAGGGCGTCGCTGTTGTTGCCGTAAATGTCGCCGACCATCATGTCGACCTTGGTGGGGTCACCGCGGTATGCGAGCTTCAGGACATCCTCGAAGTCTTCCACATCCGTGAGCAGCCGGATCAGCCCCCAGTACGTTCCGCCGCCGATGGTGGAACCGGAGATACGCTCGTGCTTGCGCGGTCCATCCACACGCAGGATGGACACTCCTGTTCCGATCGTGACGATGAGGTAAGGATACGTGGAGGAGTACGAGATGGCGTCTCTCTGCACCTTACGAGACCACCACCAATCATCTCCGCCGTCCGCCTTGTTCTGCATGATGGGGGTTTCATCAGCAGATGAGTCATCATTGCTGCCATCGTCGTCGTCGTCGTCGTCGTCGTTGTCGCTGAGATCATTTTCATTTTGGTTGGCTGTATTATTGAGTGGATCAGTCGTCGTGTCGTTGGTTGCTTCTGAAGAGTGATGTTGCTGTTGTTGTTGCTGCTGTTGCTGCTGTTGCTGCTGCTGCTGTTGACTATGAGATGCTGACAAGCCAGCATCGCTTTCTTGGAATGTCATTCGGCTTACCGACGTTCGTAGGTCTGCACTTTCGACTGTGGTCGGAAGATCCGTTTTCTCCTCTAAGTCGTTGCCGTTCTTTGGCGATGATGATGGCGACTTGATCCCACCACACTGCTGCTGCTGCTGCTGGCGTCGTTGCCGCTTCTTGCTCTTGTCGGGACGGAACGTATAACATTCACCCACCACCGTGCTGAGGACAAACTGCATGCCAGCCACGAGACAATCCAACTCCTCCTGCTTGTCCATCTCGATGCCCAGGAACTCGTCCCATTCGTTGGCGAATTTGTGCGCTCCACCGCCCGTGGCCCCCATGGTCTTGATGTTGAGATGCAGGTTGTTGGCGCGGATGAGGTCGATGGCGTTGGACATGCGGCGCGTCTCGAATCGAATGAAATGGAATTCTCCGCCGAGCTGTCGCGAATAGAAGGAGAGCTGATGGTCCTTGACGCCCTCGCGGTAGCTGTCCAGACGTCTGGCGAAGTGGTAAAAGCGATCCAAGGCTTCTTCACGGTTGCGCAGTTGGTTGCTGTGGAGGGATAGATCGACCATGGAACGAGATTTCTTGAGTCCGCTTCCCGTTTCATTCTCCGTTGGTTTCGTCGGAGTTCCTCGCCGAGGTTCTGCGTTGTTGTGATGGTTTTGAATGCCTTTGACGTCGTTGTCCCTGTCGTTGCCATCATCGTCGTTGTCGTTGTCTAAATCCCACGATGGATCGTTGATGGAATCCGCGAAGTGGTTGAGGTCATCGGGGACAGACTCTTGCCGCAGCTGATACAGCGGGCGCAAATCATCATCCGAAGCTTGGGAGTGCAACGGCACTCTCGGCTCATTCCCGGGCATGTGCGCGTGTCCTCCTCCTGCCGTGGGCGCTGCAGAGCTGTTGGTAATGACGGAGGACCTCCGGCGTTCCTTATGCTGTTGCTGTTGCTGTACCTGTTGCTGTGCCTGTGGTGAAGATGACATTGATTTGGATGGCGATGTGGACGACGACGACGACGGTTGATGCGAAAGATGCGGATCGTCCAGTTGATCATACATCGCCGCCTTGACTCTGCCCATGACACCGAGACTGACGGTGCGACGCCGTTGCAAGGTCGGTTTGATATGATCGGTCGCCTCCTCGTCGGGCACGATGTCGGCCGAACCGCGACGTGCCCGGAGGACCGCCTGCGCCGACGCCGCCTGATGGTAAGACCGCTCGCGAGTGGACAGGTGCGTGCGATCCGACAGCACCATGGATTTGTAATCGGTGGGACCACGCTGCTGCTCAAAGTAGACGAGCTTGGCCAAGGTGCCGCCGACGTCCATGCCGAAGATGCTGCCGATGCAGAAGTTGGATTTGTCTTTGGCATGCACGTCGTCCCGCTGCGGTTGTGCGGCATCGTCGCGTTCCTGCGTCGAGGACAGGGAGGACAGCGACGCTGTGGATTGGCTGCCGTGCATCGCATCGCCATCCCCGTTGACGCCCTGGAAGACGCTGTTGACCTTCTTGCGTATGGTCTCCCACGGCCAATGCGATCTGCGCGGCAGCTCTCCGATCCTGGACTTGATATCATCCACGCTCTTCATCCACCAGGTGGTGTTGTCGCCATCGCTGAGGACTTCCGCAGTGACTTCATCCTCCTCCGTCTGTCCGTGGCTGAGCTGCTCTTCGATCCCCTGACGGATTTTGCGCTGCAGCTGCGCACCGAACCAGGCCAGCGAGACCGTGGCTGCGCCTGCCGCAAAGGAGATGAGGCAGGGGATCAGGATGTTGCTCGCGCTGCCATTGCCGCCGCTGTAGCTGTCGCTGTTATCCTCAAAAGGCATCATCTTCGTTGGGGAGACTATGCCATCAGCCATCCCTGGCTGCAATACTCTATTGCTTGCTGGTATCGTCTGAGCACCAGCACCAGCAAAAGCACCAGTACCGACAGCGCCACCAACCCCAGAACCAGTAGCAGTGATGCCGAAGCAGATTGAAATGGAGATTGAAACAGAGCACAGCACAGCAGGACAAGAAGAATTGCGAACGCGGCAGCTGTCGAAGACGGAATCGTGATACGCAAATCCATGCAGCACCTGAAGAAGTCCTTCTGTTTTTGCTTCTCAATCATGCACTTTGTCCATTTGCTGCCTTCTGTCTCTCTCTCTCTCTCTCTCTCTTGTTGCTCTGCTCGACTCCGCTACTTCCATGTGGAGATACCTCTCCGCTATGTTACGAGCGATGGCTCCCTGTGTCTCTCGCTCCAACCAACGATCCAACAGGACGTGAGTATGGACAGATACCGTGCGAGCTGCGGGTTGCAGGTGCGGACAGGAATGGACAGATGCAAACCGCCCAAAAGGAAACTTCCACGGCGCGTCGCGTTGCGTTGTGTTGATGTCGGTCGTGTCAACGAGAATTCGGTCGGAGCTGCTCCCACAGTCGCAGCGCCTTTTGGTTGGTGGGAATACGTCATGCGGGATTCAATGTGCACTGTCATGCGACATGACGTAGAATGACGTCATGCTTGATCGCGTCATGTTAGAGCAGCATGGACTGGCTGCGGTCAACTTCAACTCGAACCATTCTTCGTTGACAACACACTAGTATCAGTCAAGCTAGAGGTATGCGAACAAATCGGAATCCAAACACGGAAATGACCAACACGAAGATCAACCACAAACATGCACATCTCTGGCAGAACACAACACAACACAAACAGTGGCAACATCAACAGATCTGCACACCACAAACCACTTCCATTGATTCCACCCGGACCCGTCTCCAAGTCCAAACCATTCATCCTGGCAGAGCATCTACAATAGTTCATATAAAACCGTACAATACATCCATACGAGGAGAGAGGACTCAACCTTTCTGATACCCATATTGGTACATCGCACAGCCGCAGCTGTCCAAGCCTCAACTCAACAACAAAGAGCAGATCGTTGCGAGTACGGATCGCCGTCGACGCAGCATGGATCCCTCCTTCCCACGACCTTTCGACCCACACAGCGACTGGCTTTCGCGCAGGCGCATGCGCAGGCGCATGTGAGTGCACTACTTGTACTCGCACTTGCCCTTGTGCTGGCGTCTCCCGAAGTGGATGCGTACATGTGCCAACACATGAATACGTGGTAGCTGCGTGGCTGCGTGGCTGCGGGGATGGTGGTAGCCTCCCTTGCATGAACGACTTGATGTTGACCTTCCTGTCTGAGAACCAGTATTACCATTTGTTCCCCTGCCTCTTGATCGCACCTGTGTGCATTTTTACTCGTACATGTGAACCCACAGGCTGAGCGCACATGGCACTGCCATCTGCTTCTACTTGCCATACACTCACATCGACGCAACCCACCCTCTCTTCCTCTCTCTCTCTTCCATCCAACTCTGAATGAATCCGCTGGGGCACATTATCTATTCTACGATGCAATCATAATGAAACTGGAATGGAAACAGTGATGACCCCAATGACAGATGGCTTGTGCGATTGTACAAAGCATGCGATTGGAACAACTTGGCATTGGTGCAGACCTTGGTCGAATCATGCAAGGAGGGCACGCTTTGCGGTATTGTGCACGAACTTAGAGATACACCACTCCATCGTGCTTCCCATCAGGGAAACATGGCCATTGTGAAGTACTTGGTGGAGTCTGATCGAATCAAGGTGGATGTCAACCTCCAGGATCACTTTGGAATGACAGCAATCCATCGTGCTTGCTGTAAAGGATACACGGATATCGTGAAGTATCTGATGGAATCCGACCGCGTTCACGTGGATTTCAACATTCCAGACTGGGACGGCAATACGCCAATTCACATTGCATCCAAGCGTGGACACAGAGATACCATTGAGTACTTCATGCAATCTGATCGAAGCGATGTGGATGTCAATGCCCGAAACAACAAAGGGCAGACATTGCTCCATCTCGCTTGCAGGAGCGGAAAGAGAAATCTTGTTGAGTACTTGATGGAATCTGATCGAATCCACTTCATCATGGATGATACCGATGGCAACAGCTTACTCCACCATGCCTGCGAAGAAGGACACATCGATGTGCTGAAGTACCTGGTGCAATGTCCCCAAGTTGATGCCGCTGCCAACATCAACAAGCAGAACAACAAAGGTGACACGCCTTTGTATGCAGCATGTCGGAGGATGGAGATCAGCTGCGTTCGATACCTGGTGGAATCAGATGATATCAGTGACAATGTCAATCTCAACATTTGCAACAGTGATGGTGATACACTTCTCCACCAGGCTTGTTACACACGCCTGCGTGGTTCTGAGGATATGATTGCGTATCTGGTCCATTGCGGCAAAATCGACACAGACAACCACATTCGCACCCAAAACAATGACAGTGACACACCATTGCATCGCCTTTGCTTTTACGGTGACTCTGACCTCTTACCTTGCTTGAAGCAGTTGCTGGAAGAATACCAACCCAACAATGACAACAACAAAGACAACAGCAACAGCGAGTTGAGTATCGATGAATTATTCAAGATTCAAAACAGGTGGGGGAATACACCTCTCCATGTTGCATGCGAGCATCAGGAACACGACGCCATTGATTACCTGCTCCAGTCGTCGAAGACCAACAGCAGCTTCAACACCCAGAACAATGACGGTGACACACCTGTGCACCTCGCCTTCCACAGAGGCGTTTTCTTTCCGTTGGGTGACGCCACCAGACTCACCCACCTCTTCGAGTTCATCCAACAGCAACTCATCCCCACCACCAACCTCAGCGATCTCTCCCATCTCAACAATCGTGTGGGAGATACAGTCATCACCAAACGATTGATAGAAGAGGCCAAACCAATTGCAAACATCCAGAATCGTGCTGGCAACACGCTTCTCCATCTTGCATGCATGAACAAGGACAGTGAAATGTCCACCCTTCAGCAGTTGGTGGGACATGACTCAGTGGATGCAACACTTCAGAATTGTAATGGTGATACTCCATTGCATTGCATCTGCTGCGCCGACACTGATGCCGGAAGCGATACCGGAAGTATTGGCGAAATCTACGTCTACGGCCATTTCTGTCTGGAGAAGATCAAGCTGCTGATTGAATCAAGCAACGTGACGGTGGATGTGAACATGATGAACAATGGCGGAGACACAGTCCTTCACAGTGCGGTGAAGATTGGTCTGGTGACGGTGGTCGAGTATCTGATGACGTTGGAAGAGATTGATGTGTTCCTGTGTGGAACCAAGCTGGCAATACGGCATTGAAGTGTGCACAGAAGGCAGGCCATGATGTGAAGACCTTGGCTTTGCTTGAATCGAGGCTAGCGACTGCAACAAATACCTGTTGCCAACGTTTTTGGCGATTTTTGGATACGTTTGGATGACAAAACAGAGCTGCGTAGATTGTGGTTCACTTTCTACGTAAGTCCCAAACCAAAACAGGGCAATAACAGCATCAACCATAGCCAAACTCTCCGGACTTCGCTCATATGCATCTTCCTGTACTCATTTTGCCATTGTGGCATCATATAGCATTGACATATATCATCTTAAAGTTTGGTGGCTGCTGCTATCTTGCTCAGCAAGCACTGATACGATCCGTGCAGCACTCCATGATTCACGAATGCGGTTGGCTTGTGGTTGGTCCTCCCCAGTTGTTCCGGGGAAGTGTTCCAACTTTCGCTGACGTCATGATGACGCAACCAATGGAACCAGAATTCTCCAAACTTGCCGCCATGATTGCTGATCGAATTGGCCGAAGATGACTCCGACTGCCATGGGACCACCAAAAGCAAGCATACCAACACACCATCGCACTCAAACAATACATAGGTAGACCACATGGCTGTGACCAACTCGACGAGGGGGCTCTGTAATGATATCTCTTGTGCAGAATGAGCCAAAGACCGTTAAGTCCGGAGACTTCAAAGATGGAGAGTCGAAATCCTTGAAGAAAGAGGCAAGATCCTACCAGGCACATAGAATCCTATGTGTAGCTAAACATATCCTGTGATGATCGGGAGACGATACGAGTAGTGTGTGTGTGTATGTGTATGTGTGTGTGTGTGTGTGATGTGAGGTTATCATGACTCGTCTCTGTTGTCTCTGCTGAGGCTGTGAACAGGGGTTCATTTGCTGCTCTGTCTTGCCTTCGACCGTATACCAACATATCCAATGAAAAGGTGGTCCGTCTGTCATCAGGCAGTGAAAATCATGCCAAGGGGGTCAACAAACATGTCAAGATCACCAAGATAGTGACAACAACAAGGTAATGTGATTACTTGCCTGGATAGCCCTGGCTCTTGAGTTTACATTGATGTGAAGATATGTTGGATTGATCGTCTACAGCATCAAGTCAGAGATTGGGACAAACGGGTCCAAAATCTGTGGCCAACTAACTGCAGCCAAATATCGCCAATTTTTGGGGGTCTGTTTGTTGCGCACTAGATCGTAGTGCAGTACCCGAGCAAACTATTCTGCATCGAACGACCATACTCCATTTCTCTTCACCTGCCCAACTCAACCATCAAGCGGCTGTTCCAACACACGAGGAGCTCATCAAGTTCTCGATTGTGTCCAATAAAATTGATGTTGTGTATCCATTGAGTATCATTTGAATGGTATGATACGAGTAGAGTGTTATGGTGGACAACATGAGAGACTGGCAGGACTGATGCTTGTGATGCGATGTAGAGTATGCCATATGTACCTTGTCACATCACGTCACGTCGCGTCACATCATGCACTCCCATGTTGTACTGCGGGGTTTTGCCACGCCACACTACAAGGTCCCTGCCTCCTTGCGCTCGAAGTACTCCTTCAGGCTGATGCCCTTGCGCGCGCGTTTGGCATCCCGGCCCTTCTTGCTGCTGCTCCCAGATGAAAGCGTCAGCAACGAATCCTCGATGTTGAACTGGTGGGATTGGCTCAGCGCTGCTGCCTTTTCATGGTGTTCGAGGATCAGATTGGGAGTGATCGTCTGCGGCGCGCCCTTGCCGGATTTAGAATCCGCCGCTTCCTTCTTCGCTTCGTCTGGTTCCTGCCCCGCGTTGTCCTTCTGACCGACCTCCCACAGGATCTTGGGCTTCACCTTTCGGCGAGCGTACGGGTTGAACTTGGGCTTGCCGCCGTCCTTGCCGACAGTCTCGTCCTCCTTCTCCTTGTACGCGACCATATCGGCCTGCTGATTGGCCTGGCGGGCACGCTGGTTCACCTTGGCCCACTTCTGGTCCTTGGAGCGCCCGGCCAGCGCCTGCTTGCGGTTCTTCATCTTTGCCACCACGAGGCGCTGCTCCTCCTTGCGCTCCTCGAAGTCCTTCTCGGCCTTGTCCAGGAGCTTCTCCAGATTGGGGAGTTCCAGCGAGTCCGGTTTCGTTTCTTCCACGGCGATGCGATTCTTCAGGTCCTCCACGCGGTCCCGGGCAGCCTGCGTGGCGATGCTGACGCGCGTCTTTTCCGTTCCCAAATTGGAGACGGTCTTGCCTTTCTTCTTGCGCTCGCGGAGGTTGCGTTCGATGTCCTGCGTGGTGTACACGTAGTTGTTCACCAGCTGGTCCTGCACGCGCCGAACTCGATTGGCCTCGCGCTTGGTGAGCACCGATTGGCGGACCGCCTTCATGGCCGTCACGAACTGGCCAATGTCCTCCGACGACACCTTGGCATCGGAGACCAACCGGATGGGGAATTCCTTCTCGTTCTTTCCGAACTTCAGTCGCAGCATCTTATCGGTCGCGATGGGCTTCTGCCCTTTCACTGGTGGCAGGGAGTACGTCGCTGGGTGGGTCGAAACATCCACGATTCTGCACAGACGGTAGCAGCGTTTGCCATCCTCGTTGACGCCGATGAACAACTTGACGTAGCAATCGTTGACAGCATCTTTGAAGAACGGCTCGTTGCACCAGCGCCCGAGACGTCGTCGCGGCAATGTGATCTTCTGGTAGGACAGGAGATCGGCCTCGACGTCGCCCGAATCGGGTTGGCTGGGATCGCCAGAGTCGTGATCATCGTCAAAGCCCCTGTCGTCGTCGTCGCCGTCATCCAGCTCGTCGTCGGATGTTTGCAGCTTGTTGAGTTGCGATGATTTGGAACTCTGCTGCTTCTGCCATGGCTTGAGTGCATTGGCATCATCAAGCTCGTCGTCAGAATCATCGTCGTCGCCGCCAAAGTCGGAGTCACTGTCCTCCGAGTCATCCTTGGAATCCATAGCCTTCTTGCGTTCCTCTCGCAAAGCAGCCAAGGCCTTGAGCTTGCTGGCCTTCTTGCCAGTGGCATCCTTGTTGCGGCCGGATTCTCTCTTGCTTGACAGCGACAATGCCAGCTCTTCGTCGTCCTTGATTTTCTTCTTGGCCGCCTCGTCGCTTTGCTTGGCCGGCGCTGCTGCCTTCTTGCTGGCTGGAGCCTTGCGTTTCTTGTCAACCTTGGCAGCGGCGGATTTCTCCTCCCGTTGTTTTCGCCTACATGAATGCAATGGGATAGCATGGAAAGAAGAATGTGAGCGAACGTTGGCGATATGCAGCAAGGCAAGTGTCGGTGGCATCGTCGTCACGGGCGCAAGTTGTGGTTCTTGCACGCATCTGTGAGATGCTATGGTGGCGCACAAAGAGGGACAACATCATGGAAATGGACGCGATGAAGCACAACACAGCGCAGAGCAGCTTTGCATGACATGACACGCTCGCAACTCACTTGGCATCCTTCAAGGCCTTCTTCATATCCCATGCAGCCTTGCGCTTTTCGAACCGATCCGCCAAGATGGCCTCACGTTCCACTTCGGTGAGACTATCGAGATACTTTTGGTCTTCATCATCTTTGACAAGCGTTTGCGTGTCAAACTTGTCCATGTCCAATTCCATCTCTTCGTCAGATGATTCATCCATGTCATCATCGTCGTCGTCATCATCCGCATCACCGATAGCCTCTTCTTCCTCCTCATCGTCATGATCAAAGTCATCGTCGTCATCATCATCGTCTTCGTCATCATCAGATTCTTCCATGGCGTCAGACTCGACGACCTTTGTCGATGCACGTCGTGTGGGAGCCTTCTTCGCAGGGGCCTTCTTTTTGGGTCTGTGTTTGTGAATGGGGGAGGTGCGTTGGAACACAATGAGGACAAGTGGAGGATGTACGTATTACTGTGAGAAGTGATTGTGACATTCGCGAATTGGAGCAAAGTGAAGTGAACGACTGCTTCGACTATGCACTTGCAACGCAGACCTCAAATGAACATCACAGCATCACAGCATCACAATGACGCAGCGACGCAGCGACGCAAATCCCCTTGAATCTCCAACACACAATGAAGATACTCACGGGGCCTTCTTGGTTGCCTTGGTCGCAACCTTGCCTCCATCGTCCGAGTCGACATCCATCTCATCGTTGAAGTCTTCATCATCATCGTCATCATCATCTGGGCCCTCCTCTTCCTCTTCTTCGTCGTCGTCCAACTCGAGGTCTTCGTCGTCGTCGTCGTCATCATCATCCTTCGGTGGCGGTGCTCGACGTAGTTGCTTGCCTCCCTGTGGCGATGGCTGGATCTTTGGCTTCTGGGTGCTGATGCTGCTTGTGGATGCTGCAGCGGGCTTCTGCGGCGCTGTGGTTGCAGTCGTGATGGACGTTCCAACAGTGTCAGGTGGTGATGGCTTGACAGTGGCTGGTTTTGCGTCTTCCTCCTCCTCTTCGTCCGATTCTTCCTCTTCCTCGTCTTCGGAAGGTGCCTGCATGCGCATCAAGGACTTGCCGCCTCCTCGACGCACCACCTGAACTGGGCGTGGCTTTTCTTGTTCCTCCTCCTCTTCCTCCTCGTCATCATCATCGTCGTCGTCGTCATCATCGTTGTCTTCGTCTTCATCATCGTCCCGAGCAGGTGGACGCAGTTGCTTGCCACCGCCACGTGCCGCCGTCATGCGGGAGAGAGCCTTGCCACCACCTCGCACCACGGGACGCACCACCTGACGCTGTGGTTCCTCCTCCTCTTCTTCCGATTCGTCGTCATCATCATCGTCGTCGTCCTCGTCTTCCTCCGGAGCCTGCATCCTCATGAGGGACTTGCCACCACCACGCGAAACGATGCGCTGGGTCTGGACGGGTGCCTTCGGCTTTTCTTCCTCTTCTTCTTCCTCCTCCTCGTCGTCATCATCGTCTTCGTCGCCGCTGGAGCTATCGTCGTCCTCCTGCGGTGCGCGCATGCGCATCAACGCCTTGCCTCCGCCGCGCTGCACCGGGCGGATTGGCTCATCATCCTTCAGCTCGTCATCCTCATCATCATCGTCGTCGTCATCATCGTCATCATCATCATCCTGCTGCGATGGAGGTGGACGCAGCTGCTTGCCTCCTGGCGGTCTGAGCTGCTTGCCACCACCCATGCGGTAGGCTGGCTGCGACGGGGCTTCCTCCTCTTCCTCTTCGTCGCTGTCGTCTTCATCGTCGTCATCGTCGTCCTCATCATCGTCCTCGTCATCATCGTACGCAGGCGGTGGACGAAAGGCCTTGCCACCAGGCATGCGGAAAGACTTGCCGCCGCCACGGTAAAACTGCGGCTCCTCCTCTTCTTCGTCATCATCGTCTCCGGAGGATGGGTCATCATCGGCGAAGCGCCGTTTGATGTTGGGCTGTGCGGTGCAGAGTGTTGCAACGAGTGATTGAGTGAGTGAGTGCATGGCCTCACATGGCAGATGGATCAGCAATGAAGCCAACCTTCGCTCTCCTTGCTATTCGCATCAGCGTTCCGTGGTTCAAGCACCGTACGGCTTTGCTGCCGACAAAACGCAACCGACAACGCAACACGCAAAGCTCATGGACATGCTTACCATGGTGCTGCTATGGATGCCGTGGCCTGCTTCTCGATTGTATTATGTACAATAATATGGTAGAATACTAATCTGGGTGCAACTCTGCTCGGATCTGGGTCGCAGGTATGATATGATATGATATCGTTCGTATAATAGATGGTAAGATGTGGTGCCGAGATCGGCGACAATGTCCATGGCCAGCAGCGTTGGAGTTGGTGTTTGTTGCTGCGTCTTGTGCCTCTCGTCCATTTCGTTGTTGCAACACAACGGTTGGGGTACCACAATCCAAACACAAAATTGATACCGACTCGTGAATCAACACTTCAAATCAGTCACGTTCATGAAAACGAGCCGGCATGAGTGTGCCTGGTGCTGCGCAGGGCTGATCGTCCACAGCAACACAATGCTTCAAAACAGCAGGAGACTTGAATGTATAATTTGTCGATGGAATATTCTCTAACTGCAGGTTCCGTCACACAGCATTCAATACAACGCCCGCTGCTCGCGATCGTCGCGACTGAATTCATCGTTGCTATCTTCGCGGACGATCCCCTCGATTGAGATCAGCTTGATGGTCCACCGCAAGCTGGAATTGGAGGGGATGCGAAACAGCTTGCTGGCGCGTGGGCCGTATCCCAACTGTGGCGGTATGGTGACGACGCGCGTCTCGCCGGGGCACATCTCGTACAGAGCCAGATCGACACCGGGGATCATGTCGCCGCTGCCCAGCACCATTTGGTATGGTTGTCCTGTGCCGCGCTTCAGGGAGGAGTCGTACACTTGGGATGCCGTAGTGCCGGTCAGAACAGCGGCTTCGTACTCGATCTCCAGCAGGTCGCCCTTGCGCGTTTGGATCAGGCATTTGTTGGGGTTCGGTCGCTCGATGGTCTCTATGGAGAATTCTGTGCCGGTGGTTGCAGTGGCTGGCTTGGTGGTGACGCTGCTGCTGCCGTTGGAGGACGCCGGGATGCGCGTGAGGGTGCTGTCAGCTGCAGCGCTGCCTTCCGTCTGCTTGGCCAGCTTCAGCGCATCCATCGGCGTCACCATGGTCTGTCCCATGTCATTGAAGGCGTCGCCGCCAGCGGCCAGATTGAAGAAGGTGAACGTCACGGGCCAAGGACCCGACTGGATCCGCTGCACCACCTGCACCGCAGAATCGTATCCCAGCAGGATGAGGCCGGGCTGGAGTTGCGCGGAGGATCGGAATGGGGCGGTCCCCACGATGTACACGATCGGTTGCTGCCGCAACGTCGCGTCGGCCAGCTGCAGGCCGAGCTTGTCCGTCGGGGATTCGATCTGAACGGTGATGGTGGCTCTGGGATCGAAGGTCTTGCGTCCCGATTGCGTGAAGTACTCCAAATCGACGGCAGCGGCAGTGCTGCCACTACCGAACGGCAATGCGCCAGATGCCAGTGCTGCGGTCAATGACACTGCGGTGCTGAGGACATGTCGTCTGCTGGGTGGTGCTGTTGGCTTTGCTGTTGGCTTCGCTGCATTCAATGGTGACGAAGGTGTTGACGTTGAGCGTCCTTGAAGTGGTTGAGCTTGGCCAACACCTTCTTCATGGGCATGCAGCCTGGGTACGCCTGCGGATATTCCATTGTGTATCAGCTGCTGATGTTGCTGGTATTGATGCTGGCGTCGAACGGAGTGATGACTCCACGCATGCGCTTGCTGATGTATCATGAATACGCACGCACACAGAAGTGCGAGGCAGCATCTGCCCATTTGAAAGCAAGTCATCGTCGACGTTCTCAAGACCATCACGAGGATTATGGGTTCCATCATCATCGCTGTCACCATCACCATCAACTTCATCGTTGTCGTTGTCATGTGGGGTGTCATGTTGGAGGTTGCTGCCGTCATCATCCACACTGTTGTTGTCCTCGTCACTGGCGCGGAAATCGAAGCAAAACGAAGTGTTCTCCGCCAAAAGATACGATTGTTCTTGGTGACATCAACAATGATACTCAATATGTGGTATATCTATATATCGAGACGTTTAGGTATACGTTTACCTTAGTACCTATTCTGATTGCTGGACAAACACAAACAGACAACAATGCTGCTGTCCTGTGACTATCGACGATGTGGTGTCCCATGGTCTGCGTCCACTCTCATCATGCTCAGTAGATCGCACATGCCATTGTATCTCCCAAGAGCACTCTGCCAGACGAGTAAGTCTTGGTATAACGACCACACGACCTAGAGACAAGGCTTGTGTCGACAATCGCCATTACTCTGCTCTGGATGCTGCCCAATGCGGGGAAACACAGACATGATGGAGTGCGGCAAAGACGGGATTGCCCACGATCGTGAGCCAAGCGAAGTCAATCTCAAAACAGGGCGAGCTTCGCCATGGTCGTCAGTCAGCATCCTTTCAGCTGCGTTGACGGCATGCGCGATCCTGTTGATGCTGATGCTGTCCGTCAGTGGGTCCGATGATTGGCGCGCTGGCTGGTGCTTGTCCAGTACAATGCCGTCATTATCGTCATTGTCGTCATTATCGTCATTGTCATCGTCGTCGTTGGCGCCACCAGCGCTACTGCCAACAGAGATCCAGAACAAATTGGACGCCGATGATGCCAGAGATGGGCGCAATCCTCGTTCTAGTACTCATCCTCGTGCTCATCCTCGTGATGGTGCTCTGGAGGATACTTATGAGTGGCGTTATCCGCACAAGGACCCGCAATCACGGAGCAGAAGTAGACGGAGGTTGTCGCTGTCCATGGAGGTTCCCGTTGATAATGCATCATCCATTGGTGCTGATATTGGTATCGAGATGCCGAACCGGGACCATGAGACGCCACCACAACTACAGCAGCAGCAGCAGCAGCAGCAGGAGCAGGAACAACAACAGAAGCAGGTGCGCGTATTGTATACAGTCACCACTCTGGCAGAATACGACACCGGAGGCAGGGCCACCAGAAAAGGTTTCGATCGGTTGCAGCATACCGTCATTCCCGTCCTGCAGGAGAGCGTGCAAGGGATGCTGGATTTTGGATTCCACGTGGATCTCTACCTCGTCAGCCATTACAAAATGAAACCCGAGCGCTACCAGATGCTGCGCGACTCGCTGCCTGCCGAGGTCGGCATCCGAGTGTGGGATGATGCCTCGCCAGTGTCGTACGGTTTCGACGAGAAGGATCAGCTCAAGGCCTTCGTCAACATCAAGGCTTTGTCGCGTCAGCACAGGTTCGTGGTGCGGGATCACCTCTTCGACTACGACATGTTCGTCAACTTCGAGGATGACATGATCATCAAGGGCCATCACGTGCAGCACTACCTGCACATGACCCAGGAGCTGTACCGACTGCGCGAGGAGGCACCGGAGGTTCTGGAACATCCCAAGAAGGCGGCCGCTTCCTTTCACGGCCCCATGAACAAGGGCCAGCTGCAGCGCACCATCCCGGGTCTCATGCGCGTGGAGGTTCTGCTCAACGAGCGCGACTACGGTACGCAGAAGCATCTGGACCCAGTTCCCGTCACGGACCGGCCCAGGATCAGTCCGGCCGCATGCTGCGTCATGTCATCATACGCCAAGTTCATGACGCAGGAACAGGCGGCGGCCGCCAGCGAGCGAAAGCCGGCCAATCCCGATTCGGACCAGCTCTTCGTGTGGGAGACCAACATCAACGCCTTGGGCGTGCGCCGCATGCCTGACGCAGGACAACAACAACAGCAGCAGAAGTACAAGCCGTTGGATTGGGTCGTGCTGCAGCGCGGCCCCAGCGTCGCCGATCCACAGCTGGCGTACGGCGACTACTGGGCAGGCAACGACGGATACTTCAAACAGCAACCGCAGCAAGGCAACGGTGCGAATCGCAAGAGCCAATTCTCCCACCGCCGACCCACGCCCATGAGCTTCTCCCACATCAACAACCAGGGCGGTTGGATGGGCACGCGGCATCAGATCTGGGAATGGCACAGCAAGATCTGCCCCGGCGGGTTCCTGCCACCGTACGAGGCCCCGCACTACCGCTTCGATGGACTGGATGCCCGCAACGTGGAATGGTGGAGCGGTGGCATGCATCTGGCCACCAAGCGCCATGCCTGCAACCTGCAGCGCATCATGAGCCTCGATGCAGAGCGATTCTCCCAGCAGCTCATCTATCATTCGGCCAACAACAAGCAGCGGCAGTTGACCAGCCAGCGGCATAGATTCGTCAAGGTCAACGATCTGCTGGGGCAGCTCAACACCGTCAAGGAGAATGCGGATCGGGTGATGACGAAGGAATTATTTGGTTAAGAATGGGACAGAGTGCGTGATAGTCGAATTCGGAATGGATTGGGATGAAGACTTTCAACTATTACGACTATCATAGATGTAGGCCGTAATAGAGAGTAAACATCTTGTACGAACTTGACAATGTGTGTTGCGCTTTGAACAATCATAGAGCACGATCTATGCATTCTTACCATCATGCTGGTAATTGAATCATAATGCAGCACAATACAATTCTTCATGAACGATGAGATAATCTTGCATAATCTCAATGGTGTAATATCTCAATGGTGTAATATCTCAATGGTGTAATAGCAAGTAGCATAACTATTGATTAATCAATGGATGATTTTATTTGATGAATTGGTCTACCATGGAATGCGCAGTCCATCCTCACAGTTGATGAACTGCCCCGTTGTCTCGAGACTGCTGTTGATGGCCTCGTGCAGAACGCGCTTGGCACCGATGGTAGGCTCGACGGCACCCTCCTTGTCCCAGATCTCCTTGTACTTGGCGGTCATCTCCGTGCGGTTGAATCCTGGATGCAGCAGGATGACTGTGTATCCCTTGGAGCGCAGTTCCTCGGCCTGAAGAGCGCCGGCGATGTTGCAGGCGGCGCGTGACATGTGGTGTCCGTAGTCGCCGCCCTCATCCTTGTTCTGGGTGGAGCGCCACTCGACGGAGCCGGCCTGGCTCGTGATGATGACGAGCTTGGCGTCGTCGGCCAGGGCGCCGGTGTTGACGCAGGCGTTGTTGACGCGCAGAGGACCCAACGCGCAGATGTTGATCTGCTTGAGCTGCTCCTCGAAGTTGAGCGAGTTGTCGGCGATCTTCTCGCATGGTTCGTAGAAGTAGCCGGCGTTGTTGATGACCATGTCGAGGGCGCCGCCGTCGCTCTTGACGTTCTTGATGGCCTTGTTGACGGCGTCCTCGTCAGTGACATCGACGCCGGAGTAGACGTTCCACTTGCCCACGAGGGCCTCGAGGTCGGAGTTGGTGCTGCGGCAGAGGACGAGGGCAGTGGCGCCCAGAGCGACGAGCTCCTTCACGATCTCGAGGCCTAGGCCGCGGTTGCCGCCGGTGACGAGGACGCGACGGCCAGACAGCTCTCCGCCATTGTAGACGGTGTTGATGTCCAGGAAGCGCTCGTTGTTGTCCTCCTGGGCCTTGGCGAAGCGAGCCACCTGGTCGGCCATGGAGTAGAGGCCTCCGCGGGTCTCATCGAAGCCTTCATCGCCTGGGGCTGCCATGCTGAGCGCGCTGCTGCTGCTGAAGGACCTGCTGAAGGATCTGCTGGTGGTGGTTGAGGCAGTATTGGCGGAACCCGTGGAGACAGATGATGGGGAGATCACCCACGCGGAGCTGGATTGGATTGCGGTGGACACGAACAGCGTCAGGAGGGTGCGGCTGTATGCGAACATGTTGTTGTTGCTGTTGCTTCTGTTACTGCTAAGGTTGCTGGAGAGGATCGAGGTGAGAAACCGAGGTGATGTCAACAACCAGCGACGGCGATGACGATGACGATGACTCCTGAAGTGGCAATTGAGGCGGGGAACAAGAATTGTTCTGCTGTGGGTTTGGGATGTGCTTCGGTGGAAGTTTTCTCTTCCGTTCTTCGATGCGAATGGTGTTCGTGTGTGTCGGTTTGGAGCAGAGTAGAGTATCGGTCGAGCAGAGCGGATAGTATCGCAGAGCACAAGATTCAAAGTGCACGAGCTGGATTTGATGGCCGTTCCAGATGCCGATTGCGTCCAAACCTTCCACGACGACAACAACAACAACAACAAGTACGACTATGGTATTGGCGTAGCACCCTATTTGCGCGCCAACGGATGCTACAGATACAAAGGAGGCCGGCGGACATACGTACCACCATCTTCCCTCCTGTACCGATAACCTCTCCGAGATCTTGCGATGCGAACAGCAACCTCGCCACAAGGTCCACATGGAACAAACTGACGCACTCGTCGGCGAAGTCGAGATACTTCATTAGCGTTTATTTTAATCGGCATAATCCATAGTATCTATCTTTAACTCTAAAGGCTATTAAGAATACAAACAATGGTGAAATCCAACTTCGGACAAAATGTGGTCGTGGATTGCGCGCAATTTGTCATCGGCAGAATGTGGAGAACGCATTCGTGGTTTCGCCGCGTCCATGGAACCGTCGGGCCTTTTTGGCAATGGCGATGTTGCGCCGAGGACGCCCAATCGATGCCGAGGCGGGTGCCGTGTCCGTAAAGTACAAGCCACCACATGTTACAGCGCAGCACAACTCGCTCCATGAACAGAGAACGAGGAATTTGTGAAGATGCGGGAATGACTGTTTCATTACTCTCGGAGGTTGATCCTTGTTTGGGTCTTCGCGAGGGTGCTTCTGGCGAAGACCATCTCAATCCGACAAGACGATTTTGATAGTTCGAGTGTGAGACACAGACGGACGAACCAAGCAACCAAACAAGCAAGCAAGGAAGCAAACAGACAACCTGAAGAGAATCTCGGGTTCAAAGCATGGCTTTCTCGATGGATGCTTGTTGCGTTTTCTTTCTGCCGTAACGTCTCCCGAAATGTTGTACGGGGCATCTATTGTTCCTATTCTATTCTATGTACACTCTCCTGCATCTCGACTCGTACATGCCCTTGTCTTGGCAGCCAGAGTACCGCACCAATGCAATGCCAACAGAGTTGAGTGCGGCAGATCATACACAGAGCATCACGCCATACATGTTCGCGTCATGTAGTATTATTGCTCATTGGACAGATAGCTCGGTGCCGATAGGACTTGGCATCCGATCGCACCACCACTCGATGCCCTGTGATCCCAATCAAGCCATATGTACGTACAAATACCACAAAGAAGACCTCGTGATGACTACTCGTAATCAAAGGAGCACGATATCCGCGGCACAGCGTGGAGTGCTCCTCCACCTCCTCCTCTGATCTGGCGTCCCCGTTCACACCATAGCTCGCACCGTGCGAATCGACCCTTCGACACTTTGCGTTGCTTCGCCTTTGCGAAATCGTCGGCCACCTCTGTCCACTGTTCCCCGTCCCTGGACTCAGGCATGCCCACTCGTAGGAGCACGAATACGAGTGGGTGCGAATACACGATGGGCCCGAACACGGCGTTACTCGGACTCTGCCGCAATCTCAGCGGAGGGTGCGTGTCCCGCGCTCTCTCCACCCAGACGAGCTGGAAACAGAGGTGGAATACAATCATGCATTGTCGTACCTATCGGAGAGTGCACGCTTCACAAGTCCGTGTTGCCACCACCACAATCGACACGCGAACCAACCAGTCCACGCTTCACGCAGAAACGAGGACAAATCGGTTGGCGCAGCGAATATGTCTCACATTCGCTGTTTCACCACGATAGTGTTCAGATGCGATGTACCTATCTCGGAAGTCGAATCACATCGGTTGTACCATACAAGCCATGCGCGACCGGTGTTCACGATTACAGCGTCGCCAACTGCCGCAACCAGTCACGATCGCTTTCTTCGTTTCCCACGGCGAACCACATCATCATTGGCCCATCAATAGCCCCTCCACAAACAGACAAATGACGACCAAAGTTTCGCCGCGAGGGCTGGACAATTCTTGATCGTGGTTTGTTTCTGGTCACATTTTTCCCGAAAACCGGCACAACATCAAAACTAGCCAACCAGACAATGAATGTGCAAACGGACGGCAACATCAAGCCGAGAGAAGGAACGAGGAAGAAGGCAAACTTCTACGATATCCTTCGAACCTGCGCTTCATTCTATCCGTAATATAATAGTATGCAGGGGTGTGCACGAGTACGCGTATGGGATGCGGACAGCATGAGAAGAGTGAAGCTGACTCAATACCGATTGTGAAACCGATGCCTCGGAGCTTTCTGAACTTGCAACGGGGGCGGAAAGATGGATTCATCCTGTATGTGGCATTGAAACTGCCGTCGATTGCTCGTATGGTGTTGCTATTGCGTCGCTCTCTAGAGAGCACGCTCGAACCTCACCAAACACGTGGCCCCACGCAAGCCAATGAGTTGTTGTTGATTGATGACAGCTTGGTTGATCAGACGAGTGGGCATCCTTGCTAGCCTCGTCGACCAGTTCGTTGGGCGATTGATTGGCTGATTCAGTGGCAACGTTGAATGCCATCTCTCTCTCTCTCTTTTGGAGAGAGAACGAGAAAGAGAACAGACAATTCCTCTGCTTGAGTCAACTCTACGTGGGCTACTCCTGATGGTATGGATCGTGATAGTACTAATGGATTACCGGTATTTTTGATAGGCGGCTCGTTCAGCCGTTCGTGCTCAACAACATTGATCACTGGTTCTGGTGAAATGCCTGAGACCATGACTGCAGCTGTGCAGCACCCTTCGGTCATTCGTGAGATTTGGTCCCCCGCATCGATCGCTTTGGTCGCTTCGGCTTCTTCGATGGGTGATTGCGGCCTGCTGCGAGTGACAAAGCCAGCGCTTCACCGAGCATCCCAGTCGTTGGGATCGACGCATTTTCGATGGGGAGAGCTGAAGAGTCCAGCTGACGCATCTGATTTGCGTTGGAGGTAACGTTCGCATGTTTTCGTGCGGATGTTGAGCTGTTGCCTCGGTCCTCGTATTTCTTGTCGAACAAATGGAACTTGTCCTGAGCCATCTCCTTCGCCTTTTCCATGCTCGTCTGCTTCTTCCAGGCTTCGTACTCCGACATCTCCCGTCGGTACCTGACCATCTCGACACCTGCTTTGGCGCGATAGTGCTCCATGGTGGCCTTGTCTGCCGCCTTCCAACGCTTCCCAATGAGCTTCGCCAGACTTTCGAACCCGATCTTGCCGTGCGGTACTTTCTTGCGTTTGCGAGACGAGGACGATTCGGAACCGCTGAGATCGTCGTCGTCCGGTGCAATGTCGAGGACTCTGCATCGTTCCTCCTTGAAGAAGATGTTGTACGCCGACAGGGGGCGCTTGGGCCTCTGCCTTTCCTTTTGCATCACCTGCTGCTCCTTCTTCTGGCTATCCAATGCCATGTCGCCCAGAAGGCCGGCAGAACGTGCACTCCACGGCCCCAAGATGCCGTTCTGTGCATACTGGTCGCCCTGCCCGGACATGTCCCCAATGTAGTCACCGTTGCCGTTCCCGGCAGCACCGGCATCTGTATTGCTGGTGTTAATGCTGGCGGCGTTGGCTGGACGAACGGAGCCTCCTGCGCTTGCATCCGTGGCTGCAACAGCATCGCTAGCATCGTAGCTCCCTCCCCTGGTGCTCGATGCGTTGCTTTGTTGACTGAACTGGCTGTCCCTGCGGCTTTGGAACGCGCGTGGCGACAACGGCTCCAGTTTCCCCATTTCTTCCGAGGCGTGATGTTGGTTCGGCAGATTCTTGCTGAAGGAGGTGTGCAACGGAGAAGCTTGCGAATCGATGGATGACGCGAAGCTGTCATGGTACATGGTGTAGCTGCCGTGGCCTTGCCTCCTGTTGTCGCCTGGAGGGTACGTGTTCATGAGGCTCGCGAAGTGATTGCTGAGCTCTTCTCCGCTGGGGATATCGATGGAAGCGATGCCGATGATGGGGACATCTGGGAGTTCGTTTTGAATGCCATGGTCGTTGTGATCGATGCAATCTTGTTGATTAACCGCGGCAGCAACAGCACCAGGAACGGCAGCATGGCGATCGTTGACGCTGATGCTCATGGAGTCGTTGCCTTCCTCGTACCCAAACGAAGTGCATGGCAGAGCGTGCAGTGTGTGCTGCTGCTCCTCCTGTTGTTGCTGTTGTTGTTGCTGCTGCTGTTGCTGCTGCTGTTGCTGCTGCTGTTGCTGCTGCTGTTGTTGCTGCTGCTGCGATGGCGCTGCCGATCGAGTACTCATCAGGAATTGCCCGAGAGGGTCGTGCCAATCCTCAGGATGGTTGATTCGTTCATCTTCCATGGTATGGATTCGATTGAAGAAGGAATGACCTGCGCTAGTCGCGGAACCAGGTCCGATGTTGTTGTTGCTGTTGTTGTTGACGCTGCTGATGGTGATGTGGCAGTCGAGGTTAGCGTTGTTCCAGGTGCTGTTGTGATTGGCATCAGGGATGCTGAAAATAGTGTTGTTACTGCTGCTGTTGCTGTTGCAGTTGTTGCTCCTGCGATTGGTGTTGGTATAAATGTTGTGAGCGGCAAGGCTTGTTGGTGATGGCAGAAAGTTATGGCCTTGCAGCCTTGGATGCTCCTCACCATTCATTTCCAGGCTGTGGCCGTGGCCGGAGCCGCCGGGAGAGCGATTGAAGCTTGTGTTCGATTGCATGACTGCTAATGCTGCTGTGTTGCGACGATACGAGGACAGCAGCCGTACGAAGAATAAAGGTTATTCGATTGGCGTGTGAAGGCAGCGTATGTACCAGTGTGGTGCGCTGTGGTTAGGTGTGGTGTAGTGTAGTGAGGTGTGGTGTGGTGAGGTGAGGTTGCGTTGGGTTGTGCTGTGTGGCTTCTTTCGCGGGGAGTTGTTTTTTGTGGACGGATGAATGTCTGGGAAGGAATTCCAAGAGGAAGAACGAATTGACATTCATTGATTTAATCAGTAAGCCCGAGGATGCGGTTCGGGCTGCTGACGACTGGAGAGTTTGCGATTGTGTGGCTTGTGTCACGTGCGAAAACGCCGATGATGATGACGATGATGGCGAAAACTGCTCGCGGGTACGCGTTATACCAAGGGAACTTGTCGACCGCAGAGAGAGACGGAGGATCATGAATGGGGAGGCTGCTTCGTGGTGGAAAGATGGACAGAATTGAATCGCACGGTTGAGACATACTTATCCTCTGAGCTTAGGTTGCTTTGCGGATGCAATTGCAATTGCATTCGCCGTTACCAGTTTCGGGTGATCTCTCCAGATGTTGCACCAACAGCACAGCTGACGCCGTCGCGAGACAAGAAGATGCATCAAAGGATGTCTCCACTTACTGTCACCTCATCTCTGCCGACGTCCGTTGACAAACGCGATGTTGGGATTGACAACACGTGAGTCAGTTACGCATAGCACAAGGCGGCTCGGACAACACAACCTTTTTCTCCTTCTTGCTGTCCATTCACAAACCGTGGGAGTGTGTGCGCGGACGTCTTGGCAGCGCCCGATCTACTCGCACCACAGCCAAAGCCAAAACGCTCACGACGCAGAAAGACACACAGACGCAACCACGAAACAGACGAAAAGTACACGAGACACCCCATGAAGCGCCCTTGATCGTGATGTGTCAGAAGCGTTTCCGACAAATCTGTCTGAAGGAAAGCGCCCATCTCCTTGGATGGAACAACAGATTTCCCGAGAAAGGAGACCTCGATTCACGAAGACAGAAACGGTGACCACCGCGCTCAACTCCTCGGAAATACGCGTAGCCCCCACATCCATCACGGAGTGGAAATTGACCAGGCCACGTGGCTTTGGGCTGATTCGCTTTCTGTGAATTTGTGAACCCAGAATTTCACCGAAATCTAGCCGTTGCATCTCCAGATTAAGTTTGGCTGTGCTCGATTGTTTTGTTGCCTTTCGTTGCCTTGTCCCGCTGCGTGTTGGTTGGCTTGTTCGGCCACTGTCTCGTGTAGCACCAGTGCAACACCTATCAACCGCACGTATCATGTTCGAAGTTGCTTGTGATTGTCCGCAAGCCCACCAATGCCACGCAATCTCTCTGGAGACGGTATCGTGCCACAATCCGCGCTTTTCAGGATTATCTGCTCCCGAGGAGACAATCAAGCTCCTCGCGGTTACATTCGCCCACATCCTGGTAAAAAAACTGTCATCGATCCCAGCATCAGCCGCCAGGCGATTCATCGGTCCATGTGGAACAGCTTTGCTTCTTGTCTTGTTTCTCCCCCTCGCGAGCTCAGCGTACTCTTCTCTCCTATCCACCCCAGAGAGTGCGTCACCTTGCGCCATCAGAGTCCGACTGGCGCGAGGATTTGTCTGCCGAATCACTTCTTAGACGAAGAGCGTGATTAACACACCTTCATCCTCCACCAAGGGGGAGCAGAACAAGGCTGGAGAGTAGCTCCATGAACTGTGGCGTCGCAGTCTCTGCAGAGTACGGTGCGCTAGCTCGCATGGCGTATCCGTACAATTGATGCTGTGCGCATTGCCGCCGATATGATCAGCTCTGGGAGCGCACCTGTTGGTGGTTGCGAATATTGCATGAGCGAAACTCACCATCTGTACTCCCTCTCTCCAGTACCTCTGGGAACAGCGATAGCAAACACAGCGCAAGCAGCACTGGAGGTTCGAGACTTCTTTTCACGTTGCAAAGCAATGCCGTCTGTGTCTGTTGGTTGTGAACATGGACGTATGGTACACATCCGAGCTACGTACCATACGAGCCCGAGTGCGCGTGCGAGTACTGTACTATCGTCGACATGTACTCGTCTCTGGAGGACATGCACTCCAGTTGTCCACATTATGTAGACACAACTGAGAAAGGGTTCATGTTGCGGTTCTGCGGATGGATAGAACCCACGAGCACAATGGCACACAGGCATAGGTCGTACTCTTGGTCGCGTCGTACTCCAGAGCACGTGACCTTCAGTTCCACCCTATTTCGCTCACGATTGCTGGCAATTGTGATGTAATATTGGAATACAATATTCTATTCTATTCTACAATAATACGATATAGTACTACTCTATGGAACTATTGGTGGAGTGGCGCTCAAGCCGGCGCGAAGGTCCTCGCGCATTTCGGTGAGCAAAACGTCTTGCCATGCTTCTCAAAACCACAGTCCAACATGCCTTGGCCACACGCTGTGCATTTGATCTTGCTCTTCGTCTGCTTCGCGAGAATTACCATCTCACGTTCCTTCGCCTCCGCAAGCTCCCGCTCCTCTCGCTTTTGCAGTTTCTTCCTTTCCCTCGCTCGTTTTCGTTTGGCGGCAGCCTTCTCCTTCTTCCTCGCTTCAGCATCGGATGCAGTTCTTGTGTCAGTATCATCAATGTCATGGTTGGCGTCATTGCCGCCATCATCGCCTCCGCCACTGTCATTGTTCCGGGAAGTACTATCCGTTTTGCTTCCGTTGCTGTTGCCATTGCTCCCAGCGCCACCATGAGTTTCACCGTTTGCGTTATCGCGGACTCTTTTTTCGGACAAATTCGTGCCTGATTGGAACTCTTTCGCCTCGTTTGATGTTGTCACGGACAGACAAATTGTGTGGCGTCCTCCGGCCTTCCGTTCCTCTTGTCCAGCTGCGGTCGAGCGTAGAACCAGCTTGTCCCATTGCTCATCGCGCCAGGCCTCGATTTCTGCCCGTGCCTGGGCGGTCTCCTCGGTCTCCTTTTGGATTGCTTGATGCTGCGCCGAGTTCATTTCTCGCTGTCGTTGCCGTTCCCGTTTTCGCTCGTCACGGCGAACCACAGCCTCCTGCAGAAGATGCTGTCTTGCGGCTTCCAACTGCCGTGATCTTTCCATTTGCTTGCGATGTTCTTGCACGGATTTGGTGCGTACCGCGTCGAGCAGCTGCTGGTCATGGACCGAACGTGGCGTGCTGTTGCCACTTCCATTTCGATTCTGAACGTCGTTGCTATTGTCGCTATCGTTGGCACCATTGCTATGACGGCCGCTGTCGGCACCATCTTGCTCAGCTGCCAACCTCGGGAATGCCTTCTGGACGGCTTCGTAGGCTTCACGTTCCGTGGTCACCACCCTCGCCTCGTCATCGTCGATGACAGTCCAACCCTCCTGCACATATGCGGACGAATCGACAAGCCGACGATCCAGGTCGAATCCCCATTCGGGCACCTCGAGGCTGCGCTGTTCCTGGTTGCCGGCACTCAGGTCGACATTCCCCAAGCGCCCGAGGCGGCTGCGGCGATAGCGAGACCGGTACTGATTGCGATGGTTGTTGCCGTACACGAAGAGACCCGCCAACGCTGCGGTTGCCGTGCTCTGCAGCGTGCCGATGCGTCGAAGATGCTGCTCGCTTGGATGGGAATATCCCCGCGATGCATGCTGCGCCGCACGAATGGTGGTGGTATTGTTCGCAGGCCCAGCGATGCGCACGTTGATGGAATTCTTGAGGTTGAACGCCTCTTCGACGGATAGCCTGCCCTGCCGTTGATGGTCGGCATTCATCAATCCTGGCACATGCGTGGCGTCTCGAGGGTGATTGCTCGGATTTGTGTCACCCTTCGCGCTAGCGCTGGCGCTGGCACGGGCGCTGCCAATAGTATTGCCACTTCCGTCTGTTTCATGATTGTACCAATGGGTCTCCAAGTAGTCATCCAGTCTGCGGCATTCCTTGCGCGTGAGTTCCGTCCTGGTGAGAGGATTCTGAAAGATCCCCCTTGACACTATGTACGATGCCAGCGCGAGGCCATCGAAGTACGATGCCTGTGCAGCATTGAAGCTTGTGATGTTGCTCCCGATGTTGCTGTGGCTGCTGTAGAGCGCAAACGGTGGATACGGCAAAGTCGACAGCGGCTCCAACGTGATCGGGCACTCCTCATCCTCCAACGTCCTCCACCATCCACCTTCGGGCCAATCTTGCTCATCCTCCACACAAGCACAGGCTGCCTTGGATTGCATCTTGATTGGCCACGAATTGAAAGAAGGTATATTATTCTATAATATTGTGTAATAGAATAGAATAGAATAGAATGCAATACTTGCGTAGAGTAGACTGAGACACAGGTACCACGCTCGTACTCTGTCGATGGTCGGACACACAAGAGAGGCAATGATCTCTCTCCTCACAGATCGTATGGTACGCAGCTCGGAGGTATTTGCACTTCGCAGGATCTGACACCTTTCACACAAAACTGGTGGCGTCTCCTCTGCACAAAGGAGGAGAACGAGCAAGGCTTGTTCTTCGTTGTTGTTGTCTGGAATTCTTTGGTCTCGTTTGTGTTTCGTTTCTTGTTTGTGTTGGCAGTTTATAGTCGTATTGGTCATTCACAAACGTGGATTCGTGAGATGTTCTGATATATTCGTCACATCTTTTGTTGTTCGGGTGACGAAATTGTGTGTCTAAGTAGAATATATAACGTCTTGCGTGTATACGTGCGTCGTTTCTCCGAACAGCTGTTCTGCACGGAAAGAGAACTGGGTCAAAGACAGGGTTGGGAGGCGTGAAGCGCGAAGATTGATGTTCCGAGAAACGAGGTTGAAGCTTCTGTTGACACCAAACCGCACATAAAAATCAGCAGAATCGGCCATGCGCTGTGTTGCGGGGTGTGCGTGTGCTCGTCTGGTATCCACGAGTAGATCGTAGATCATAGAGCACACAAAATACGGCAGGGTGCTCTACTCCACCATTCTCGTGTAGTATCATAGAATACATGGCACAACGGCATTCACATCGCATTGCGTCATAACTCAATCCAACTCTGTCCAATACACGACAAGCTACGTGGAGATCAGAAGAAGGAGGATGCGAAGAAGACGATGGAGGTGACATTCGTACACATCGACCAGTCGCTTCCGATATGCTGCTCAATGGCAGCCATCGGCGGCGTCTTCGAAGTGGGAGCCACGGCATTGACGGCGGTTCCGGCCGTTCGCTCCAAACAGGGCGTTGCCATGAGCTACGGGCAGGAGCTGCTGGCGCTGGCAGGGAACATCACGCTGCAAGGCATCGGTTCGATCCTCAGCCATCTGGTGGCTCCCTGGTTCGGTCCTGTGAGCGCGGTGGTTCCTTTCTTCTACTCTGCGACGCTGCTCACCAACATGCTGGTCTTCGGCATCCTCCTCAAGGAGGACTTCACCAAGAACATGAGGGTCGGGACGTACGTCATTGTTGTGGCCGTCATTCTGCTGCCCCTGGTGGGTCCCGACGTTCAGGAGGACCAGCACGTCGGCATCCTCATGCGTCATTGGTACTCCATCGTGTGGTTCATTCTGCTCATTCTCGCGTCCCTCAGCACGGGCGTCATGCTGGCGCTGGACATCACGAAGCACGCGATGAGACGGAGGTTCACCATCCTGCTAGTCGCACGCGCATCCTCCCTCACGTTGAACATTACCGTCAGCCGCTTCTTCATCCTGGGCCCGTCCCAGACCGTGCTCATCATCTTCCTCATCATCAAGGTCGTGTCGGGGGCGGTCTACACCTACGCCATCGTCGTGCAGTCCACCGCGGTGGATCAGGCCCGATTCGTTCCGCTCAACGCCACCACCATCATCCTTGTCAACGCTCTGACGGGCGTCATCGTGTGGGAGGACTGGCGCGTCATGTCCAGCTGGTACGGCTACATGTGCGTCTTCGTCCTGCTGGGCCTTGGCTGCGATCTGCTGCTCAGCGTTCCCCTGCTCAACGCGGATAACCCGGAATTCGGCAGGCGCACGTCCCTCATGATCGTGCGGCAGAGCGTTGCAGCGAAGAGGCGCATGAAGCACCGGAAGACCAACTCCAACACGGACAGCGTCATGTCGCACCTGGCGGGGTACGGCAGCATCCAGCCCATCGAGGAGGGTCAGCTCCAGGATGGGGATGATAGCTTCCTCACGGCGCCGTCCACGCAACATCAGTCCTTGTTCCCAACGTTTCATCTTGACAACCATTCATACAGCAACAATTCATACAACAACAATTCGTACAACAGACATTCATACAGCTACAGTCCGCGCATGGACTGGAGCAGCTACAGCCATCACGGCAGTCTCAGCAACGGCGACCACGATGGAAAGCCGAGCATATCTTGGAATGGATCGGACGAGGAACTGACGGATGGACCGCCCACGACTCACGACATTGAAGGGTCGTTGTCCTACGAGCTCGATCTGCCGTCGCTTGACAACCAGGTTTCGCTCGAACGAATGGAAACGCCCAAGATCAAGGGATCTTCGAGAAAGAAGGAAGCGACAGTGTCGTTGGAACCACGTGCGCCTGTGCCTGCAACGAGAATAGCAGGCGGGCAGGGAAATAGAGAAGTGCTTCCAATTCCGAGTACACCTGCGGGAGCTATACGTATGGATGCGGACACTGGCGTGGAGAGTGACGCGCTGACTTTGCAGCGCGTGGAGGTACAGACGGAGGCTGAATTGGAAGTTGGCGCAGCAGAAAGAGAAGGCATTGATCGGGCCTTGCCACTTCCAACCCTGCTGTCGCCATCCACGGTCGGCACAATAGCACGAACAGGAATGTCATCTGCAACGGGTACCGGCAGCGCCGATCGCCAAAGCGTGATATCCACATCCGGCCAAAGCCTGGAAGACTTCATCGCGATGTGCCGTGACGACGAAGATGAAGAGGAACATGAACATGAACACGAACATGAGCACGAACAGGAACAAGAACAGCACCACCGTCCACATCCACGTCGCGGGTCGAGGGTGAGTGCCACAACTCTGGATGATCCACGCAACCTGCGACATTACCATGCGCAGCAGAGGCACAGCGCCGACAGCGCCAACAGTCACAACAGCGGTAGTCTGAGGAGACTATCGCGTCTCGACGCCTGGAAGCAGACCATCAGTCCGAAGCGGCGCATCGTCACAAGGCAGCGGAGCATGACCAAGTGAATTGCTGCACACTGTATCAGCTGCTCGTGGTGCCACGCTCCTCTAGTAGGTGGTGCTTCGTAGCGAACCAATATTGAGATGTTTCCAGCACAATCCAACGCAACGCAATAAAACATAAGATGATGATGTAATAGTATTATATAATATGATGCAGTTGATGTGAATGGATGATCCCACAAGTGTGTGTGTGACTCTCCTCGCACTCTCGCTACTGCTCGTATGTATTTTATCATTGCTTTGAAGGGTGTTGGGTGATGTGATCTGGAGTGCCATCGGCTCCATCTCAGACGTAGTCTCTAGCCTCCCCCCGATAGGCTTCGTGGCTGTTCTTGGCGCCAATCGTTGGATCGCGATCCACGATCACGAAACATGGCTGCGAAACAACACAACATGACACAACAGAGCGCAGCCAAACCCACACGGATCCATTACTCCACACCTTCTCTCTGCTATAGAGAGTGTACTTACCCACTCCAGGTCGCCACGCTTGACTACTCTATTGGTAGACTTGAATCTATCACATGATATAATACTATTAATATATAATATTATTATATAATATAATACCATTCACTCTCTGCTACTACGACCTACACGCGCGGTAGAGAGACGATGTCATACCACGGACCGGCCAGCGGATCTCGCGGTGGATCACGCGGTGGACCCCGAGGTGGAGGACACGGAGGTGGACATGGTGGCGGCGGCAACGACTTTGACGATGCCGAGCAGAAGGCGGCGGAGCGCAACCTGATCCGCAAGTGCGTGGACTACCACACGCCCTCAGTGATCGACATCACCAACAGACGCTACTTCTCATCGTGCCGCAGCTCCCATGTCCGCAACGCCAGGTACCTGCAGCCGCACTCCTCCCACCTCCGATTGATGGGCATGCCCATCTCCACCGTTGCGGCGCCCAACCCCTCCTCTGTCATGTGCACGTACATGTCGCACGTCACGCGCGCCAAGAACTCCACGCCCATCATGAGCCTGTCATGGACGCCCGGCGGTCGCCGCCTGCTCTCGGGCAACCAGGAGGGCGAATTCACGCTGTGGGACGGCATCACCTTCGGATTCGAGCTCATCATGAGCGCGCACGACGCCAGCTTCCGCAGCATGTGCTGGAGCCACAATCTCAACTACCTCCTCACCTGCGACGCCGGCGGCAACATCAAGTACTGGTCGCCCTCCATCGCGCCCGTCCAGTCGATCGACAGCCACAACGGCCAGGCCATCCACGCCATGAGCTTCTCTCCCAGCGACACCAAGTTCGCGAGTTGCGGGGACGACGCCACGGTGCGGGTGTGGGATTGGGCGACGCACAGCGAAGAGCGCATCCTGGAGGGTCATGGTTGGGACGTCAAGGTAAGTTGTTTGGAGTGCCACGTTCGCACGGGTGCTCTAGCACGATGAGAAGAGCTCAGAATGCGAGTGCGCCAGTGCAACAGTGTGCCAGCGTATCAGTTCACACTTTTGCAGTCCACACTTTGCACAGCGCATATCCATGGTTCGTCGCCTCGGCCCATCACACACTCATTCAGCCATACCCGTTGTTGGTCTCTATTATGACAACGGTTGCAAGCAATATGCTTCACCCGCCGCATCTCACCACCTCCCACCCTCGCTCGTTCGCTCCCTCTCTTCTTTACGTTGACAGTGCGTGCAATGGCACCCACGGAGCTCCCTGTTGTGCAGCTGCAGCAAGGACAACCTCGTCAAGCTGTGGGATCCACGCTCCGGCGCATGTCTCAGCACCCTCTACGGGCACAAGAACACGGTCACGAAGGTGGCATGGAACAACAACGGCAACTGGCTCGTCACGGCATCGCGCGACCAGCTCATCAAGCTCTACGACATCCGCGCGATGAAGGAGCTGGTCAGCCTCAAGGGACATCACAAGGAGGTCACGTCGGTTGCGTGGCATCCGCTGCACGAGTCGGTGCTGGCGTCCGGCGGCATGGACGGCACCCTGCTCTACTGGAACCTGGGTGCCAAGGGATCGGAGGAGCCCGCCGCCAAGGTGCCCTTCGCGCACGACATGGCCATCTGGGACATGCAATGGCACCCCGCAGGCCACACGCTCGCCACCGGCTCCAACGATCGGCAGACCAAGTTCTGGGCGCGCAACCGCCCCGGCACGTCTTCCGGCCTGCAGGAGGAGGAGGCGGAGATCGAGAACGATGAGATAGAATTGGGGAATCACGTCGGTATCGTCATCGGAAAGAAGGGAGCCACGATTATCGGCATGCAGCGTGCCACGGGTACCAAGATGCACGTCGACCAGGACCGCCGCGTGCTTCTCATCCAGGGCACGGCCAAGCAGATCGCGACTGTGCGCAAACGAGTCGGCGCCTTGTTAGATCGGGTCTCTGATGCCGACCATCATCGGGAGCAGTCCTACGGACACATATAGTGTTGTGATGGAATGGGATATCATGTGCAACGCAATGCAATGCAACGGAATTGAATGCGATGACATTGATTTCCGCATTACTTGGGCACTCCACTCTTTTCTGCTGCGCAACAAGGACTTGACCGTAGAGCACAGCAGAACATAATTCATGTATTGGTTTCGTAGTGTACAAGCATTACGTAACATTGCAAACGCTGTTGTATCTGTAGGTAGCTCCCATTGGCACTCCTATGTACATTTACTGAGTCTTCGCATGAAGTGATTGTTGAGTTATGAATTATAGCATTCTGTTCTATGTTGCTGTTGGGCGTGCTCTTGTTGGGTTGTGCGCTTACCACTTGGCGCTTCGTGGCGCGGAGCTTCCGAAGTGGAAGTGTGTCTGTGCTCTCGGGAAAGCTAGAAACCGATGGATGACCTGCTCACTCCAAGCACGCAGGTTCCTTGTTCGATGTTCGTCGCTGTGACGGATACATTGCTCACAGAAACATCGTCACATCCATCTTCATCTTCACAGTGGAAGCCATCGAAGCAGAGCGGCAGTCCGCGGCTTGGTTCGAAGTATTGATCTGAGTTGTCGCAGTACGATCTGGATGTCCAGTGCTCGTCGTCACATTGCCTCGCGATGGACACGCCTTGCACGGCGACACCATTCGATTCGCACACGCTTCCGTCATCCTCCGTTGCTGCTGCGGATGACGTCGACGATGACGGAGTTTGTGGCGTGCTGGCATGGAGATCCATCGACTGTTCGGTGTCACCAGAGCACGTCACCTCCATGAAATGGTTGAGACGCCCGCTGTTCGAGGTTGGAGATGGGTTGTCGCAGACGATCTTGTTTGACCCATCCTGCGTACAAAAGTCGAAGGCCTGCTTCATGTCGATGATGCCTTGGTTGTCATCATCGCCGCAAGTCAATGTCAGAGACGGTGCCTCCCAGGTGCACTTGAAACCATAGTCGGTGTAGGTCCAGGCCACGAAGTTGGTCGATGTCAGTTGATGCTCATCCAACTGGTTGCGTCGCTCGGTTGTGTCGGGGATGTTCAACTGCTCGGAACACCGCGTCGCATCATCAGGGTTGGTGAGGGTGATGCCATCGACAATGAAGGGCGTTGCGCTGTCGCCATCCTGAGGACGAACGGCGCTGGCACACAACATGACGCCGTCTGCGTTCCTCACAGAGCGGGATGAACCGCAGGAGTAGTCGGTGCGCAGGGAGAAGGTGTCGTCACCGACGCCGTTGTCATTCTCGTCGCCGTTCTTGCACATGCGACCAAGATTGGAGTACATGATGGCATCGCCATCAAGGTCAATGGATCCGTTGTTGTCGCATGTGGCCTGACTCTTGAAGATGCGGGCCCTTCCGATCAAGTCGTTATCGACAGTCCCGGTGCATGTGAATTCAACGGTGGCATCTTCGGATTCGTTGGTGCTGTCGCACATTGCGAGGTTGGAGCCTTGCGTCTCGCACGCAGCGTGTTCCCTGTTGATGATTTCAAGCTCGCCGTCGCCCTGACAGTCAATGTATGCCCTTGGCAGTGTGTGGGAACAAGAAACACTGCTGATGGCCACTCGCCCCCATTCGAATCGGTGCGCGGATCGTCGCAACAGTGAAGGAGTTGTGACAGTTCCCGATGTTGGCATCGCTGTTGCTGTGGCAACTGTCGTAGTTGTCGGTGATCCCGTCGGCGCAGAAGTTGTTGGCGATGATGTGGGCGCAGAAGTGGGTGCGGCAGTTGCGCCAGCGGTTGGGTTGGCAGTGTGCGAGGTCGCAGTTGGAGCTGCTGTTGGTGAAATTGTTGGCTCGCCGGTTGGCAGACTTGTCGGTGCGTTGGTGGGTGTGCTGGTCGGCGACACTGTATTGGATGCTGTTGGATTATCACCGATTGCGTTTGAGGACGTCGGCATTCCAGTTGGACTCGTTGTTGGGGATGTGGTTGGTGCTGTTGTTGATCCAATCGTTGCTGTTGGTCCTGACGTTGGTGCAGCCGTCGGCGTTACCGGAACGCTGGACACAGGAGAATCAGTTTGTGCACCGGTTGGCGAACTGGTCGGCATGCTGGTCGGCATGCTGGTTGGTGCTTCCAGTTCAGATGCGTGTGGAGACGCAGTGAGCGAAACATCGTTGTTGCTGGTTGGCGAACTGGTCGGTATGCTGGTCGGCATGCCGGTTGGTGCTTCAAGTTCAGATGCGTCTGGAGATGCAGTGAGCGAAACATCGTTGTTGCTGGTTGGCGCTGTGGTAGCGTATGTTGCTGTCGGCGACGATGTGGGTGCTGCAGTCGGTGCCGCAGTCGGTGCTACAGTTGACTGGGATGTTCCTGACATGGTTGTTGTTGCAGTTGGTGTTGCTGTTGCAGTTGGTGCTGCTGTTGGTGCTGCTGTTGGTGAAGTTGTTGGCACCAAAGGGTCGGTTGGTGACACTGATGGTGCACTGGTGAAATCGTTGGCAACCTGTGATGTAGGAGCAGCGGTTGGGACTGCGGTGGGAGCAGCAGTTGGCGAAGTTGTTGGCACCGATGGGTCGGCTGGTGACACTGATGGTTCGCTGGTGGAATCATTGACAACCCGTGATGTTGGAGCTGCTGTTGGAGCTGCTGTTGGGACTGTGGTTGGGACTGCGGTTGGTGCTGCTGTTGGTGATGCCGTTGGCGAAGTTGTTGGCACGAATGGGTCGGCTGGTGACACTGATGGTTCGCTGGTGGAATCATTGACAACCCGTGATGTAGGAGCTGCAGTTGGTGCTGCTGTTGGTGATGCCGTTGGCGAAGTTGTTGGCACCAATGGGTCGGCTGGTGACACTGATGGTTCGCTGGTGGAATCATTGACAACCCGTAAAGTAGGAGCTGCTGTTGGGGCTGTGGTTGGAGCTGCGGTTGGCGATGCTGTTGGCGGCAAGGGGACCCGAGGCACAAACAATTCTGTTGGCCTGCTGGTTGGTCCGCTGGTTGGTCCGCTGGTTGGTCCGCTGGTTGGTGCGCTGGTTGGTCCGCTGGTTGGTCCGCTGGTTGGTCCGCTGGTTAGCCCGCTGGTTAGCCCGCTGGTTGGTGAACTGGTCGGGATTACAGTTGGTGTGTACGAAGCTGATGCTTGTGGCGATGCTGTTGGCATGCCACCATGTTGAAGGGTTGGCGCAGATGTCGGGAAAGTCGGTGCTGTTGGCGATGCTGTTGGTGATGCTGTTGGTGATGCTGTTGGTGATGCTGTTGGTGATGCTGTTGGTGATGCCATTGGCGATGCCGTTGGTGTTGCAGTCGTTGACACATTGGGGAGCGTCGTGGGAGACGAAGTTTGACCTGGTGCGACATTTGCCGTTGGTGCAACGGTGGGGGCTGCAGTTGGAAAGAGTGTGCGGTCAAATGGCATCGATGGTGAACCAGTGGGTCCCTTGGTGGCGTCCGATGTTGGTCCTGTGGTTGGTTCTGTGGTTGGTCCTGTGGTTGGTCCTGTGGTTGGTCCTGTGGTTGGTCCTGTGGTTGGTCCTGTGGTTGGTCCTGTGGTTGGTCCTGCGGCGGGTGTTGCGGCTGGGCCTGTTGTCGGTCCTGCTGTTGGTCCTGCGGTTGATCCTGCGGTTGGTCCTGCGGTTGGTCCTGCGGTTGGTCCTGCGGCTGGGCCTGCTGTCGGTCCTGCTGTCGGTGCTGCTGTCGGTGCTGCTGTCGGTGCTGCGGTTGATCCTGTGGGTGGGCCAGCTGTCGGTCCTGCAGTTAGTGCAGCGGTTGATCCTGCGGTTGGTCCTGTGGTTGGTCTTGCGGTTGGTCCTGCGGCTGGTCCTGCGGTTGGTGCCGCGGTGGGAGCTGCTGTCGGTGTTGCGGTTGGTGCTGCTGTCGGTGCTGCGGTTGGTCCAGCAATTGTTCCTGCGGTTGGTGCTGCTGTCGGTCTCGATGTTGGTTGTGTTGTGAGAGAGACTGTCGGCATCTGCGTTGGGCTGCTTGTTCTGCTTGCGCTGGTTGATCCGGTGGGCTCTCCGGTAATTTTGTTGTTTGTTGGTGCGCTTGTGGGGGCATGAGCTGGCTGTGATGTCGGCAGACCAGTTGTCACCACATCAGGTGAGGCCCGGGTGGGGGTGGCAGTGGGGTATGCTGTGGGGTGTGCTGTCGGGTATTCAGTTGGTGCGGTGGTTGGGGATGTGGTTGGATGCGCAGTTGGAAGGACCGTTGGCACCACCGTTGGGTATGCAGTTGGTGCGACCGTTGGTTGGCTTGTGGGCATTGCTGATGGCGTTGCCGTTGGGGCATTCGTCAAGATTGTCACGCCCTCATTACTTGGCGCTGTTGGCGCAGTTGTTGGCGCAGTTGTTGGCGCAGTCGTTGGCACCATCGTTGGTCTCGACGTGGGCCATGCTGTTGGAGACACCGTCGGTGCTGTGGTGGGGCCGGAGGTTGGTGTTGCTGTTGGTTGTCTGGTTGGCAGTGATGATGGCGACACGGATGGATGCACGGAATGCAACGCCGATGGCTTGTTCGTTGGCATGTGGGTCTGTGACGAAGCTGGCATCCATGTTGGCGACAGAGTTGGCATGTGGGTTGCGCTGCTTGGCATTGTCGACGGAACATCGGTGCGCGAAACAGTCGGCATCGTGGAATGCGCATGGGTCGGGCTGGCGGTGGCGCTTCGCGTCGGAGAGGCAGTTGGGAGCCTAGTTGGCGCGATGGTCGGTGCGAGTGATGGTCGTGTTGTGGGTCTGGCCGTGGGCGTCATGGTTGGCGTTGTCGTTGGCATCAAGGTTTGCTTGGCTGTTGGTGCAGCCGTTGGTCCACTGGTGTTGATTGCTCCCTTGGTTGGGCTCGAGGTAGGATTTGCGGTTGCACTTGCATTTGGGGAAACAGTTGGCGCATGAGTGGGGTTGCGAGTTGCTCCGCGAGAAGGCTGTGCGGTTGGAATGCCCGTCACAGTTGTAGTCGGAACGCTGGTTGGGAGCATGGTGCGGCGACTGGTTGGAGAGGATGTTTGGACTGCCACAGGGCTCGGGGTCGTAATTCCAATTCTTGGTCCGGTACCCTCGGATGGTGCTGCTGTTGGTTGCATTGTTGGCGAAGCGATTGGCGTTGCGGTTGGGAAAGCCGTGGGATGCACCGTTGGCGTTGCGGTTGGAAATGCGGTTGGGAAAGCAGTGGGATGCACCGTTGGCGTTGCGGTTGGAGATGCGGTTGGAAATGCAGTTGGGAAAGCCGTGGGATGCACCGTTGGCGTTGCGGTTGGAAATGCGGTTGGGAAAGCAGTGGGATGCACGGTTGGAGGTCGGGTTGGTACTGCTGTCGGTGGTTCGAGAGCAAGCTCCGTTGGGACTCCAGTTGGCAATCCAGTTGGCAATCCAGTTGGCAATCCAGTTGGCAATCCAGTTGGAGATACTGTTGGCGCCCTTGTTGGTGCTGCGCTTGGCGCCCTGGTAGGCGATCGTGTCGGCGACACAGTTGGCAGCCCAGTCGGTGTCCTCGTGGGCAACCTCGTGGGCGAGGCAGTGGGTTGGGTTGTTGGGTACGCAGTCGGTGCCATCGTGGGCATCGCGGTTGGCGATCCGGTTGGTGATGCCGTGGGCCCATCAGTCGGCGCGGAGGTGGGTGCCGGGATGCCAAAGAATGGATCAAAGAAGGGCGGCAAACGATTTTCCCTGATGGTGTTGGCATCGGCGACACGCGCATCGTTGATCATGCCGACGTTTGTTGGAGCGGCGTCATCGCTGCTGGCGCTTTCCTGTTGCCTTTTGCCCAAATCGAAGAAGCCTGCGGATGCTGGCTGTGCGAGGAACGCCAGCAAAAGGATCGTAGTCAGTCGTTGCATTGTCAATGTCATGGTAGATGGATGGATGATGGATAGCTTCGGAAGAGGATGAGACGCGCTGGGATGCAATGGAAAGGGAAGAAGGTGGACCTGATGGGTTGTCGAAGGCGCTGCACAATTCGATGATCGGCGCGTCGCTTGATTTTGTGAACTGATGACAGGTTTGATCTGGATGTTCATTCCTCTTCGGTTGATGATTGATCTGATGGATGACTTGTTGATGGGTCTTCGTCCTTGACACGATGGGCATGCACACCTGTATCCTCTCTGTTCCCTTTGAGATCCGACCACCAGACCATCATTCATGATGATCATGTGATGGTGCAGCACGACGAGACGACATGCGATGTGACGCGATGCCATCAGCTGAGAGAATCCACAAAAAAGACATTTCTTCTCTGTGTGGTCCTTTTGTTCCCTGTCCGCGTCTCTCGCCAAATCGCCTCATGATCGTTTGCCTCAAAATGTGAGCAGCAACCGCTATCGCTGCAGCGCCAGTCAGGTTATACAACATTGGTTCATGAATACAATTTCATCGAAGCCACATGGATGAAACATGTGCATCCGACACTCGATTCAATGGATCCAAACCAGGGATTGTTTCGAGACCCGTTCGAGTCGTGATGCCCGATTGGCACGATGTTCTTCGATGGACGAACACAAATCGAGTCGACCCACACGAACGCAACCAAACGAGATCAAACCCAAGACGTGGAGAAGCACGTTGCGCGGAAGGAGATGGTGGAGGCAATTTGCGTTCGTTTGTGCTACACGATCCCAAACAAGAACGCTCCACAGAGCACCGTGCTGATGGGTTGTGGTCGCACTTCACCCCATTCTGATCTCTGGGAGACTCCTCTCTCTGGATCGTACTGCTCTGTCGCACAATACAAATACGAATACAGATATTATACAACATCACATAACATCACATAATATAATATTAATCTGCACGTAGTGCGTTGTGGTTGATGATGAACCCAAGATCGTTGTCGCAGGATGGGCCGTCAAGTCCGCGAGGGAAGCTGGAGGATGAGCTTGCGACCCTCGTACGTGTGAGGAACCGTTTGGCGCAGTCTCCGAATGATCGACTGCCGCGCGTTCTCACGAACTTGCTGCCGAAGATCATGAGGAGGATCGACGAAAACACATCCGCAATGTATTCGCACTCGTACGCTCGGAGGTCGCCTTCCACTGCGCCGTCGGGCGTTCTCGCAGCAGGAGTTACCGACAACGACCGTGGCCGCCAGGATCATGACAATCAGGCAGATCTGGCTCAACCGGCCGCTCGACCAGCTGCCCACGCAACTTCGAGGCTCCCGAACCACGACTTCGGAGGATCAGAGGAAATAGGGAACCTGCACTCCAGGATACGGGAGGAATCCTTCGGAATCCTCAACCATGCGATGGAACGCATTCGTGGAGATGCCACGATGATCTGCTGCAACTGGACGCGGTCGTTGTTGGGCATAGTGGAGAGCAGCCGTGGGGTCTCGTTGACATGGATCCTGTCATTCCTGCAGCTGGGCATCTCGAGGCTGTACGAGGAGTCCATGCCAGAATCCACGTTCCCGGTTTTAATTCGTTTGGTGGATAGGTTGCATGGCGATCTGGAGAACGACACGCAGTTCAGGGCCGCCACGCATTGGAAGATGGCGAGTTCCATCCTGCTGGCAACCATCTCAATCATGTGCGGCTCCCGGCCCGCCTTCGACTTCGACAAGACCACGACGGGGAATGATTTCGGCTGGCATTTGCAGCCCTTCGCCTCGTGGCCGTCGCTGATCTCTGCGGAAGCAGTCGAGGCGGCGACCAGGGACGGCCGGGGTCTGTTCCATCTGCTGTTGGACGTGCTGCTCTACTGGCCGAACTCGTGGGATCGGCATCGATCATTGCATGCTGCCAGCGGGATGTCGGATCTTGGAGAACAGCGCATGACAACTTGCGTACCTCGTGACTACCTCGCCGCCAACCCGTCGCACCTGCGCCAGCTGCAGCTGGCTTGTCTGCGATGTGCCATCTGGCCTCCGAATCAATGCCTCTTGCAGGGCCGGAACCACGATCGGGCGTTGCTACTCTCCATCCTCCTTGCTGCGACGGACTCGGTGCGCGGCAGCTTGGCGATGTCCTTCGTTTCTCAGTCGGAATCGCCAATCCCACTGTCTCTGCGGCCCGATGCAACGCAGATCCCCACACGCAAGATGCCAACCACGCGTCTCCTGTGTTCGATGCCCTTGCTCTCTTCCCTCCTCATCCTTCTCGTCGGGCACCGAGGCGAAAACAAAGCCCTGGACGAGCACATCCAGCAGGGCAACGCCCCCATTTGGGAGAGCGTCCTGGGCCCGCTGCCTGGCGAGGATGAGCGCAACTCCTTGCAGCGGGCACCGTTGCCATCTGGCGTGGCGACGCGGGTGATGAAGTTCTTGTCCGAGCGCATCATGCTGCAGCCATGGGCAGCAAGGAATGCCGATGGCAGTCCCAGCAACATCGACGATGCCGCGATACGTCTGGTGTTGGGGTTGATCAAGATCATCGCGGGGCAGAACAAGAAGAGCGCGTACTTTGCGGTGCAGTTCATGGACGTTCTTGTGCGGCACTTTGTACGAGAACCGCCAAACAACGAGGTGGTCGCAAGCAACACGAGACCAACCAGGCGGAACATGACGCATCACAAGGATGCGAAGAAGAGGCCAAGGCAAAAGTCAACAATTCAAAAGGAGCAAACCCCATCCACAAGTCCTGACTCACAACCTCATACGGACGAAGCATCCGTGCCAGCTGCCAGTGACGGTGACTGCGGCGGCGATAGAATCATTGGCAACAACGATACAACCTCATCGATAACGTCCCTCGTTTCTCGAGCCACCATCGATGCATGCAGGCACGTTCTGCTCGTCGTCATTGATGCTGGCGAAAGCAGCATAGAACGGCAGGTCCAACGCAATCGCAACAGGCAACATCCGCTGGGTGTCCCGCTTCCATTCGACCGTCGCAGGGACGTAGACAGGTTGCTGCACGATCGCCGTCTGTCCCAAAAGAAGTGGCACCTCCGCAGCGACGATTCCGTCCGTGCCCGAAAGTGCGCGCACCGGCTACTCCAGACGTTCGCCCCGGCGTGCCTCGGCGATAAGCAGCGCATCTTTGAAATGCCGATGCTGCTACTGAAATGCGCCATGTTCGAGGAGGATTTCATGCAACCGACGGTAGCGCACACCCTGGAGGTGCTCCTGCCGCTGTACCAGAAGGAGTTCGGCATCGTTCCCACAGGCGCACGAACCGCCACCACAACACACCAGCGACAGCGACAGCACAAGATCGTCCCGCTTCTCCCGGCTCTGCTGGGTGCCATAAGTTCGCTGTCACGAGATGCCAAGATCGTGGCGGCGCATTGGATCACGGATCTCGTGGATGGCATGGATCCGGAAGCAGCATGCTACCTCGCCAGCTATCTGCACGACGAGCCCGATTTCGTGGTCCAACGCATCATTCGCAAGCTCGGGCCATCCATCGCCGAAGTGCAGAAGAGGCTGAAGCAGAGGACGCTGTGCATGCGCAAGGCAGAGTTCTTCAACACGATGGTAGAAAGCGATGCCATGATGCTGAAGATGGAACTGCAATCGCTATGCGATGATGTTGCACGGACGTATCGCATACCGTTGGATGCGGCCAAGTTATTGTTGCACGATAATGAATATTCCGTTCGTGAACTGAAGGGAGCTTACGCCGTGGGTGATGCCTCTGCTGCATTGGCAGCATGCGGTGTCGAATTAGATGATGCAAACATACAACTTGAGGCCCAGGAGGCTGCCCCTGACACCCCTGTATGTGGAATCTGCTACGATGACATCACGGATAACACCCACAGCACACCTCGTGTTGGTATCTCCAACTGCGACCATGTCTTTTGCACATCCTGCACGGCGGAGTACATCGCTTCGTTGGCGCATGACGGCCATTCCAAACTTCTGCAAGCCACGTGCCCACATCACAATTGTCCCCGGCGCATGACTCCAACCGAAATGGCGACTCACAACCCGAAGATGAAGCTTGCTTGGGACCGTTCCTTCTTTGAGCTGTTCTTGCAGAGAAGTTCGATGCACAGGCAGTGCCCAGGTCCGGATTGCACCATGGTCGCGACGTGCGCAACGCCAACAGCTTCTTCCAAATCAAGCAGCAGGGGCACTGCCACTGGTGTCACCTGCACGCAATGCAAGACATCTTTCTGTTTCGATTGCGGGAACGAACCGCACCAGCCAGCAGCATGCGCCGATTTCGTTGAATGGAATCGATTGTTCAAGTCGTCGGATCTGTGGATCAAGAAACACGCCAAGCCATGTCCGGGCTGCCAGGTCCCAATTGAGAAGAGCCAGGGATGCAACCACATGGTGTGCGAAAATTGCGGCACGCAGTTCTGCTGGCTGTGCCTGTCCAAGCTGCGTCGCCATTCCGAAGATCATGTGTGCCATCGTTACGATCCGTTGCAGGACATGGGCGGGAAGGCGGACAGTGAAGCGAGCGATAAACGCTGGGCTCTGTTCGCATCGGATCGGTACGACTCGCACAACCAAGCAGAGGCCTTTGTGTCGGAGCAGATCCTCGATTTACAAGGCCATGCCGATCACATGGAGGTTGAGATGGGTCAGCTCTCTTCACTTCCCAACGCAGATGCGAAGGATGACCATGACATGAACGCCGACGACGACGAAGAAGAAGAAGAAGATGGTCACGGCAGTGCTGCCAGGTCCACGGCCTTGAGCGCTATGTTGGTGTTGGTGGACGCGCGGCGGTTCTTGAAGCATTCCTACGTCGCGACGTACGCTCGACGACACGACCCAAGCACGCTCACAATTTTGGAAAGCCATCAAGGCGCGTTGGAGATGTTGACGGAACGGTTGAATCAGCTCACGGATACGAACCTGCAAAGTAAGTTCATTGTGCGTGGAGAACAGGGTATCCGCAACCACTACAGGGCCATGGACTTTTATCGAATGTCTATCCTCAACTACATGCAGCGCGTTGTTACGGTCATGAACGAGATGCACCACCACCATCATCATCATCATCATGAGGATGGAAGTGGCAATCAATGATATCGGACAGGCTCCGAACGAATGCGTCGATCTCTCTGGTTGTGGTGGTGTACGAGATGGACGCCCTCAGTAAATCCGGGACGCCGGCGTTGGCGGAATCAAGCGGAGTAGAAGTTGCCGGGACCGTGCTCGTCACGTAACCGCTTTGAGATAGCTCGTATTTGAGGATACTGGATGCGATACCGCTCACATGGAATGTCACGATGCCGCATGTCGTTGTGTTGGGGTGGTGTATGATGACGGCGCCGTTTGGTATTTGTGAGAGCTTCGTTCTCATTTCCGACGACAGCGTCGTGATATCCCGTTCGATGTTATCGATGCCTTTCCGCAATGCGTACCTCACGACTTCGCCAAGGCCCAAACGGGATGCGATGTTGGACTCCCAGAACTCGAACCGCCGCGCTCCTCGAAGAGGAATCACGGAGATGGCATCCTGGACCAGCACACCATCTCGGTAGGATGTCGGGACATGCGCAATGGGCACACCGAAGTGATCCACGTGATTTGGCAGGATGGTGTTTGCGATGTCATTCCGCATGTACAGAAACCCGGTGCCCCTGGGACCTCTCAGATATTTGCGACCCGTCGCCATGAGGGCGTGACACCCAATCTCCTGCACATCGACGTCCAGATGTCCCACAGATTGACAGGCGTCGACCAAGTAGAGGATTGCTGGCGTTGCTCCACCCTGCTGTGCATTGAAATTGGCGATTGCAGTTCCGATCTTGTCTACCGGATTGACGATGCCAGAGTTGGTCGGGATGTGCGTGATGCATACCATGGCGATGCAGGATGGATCCAGCAACTCTTTGCGCTTCTCATCCACCCGGTACACGTAGCTGCCTTCCAGCATTGCTTCCAGGACATTCACATCCACAATCCCTGTGCTTGTCGTCGCGCCTTCTCCGATTGAATCATTTGATGCTCCGAACAGCGCCGATGACGATGACGATGCCGATGCCGATGCAGCTACCTTGGATGATGGAATCGAGAGCACGTTCCAATCGTTCCTCGTGGCATAATCACAGACGGCAACAACGTTGGCTGCGTATTCAGCATCGCTGATGAGGATCGTTGGTTTCTGCTTTGGCAGCGACAATGGCGATGATGTTGATGAGGCTTTTTCCAACTCGTTGCGCTTCATTTCTGCCATGGCATAAAACGCACGTGTCCATGCCACCGTTGCGCTCTCCGTCAGAGCAATTTCATGCTCGTCTTCTGCATGGATGAGCGCTGCAATGTCGGTGTATACTTGGCTCAGTTCGGCATGCACCGCGTCAGCGGCAGCGTATCCACCCAACGACTCCTCCAAGTCCAAATGCTCATGTAGACGCCGCAGAACGTTTGGAGGCGACGGAGATGCGCCCGCGTGGTTGAATTGTATCGTTGCTGATTCGTTGGTGGTTGATCGGATGATGTTCTTCTTCTTGCTGGTGCTACCGTTGCTGCTGCTGCTGCTGCTGAATCTGGCAGTGCGAGAACCTCGAGAAGCTGCGCCAAAGATCGAGCCTGGCTTGGAATTCGATAGGAGATGACCTCTGCACCAGTTCCATCTTCCGTCATTGCCGGTGCCAGCGAAAGGGACTCCCAAGTCTTGAGCATGTCGGCAATATTGCTGCGTCGCTGGTAGCGGATGCTGGAAAAAGCATCGCCTGCTGGTATGAGCATCATGAAATGCACGCGAGAAGGCGCACGAGCGTCCCATCTGACATGAGGACGTTGCAATCAGTGCTAGCAGCAGTATAGGCGGAATACTTGCACTTGCACGAGGGCGTGGATGTGGACAAAGGAATCTGCCGGGTCCAACGTTCATTGGGATATAAAGCATAATATGATTGTAGTCGTACTACTATGCGTGACGTGCTCTCTTCAATGAATTATAGTTATCGCATCGGTGTCTTACTGTATGTTGTGTCTTGTCTCTCAGATCTGTCAGGAATACTGGGGTGCCTGCAAGGTGTGCGTTTTTGATGGGTTGTCCTCTTGTGGGTGTCGTGATGGTATCTTTCGAGATCTTTCCGGCAGCGGGTCTGGAAGACGTACGAGTATGCACACATCCATCCAATCTCACATAGTAGATTTCACAAGCTCGTCCGCATCGTTGTGCAAGTACGATCCTTGATAGTCAGCGGCCATCAGTGCAACACTCGTCGTTGCACACGTGCAATATAACACAACATAACATAACATAATACATATTTGCACATTCTGGAGCACGTTCCAATAGAAAGACATCATACAATGGTGGAGTAATGTTGTAAGTGTTGCAGATGTTTTCAGATTCTGATTTTAGAACAGACACTCTCTCACTCTCTACGTTCCATGCTTCAACTTCCTCCACACCTTGCGCCCAAGATCATCTGTGCCTCTCGCACCCAGCAACAACCGTGTCAGTTCAACGAACTGTCCGGGCGTCAGTTCTTCGGGCCGTTTCTTGGCCCAATTCGTCGGCAGCTCCTGCGACAGGGCAAATTCATCTCCGGCGTCGCGGGCTGCGATAACGCTATCCGGCAATGGCAACGGTTCCGCATCGAGCAGCGTCACATCCTCCAATCCGGCCAGCTTCTTGAGGGTGTTTCTCACTGTCTTGCGCCTCTGGCGGAATGCCGTCGTGACGACGCGTCGCAGATCCATGGGATCGACGCCCGCAAGACGTTGACGCAGCTTGGATGGTCCCAGGAAGTGGAGGCCCAGAAAAGCGCTATCGACCTTGGGTTGCGGGTAGAAGACCGTCGGTGGGATTTTGAAGTGGCAGTTCACCTCCGCGTAGGTTTGGAAAACAACGCTCAAGATGCCATAGTCCTGTTTGGCGCAGAATAGATTGTGGAGTACCAATGAGTTGTTGGGTGGGACATTCGTTTCGTAACGATTGAACCACAGAATACCGGTAAAATAGACCAAAGCGGAATGCAAATGGAAGGCGAGATTAGTGATGCTCGCGGTTTTGCAATGAGTTGGCCAATGTGACAGCATGTACTGCTCCATCTTCTTTTCGTACTCAACAACAAACCCCCCACAGTGCAGACACATGAAGTACCCAAATGACATGCTGGCCGACGAGCACAGAACAAACGACGAAACCTACCTTGCAGCACGTGGGTGCCACCATCCGCTGACCGACCTCCCATTGCATGGTGACGGTGGCACAATCGACGGCGCCGAAATGGCTGGCATCGGCCAACGCGAAGAGAATCTGGCTGGTGATGTAGTAGGGAAGATTGCCAATAACGATGAGCGGCTGGCCGATATCCTCGGCCATCTGCGGGTAATCCACCTGCAGGACATCCTGATGGTGAACGACGAGGTCGGGGTACTTCTCACCCAGCAACTCGACGGCGCGCTGGTCGATCTCGATGCACTGCAGCTTGTCGGGTCCGTAATTCTCGTAGAGACGATCGGTCAAGGCGCCGGCACCGGGTCCCAGTTCGACGATGGTGTCGTAGGTCTTCTCGTTGCGCGTGGCGTCCTTGTGGAAGGCGCGGATCATCTTGGCCACCGTGTTGGGATCGCGCAGGTAGTTCTGTCCCAGCGATTGCTTGGGCTTGAGCTTGCCGGACGGCAGCTTCGGTGTGGCGATGGAGGTGGTGTCAATGTTTGTTCCCGTGTTGATGGTGGACGTAACCGGAATGTTGGAGAAGGAGGGATCGTCCTCCTCCCATTCCCATTCTCCATCATCCTGCTGCACCCAGCCAGACAGCGCTGACGCAGATCTCGGAATTCTTGATCTGGATCCATGAGAGGGGATGGCATGGCCAAACCGACGGCGTATCGACCGCGATTGCCCAATATCATGTTCAATTGCTGACGTGCCCCTCCAAGCCTGCAGCTGGGTGCACGGCCGAATCCTTCCTTGGGCATGCCTCCGTGTTCGTTCATCGAATTCATCCAGCTGTGAGCGTTGCCCTATGTGCGATATCCTGCCACCGGACAGATCCCTCTTGTTCACTGACAAAGACGATGGCGTGGACGATAACGTGGATGGCGTGAAGGCAGATGCGCCATTGCCGCCGTGCTGGGCGACCACAACAAGCACGATCAACGTGGACGTCGTCTTCATTGTTAGTTGCCGACCTCGCTTCGACCGAAGGTTGCGTGATCCTGATTGTGCACTGTAGTATAATAATACGGATTAGGGTCGGGTGGCTCACTCTTGTGTATTGTAGGTACGTTGCTGAATCAGGGGAGTAGCCCAGAGTTCCTGGGATCTTAGCTGATGGGTTGGTGCTGATGGTGATGGGTTGGCTCTTCGAATTGTTCTGCGGAAATTGTTGGTTGTGCGTTGATGGCTGACGGTTGATGGTGGTTGTTGTTTCGTTCTTCCTGATACATAAGTGCAGTAACCAATTCATGATAAATAATTTTAATACGTGCTTCTTGTTTCCCGTATTAACGTGACTCAACACGCGAAGAATGAAAATCGTGCCAAGTCACGTGTCGTTCACGCGTCCTTCGAATGTGTGCGTCACCAACACCGAGCTCTCCGGCGACAGCGTCATCATTCGCAGAACAAACGCAGCGACAATGGCGATGTTGGGAGCGACGACGACAATGACGATGATGGATACAATGACTCAACGGCGCGTGTTGCCAACAAACAAACGATCAACGCAACGTAACGTAACGTAACGTATCATATCGCAACGTATCATATCATATCGCAACACATGCACATCTGCATTCACATTGGGAACATCGTGTTTACCTCCACAACAGTCAAGCAGTAGTCAGTCAGACAGTAGTCAAACAGGAGACAAACAGGAGACAAACAGGAGACAAACAAGCTTTCCAACCACATTCTTGAGCAATTTCAAGAAGACATCAGGAAAGACACGAAGAGAAGGGATCCTTTGACTGTAAACATGAGTGGGCTGACAAAGATGACGATCCGCACGCTGCTGTCATTGGTGGTTGCCACCATGATGCTGTGCGATGCGAACGTCGCATCCGCATTCGCACCACTTCCGGCAGCAACAACGACAACGACAGCAACAATGTGCAAAGCATTCAATCAGAACGCGCAGCGGAACGGCGTTGCACAACTGCAGGCAAAGCCAGGTGACAAGGAAGGTGGATTCTTCTCGAACGTCAAGAATATGATGAACGACTTCGACGACGTGATGGATGATTTCTTCTTCAAGCGCATGGGCGCCGGAGAGCAGTGGTACGGCAAGCGCAAGTCCAACCCATCCGGTCGTGTGGATGGGAATTACAACGGCATGGGACGATCCGATCAGATCAAGATTGAGATCGCCCGCGCCATGAAGGAGGAGATGGAGTTGAAGCGAACGCGTGCCTTGGAGGCAGAGGAAGAAAGACGCAAGAGGAGCGGATCCATGTGAGCTTGACTGGGCTTTCGGTATCTATCCGTTCACTGGTTCAAGTGCGAGTCATGATACCAGTATCAGTCTCTGGGCGCTACTCGACGTCTGTCCAAACAGATAGAGTAGATGTATGGATCGATGCAGCCTCCTTCTTGCACATAAACCGCTCATCGCTTCACACTTCTGAACACGTGACTCTTGCAACGTTCTTACGACGAACACAATCTACTACTCGTACACAAAAGCAAGTGCGACTTGTCCTGGAAGTGGGTGATCTGCGACACAAGTATTGTCCGATGTTCGTATCCAAACATTGATCCATGCCTTCTGATGGATGAAAACATGGGAGCAGCATGCGTCAGGGAGTAGCTCGCTGTGAACTTGAAGTCACAACGGCTGTGTATTATAGATCGTAGTCGTGGCTTACGACCTGCCGGTGCTGTATCCCGCGACTCCTCCTGCAGCTACCATTCGTACGCACATCTGTTGCATTCCTTCGCTCAATCAATGCATGGGCACTGCCATGGCGCACACAACGGCCTCAGTGTCGTCATGGATCTTTCCGTCTGCGTCCGCTGTGTCGGGTTTATCCCTCGCTCTCGCTCCGAACCATCACAGCGGACGAGTTCTGCTCAACGTACGAATACGAATATTGTTAGTTGTATGGGGTTCGGCAGTGGAGGCCTCCGCAAGATAGAGCATGCACTGGTACCGTACGGGTGAGAGCAATCTTAGGCATGAAGAGAGTGTGGAGCACTCTACTCTCCGTCTCTCTCTCTCTCTCTCGCTGGAAAGAGTAAAGCAATACTGACGCGCGGTCGTCGCGAGATAGCCATTTGCAACGATGCATGGCATCGCATCTATTGTGAGTATCTGTTATATTTTAAGCTCGCGCATTATCCAATCTTCGTTCTTACCAGTGCGGCTACTGATTCGCGATCTTCGAATCTTGTGAGAGGCCCAAGGCCAGCTCCCGACCGGAGTTGGGGTGGCGCAAACTCTTCGCCAGAGACAATTCGGCCCTTCCAGTTTTAGAGAAGTGGTGTCCAGAACGCAACTCCGCTATTCGCAGATGCAGCAACGGCATTGCTCTTCCTTCACCACGAAGCGGAGCACACAACGTTCATGTGTCTACCCCATACGTAAAATAGTAGATCGTGGTGTTCCCCAATGCGCAATCCCCGGTTCCCAGAGATAAAAAGAAAGTAAAACGCAACAGGCCCATTCCTTGTTCTCCAAACGAAAAAGAAGAAAATGTGCACTTGCTTTGGAATATACTAATTGCGCGTTCATGTGCGTCCACAGGGTGCTTAACACACCCTTGAGGGTCATCTCCTCTATCTTTCGTCTGCCCAGGTACAGGTGGTGATACTCGGACGCGTCATCGTGTGGTGCTTGGGCGAATGGTACCACTTGACATCGCCATCCCAAAGTGGGCACAAATGATTGATGTGAGTGGAACAAACTGAGATCGTCTCCTTGTGTTGCTCCTTCGTGCGCTCGTAATCGCGCGCAAGTGCAGACACCCCTCCCCTCGGTTTGACCATCCCGTCCATCCGACAGTTTTGAAGGCACTGCTCTTGATCGTACTCGACGAGTTGGAGGCCAGTGCAAGTGCGTGACGTCGATGACAGGACGGATACGATCCACAACTCCTCTTCTACTTTCTGAGGTTAAAATTGCCTATTCGTTACCCATGCTGCGCGTACAATATGGCGCAAGTATCAGCGTGAGCGTGAGCGTGAGCGTGGCAAGCGCGAGCTGAACCGTGTCTCTGGTCTTCTTCGCAACTTGTCTTACCACGCTTTCGACAATCTTACTCTTATTTGTTGCTGGCGCATGAAACCCGTCCTCCGCTCACATTCTTGCGAGGAAACAGCCCGGAAGTCAACCTCTGCGGCGCATTATTAGTCATATTCTATAATAGGTTGCAATGCTGCTCTACGACCTATTTTATTGTACTCTGACTCTCTATGCTCGTGCGCGAACGTTCCAGAGATATGGAGCGAGAGAGTCAGCGAGAAGAAAGGGCAGGCGTTGTTCTCATCGTGGTTGCTCGACTCTATTCACCTGGATTCTGCCGTGCTCTGCCGTGCTGGGTGACTATCAGTACTCTGCTCACAGGCGCTTTGTCCAATCCTCTTGGGAAGACAGCTCCCAAGCTGGTCGGATGTTGATACGCATCCAGACATGCTCCATGGTCCTCAAGGATAGATGCTGACTTCTACTTCCAAACACTGGCATTGCCATGTCTGGCCTACTTGAGACGAGTCGTGTCCATAAACAACAAGCTACATATATGGATATGCCCTGGGCTGTAGAAGGCTTGAAGGGAGAGTAGAATAGTAACATTCTGTGGCAGTGATAACCAACGAAGGGTAGATTTAGTGTCTCGCAGTCCTCGCCCATCTCCACAGGTGCGTTCTGCGCAGCGGTAATCGAATCACAATAAGTGCCATCTATCGTTCGAGGTGGGGCCACATCGCATTCTCCAGACACACCAGGATTGATGTGCGTTATTCGCCAGACTGGTACTGCCGACATGCTCGCCACCGAACAAGGGCAGACTACTCCACACACGAACGGCCAGTTTGACGAGAGAAGAGAGAGAGAGAGAACGGGAGAAGACCATACGAGACAGATGGAACACAACCTTGCACTTCACCTCCTCGAGTTCCTCGGTGTCTCCGGGCAGTTGTCTTAGTTGTGTCGTTGTCGGCAAGTCCAGCCATGCTCGCTTCACTCCTCGTTTCCATACAGCGCCCGCTCATGCTCTTGTCCTCTCAGAACAGGAGCACTCGTGCGTAATCGTATTGTACAGGTGTGAGTGTATTGTTAGCATCGCACAGAAACATGCTCAACATCAAGTATCAGTTCGTTCGCTGCTTGCCAACAACACCACGTGCGACCACTGGTGCAGTACAAACGAATTCTTACGAGATTCTGATCATCTGTTTGCGCAAATGTTGCGCCAGGGGCGTTGCCGTTTGATGGACACGGAGCCTCCAAGGTGCAGCGAAGAGATGCTCATGCCACAGAATGCTCTGCGATACTTGACGACAATACTGGTATTTATGATGAGGGGGGTCGTTTTGCCGTCAGAACCGCAGTTAACACAATCAGCAATTAATAGTCTACAGACCTGTTGCGCTGGAATATGCGTCAGCGTTCTGAGTGGCGGCATTGCCGCTGCCTGCTTGGGCAAACTGTTTTGTTCCTTTCCTAGTCCGAGAGGCACCAGAACAGAAGTCAAAACACATGAAATGGCGTGAAACCGTGTCTGAATCAGTGCTACGTTGTTCCTTTACTGATCCCTTGGTTAAGTCATGTTCAACAATGCGTAAATAAATGTTGTTGCAACTTCATCAACGGGTCATACAGTCTCGATGTGCTTAAATGATTACAATGTGTTCGCGTGGGTGGACGGAGGCGCGAACATTTTTACCACTGAGAGCAGGCATAAGCGTGTCGAAAGTTGCAATTGTTCATGAAAAGGTCGCGTTTGGGCACTACACTTTGGAGGTTGTGTTGGTTCGCCTTTGTCCGTGGCGAACGATCGTTGCCTCACATGATGTCAACAAAAGAGCAAAAAAATACCCCCAAAGGTGCAGTGATACCGACTTTGTTGATTCTGGGCAGCAACCGATGCGTCATCACTCCACGCGTTTGCTTGCATGGATTGCCGCCAACACCAACTCCCTCTGTTCGCCCATTCCGGCGACTGCGACAAGACATCGTGGAGGTGAAGCACGACGAACGCTGTATCATCGAATACTAGTACGCGGCTTTCGGAAGGCGGAAGGATGGCCCGGCCCCCGATGACTCTCGCACCTCTGTGCTGGCACCCAAGGAGGGAATGTGCATCTCTTGCGCTTCTCGCGCCATCTGTCATGTTGAGGTGGGTTTGGAGCACAAGAGCACCAAACAAACCCTTCGAGCTACGTGTACCTCCGCGCATGAGTATGGTACGAAGCTCATCATAGCCATCGTGGAGAATCGACCGCGAAGTCGCTCGCGTGGATTGACGCGGGCGATGGAGAATGCCACAGGTCCAACCGTAGGCCGATGAACGCGGAGCAACAGCACGGCACTGGGTTTCCTCAACGATACTTGCACCACCCGTCCCGAAGTGTAACAACTCTCTGTCACAACTCGCACATCTGTGCTCTGAGCTGATCCTCGATCCCCCAAGTTTATCCTTGATATTGATTACAACCATCGTCACCCATTCCTACCACACCACCACGCACAACACCATCGTCATAATACAGTACCTCGTCCCATCCCTCCCATCCCAGCCAGGCATCAAGCCCGTCAGTCTGCTGACGCTGGCATTCCAAGAGAACAAGACAACGTGACAAACCAACCATAGATTTCGACAGAACGACACAAGAAAGTGAAGCGATACTCCATCAGCCCGTGGAAAGGAAGGCAACAACAACATTCGTTGAACTGATAACACCAACCACAGCGCCAACCAACAGCGCCAACCAACGCCATCACCCAGCGTGACCGCAAAAACAGCACCGCCAGAAGCCATCCTCCAAACAAACAGTCAGTATCCGTTCTTTGTGTCTCATTCGAACCTCAATTCGTTGCATCTCATTGCGTTTCGTGCCGATATACTCGACGAGTACTCCAAGTACTCTGTTATCCCACACCATACAATCCCATCACCACCAACAGCGAGACCAAAAGCGGAACCAACAGGAACACCCAAGGCAAAGCAAGAACGGGTGCAGATGCTAGCGCTCAGAATGCAACCGCGACATCATGATGACCACGAGCAGCGTCGACAACAGCTACCAGTCCAGGGACCAGCCGATGCGATGCTCGATGCCAACCTCGACGACCGTCTCTTCCAGGTCATCCGCCAAAACAGAGGCATCGTAGATCCGACAGCTGATCCTCCGAGGGCCATAGCGGACATCATTTCCAGCAACTCCGATTTCAACAACATCCCGTTCGACCCTCTCGCCGACATCGCGCGGAGTCTTGCCACGACGGCAGCGGCCGCAGCAACTGCAGCAACAACTACAGCTACAACCAACATGACATCTGCAATTATGCCACCGACGACGACATCGTCAATGTCGACAGAGACAGCTACAACAGCAAGAACGACAGCGGTGGCACATGTCAACCCCAATCCGATTGATAGTTCGTGCATTGCTGTGGTGAACAACATGAAGTTGACGAATGTCAACCACCTGGAGTACAAGAACGACACTGACATGTTCTCGTTGCTCCAGCCATTGCTCGCGCAACAGCAAGATGGACAGCTCCTTGCTGGGCCATACGTGGCTCAGCAACAGCTGCAGTTGCAGCCCGACCCATTCGCCGCCGGCGGCGGCTGCGTTGATCCGTTCCAGCCGCGGCAACAGAGCATGGATCAGTACCCGTTCCGGCAATCCCAGTCCTTGCTATCGGACACGCAGCAGGGGATGGCCCCGAGCCCACGACACCAGCAACGACAGCAACAGCAGCGCCGGCAAGGATCACAGTTGCAACAGCTCTCTGAGACTCTGGGATCGCTGCAGCCAGACTTGTTGCCTTCACAACACAACCAAGACTTTTCTTCACGGTCCTTGGGTTTGCAGCTGCCGCAACAACAGAAACAGCAACAGCAGCCTGTCGGCTCACTGCCGTTTGTTGCCGTTAATGAGGCCAAGGTCGGAACACCAAGCACTCCCGTGCGACAGAAGATGACCGTCGCCCAGGCATCCAGCGTACCAGGGCATACCAGGTTTCGCAGCTATCAGGCAGATCTGTGGAACAGACGCTTCGCGGAGCTCATCGACTTCAAACGTCGCTTCAAGCATTGCGATGTCCCCTACTCCTGGGCCGAAAATCAGCCCCTGGCGCAGTGGGTGAAACGACAGCGATACCAGTATCGACTTCGGAAGATGGGCAAGAACTCAACTCTCACCCCAGAGCGACACGGCGCTCTCGAATCGTTGGATTTCAACTGGGATTACCACGAAAAAGCGTGGGACGAGAAGCTCGCCGAACTGCGGGCATTCCAAACGCGACACGGGCACAGCAACGTCCCCAGCAAATATCCTCAGAACCCCCAGCTCTCCGTTTGGGTGAAGCGGCAGAGACGACAGTACCAGCTTTTCGCCAACGGGATCAACTCGTCCACCATGACAGCTGACAGGGTCCGAAAGCTCCAAGCTATTGGCTTCGATTTTGAAATGTGTGAGGGGACGACAGGCGACCTGCAGGGCACGCCCTAAGGAGTCATACAGCCATAACGCGAACGCTTCACTAACCCACAAGTACAATTATGCATCCCGTAATCGTACAAATGTTATTAACATTCACAGCGTCCATGCTTTACCTTGCGTCAGCTTGCCTCCATTCCTGAAGAGAGACTCGAACATTCGTTGACTCACTCTACTCGTTGATGTTGATGTTGATGTTGATGTTGCATCCGGATCCATCGCATTTGCTACGCACGGGTATAGAGGCGTTCTACTTTGTCTGTACTCGTCGCACATGAATATCGAGTAGTGGAGATAGTAGATGTTGGAAATTGACGAGATGTACATGCGTGTATATGTCGAGATGTACGTGTATATGTGCATCGTTCACCCGTTATTCTCTCATACGCCCTTGGACGGTAAAACTATATTCGTGTCGATAGTATGCTGTGATTCGTCAGAATTACAGTGGAAATGGAACACATGAAAATGAGCATAATTTCTGGAGGAAATTTGCAGTCAACGATTTCTGAGAGGATCAGGCATATCGTCCGTCCATCCATCACTGGAAATGTATGGTATCGAGCGAAGCTCGATGTACCTCCCAACTCAACCCCAGATGACGATATCATCTGACAGACCATCGCATCATCAATGGAACATGACATCTGGAGTAACAGGAAGATGACAGCTGATGTAGACAGGATGTCATCGTGTCACCACATCGACATCTGTCTCCATGTCAGAAGCCGAAGGTGAAGAGTCAATGACCAAAGGGAATCGAGATCATGGATACACGAGGTGGAGTTCAAGTGGCAAGCACTCACAGAGTAGGAGTCAGTAGTGAACGAACAAAGTGTTGAATGTGGAGTACACATTCAACATGGAGTATCATGTAATGTGAACATGCGATGTTGAGAGAGAGAGAGAGAGAGAATACAAATAGTAGCAAGAAAGCATCTTGCGTACCGACTCATAGTCGGAGACCCAATCTACGGACCAATGAGAGGCGTGCCAAGAGCATCGGGCAAGACAACGAGAGACACCAAGAGGATTGGAGTATCTACGTAATGAAATAGCAAACAGAATCGGAACAACCGTCACCATCTTCCACGATCGCAAGGTATCCATTCACAGAGCTTGCCAACATGCCTCTTCTACATTCAAGAAGTACTTCTTGCAGCCATATGGGTACCTCAGCATGGGTCTCAGGCCAATCAATCCCACATGATCTTCGATTCCTCAGCATTCTTCCTGCGCCACCACCACAGTCTCAGCAATCATGTTTGTCTGATGCCATGTCGTCATTCGTGCTCTTGGGTGACTAAGGGATTGCCTCCATTTCTCCTTCCTCCCATTTCTCTCTTTGGGGTGACTCTGGAGTGTTTCTGTTCATCGAGGTGAGTTGGCATGGTTGGGATTTATTGATAGTATCGCACATAGTCTTGACTCATGTGCTGATACATCCCTAGTGGTCAAATCCCCAGGTTCGCTCTCATTTCCATGACGGTTCCTGGACAGACTCTATCGCAGGACGAGACCGTGCCTGGTGCCAGACACAGATGGATGAGTGGAGGAGGGACAAGCTACAAGGTAGTCCGAGTGTGACCAACAAAGTCGAATCTAATGAGTCATGAAGATACCATTGGGAGGTGCGACAGTATTGGTTATATGTGTAAAAGCGTACCCCCGATTCCCAACAACCGTTGTGATTGTCCGTCGATGTGGGAGTCACTCGAGTCGTCCAGTATCCGTGGCTGGACAGTCGGTGAAAGATACCAATCGTCAAATGGCGCCAACATCAACCCCGCGCCCAAAATCGCATCTGCTCCACCATCCTGTGTCGTCTGTCATGTTCTTTGAAGCTTTGGATCCTCTCGCATGACTCAACATCATTCAGCATCGCCATCCTTCGTCGACCAGCATATCAGCAACGTCAGAGTCATCGGTCATCCTGTTCCGTCCACCGCTGTACGAAGATCAAGAACTGGCGTCTCGTGCTATCGCACGATACATGCAGGACATCGTTCACCTCCACACAGGAATCAGAAGACGACAGTCCAGTAATCATAAATCAGCCTTTCAAACCATTCGAAGGCCTTTTGTTTGGAGTGCTATGCTATGCACATACTCGTGCACGGCACAAGAACTTGTCACGCAACCATTCGACATCATTCACGTCCCCCGCTCACACGAGCTACGAGCACTCGTCGATCCACCGATGGAAGGCCAAGTTCGAAAGGAATTGCCTTCCATCCTGTCTCAGCAGAGAGGCTTGTTGCATGGTTCGAAGGCGACAAAAGGAGCCGCAGGGCAGGCTTTGGCGGCGTCCGACCACGATGGTTTGTTTTACTCGTGCTGCAACTGCTGTCGTTGCGATTACTGCTACTTCTATTAATACTATCACCATTACCATCATCCTACTGCTGTGCGTGCTGATTCCTCAATCTGCGAAAAGCGCAAGGAAGATAGATCACCTCCACCGAATGTTCACACGTGGCCTACGCAATGTCCGTGAGGACGGAGAGCTCATCCTCATCGAGGCCCACAGATCCCTCCACGCCATCTCCGAGCTCTGATCCGAAGACGAGCACCCCGGCACCTTGCTCGGGGCCGTCTTCCGCATCGATGAAGGCTTCCAACCCTGCGCCCCTTGTGGTGATCGCTCCAGTGAAGGTGTCGCGGGTGATTCCAAAGAGGTAGTTGCCTTTTCCGTCGTCGGTGAGGCCCTCTGGACGTTTGCGGTTCGGATCGTTGACATGCTTGAGGAACTTTTTGCGGCGCTGCATGACGTCGTCCACCTTGATCTTGCAACCCCACGCCTTGTAGTAGTCGACGGCGTGCACGAAGTAGTCACCGACCATGTCCTTGGAACCACACTGGAGGTAGTGCTCTCCTGCCAGCTCGTTGACCATGGCAGCATCCTGGATGCATCCGGCTCGGATTGCTGCGAGGATTGCGATGTTGTAGGCATGCTGGATCCTGGAGTGCCGTTTGTTCTTCATGGTGACAGCGAGGTCCTCGGCTTCGAGGATGAGCACCAGATGGATCCAGGCTCGTCCTCTGGCTTTGGTCATCTTCTTCAGCTTCTTGGTTTTCTTGCGCAAGATTGTTAAGTGTTGCTGATTCCCTGTCTCCCTGTATCGTTCCGCATTGATGACGCCCAAGGTGTAAGTGTCAGCGAGAGCAGTTAATGCTGATGGGTTGCCCGTGGCGAGGATGCAGAAGTTGGAGAACAAAGGGTCTGCCATTGCATACCGCCGATGGAAGAGCGCCAAATACCCTCGACTGTAGAACATCGTACAGTCCTTGAGTACATTGGAAGGGTCGAACTTCTCAACGGTGGGATCGCGACGGGATAAAGCTTCGATTTCGTCCCAATCGATTGGATCTTCTTTCAACATCACCCTGAACATGACGCGATAGTTGTCTGACAGTCCCTCGTAGGCCCTGAGTTTGTAAGTGTCCAGCTGGTCAAGCGCTTCCTCGTTTGCCTTGTGCACCGACTTCAATTCCAACCCATACATAAGTCCTTGCATGACGCAGTTTTGGTAATTGAGGATACCAATGCCAAATTCTCCGACCTCCATCGAGCGGTGATACCCTTTCTTGTAATCCCGCAGGGCATCTTTGAAAGTGGACCTGAACGAGTTGACGTAGGTCGCGGAAGTCAATCGGAACATGCCTTCCAGATGTCTTCCATCGACCTGCTCGAGGATCAGGTCGCCGATCTTCATACATCGCTGGGCCAGGGCTTGCTCTTTCGTGCCACTCAGTAGAAATCCATATGCACCGAAGGCGCTTCCTGTCTCTGCGCAGATGCCGTGCTTGATAGATGTGCACAGCATCTTGCACGCGTTCAAGGTGGTCAAGTCCACGTTGTTGATGGCAATGGTGCACATGGTGAAGTCTGCACCAATCGTCATGGTAGTGAGCTTCTTCTTATCCGTCATCCATGATCTTGCGAGGATCTTTTCGTTGGTGTTGTTCTTCAGGAAGTGCTTGACCTTCATCCTGGTCATCATAGTGTGCAGCGAGTACCATCGGCTGGGGAACGCTTTCAACGATTGAAGCAGACGCAGCTCCATCTCCATGCAGTCTCTGTGACGATCCTGCCTGGTCAAGGCTCTGGCCATGGAGAAGTGGGTGAGCGCCTTGTCGTCCGGTGATCTGGCTCTCTCCAGCACCTCGTCGCACAGCTTGTAGCCGACTTCGTAGTTGCCGATCGACAACTCGACGTCGGCGCGTGCCCGATAGACCCGCAGGCAGATGTCGTAGTGCTCATCACTGTCCCAGATCGATGGGCTGGCAGCGGCTTGGGTACCGGTCGATCCTTTGGTCTTGGAGGAGGTGTTGGGAGATGAGCCAGTTCTCACTCGCTGCAATGCTTCATGCGCCATTCGCAAGTACCCGGCGGCTGCTTCGAGCGCTGCCATCTCTGTGGCCTTCTCGCCAACCTCCAGATTCATGATGGCGGAGAACATGTGATCTTTGGTCTGCACGGTGTTCAAGTGATCCGCAGCCACGAACAACAGGCCATCGTCTACTTCTGACGTAGTAACAGTCGAAGTGAACGTTTCGGTTGACGTTACTGAGTCTGTGGACTGGGAGGGCATTGCGACCTTGCCTTGTGGGTGACTTTTGCGTTGCTTCTTAGGCTCGTGGTCAGTCCCATGATTCGCATCGTTGCCATGCTCTTCTTCCTCGTCCTCTTGAAGACGAGTCTGCATGCGTCGGTACATCTGCAGCAAGCAGTGACCGATCCGCACGCGCAACTTGTCACGAGCCTCGCCGGCTGGGATCATGCCTTGTGCGGCCTGCTGGATGCGATCGTGCGCGAAGTGGTACTTGGTACCACCGATGGGGTTTGAGATGAGACGCTCCAGAACCGCATGGTCCAGCATACTGGAGAGTTCTTGCTTGGAGGAGATGCGGGCCATGGAATCGATCTCTCCATCCACGTGCTTGCGCTCGCTTTCGAGCACCCGATGCAGCACCGAGATGTCGAACATCGATCGGATGTAGGCCGCAATGGACAACACCTGCTGCAGCTGCATGGGAAGGTCTCGCAGCTTGGATTCGATGATGCCGATGATGTTATCGCTGATGGGCAGTTGGGCGCTACCGGCGTTGCTGTCGTCGTCATCCCCTGGGTTGGAAAGACTCCACTCCCATCGGTGAGAGATGGAGTTGAAGGCGAGAATGTCCTTTCTCTCCAGCTCTTCGAGAGCTTGCAGGGCGAAGAAGACGTTTCCGTCTGTCTTGGCGTGGAGCTTCTCGGATAGATCTTCGATGTCGTTGCAGTCCAGCATGCTCGAGAGCCATGCGGTCATGTCATCCAGCGTGAGGTTGGTGATCGTGATCTGCTGGAGGGTTCGCGGAGGGCGGCGCTTACCAGCCTGAGACAATGATGTGGTTGCGGACGTGGTTGATCTATCATCAGGGCCTTCTGCCTTTTGGTTGCTGTCATTGGCAGTATCCTCTGCTGACAACGGCGTGACGAGGCACCGTGCCAGCGGGTGGTCTGGCGTGAGGTCCAGTGGTTCGTCAGTATGCGGGTTAGTGTCCTGGCGGATGGCACCAAGCAGAAGGAAGTTTTGCAACCCGGAATCAGCTACCAACCAGGCGATGAGGCTGAGGCCCACCTCGGCAGACCACTGCAGATCGTCGAGGAACATGTAGATGGGTCGTTCCTTCGTCGAGACTGCCTTAATGAACTGTACGAAGATGTACTGGAGCTGGTTCCACATCTTTTCTGTCATGGCTCCACCCGCCGCTGGTGAAGATCCATCGCCGTTGGCGGTGCTGGCGTTCATGCTGGTGCTGTAGTTATCGCGCCGGCTGACGGATTGGCTCATGACAGAAGCGCCGCCTCGGGCTGACTTGGATGTCAAGATGGAGAGAGATGGCACCACTTTCACCAAGGGACGAAGCCCGCCGTTGGGGAATGCTGCTCGCGCGCATTCACGCATGCGATCGAGTTCTTCCTTGGGTCCGTTCTTGAGTTGGGTTGTGAAGTCTTGAATGGCCTGGGCGATGGCCGAGAATGGGTCACTCTTTCCTGTGTACTCGTCATACTTTCCACGCAGGACGTAGCAGCAGGAGCAGGAGGGTGCTGCATCGCCTGCACCCGCTTGTTCAGTCTTCGTTTGCTTCTGGTTGGAGCCCTTGCCGCAAATGCAGCATGTCTCCAGGAAGTGATCAACGAGAGCGGACTTTCCTGTACCGCTGACACCCCAGACCAGTACAGCTGGATGCACATCGAGCTTCTTGGTTGCTTTTGGTGTTGATGATGGTTCAGGCTTGACCTTGTTGTCTGCCTCATCAGTCGATGGCTCCTGCGGAGAAGGAGTAGTCGTAGCATCGCTCTTGTGTTCTCCGATGACCTTGTCCTTCAGAGCTTTGAGCTGCTCGAGCTCCGCTTCTCTGCCAAGGAATTGCGATGTATCCTTCCAGGGAGCGACGCCACTTGATGGGCCAACTGTACCAGTTCCATCGTCGTTCGTGGTGGTGTTGGTGTTAGGGTTGGTGTTAGGGTTGGCGTCGTCTTCGGCATCGCCAGATCCATCGTCGATGGAAGAGAAGGTGGTGCTGACGTTCTGTTCTCCTTCCTCCTCTGCCTCCGTGGAGGAGTACCCGTCCTTTTGGAACTCTCCGATGGATGATGGGAGGTTGTCAAAACAGATTTGGGCCTGTTCGATCTCCATGGTGCGAAGTGATGTGATGTGATGTGATGTGGAGTGGTAATGCACAAGAGAGAGAGAGAGTGATCGATTTTGGCCAAGGTGGCAATGTTATGACCTTCGAACTTCTCTTGCAGAATGATCATTCACCTTTGAGCAAAGCAGCGCGTGGATTGCCACGAGATTGCCACGAGATTGTTGCAAGATCGGCAGGAGCCGGGAAGTTGAGAGTGCTGAGGGAGTGAGACCCTGTCACTTGATTTGATCTCTGCTGGTGCCACGTGATGCTGTTGATAGCGAAACAAGAAAAAGCATGATGGCATTTCCTTGTTTGCTTGATTGATTGTCTGTTTTTGGTTGTTCCGCTGTCGACCCTGCCGCGGAAAGAGGCGGGTATCGCGCGACTTGCTTCCAAAAAGCGTCGCCTCTCATTCCGCTCGCGCCATTTCTGCTTCGAAGCAAACTGTGACGGCTTATCAGATCTTGATGACATCTTCACACCAACAAGCAAGAGGTTGGGCGCCTTGACTTTTGGCGGGTGAGAGAATGGCATCAAAGTCAAGACTGGACGAGCGACAGAGATGCATCCCTGTGCCAAAGTACCCTCGTCGATGGCGCGGCCGTTTCCTGTTTGGACTCTTTGTGACTGGATGGCCGACGTCCCTCGTGCCAGATCCACTGCCTCCCAAAGTGGCATGGGCGAAGACGCTCTTGTGAAGACAAGATCCGTGCTGCAGCTTTTTTGGATCCTGATCGTCGATGACAAAAAGGCAGGACAACGTCTGGGTGGAGCGAGGAGTGGAACGCCCGCTTCCGCGACGGCCGTTTGCCAACGAGCGACTGAATGCTGGCACACGTTTTTGCATCTTTGTTTGGCTACTGTGAGTCCCATGTATCGAAATCACGAGCGAATCAGAACACACGATGAATCTCACATCGCAGAGTATCATCGTGATCGTACTGTTGGAGGGTCCAGTCGATTCAGTCGGCGCACTTTCGATAAGTGTGGCATATCAGTATCTACCGCTATATCCAAGACCAAAAACACGCTTGACTTGTCGCGATCGCTGTTGTTGGTGTTGTCATTGCTTGCAAATTGGTGCCAGTTATGCAATTGCATTGCAACCTATGCAATGGTGTGTTTGGGATGCTAATACGCTAAACTAGCATTTAGGTTAGGAGAGGATTTCCTGACACTCATGACTCACTCTCACTCGGATTGGTCCGGACCACACCTTGGATATCGCCACGTTTGGAGCAAGCATGAGTCATTGAAGAAGATCTTTGGACCCTTGGATCCAAGAAAAAGGATTCCAATGACCAGGTCATTGGAACTCTTTCCATAGGAATCTCAATGTCCGGCCAAGCCAGCCGGATCCAGGGAACAGCAAGACATGGAACCTGTATTGCAGACCTTTGCCATGCTCCCATCTCAATGAACGGAACCACCTGTGGTACTGGTGCTACACAGCCCTACGACCCTTTTGTGAAAACTGTTAGGAATCGGGAGTACGACTTTGTCAAGATACCTACGGTTACCGCACCTCTCCATACATCATGACGTCTCAATAGATTCAACTATTGTTGATCACACTCGGACCACCTTGTAGCATGTCCTACCTCAGATGACCATCCATGACTGGCATCACACCCAGTCATGCCCTGCAACAGAGTCTGTCCATGGTCTGTCACAAGAATGAGTGCGAACCTGGGATCCGACCACAAGGGATGCATCTGCGCATGAGCCAAGACTATGAATGGTACAAACAATGCATCTCTAACAAGTTGACATGCCTCGATGGATAGAGACACTCCAGAATTTCCCAAAAGGGAGAAACACTGAGCAAGAGAAATGGAGGCGATCCCTCAGTCACCCAAGAGCACGAATGGTGACATGACATGTGACAAAGACAATCACAGAAAATGTGGTGGCAGCATGGGAGGAATACTGAGGTATTGACGATGATGTGGGATCGATCGACATGAGACCCATGGCAAGGTACCTGCATGGCTACAAGATGTCCTGCATGGCTACAAGATGTCCTGCATGAGTGTAGAAGAGAAACAAAGCTACTGAAATGCGCCATGAGATGGCAAGAGAGAGAGAGAGAGAGAGCAAGATGATGATACAGATGAAAGCAACCATGGGCATGCATATGATCATGGTGTGCTACTATGGATTTTGCTTGCTATTGAATTGGGGTTGAGAGGAGACAATATGATTGATCCCACAGTTCAAAACGGTACGATCTAACAACAACTTAGATTACTAATAACTCTGGATTCCCAACAAGTATTGGTTGATTGGTGATGCCGTCCACACACATTGAGCCTAAGATGGCTATACTCGATGTGCCTTGTCTTTTAATCAATTAATACTGCATTTGGTACCGCGGTTTAAATATTAGCTCAAACTAGTATTCCCATTAGTCGTGTTAAGATTTAGTCTAGTTAGTCAAATGCACGACTGCTCAGAATGTTTGAGCGGGATTGAAGCGTGACTCGATGTCGGTGGGATGGGGTCCCACGGAGTCTCTCCCCACGAATCGTGCTCGACTTAGGACGAAATCGCTCGTCTGACCAATTTGGGGATTGAGCGATTGTGCCATCCCACACCACTTATGGGTGTAACATAGGTTGTCCTGGATGGACAAACGTACCAGACCGTTGAATGAACATCATTCCCCAAAAGCGATCGGAAGAGAGTGAACAACAAACACTCTCCGGCCATCACGAAAATGATGTCTCCTCCCTCGAATGGCAACATCGGCACCGCGATGAATGCACGTGGGAGACTCAACGCTCCGCTATGCTACTACTAATAGAGATGATGCAGATCCAACTACAATGGATGCTGCTCATCAACTGCTCACAATCCTTTTGAAAGTCTCATTTGGATTCGTTACAGCTTTAAAGACTAAGAAACACACTCACACACAAACTCACCAACCTACTGCACTACCACGGATTGATCACCCTTCGGCGTACAGTAAGTTACCCTCGTTTTCTATATCGTTCTATCATTAAACAAGCCTCCCAGAGCACTCAACTCCGCTCTGCGAGCCACAAATGTGCCTGGATCAGGGTGCGCTGGTCTCGTTTTTGTTCGACGAGATTTCAGGACCGTACGTACCGCACTTTGTGGTGTACTCTGTGCAGCTCTCCTCCATGCTACTCTACTCTACTATGCAGTCTACGCACAGTGTGAGGTCGCAATCTCAACTGGATTAACCACCTTGAACCATATTTACCGCAACCTTTAGGCTTATTCGTTTCTCTTGACTGATGCTGTTGTCACAGTCTGGCCTATGTCCGTCTGTGCTCGTCTCTCTCACCACAGGAACATCTCATAAATTCTGTGTTTCCCCAATTCACAGTCTCCTCTCACAGGTTTTCGAGCCTTCTTTCTGACCTCACGGTCCTATACGCGTTTTCACTGCCGTTCCACCCAGCCCAGCGCCGTCATTGGTCTGATCGCTGGTGTTCGGGCTGTGTTTCGCACACACACAATTCAAAAAAAAAAAAAAAACACACGCTCTTCCGTCTTTTTCGCACTCGCCACCATGACGCGCAACAACAACTCTCCCAGCACTGGCGGGTCCAACGCTGATGGCCATGTTGATGGCGCACCTCCGGCTGATGGTGTACCACAGGGTGATGCCGATAACGGCTTACAGCCTCCGCCAAATGCAGTGGAGTTCACGCCTGGCGCTCTGGTTCGGCCCATCCTCCGCACGGCGTTCTTCTCTCCGCGCGGCATTGAAGTCATCGTGAAGTACTTCCAGTACTGTGAAGATGAAGATGCCGTCTGGGGGCGCCTGCACCATCTACTGTCGATCGAGGATGATCGTCGCACGTCTACGGCGCTTCAGCGCTTTGGCGACGTTGACCCCGCTGATCTAAACGAACTCAAGACTCTACGTGGGTGGTTTCAGAAGTCCGCCCTACCTACTGCCTTCCAGTGGGGCGACTTCAGCTCGACCATGTACCGCGGCGGCATTCCCATGGGTCCGTCCGAGGGCGGTGCTGCTGCTGCTCCCCAAGACAGCGCCCACGATGATTCCAACGTGGGTGCGACTACGCATGACGCCTCAGGTCACACCCTGGGCAATACGGGTGATGCGGCAGGTGATCCTCACAGCTTCGTGACTGATCCAGACCTCGCTGCCATGTTCAATGCGGGTGTTGACACTCCTGACACGCGCACGCCGCGTGCGCGTCCTGCGCGGTTCGCTCCAAGCCCGGTCGTACCAACGCGAACCGGAGGGTGTCCTGACTTCTACGAGGACATCCGGCGTGAAGAAGCCGCCAACCGTGCCAAGTACAAGAACACCATGCCGTATGGCGCCGACCTTGGGCCGCACCCCACTTGGAAGGTGTGGGCCAGTGCTCGAGTTCACATTGATTTGCGCGGTTTTTTCCGATGCATACATCCCCAAGCTCTCCTCGCTTGAACCGCATGCCATCTGCACTTGGTACAACCATTACCAGCAGGTGGCTTCGCAGTTTGGCGTTCATGTCATTCCGCTCTCCATGTACCGTGTGGATTGCGTTGTCTTCCCGTCCTCACTTCCAAGCGCCACCATTGCGGCGATCAACAATGCGCACTTCCTCAAGCTCACCACACCCGGGACTCTTGAGATAGCTCCTGACACGCCTCTGGCTTTGCATAGCCAGGCGTTCCTCCAAGAACGTGGCCACGAGATGTTGAGTGCCTTCAACTTTCTGCACCGCGTGCTGCAATACACCGTCACCGCACCCGCGGCTGCTGGTCTCCCAGTGCCGCCCAAATTTGTTGCTGCCAATGGCATCATTGGGTTTGCGACGGCGCTGATGGCATTCCTGAACCAGCACGGCAGTGCACATCAGTACAGTCCGCGTCGAGCGGCTGTGCACTTCCTTGATGAAGTCGGACGTGCAGGGCATAATGTCCGGCAGTTCCGTGAGATGGTCCTAGCTGTCCCAGAGCACGCGCCGCTCCCTGACGGATTACACGTTGGGGAACTGGCTGTCAAGATGGCGGATGCATCGGACTCGGGACGCACGGCCCACGCTGTCACGCGCTCTCAACGCAAGGGCGTGCGGTTTGACGATGAGCGCTCAGAAGGTCGCAAGTCCCGCAGCCCTGAGCGTTCCCGTGGACGTCGCGACGATGACGGCGAGGGACGACGAGTTTTTCGCCAGCCGGCGCCCGGCGCAGTGTGCGATGCATGTGGTCGGCGCGGCCATCATGCGGAAAGTTGCATCTTCCTTGCACGTCACAGGCTCCTTGCGCAGTATTGCGAGAAGCATGCGGAGCTGGCCGACAAGCTCAGCATCGCTCTGCGTCGCATCGGCAAGAACGATGCCCGGCGCGCGATCGCAAGGCTCCTCAAGGTTGACGACGGCGATGCCGAATGGTCCAGTGAGCCGTCTGACGAGGAACTCCTTGTTGCCATGATGCACTTGGAACAGGATTTTCCATAAGCCGGCGAGCAGGGGCACCTCCTCGTGAACGGCTTCAGCACATGGATAGCGCGGCAGGCGCAGGGAATGTCACTACAGGTGACTCGCTGCCGGTGCTTGGCAACAACCCTGCGCAACGCGACGCTGTGGTACAGCGTCAAGCCCGTGACTGGACCATGGTGGACGCTTCTTGCATGTCCAACGTATACCACGCACATTCGGTGTGTGCGGATGGTTGCGACACGCCGCTATTGCATCAAGTGGTCCCCGTCGGGCAGTTCAATCACATTGTGGGACAACAGTGTGATCTGGGCGCCAACATCTCCGTGACCAATGTCAAGACTATGCTCACCGACTGCCAAGCTCTCGCACACCCGATCAACCTATCAGGTGCGGATGCAAGATCCACAGCCATGATGTGCTCACACCGGGGCACCTTTCCCTTTCGGTTGGATGATGGCGACGTCATTCCGATTCCGATGTTCTTCTGTGAGCATGTTTCCGCCACATTGCTGTCGCCGCAGCTCATATGTGAACACTCCCAAGTTTTTCACACATTCGACGTTGTGTGCCGAGATCGGGATGATCCGCATGTCCGGTTTTACACACAGGATGCTGTGGCATACAAGCGTGCTTCCATGGTACGGATGAATGATCTCTTCTTCTTCTCCACCATGTACTCTGCACGAAGACATGTTGCTCACACCGTAAACGGCGCATTGTCATATGAACTGTGGCATCAACGCCTTGGACACCCTGGTCATCGACAGATGGTGCAGTTGCCTAAACATTCAATCGGGCTACCGTCTTCTGTGGCCCAAGAACGACACCCCTTACACTCTTGTGACACGTGCCTGGACGCGCATGCACAACGTCAACCAAGAGGTGGCACATCCAATGTGGACCATCTGCTGAATGGGTCGCGATTTCACCTGGACTTCGGGTACATGCGTGCCAGTTCGGCCCAGTACCACAAGGTCAAGCACATGCCTCCTGTGGTGGCGTCCTTTGATGGGTGCACTGCGTACCTTGTCATTGTGGATGCGGTATCCCGGTACACTTGGGTGTTTCCAACCGATGGCAAGCGTGCTCCCGTTGCGCTTGTACAGGAGCATCTGCAGCGATTTGGGCTCAAGGCAGGGTACCGTGCTCTGCGCGTTGACCATGGTGGCGAACTATTCACTTCAAAAGAGTTCGCGCGAATGGTTCGGGATGCTGGGTACGTCCTAGAGCCCACTGGTTCCGGTGTGCATCACCGCAATGGAAAGGTCGAACGCCTCAATCGGGTACTTGCGGTCATGGTGCGGTCCATGCTGTACGGAGCCGGCCTGGAACCCAAGTTCTGGTCTGCCGCAGTTGTCCACTCTGCGTATATTCGCAATCGGATGTGGCACTCTGCCATTGGGCGTACGCCTTACGAGGCGCTCAACGGCACGAAACCAGACATTGCGCATTTGCGTGTGTTTGGGGCACTGGTCACCGTGCGCAAACCTGACAAGCCTACACGCAAGCTTGACGTCCACACGTACCGTGGCGTATTCCTGGGATTTCTCGGGGACGGCGTCAACATCCGCTACTTTGACACGACATCCAACACAGTCAAGATCGGGGGATCCGTGGTGTTCGATGAAGCGCACTTCATGAGTGACAAGCGTCCTCCTTCCGCGCAGCTTCTGTTCGAACTCGGCGCCGGCCTTTTGAACGTTGACGACGGGTCTGTCTCTGTCAAGGATGACGAAGGCAACGAGGTGTCCGCGAACGTGCCACCTGCGTGTCAACCAACGTTGGTGCGTGACAAGGCCCCTCGTACGTGTCAGGATGCTACCGTCGTACCTCTACCACTTCGGGAGGGACTGATCATGCCCACTGGTGCTTCCGCCGCTGCCGTCTCTACAGATGTCAGCGTGCGCGACGTCATGCTCCTTGATCTCTCAAGTCATCCGTTCGAAACGGCGTTCGATGTGGACATCCCACTGTTCGGGCAACATCCGCAGCTCGGGATTATCTGGAACACTGACAACTCGCGCGGCCGTCTTCGACTCCTCGATATTCCGTCTGGACATCGAGCTCGGCGAATTCCTCAATGGCGGTCTCGGCTACGGCACGCATACCTACTTGCCGTGAATGGAGTGGAAGTGTACAACGTCCGTGGGCTCGAACAGGCAGTCTCCATGGCTCGTGCAGATGGGAATCCGCATGCCGTCATGACTTTCGCCTTCGACGCCGTCAGAAACACACTGTCCGAAAAAGGGCTCATACAGCTCTACTTCGATCAGTGGAGGGATATCCGGGACCTGTGTCGGAGGGCGAAGCAGATGCAACAAAATGATGGAGTACATGACACACGCACCGCTTTGAAGCTCACAAGACGGACTCTTCGCAAGCAAGATGACTGGGAACTTTGGCGACAGTCGGAGCACAAACAGTTGCAACAATACGCGGACCAAGGCATGTTTGGTACACCGGTTGCAGCGCGACCGGGTGACCAGGTGTTCCATTGGGTGTGGGTCTACGTTCTCAAGCAGAATCCCACCGAGACGCGGCGCAAGGCGCGAGCAGTCTGTGATGGTTCGCCGCGCGCTGGCAAAGCCGTGATTACCGGACACACATTTACTGCCACTCCAGATGCCACGGACTTCAGGCTATTTCTTGCCATCGCAGCCATGGAGAACAAATGTGTATATGGTGCAGACGTCTCCAATGCATTTGCTGAAGCACCATGCGGGGCTCAGAAGTACTTCATGCATGTGGACCAACCGTATTCTGACTGGTGGGAGTCGCAGGGCAATTCACCGATACCTCAAGGTCACGTCATACCCATTCAGAAGAACCTACAAGGACATCCCGAGGCGCCACGACAATGGGCGCGTCACATTGATGCGCAGTTACAACGAATGGGGTTCGTTCCTACCACGCACGCTCCGTGCCTCTACCGTGCGCGATATCAAGGTCAGGATGTGCTATTTCTTCGACAAGTCGATGACTTTGCAATCGCGTGTGCGACGGAGGACACGTACGCTCGCATATGCAACGAACTGGACTCGTTCCTCTTTGTTCCCATGAAGCGATTTGGTGTGCTTCGGCACTTCAATGGCACCGACCTCATTCAGACCAGCACGCACATCTCCATGCACAATGGTACATATCTGAGCAAGGTGTTTGAGCGCCATGCGTGGCGTGATATGCATGGGGTACGAACACCTATGGCGGTCGACAACAGCCACATCAAGATGTTGGACGGTGAGACGCCTCTCGATGCAAAAGGCCTCAGGGATGCGCAGCAGAACTTTGGATCATACCGTGCTGCCATAGGAGAGTTGATCTGGCCCATGGTGACGTGCCGGCCGGACATCGCTTTTCCCGTGGTGAAGCTTGCACAATTCTCTGCTGCTCCAGGCCTCGCACACTTTGCTGCCGTCAAGCGTGTATTCAGATATCTCTTCGCCACCCGCGAACAAGGCATCACTTTTCATCGCACGAAGGTGGTGGCGTATCTTCCGCACGTGGCTGTCCCGCTGCGTGTTTCGGAGCCGCATGATGCACGCCACGTTCATCCAGATGAAGACCCCTCCGTGGTGTACGGGTACGCTGACAGCGACTGGGCGTCTGACTCAAGGCATCGACGCTCCGTGTCTAGCATGGCGTTCAAACTCGCCGGTGGCGCGGTGGCGTGGAAAGCAAGGGTTCAGCCGACTGTCGCAATGTCCAGCACTGAAGCAGAGCTTCTGTGTGCTTCCGATGCGGGTCGAATGGCGTTGTGCCTCCGCAGCACGCTCGATGAGCTCGGCGTGCTTCAGTCTCATGCCACGGTGCTTTATGAAGACAATCGAGGGGCTCTTATGATCGCCAACGCAGGTCAGCCCTCGCGTCGAACCCGCCACGTGGAAATTCGACATTTTGCCATTCAGCAATGGGTGGAGAATGCGATGGTGGTATTTAGAGACATCGATTCCGCGGTCAATGCTGGTGACATCGGTACCAAGCAAACTACGCCGCCGCTCTTTGTTCGGCATTGGGACAATCTATCTGGGCGCAACGTTCCTCCGTGGTCGGCAGCTCTTGCACCGGCTCATGTATGATTTGCGTATTTAGTTTTAGTTAATTAGTGTTCCGATCGAGTGGCCCTCTGGACCTCGCGATCGTGGGGGGGTGTCACAGTCTGGCCTATGTCCGTCTGTGCTCGTCTCTCTCACCACAGGAACATCTCATAAATTCTGTGTTTCCCCAATTCACAGTCTCCTCTCACAGCTGTATCCATGTCTCACATGAGTCCTCTACAACAAACGTATCTGCAGAGTTAGGATTCGGGCGTAGACAGCGCGAATCGGTGGAGGATGCCTCTTGGATCTACCGGCTTTGGGATAGCCGTGTGATGCAGTTCAAGAGAAGTGTACTGATTGAAGAGTTGTTACTGTAACGATGAGTAGAAGAGTGCTTTGTAGCTAATCCTTGTCTGTTTATTATGAGTTAGCTTGTAGTGTTAGTAGGGTGAAGAAACGATGCCACACAGCTTGGCGAGACCCTGCACTGATGTACTTGGTTCAGTGCTTGAGGGTAGATGATCATAACAGTGCCTTGTTCTCCATACATGTAGATACACTGCAGTGTAGATCATGACTCATGTTAGTGACAGTCATGAAGCAGTGGCTGTGACTGGAGCTGACCCTCGGATTCCATTGCTCGAGTTGAAGCAGGTTGGATACACATGTCAAGACTACAGCAGTAGTGCAGTATTCATCAGCATGAAGGGAATCGAGGAATGTTGTAGTAAGAGGATCTGAGGAGCATATAGTTCCCAAGGTGGGGTGTGTGTCAGGAATCGGGTGTCATGAAACACGTGATTGCCGCACCTCCCAAGAGTGAGAAGACAAGTTCCATGAAACACTATATTACCGCACCTCCCACTGTGACATTGTGAACACCAAAATGTGAGGTACATGACAGGGCGAATGGTATCCTGAGAAGAATGGTGAATGACAAGTGTGGATCGGATGATGATGACTGTGAAGGGTAATGCAATCATCCAATACACAGTTGCATGTCACACGGGGCTGCAATGATGCGCTCGTGACCACCATCAGGTACAAGCAAATACAGCCCTCATGTAATGACGAACAAAGAACCGAGGAGTCGGAATATCCCATTACCACGAAGTACAAAAAGGACCGTGAGAGAACCCTCCGGTGATAATGGATGAAGCTGGTGACGAACCAGCGAAATGCATGTGATAAGGGATGGCTGCCTCAACACAAGACATCGTGTGAGAAATCGTGAGAACAACGGTTCAACCGTGAGAACAGTTGTGTCTCTTGTGTTTTGTGAAAAACACGAAGATGACGATCCGACCGAGTGAATCGAATCGGTGATGCCTGTGAATCAACCATGTCTACGATGATGAATCTATCAGAGGAAAGACAGGGTGAATTCACGAGATGGGCAACCTTGCAAGATGAATGCATGGTAGATGAGCAGATGCAACCATGAGGATTGCAGCAGGAGATCGATCATCAAGATGAAAGAGCAATGAAGAGCTCACAGTTCGAAAGAGTAGATTCTAATAACGATTAGTCTTCTACTACTAACACCACCCCGGATTTCCAACACGTTTCGAAACGTTTTAGATTGAAATCCTACGTTTCACCCCGCACCATCAAGCCATCATCCACCATCATCATCATGAGTACCATCAACGCCAAAACCGACCGCCTCCTGGTGGTCTACTTCGACGGCAAGAAGGAGAACTGGAAGTTCTGGCTGGCCAAGTTCCTCTCTCGTGCTAACCGCAAGGGTTACAGAGACATGTTCTTGATGGCCTACTCTGAGGTGGAAGTGAAAGCTCCTTCTGAGGTCACCGAAGGCCTGGTCCCAACCATCAAGACCAAGGCAGGTACCAAGCTCAAACCCGGCACCAAGGCGAGCGGCAAGGCAAGCGCCAAGCCGAGCGCTGCGGACCTGGCCGAGTACAAGGAAGCGATGGCGAAGTACGCCTACGAAGAACTGACCTTGGCTATTAGCCATGATTCGAAGGAAGGCAAAGTTGCCTTCGAGGCGGTGTGGGGATGCAAGAGCATGCTGAACGGGGGAGGAGACCCTCGTGCAGCTTGGGTGGCTCTTGAGCGCATCTATGAGCAGCGCACTGCGCCTATGAAGGCAAAGTTGCTGGCGGAGCTCAATGGGATGCGGCTGAAGAAGGGAGAGAATCCGGATCTCTTCCTGACGGACATGGAGGTCCTTCGAAACCGACTGATCGACCTGAAGGTGATCGTCGATGTGGAGCAATTCAACATGCTCGTCCTCAACGCACTCGGCCGCGAGTACGAGATGGATGTGAAGTTGCTCGAACTCAAGTTCCTAGGAAAGGAACGAGAGATGACTGTGGGGGACATCCGCGAAGCCGTGAGCCTCACCTACGACCGCCACCATCTCAAACATGGTTATAAGCGCGCAGGCAACAACGGTAGCGAAGAGTTCGCACTGATTGGAGTTGGCCAGTTCAAGGGAAACTGTCGCAACTGTGGCGCCTACGGGCACAAGAAGGCAGACTGTCGTGCGCCAGCCAAGGGCGGCAACAACAAAAAGAGGGGCGGTGGTGCCAAGAAACAAGGCCACCACGCCAACGCCAAAGGCGGACTCAAGAAGGTGCAGTTCGACGGCAAGTGCAACTACTGCGGAAAGGCAGGGCACAAGATCCTTCAGTGCTTTAAGCTGAAGGCAGCGATGAAAGACGCAGAAAGTGCCAATGTGGCAATGGATGGCGACGATGCGATGGATGATATGGCGCTCATCATCGCGGACGGAGACTTCGTCGAAATCAACGATCACAACGAGATCATGATCGATAGCGACGACGAGGACGACATCGTGGAGTTCATGGGAACATTCCCTCCGGCTCCAAGAGCCGAGTCGCCAACCAACGACAGCAAGGTTGATATCCTCGAGCTCATGAGTGAAGACCTGATTGAGTACGATGTCATCGATGAGATCATCGCGGACAATGAAGAGATTGCGATGCCTGGAATGGACTTCGATGATGCGCCGACTACGCGTGGAAGAGGAACGACAGTGGCTCGCACTGGTAACCCCATCGATCGCTTCTTGCGTGAAGAGGTCGACCGCGCATGTGAGGGAAGCAGAATGGACGCATGGTGCCCACTCTGTCTCACTCGCGGAGCGATGTACTCATGGTGCACGGATTGCACCGAGTATAATCCATTCAAGATCCGCACCCTCTGGGGAGATGACACTTTCCCACCGAGCACTGAAGCCGAGATTGCTCGCCGCCGCGAGATCCTTGGTCGATTCGGATCAGTGGAGGACGCCTTAAGGGTCTCCCTATCCAACGTATTGGAGGCGAACGATGTGCGCTTCAATGTGGCGCTTCTATGCTACGACGTAAGAAAGGCGACCATCGAGACAGGAGCACAGTGTATGGGCGCTCGTGAGCTCTACTACATGCTCACGCAAATCGGCATCAACGGAATGTTCGATGTGTCATGCAAGCTCGTGATGATTAATGAGCTACTCGAAGAAAGGCAACTCCCACTCCTCCCAAATCACCTGATCGCAAGAATGAGCAAAATGTCAGCTCAGCGACTCATGTGGATGTACAACTGGGAAGATACTGAAGTCCGAAATGGATTGGAGTGTCGCGAATTGCCAAAGAAGGGACCCCGTGTGGGGAGTCCGCAATACCGACTGGAGATGGCGGACCACATCGCGATGGCTACTCGAGGCTATGACTTGGCCATGGTGGTCGGGGACCTCGAGGCGAGAAGCAGCAGCCGCAAGCTCATCGCGCCAGACCAGCATGAAGCAAACACATGGTTGGGTGACACTGGTGCATCATGCCACCTCACGAATAACGACGAGGGCATGACTAACGTACGTCTCTCTAATTTCTCGGTGAAGGTCGGAAGCGGTAAATTCTTGCGTGCCACCAAGGTCGGAGATTTACGCATGAAAGTGTTGCAGAAGGACGGCAAGAACGCCATCATCATCCTGAAGGGAGTGAGGTACGTGCCGAAGCTTTGGGTGAATCTCCTCAGCATCGGTAAAGCACTCCAGAATGGGTTCGACATCAGTAACAAAGGTGTCATCATCGCATTGGAGAAGCATGGACAGCGCATCCGGTTTGACCGGATCATGGCAACGCACAGTGGCTTTGTGTTGGGTGTGAACATGGTTCCAGTCCCCAAAGACGAAGAGATGGCGAACATCGGATTCGACACAAAGAAGCCCATGGATGTGAATAAGTTGCATAAGATGCTAGGCCACGTTGACTCTTACACGATCTCCAGGACGGCGAGACACTATGGATGGAACGTCACAGGAACGCTCAATCCCTGCGAGGATTGCGCAATCGGGAAGGCAAGACAGAAAGGCCTGACCAAAACTCTTCAACCACGAGCGAAGCAAGTTGGCGAACGACTCTTCATGGATACCTCAAGTGTCCAAGCGACAAGCTTCAGTCACGGAAAGTACTGGCTGCTGGTCATCGATGACTACAGTGATCACTGCTGGAGCTACTTCGTGAAAGAGAAAGGCGAAGTCGGATCCAAGCTGATGTCGTTGTTGAAATGGCTCTTGGGCAATCAACAAGTGACAGTGAAAAATATCAGATGTGACAATGCTGGCGAAAATTACGGCGCGGAGAAACTACTGTTGAAGGCAGGGTTCGCCCCAACATTCGAATACACCGCGGCATCAACACCACAGCAGAATGGAAGAGTGGAACGGAAATTTGCGGTACTGTATGGTAAGGTCAGGTCAATGTTGAACCAGGCACACCTACCAAGACAGCTACGCGGCAAGCTATGGGCAGAGGCAGCAAGGAACGCAACGCAGATTGAGAACATCATCGAGACTAAATCAAGGGAACCTGCGTGCCTATTGCTCAATGGGAAAATCCCAACCTACGCGCAAGGACTGCGTGTATTTGGGGAGATCGGAATGGTTTTTATCGGCAGTCGCACTATCAAGGCGAAACTAGATGACAGATCCAAACCAGCCATGTTCGTTGGATACGGACAGTCTCATGCGAGTGGTGTGTACCGCATGATGAATCTGGCAACTACGAGGGTCCTGATCACCAGAGACGTGACATGGATGAACCAGTCGTATGGGCAATTCAAGGGTATTGAGAATGCCAACAGGACACAGTGGGTGGACCTGGAAGACGACGACTTCGATGCCGGAGCAGCACTCCGTAATACGAAGGTGACTTGGGAACGTGATACGGATATCGCGAGGAAAGCGAAGGCCGCATCAGCTGACAAGAGTAGAGAGTCCGGAATAGACCACGATGATACTGAAGATCATACTCGAGAGCAAGATGAATTGCTACCTGGCCAAGGGGACGAACCATCGGACGATGAAGACGACGATGAATCCGGAAGGGACGAAGAACGAGTGACTTGGAGGCAAGTGGCTGAAGGCAAACACCTCGAGTACTCTCCCATCAGACCAGTGGCAAGGATGTCACGGATGCTACGCGATTTGGCACCGCACAACAACCCGCCAGGATATGAATCCGACTCAGAGTCAGGCAGTGGGAACGATGAACCAGCTGAGGTAGTTGAGACGACCCCTGCAACCGCTGAAGAACGGGACTTCCATACGAACTTATCCATGTTCAATCGAGATGTGGCCAGTATGATGATTGACACCACACAAGGAAGGATGAGACTGGATGACTTCATTACGGCAAGCCAACGGGTCGAGAGAGAGAAATGGGATGAGATGTCCGAGCATGCATACACGGCTATGATGCTGGACCCCACGACATTCGAAGAATGCTGGGACCATGCAGATCCAGCAAAGCGAAGGAAATGGCGGGAGGCCATCAATAAAGAGTTCTACGACATGACGAGACGAGGAGTCTGGCAGAAGATCAAGAAGAACGAGATGCCGAGGGATCGGCGATGTGTGAAGACAAAATGGGTCTTCAAGGAGAAGAGGAACGGCGTCTTTCGAGCCAGGTTGGTTGCTTGTGGATACTCGCAGATTGCTGGAGTGGATTTCTCCGCTCACCATGCGCCCGTGATCCATGATGCAACATACCGTGTGATGCTCACTATGAAGATGCTGTTGAAGACCGACAGCATTATCATCGACTTTGAGACTGCTTTCCTACATGGAGAACTCGAGGAGGAGATCTACATGCAGTGTCCCAAAGGAATGGAACACGAACCGGATGAATGCCTGCTGCTGAAAAAGACCATCTACGGGTTGGTTCAGAGCGCAAGGCAGTGGAATAAGAAGCTTGTGGACATCCTGATCAAGCTTGGCTTCCAGCAGAGCAAGGTGTACCCATGCCTGCTAATTCGAAATCGGGAAGGGAACCTCGTCCTCATCGGGACGTATGTCGATGATTGCCTGTGCATCGGAAGCACACGCGACCTGAAGCAATTGGTGAAGGACATCAAGCGCGAACGATTCGGAATCAAGATCGAGAATGGTCTCGAGGACTACTTGAGCTGCCGCATCGAATTCAACAAGAGCGAAACCAACTGCTGGGTGAACCAGCCGCACATCATCAAAAATATCACGGATACATTCAAGAGCGACGTGATGAAGCTTCAGAGATATGGAACCCCAGGGACACCAGGTCAAGGGATCCAGAGAAACAGTGAAGCACCCAAAGTCGATAAGGATCGACACAGCAGATACCGCAGCGGAGTGGGTATGCTGCTATACCTGGTGAAGCATTCGAGACCAGACATCGCGAATGCAGTCCGAGAGCTTACGAAGGTGTTGGATGGACCAACGGCCGCAGCATACAAGGAGATGCTGAGAGTAATGAAGTTCGTGTCGGACACGAGAGACTACGGATTAAGGATGGAACCGAATCCACTGAGGAACAACGAATGGAAGATTGTGGTGTACACCGACAGTGAATTTGCCGGGGACAAGGACAACCGCATCAGCGTTGGAGGACATTTGGTCCTACTGCAAGGAGTGCCTATCATCTGGAGATCGAAGGCACAACGCAGCGTGACATTGAGCTCGACCAAGGCCGAGTATGTCGCATTGTCAGAAGCTGGAAAGGAGATCCGCTTTCTGACACAACTGATGGAGGACATCGGGTTAAAGATGCAGAGGCCTGCAGACGTGATGGTCGATAACGTGGGAGCGATCTTCATCGCAACCAACCCATCGACATCAGCGAGGACGAGACACATTGACGTGCGCAACCACTTCATCAGAGAATTGATTGCGAACAAGGAGGCAAGGGCTCGTTTCGTGAAGTCAGAAGATAACATTTCTGACGGGTTCACAAAGAATACAAAGAAGGAGATCTACGATCGGCACAAGGGGAGTATCATTCAGCCCAGATCGGCATTGGACTGAACATGGTGGATGATATGGTCGGAACGGCAATGGAAGGGTGTCAGGAATCGGGTGTCATGAAACACGTGATTGCCGCACCTCCCAAGAGTGAGAAGACAAGTTCCATGAAACACTATATTACCGCACCTCCCACTGTGACATTGTGAACACCAAAATGTGAGGTACATGACAGGGCGAATGGTATCCTGAGAAGAATGGTGAATGACAAGTGTGGATCGGATGATGATGACTGTGAAGGGTAATGCAATCATCCAATACACAGTTGCATGTCACACGGGGCTGCAATGATGCGCTCGTGACCACCATCAGGTACAAGCAAATACAGCCCTCATGTAATGACGAACAAAGAACCGAGGAGTCGGAATATCCCATTACCACGAAGTACAAAAAGGACCGTGAGAGAACCCTCCGGTGATAATGGATGAAGCTGGTGACGAACCAGCGAAATGCATGTGATAAGGGATGGCTGCCTCAACACAAGACATCGTGTGAGAAATCGTGAGAACAACGGTTCAACCGTGAGAACAGTTGTGTCTCTTGTGTTTTGTGAAAAACACGAAGATGACGATCCGACCGAGTGAATCGAATCGGTGATGCCTGTGAATCAACCATGTCTACGATGATGAATCTATCAGAGGAAAGACAGGGTGAATTCACGAGATGGGCAACCTTGCAAGATGAATGCATGGTAGATGAGCAGATGCAACCATGAGGATTGCAGCAGGAGATCGATCATCAAGATGAAAGAGCAATGAAGAGCTCACAGTTCGAAAGAGTAGATTCTAATAACGATTAGTCTTCTACTACTAACACCACCCCGGATTTCCAACAGGTGTGAGTCAGGTCGGTCATGCTTGAGTCATGATGGATTCGTGAATGGAGGAGAGAAAGGAGGAGAAAAGATTTGGTGGTCAATCAAGTCGAAAGATTTCGCGCCAAAACAAGAATTTCTCCCATCGGGTTGATACCATGTCCGGTAATAGTCTGTCCCTCATTGAATCTCAACTGTCTCCAATTAAATCTAGAGAGAGGATCAACTGGATGACAACACGCGAACATGTCAGCAAGGACGAACAACCCTCGCGGTTCGCCTCCTTGGGGATGATCTCTCCTTGGTGACCTTTCGTTTGGGGTGCTCTATGCTATGATCTGCTATGATCCGCACATACTCGTGCACGGCACAAGAACTTGTCACGCAACCATTCGACATCATTCACGTCCCCCGCTCACACGAGCTACGAGCACTCGTCGATCCACCGATGGAAGGCCAAGTCCGAAATGAAATGCATTCAACCCTGTCTCAGCGAAGTGGGGCTTGTTCCATGGTTCGAAGGCAACAAAAAGGAGCCGCAGGGCAGGCTTTGGCGGCGTCCGACCACGATGGTTTGTGTCACTCGTGTTGCAACTGCTGTCATGACCATTACTATTCCCTATTATATTTCCAAACTCCAATTACCGTTGCCATCATTCTACTATTCTGCGTGCTGATTCCTCAATCTGCGAAAAGCGCAAGGAAGATAGATCACCTCCACCGAATGTTCACACGTGGCCTACGCAATGTCCGTGAGGACGGAGAGCTCATCCTCATCGAGGCCCACAGATCCCTCCACGCCATCTCCGAGCTCTGATCCGAAGACGAGCACCCCGGCACCTTGCTCGGGGCCGTCTTCCGCATCGATGAAGGCTTCCAACCCTGCGCCCCTTGTGGTGATCGCTCCAGTGAAGGTGTCGCGGGTGATTCCAAAGAGGTAGTTGCCTTTTCCGTCGTCGGTGAGGCCCTCTGGATGTTTGCGGTTCGGGTCGTTGACATGCTTGAGGAACTTCTTGCGGCGCTGCATGACGTCGTCCACCTTGATCTTGCAACCCCACGCCTTGTAGTAGTCGACGGCGTGCACGAAGTAGTCACCGACCATGTCCTTGGAACCACACTGGAGGTAGTGCTCTCCTGCCAGCTCGTTGACCATGGCAGCATCCTGGATGCATCCGGCTCGGATTGCTGCGAGGATCGCGATGTTGTAGGCATGCTGGATCCTGGAGTGCCGTTTGTTCTTCATGGTGACAGCGAGGTCCTCGGCTTCGAGGATGAGCACCAGATGGATCCAGGCTCGTCCTCTGGCTTTGGTCATCTTCTTCAGTTTCTTGGTTTTCTTGCGCAAGATTGTTAAGTGTTGCTGATTCCCTGTCTCCCTGTATCGTTCCGCATTGATGACGCCCAAGGTGTAAGTTTCAGTGAGAGCAACTAATGATGATGGATCGCCCATGGCAAGGAAGACGAAGTTGGAGAACAAAGGGTCTGCCATTGCATACCGCCGATGGAAGAGCGCCAAATACCCTCGACTGTAGAACATCATGCAGTCCTTGAGTGCATTGGATGGGTCGAACTTCTCAACGGTGGGATCGCGACGGGATAAAGCTTCGATTTCGTCCCAATCGATTGGATCTTCTTTCAACATCACCCTGAATGTGACGCGATAGTTTTCTGACATTCCCTCGAAGGCCCTGAGTTTGAAATTGTCCAGCTGGTTAAGCGCTCCCTCGTTTGCCTTGTGCACCGACTTCAATTCCAACCCATGCATAAGTCCTTGCATGACGCAGTTTTGGTAATTGAGGATACCAATGCCAAATTCTCCGACCTCCATCGAGCGGTGATACCCTTTCTTGTGATCCCGCAGGGCATCTTCGAAAGTGGACCTGAACCCGTTGACGTAGCTCGCGGAAGTCAATCGGAACATGCCTTCCAGATGTCTTCCATCGACCTGCTCGAGGATCAGGTCGCCGATCTTCATACAACGCTGGGCCAGGGCTTGCTCTTTCGTGCCACATAGTCGAAGTCCATATGTACCGAAGGCGCCTGCCATCTCTGCGCAGATGCCGTGCTTGATGGATGTGCACAGCATCTTGCACGTGTTCAAGATGTTAAAGTCCACTTTGTTGATGGCATTGGAGCACATGTTGAAGTCTGCACGAATCATCATGGCAGTGAGCTTCTTCTTATCCGTCATCCATGATCTTGCGAGGATCTTTTCGTTGGTGTTGTTCTTTAGGAAGTGCTTAACCTTCATCCTGGTCATCATAGTGTGCAGCGAGTACCATCGGCTGGGGAACGCTTTCAACGATTGAAGCAGACGCAGCTCCATCTCCATGCAGTCTCTGTGACGATCCTGCCTGGTCAAGGCTCTGGCCATGGAGAAGTGGGTGAGCGCCTTGTCGTCCGGTGATCTGGCTCTCTCCAGCACTTCATCGCACAGCTTGTAGCCGACCTCGTAGTTGCCGATCGACAACTCGACGTCGGCGCGTGCCCGATAGACCCGCAAGCAGATATCGTAGTGCTCATCACTGTCCCAGATCGATGGGCTGGCAGCGGCTTGGGTACCGGTCGATCCTTTGGTCTTGGAGGAGGTGTTGGGAGATGAGCCAGTTCTCACTCGCTGCAATGCTTCATGCGCCATTCGCAAGTACCCGGCGGCTGCTTCGAGCGCTGCCATCTCTGTGGCCTTCTCGCCAACCTCCAGATTCATGATGACGGAGAACATGTGATCTTTGGTCTGCACGGTGTTCAAGTGATCCGCAGCCACGAACAACAGGCCATCATCTACTTCTGACGTAGTAACAGCCGAAGTGAACGTTTCGGTTGACGTTACTGAGTCTGTGGACTGGGAGGGCATTGCGACCTTGCCTTGTGGGTGATTTTTGCGTTGCTTCTTGGGCTCGTGGTCAGTCCCATGATTCGCATCGTTGTCATGCTCTTCTTCCTCGTCCTCTTGAAGACGAGTCTGCATACGTCGGTACATCTGCAGCAAGCAGTGACCGATCCGCACGCGCAACTTGTCACGAGCCTCGCCGGCTGGGATCATGCATTGTGCGGCCTGCTGGATGCGATCGTGCGCGAAGTGGTACTTGGTACCACCGATGGGGTTTGAGATGAGACGCTCTAGAACCGCATGGTCCAGCATACTGGAGAGTTCTTGCTTGGAGGAGATGCGGGCCATGGAATCGATCTCTCCATCCACGTGCTTGCGCTCGCTTTCGAGCACCCGATGCAGCACCGAGATGTCGAACATCGATCGGATGTAGGCCGCAATGGACAACACCTGCTGCAGCTGCATGGGAAGGTCTCGCAGCTTGGATTCGATGATGCCGATGATGTTATCGCTGATGGGTAGTTGGGCGCTACCGGCGTTGCTGTTGTCGTCATCCCCTGGGTTGGAAAGACTCCACTCCCATCGGTGAGAGATGGAGTTGAAGGCGAGAATGTCCTTTCTCTCCAGCTCTTCGAGAGCTTGCAGGGTGAAGAAGACGTTTCCATCTGTCTTGGAGTGGAGCTTCTCGGATAGATCTTCGATGTCGTTGCAGTCCAGCATGCTCGAGAGCCATGCAGTCATGTCATCCAGCGTGAGGTTGGTGATCGTGATCTGCTGGAGGGTTCGCGGAGGGCGGCGCTTACCAGCCTGAGACAATGATGTGGTTGCGGACGTGGTTGATCTATCATCAGGGCCTTCTGCCTTTTGGTTGCTGTCATTGGCAGTATCTTCTGCTGACAACGGCGTGACGAGGCACCGTGCCAGCGGGTGGTCTGGCGTGAGGTCCAGTGGTTCGTCAGTATGCGGGTTGGTGTCCTGGCGGATGGCACCAAGCAGAAGGAAGTTTTGCAACCCGGAATCAGCTACCAACCGGGCGATGAGGCTGAGGCCCACCTCGGCAGACCACTGCAGATCGTCGAGGAACATGTAGATGGGTCGTTCCTTCGTCGAGACTGCCTTAATGAACTGTACGAAGATGTACTGGAGCTGGTTCCACATCTTTTCTGTCATGGCTCCACCCGCCGCTGGTGAAGATCCATCGCCGTTGGCGGTGCTACCGTTCATGCTGGTGCTGTAGTTATCGCGCTGGCTGACGGATTGGCTCATGACAGAAGCGCCGCCTCGGGCTGACTTGGATGTCAAGATGGAGAGAGATGGCACCACTTTCACCATTGGACGAAGCCCGCCGTTGGGGAATGCTGCTCGCACGCATTCACGCATCCGATCGAGTTCTTCCTTGGGTCCGTTCTTGAGTTGGGTTGTGAAGTCTTGAATGGCCTGGGCGATGGCCGAGAATGGGTCACTCTTTCCTGTGTACTCGTCATACTTTCCACGCAGGACGTAGCAGCAGGAGCAGGAGGGTGCTGCATCGCCTGCACCCGCTTGTTCAGTCTTCGTTTGCTTCTGGTTGGAGCCCTTGCCGCAAATGCAGCATGTCTCCAGGAAGTGATCAACGAGAGCGGACTTTCCTGTACCGCTGACACCCCAGACCAGTACAGCTGGATGCACATCGAGCTTCTTGGTTGCTTTTGGTGTTGATGATGGTTCAGGCTTGACCTTGTTGTCTGCCTCATCAGTCGATGGCTCCTGCGGAGAAGGAGTAGTCGTAGCATCGCTCTTGTGTTCTCCGATGACCTTGTCCTTCAGAGCTTTGAGCTGCTCGAGCTCCGCTTCTCTGCCAAGGAATTGCGATGTATCCTTCCAGGGAGCGACGCCACTTGATGGGCCAACTGTACCAGTTCCATCGTCGTTCGTGGTGGTGTTGGTGTTAGGGTTGGTGTTAGGGTTGGCGTCGTCTTCGGCATCGCCAGATCCATCGTCGATGGAAGAGAAGGTGGTGCTGACGTTCTGTTCTCCTTCCTCCTCTGCCTCCGTGGAGGAGTACCCGTCCTTTTGGAACTCTCCGATGGATGATGGGAGGTTGTCAAAACAGATTTGGGCCTGTTCGATCTCCATGGTGCGAAGTGATGTGATGTGATGTGATGTGGAGTGGTAATGCACAAGAGAGAGAGAGAGTGATCGATTTTGGCCAAGGTGGCAATGTTATGACCTTCGAACTTCTCTTGCAGAATGATCATTCACCTTTGAGCAAAGCAGCGCGTGGATTGCCACGAGATTGCCACGAGATTGTTGCAAGATCGGCAGGAGCCGGGAAGTTGAGAGTGCTGAGGGAGTGAGACCCTGTCACTTGATTTGATCTCTGCTGGTGCCACGTGATGCTGTTGATAGCGAAACAAGAAAAAGCATGATGGCATTTCCTTGTTTGCTTGATTGATTGTCTGTTTTTGGTTGTTCCGCTGTCGACCCTGCCGCGGAAAGAGGCGGGTATCGCGCGACTTGCTTCCAAAAAGCGTCGCCTCTCATTCCGCTCGCGCCATTTCTGCTTCGAAGCAAACTGTGACGGCTTATCAGATCTTGATGACATCTTCACACCAACAAGCAAGAGGTTGGGCGCCTTGACTTTTGGCGGGTGAGAGAATGGCATCAAAGTCAAGACTGGACGAGCGACAGAGATGCATCCCTGTGCCAAAGTACCCTCGTCGATGGCGCGGCCGTTTCCTGTTTGGACTCTTTGTGACTGGATGGCCGACGTCCCTCGTGCCAGATCCACTGCCTCCCAAAGTGGCATGGGCGAAGACGCTCTTGTGAAGACAAGATCCGTGCTGCAGCTTTTTTGGATCCTGATCGTCGATGACAAAAAGGCAGGACAACGTCTGGGTGGAGCGAGGAGTGGAACGCCCGCTTCCGCGACGGCCGTTTGCCAACGAGCGACTGAATGCTGGCACACGTTTTTGCATCTTTGTTTGGCTACTGTGAGTCCCATGTATCGAAATCACGAGCGAATCAGAACACACGATGAATCTCACATCGCAGAGTATCATCGTGATCGTACTGTTGGAGGGTCCAGTCGATTCAGTCGGCGCACTTTCGATAAGTGTGGCATATCAGTATCTACCGCTATATCCAAGACCAAAAACACGCTTGACTTGTCGCGATCGCTGTTGTTGGTGTTGTCATTGCTTGCAAATTGGTGCCAGTTATGCAATTGCATTGCAACCTATGCAATGGTGTGTTTGGGATGCTAATACGCTAAACTAGCATTTAGGTTAGGAGAGGATTTCCTGACACTCATGACTCACTCTCACTCGGATTGGTCCGGACCACACCTTGGATATCGCCACGTTTGGAGCAAGCATGAGTCATTGAAGAAGATCTTTGGACCCTTGGATCCAAGAAAAAGGATTCCAATGACCAGGTCATTGGAACTCTTTCCATAGGAATCTCAATGTCCGGCCAAGCCAGCCGGATCCAGGGAACAGCAAGACATGGAACCTGTATTGCAGACCTTTGCCATGCTCCCATCTCAATGAACGGAACCACCTGTGGTACTGGTGCTACACAGCCCTACGACCCTTTTGTGAAAACTGTTAGGAATCGGGAGTACGACTTTGTCAAGATACCTACGGTTACCGCACCTCTCCATACATCATGACGTCTCAATAGATTCAACTATTGTTGATCACACTCGGACCACCTTGTAGCATGTCCTACCTCAGATGACCATCCATGACTGGCATCACACCCAGTCATGCCCTGCAACAGAGTCTGTCCATGGTCTGTCACAAGAATGAGTGCGAACCTGGGATCCGACCACAAGGGATGCATCTGCGCATGAGCCAAGACTATGAATGGTACAAACAATGCATCTCTAACAAGTTGACATGCCTCGATGGATAGAGACACTCCAGAATTTCCCAAAAGGGAGAAACACTGAGCAAGAGAAATGGAGGCGATCCCTCAGTCACCCAAGAGCACGAATGGTGACATGACATGTGACAAAGACAATCACAGAAAATGTGGTGGCAGCATGGGAGGAATACTAAGGTATTGACGATGATGTGGGATCGATCGACATGAGACCCATGGCAAGGTACCTGCATGGCTACAAGATGTCCTGCATGAGTTTAGAAGAGAAACAAAGCTACTGAAATGCACCATGAGATGGCAAGAGAGAGAGAGCAAGATGATGATACAGATGAAAGCAACCATGGGCATGCATATGATCATGGTGTGCTACTATGGATTTTGCTTGCTATTGAATTGGGGTTGAGAGGAGACAATACGATTGATCTTACAGTTCAAAACGGTACGATCTAACAACAACTTAGAATACTACTATAACTCTGGATTCTCAACAAGTACTGGTTGATTGGTGATGCCGTCCACACACATTGAGCCTAAGATGGCTATACTCGATGTGCTTTGGCCTGTTCCTGAATCAATACTACATTTGGTACTGCGGTTTAAACAAGCCTCCCAGAGAACTCGACTCCGCTCTGCGAGCCACAAATGTGCCTGGATCAGGGTGCGCTGGTCTCTTTTTGTTCGACGAGATTTCAGGACCGTACGTACTGTACTTTGTGCAGTGCACTCTTCCTGGCGCTCCTCCGCACTACTCTACTCTACTCTACTATGCAGTCTACGCACAGTGCAAGGTCGCGATCTCAACTGGATTAACCACCTTGAACCATATTTCCCTCAACCTTTAGGCTTATTCGTTTCTCTTGGCTGACGTCGTATTCATGTCTCACATGCGTCCTCTACGACAAACGTATCTGCAGCCCATCTTTTCTTTGGCAGGCCTATTGATGCGTCATCGAATGTCAGCGTGCTAAAGAGAACACTTGAGGATTATTTCGCGCTGTGTTGGGGCGGCGGAAGTATCGTTCGATTGTGTCATGAAACTCTTTGGGCAGTTGGCAAGACGCTCCAACTTCACACGGGACCACATTCGGCACATCCTTGGAACGCTCAGCATCATCTTGGTCCTTCTTGGGAACAAGAAAAAGTGGCATGGTCGCTGTCATGTTCAACCTCTCAGAAAACAAGAAGTTCGTTCACAAGGAGGCTGTGTTGTTGTTTGTATCCACGATGTGAGTTCAGTTTGTATTCACACACGACCGTTCGTGATGATGGATAAAGGCGAACAAGAATCACTGTTTTGCATGGAACATGGCGATTGTGCCAACAACATGAGGATTCCCGCTTTTGTTGCACGAAGGCGGAAACGATACCAAAGAGCATGTTGCGCTTTGCGTTTGTGTGTATGCATTGATAAAAGTCGTGTGGTCCGTTCGGTTGCAGACTTCGGCAAATCAATGAGCCGTTCACACGTTTGACTCTCCCAGGTTGCTTCGAAGAGCATAATTGCTCATGTCTCGCACTCGCGGCGGCGTCATCTCTCGCTATGATTGAGGAAGGCCTTGTTCAACAAACTAGCGAAACGATGTTCTGTTTTCCTCTTTCTGATTCTCTCACAATCTCTCCACCAACAGACCGTGCGGAAAAAGCACTTCATGCCCAAGACACACCATCCGTACATGAAGTGAAGCCTTGCACAAACCACTTGTTGCGGCTCCGCAAGAACAAACACAATCCACAAAGCCAACACATTCAGATACGCGTACTCTGCGCTGCGACCTGCTCTACTCTACTCTGCTGTTCCCTGTTGCGGAGTGACACAATCACAAATACAAACACAATCTCAATCTCAATCACAATCATTTCGCTAACACAACAACTCTTGACAAGCACTCGCACAAGTACGGCCAAAGCAGGGAGGTGACGATGATGAACGAAGACTCCAGGAAACCAGGCGCCATCGAGGAGGGCAACGTCAACGTAGCCAGCTCGGACGCGACATCATTCCACAGCTCCTACGATGAACCCAAGGTTGACGAGGTTCAGGAAATCCGCGACGTGGCCAGACGCGACACGAGGAGCGTCCGATGTTGGCGCTGGATTGTCACGGGGGCGCTGTTTGCCACGGCGGTGGCAGTCAGCCTCACCACCTATATGGTACGTTGCTTCTCTCACTTCGGTCTGCTCTCCAGTGCCGCAACATTGCGAGTGGAACTACCGCAGAATACTCCGGCGACGCAGAGCGGGTGATTGGACACGATACTTTCTCACGACTGTTGCTTCTCCCCTTGTCCTTCCCCTTCTTTCGATATGTACCATACCATGGCAATACTCGTAGCTGCTTGACAATGAGCAAACTTCGATCATGGAGGCCACGGTGAGTACCGGCTGTGCTCGTACGGCTGGGGATTACGACTATGAGTCTTCGTGGCTTTGGGGCTTGTAGGCTTTGGGGCTGTGTGGTTGGATGTACCATACAAGTCGACCAGATAAGCATCCCGGTGTTGACCAAGAGCGTTTGCTTGACTGATTGGCTGCTGAGCCGCTGCTCAGCTGACTGGGAACCTTCTTCTTCTTGTGATATGGTTAGCTCTACTCGTGGTATACCAATACTCTGTCGACGATCGTTCACCATGCATGACTGCCTACGCTTCGTCACTTCGTCCATCATTATGCGAGCAATGCTCTCACACCCAATTGATCCGACTCGACACCATGCTTACCTTTTACACCCTTGCTGTCCGAATGCTCCTACGATAGTATCGAAGCGTCACACAATCACTTGAGGACAATGCACTGGGTCATGTTGGACGCTTGCAGTTGGCTTGCAAAACACTTGCGGACTCCATGTCTATCTATGTCGAATCAACGAATCAGACCTGGCCCTTCATCACCATGCCGTCCTTCCAGACCCACATTGACAACTTCCTGCAGCTGTCTCAGATGGAGTTGGCTGGGGCCTTCCATCGAGTGGAGCCAGGCGACGAAGAAGAGGAGTGGGAAAAGTACGCAAGTGAGCGCTACGAAAAGATGGTCGAGGACTGGCACGTGGAGAGGTACGGTCATACGAATAGGCTGAAGCCGGTGGGCTACAACCCCCATGTATACGCCATCGATCCAACCCTATCACCTGATAGACCTGACTCACGTTTTCCTGCCTGGGAGTTCGGCCCCCCGCCGTTCACATACGGGTTGATCAACAGGGACATGGCCACCAGACCAGATAGAATCGTCAACGCGCTCTTGCGTCTTCGTAACCAGACCCTCATGACTGGCGCATTCGACATCAGGAAACAAATACAGGTCGTGATGACCGAGCAAGAGCATGCTAAGTACCATTCCCGCCTCCGAGCATCAAAGACAGACCATCCGCATTCCTTCGTGTACCATCCTGTCCATCAGCATGCGTCAGATCCGACATCAAGGATTGTTGGTTTGCTGAGCGGCGCAGTTAGCTTGGATGCGCCGCTCAGGGACTTGCTTCCCACCAACAGGAAGGGAATCATCGCAGTCATCAAGAATACCTGTGGTCAAACGTTCACCTACATCATTGATGGCCATGACGCACTTTATCAGGGAGAAGGTGAGTGTGCGCAGATTGGTTGGCTGGCACTGTTGCAAGCTCAATTCCTTGCGATTGTGCTTGGGGTTGCTCAATCTAAGCTCGTGCTGTCACAGAAGAGGAACAAATTGCACCGCTCTGCGTATCCTGATTCGCACTTGTGTGCACGTCAACATGTTCACATATGCTGATTGTCGCTCACACCATTCCGACTACCTTGCTGCGTACACCAATACTCTGCTCTGCTCTACTCTCGTCAACATTGTCCCAACTTGCACAGGCGACTTTCACGATTCGAAGTATAACAAGTATGAGTTCACTATCGATCTGTCACTCAGCAATCATCCTGACTTCGCAGCAACTCCCAACCATTGTCAATACACAATGTTCGCCTACCCTTCCAGAAGATTCGAAGACCAATTCTACAATGCTCTTCCAAGGATCTTTGCCGGCGCTGTATCAGCCGTGATATTCATGGTCGCGATCATCTTCTACATCTACGACATGTTCGTGTACCGCCGCAACGAGAAGCTGGTAGCCAGCGCGGCCCAGTCCAACGCTCTCGTTTCAAGTCTCATCCCCTCCAACATCCGCGACCGGATCATCCAACACGACTCAAATGAGCATGACGACGTGGAAAAGCGCATCGCCAACATGAAGAACTTCCTCGCAGGCCGCGTGGGCGACGACGACCTGAACAAGCAGCCAATCGCTGATCTGTTCCTGGAGACGAGCATCATGTTCGCCGATATTGCAGGCTTCACGGCCTGGAGTTCCATCCGAGAGCCATCGCAGGTATTCACGTTCCTGGAGGCTATCTTCTCGTCCTTCGACCGGTTAGCAATGGCCCGCAGGGTGTTCAAGGTTGAAACTGTAGCCGATTGCTACGTCGCAGCGACTGGGATCCCCGAGTACAAGAAGGATCACGCCGTGGTCATGGTCCGCTTCGCACACGACATCCTCCGCAGGATGGATACCATGACCAAGGACTTGGAGATCTCTCATGGGCCAGACACTGCCGAGCTCTCGTTGCGCATTGGTATCCATTCGGGCCCGGTGACAGCTGGCGTGCTGCGCGGCGAGCGAGCTCGATTCCAGCTGTTTGGAGACACGATGAACACGGCCTCGCGCATGGAGAGTACTGGCCAGATCGGCCGCATCCACATATCGGCAGAAACGGCAGACTGTCTCACTGTTTGCGATAAGGGACATTGGGTTGCCAAGAGGGATGGGCTGGTGCATGCCAAAGGCAAAGGGGAAATGCAAACGTACGTACTCGTATGGCGTATTTGAGGATGTTGTGCTGTGTTGCGCTGTAATGTGCTGCGCCATGCCTTGCTGACTCGTGTGGTGACGGAGAGGGCGGACGTCAATGGTCTTCTCATACTGCGCCTGCCAGAATGCTTCTGCCATGCATGCACAAATTCTTGCCACTCTCACACATTGTGTCGATCCAAACGTCTTCTCTGCTTTTTCCGACTCTTCTACGATACTCCACACATCCTATGCTCACATTTACTCCCAACAGATTTTGGATCAAGCGCATCCAAGAACAGGGATCCGACGGCCTTAGCGTGGCCACGGAAACTGTGAGTACAAACGGCAGCCTGTCTGACTCGGTCGGTCCAAAACGAAGGGGTGGGACCTCGTCCGATGCGATGAATGACGACATGAGTGAGCGGACGATGCGGTTGGTCAACTGGAATGTCGAGATGATGACGACGCTGATGCAGCGCATCATGGTGTACCGTCGACATATGACAAAGATTCCAACGAAGAAGGCTTCCACATCCGATCACATGTTGAAGTTCCAACTGCGGCAACGGAAGGAGCAGCAGGAGCAATCTGGGATTGACTCCATGAAGTTCCCCCTCAACGAGGTCCAGGAGATCATCTACCTCCCTCCGTTCAACCCAGACGTGGAGCAAGCGACGACCGAAGAGCTCGGCGGGGAGACGGTAGAAGTTCCAGCTGCCGTGACCAAGCAGCTCCGGTCCTTTATCACAGCCATCGCGCAACTGTACAACGAGAGCAACTCCTTCCACAACTTCGAACATGCATCTCACGTGACCATGTCCGTCATCAAGCTGCTATCCCGCATCGTCGCTCCGACGGCCGATGAGCTCAAGATGCGGAAAGACGCTGCATCGGTGGCGAATGAGGCTCACGGGAACAGCAAGCCTGGCACTCCGTCTTCGCGTGCCTTCTCATCCGACGTGCAGGCTGCCCAAAGCATCGCGGCGACCCTGCACGATCACACCTACGGCATCACGTCCGATCCGTTGACGCACTTCGCATGTGCATTCTCGGCGCTCATCCACGACGTTGATCATGCAGGCGTTCCCAACGCCCAGCTGGTGAAGGAGAATACCCGGATCTCGAAGATCTACCACAACCGATCCGTGGCGGAGCAGAACTCGCTGGTGCTCGCATGGGACATGTTCATGATGGAGGAATACGCCGATCTGCGTTCCTGCATCTGCGAATCCTTCGACGAGCTCGATCGCTTCCGCAAGCTCGTGATCAACGCCGTGATGGCGACTGACATCGTCGACAAGGATCTGAAGCAGCTGCGCAATGGTCGGTGGGACAAGGCATTCAAGGTATCTTCGGGGGACGGCGGCGTCGGTTGTCCAGAACAGGAGCTCGTGGTCGATGCCACCAACCGAAAGGCAACGATCGTGATCGAGCATCTGATCCAGGCCTCGGATGTGGCCCACACCATGCAGCACTGGCATGTGTACAGGAAGTGGAACGAGCGGTACTTCAAGGAGTGTTACGCCGCCTACAAGGACGGAAGGGCACCAAGCGATCCCATCGAAACGTGGTACAAGGGTGAGATCGGGTTCTTCGACTTTTACGTCATCCCTCTGGCGAAGAAGCTGAAGGAGTGTGGCGTGTTTGGTAAATCGAGCGACGAGTATCTGAACTACGCCTTGGCCAATCGCAAGGAATGGGAATTGAAGGGCGAGGCCGTCACGCAAGGACTGGCGCGAGATGTCCTGGCCGAAGCGGCGGCAGCAGAAGCAGCAAGGAGAGACAGGGAAGTGGGGCAACATGCTCTACTACTATGACAGCGTCAACACACAAACGACAAGTCATTTGAAATGGCCGGAGGGGAGGTATGACCCAGTTGAGTGATGGGACCTGCAGTCCGCCTGGGGCGCCGGCAACATATGGGGCTTTCGACCACACCACTTACACATTCATAAACTAGATACAATTATAAGATGCACCGTGGACGTCAATTTTGCTCTGAGGCCTTAGTTTAATTTTTATGGACCCCTCGATTATGCACTCATTTAGACACGCCTAGCGCACTATGGTCAGATAGGCTTTCCAGGATAGACAAAAGCAACCAACACGACAGTGATGCTCGACTTGTAACACATCTCCCAGTCTAGTATATGGGTCTGATCATCTCCACCACGAATTCGATATCGTCACCAGTTCCTTTCGTGAGCATGAAACATAGTAAACCACGGAAACTGACTTGACTTGAATCGATTTGACCAGTTTGTACGTCACAGCGAGAGGATCGCTCGAATCTCGCCACCGTGGAGAGAGCTGAAGATCGACCAAGTCCGCGAGGACCACAGAAAGCGGCGTGTCGAGAGCAATTGCTGACGAACTCCAGTGCAATGATAACACCATTCTATAAAATGATGCTCTGCATTGTGATTGCAGATTTAAAATTGTTCCTGTCAAGGCGCACTGGAGTTGCGTCCTTGTCGTGTGCTGGGACATTGACCGCTGTACTTGTAGAGCAGAATATTGCAGAGTAGACAGATCACGGCCTTTGCGCTTGTTCGAAGTACTCTGTTGGCATACTAGAGTTATTTGTACATGAAGTCAACACAGACACACGTTGCGTTGTCGTTCGTAGTGGCTCCCAGGCTCGTAAGAATCGTCTCGATCGCTCCATCCACAAAATCAGTATCACAACGGAGTTGAACCTGGAGTAGATGGCCTGCTGGCTTTCTCCTTAATGACTGTGGCAACATCGCCAAAGCAGACTGTGGTGGCCCTCTTCCACTGCATCGACGCAGTTGTCCCCGCGTGCTTGCACCGGGTGTGCACTTGGTATGCATAGTTTGTGAGGAGCGCAGTGGAGACGCTGAGCAGCGTGGATGCAGAGTTCATTCGTTTGCTGTATTGGAGCTGAGACATCGCTTGCTATGCCCAATTGCTCGCGTTTCGAAATTGTGCGGCTTCGATGGATGGGCATGCTCATTGTTGTCTGATTGTCTGGTTGGAATGCTGCGAACAGTTCTTACCATTTCTGTGGCTGACTTGCTCCGTGCACGCCGCTTGCATCTTGGCGTTCGCGCCTTGAGCTTGCTTGATCTGCTACGCCTCGAACCAATGCGCCCGAAACCCGGTGGGCAGAAAGAAGGAAGATCCCAGCATGAGAGTGGAAAGAGCCATGCCTGCGAATACGGAGAGCCTGGCGTACTTCGGACAATTCGCAAGCTGCACGTCCACATCGTCACTGTTGTTGAAGAAGAGGAACGCCATCATCTTCAATCCAAACCCCAGCATGAAGCCGCGCACGAGCACTTCTCCCGTCTGCCAGTCCCGAAAGATGCCGATGAACATCTCAGCCAACGCCAGCAAGGTGGATTGCTGGGGACAGGCGGGGCATTCGGGGCATACGGGGCATTCATTGCTGTACATGCTTGCCAATGGGGTCGTAGTGGTGGTGGTGGTGGTCGTGATGATCGTGGTGTGAAGGATGAGGGATGAGAGACAGGCTGATTGCGGTGCAATTGGAGGCTATTGATCTGCTCGGAATTGTGGTGCTTGCCCTTCGATGCGCTGTTCCTGTTGCTGCTGCTGTGTGCTGTTCCTGTTGCTGCTGCTGTGTGCTGCTCCTGTTGCTGCTGCTGTGTACTGCTTCCAATGCAAACGCCACTAGCACCAGCAGGAACAACAGCAACGACAACGACGAGAGCGCCACGAGAAGAGTTCTGGTTGCGTTCGCGTGGAACTTCCACGTTCCCAAAACCCAAAGATACCCACAAAACCTGAGTGTGCAAGATTGAGTCGTGACGCGATGCTGGAGAAAGAAAGCAGTTGCAGAGTCCGACCTTCGTCCGTCAGAATTAAGTCAGGATCCAAGCAGTCCCGAGATACGAACAACCGCGAACAACCCTCGTGTAGGATTGGGATCGAGAATTGAAACTGCTTGAAGATTCCAGTTGTTGTCGCTGCGGTAATGTGCTTCTTTCCATTTAATGCGTGCATGATTGCCGAAAGCAGTTTCCTCACCCCGCCCAAACGGCACCACATCGAAAGAAAACAAAAGTGCGACTCTCGTGGGGAACCAACAGCGGCCATCAACGCAATCACAACACACAACAATAAGCGACGATAAGCGACGATAAGCGACAACACACAACAATGAGCGAAGCTCAAGACCTCACAAGCAGGGATCTTCCTTGTCTCGTCTCACATCAAAGCCCACGAATCTGGCTCTCTCCCTCTGTCTAGCGAGAGTGGCGACAACAACAGCAGGAGCGCCAACAATGACGCCAACAAGGGATGAAGCTGCCGAAGAGGCTGCTCCAGTCGCAGGCGAAGGCAATGATGGCGACAATGGCGACAACAAGGTGGGGCCCACACCACCGGCTCGGCCACCAGATCAACCACCGGCAGCCTCGCTGCCTATGAGTACAAATACGAGTACACCCAGCGGCGCTCAAGTTGCAGCTGACGGCGACGACAACGGCACAGGCGCGCGGGATGGTGTCACCCAAGGAACACAGGCGCCATCGCCGCAACCGTCCGCGCGACAAACTGCGAGCAATGCTCGTCGATCTGCCAGCATCCGGCGACAAGAGGCCCCCATCACCGACAAGGCCGCTCGCAAGTCGCAACGAGCCAGGATGGCGGGAGCTGTGCCAGCAACGGTCACCTCGGCGGATCCGACTGCATGGCTTCCTCGTCGTCAAAGCGCCATAGCCAAGACCATGCTCCTGAACAATTCAGCGGGCATGGTGAGCACACTGAGCGGACAACGAGGATCATCTGCTGTGGACGACGCCACCACTCCCACTCGACGGTACCAGCGCATCTCCCAATCCGTACATACAGAACAAGAGCTGCTGCGGACATCGAAGACTGGCGATGAGAAACAACTCAACAAGCAACACGACGAACTACATGGTGCTGGTGCTGGTGCTGATGCTGATGCTGATTTCGTTGCCGTCCCTCCGGTTCTTCAGGATGGAGGAAAGACCACAGGAGAGACGGGTGGGCAGCCTCAGACTCAGACTCCCACAACTTCCGCAGAGGACAACCTCGTCAATCTGGACAGCTCTCGAGCAGCCCCGGGTGCGCAACACTACGGAGGTGCCCCAGTTGGGCAAGCTCAAGAACGTCGCCACACGGGTGCTTCCATGCTTCCGAGCAGGATGCTCAGGTTGGACACGCCGCATGAGGTTGAGGACAGCATCCCGAGTTCGTCACCGCAGAGGTCTACCGAAGCGCCACTGGTCGACACACCATCTGCCTCCGCATCCCCTCACGATCCTGCAGCGGGAACTGTGCCAGCTACCACGCCGGAGACTGCGCCAGAATCATCCCCGACCATTCCGGCCGTGCTGGCCGAGGACATCATGACGCAAGACGAAATCGTCACCGCAATCCAAGAGACGATCGCCCGCCAATACGCCACCACGCCGACTCTCAACCCGGCAGTCCCCATTGCAGAGCCGCTGCACGTAGATGCTATCCCGGAAGCAGACGCTCACGGCGCCGATCAGATCCACGGCGATGTGGTCGAAGCCGGCCACAAAGACTTTGACGATGGTGGGATGACCGCACGTGCTGGCGTTGGCATTAGCGTTGACGCGGATGGTCAAGCAAAGGCGAAGCGACGCAAGAGGGCCATGCTCTTCGCCATCATTTGCTGCCTCTTCCTCATCATCGGAGCTGGAATCCTTGCCGCCGTCGTGCTCCGAGACGATGGTGATAGCACCGATCGAGGCAACGAAGCCAGCAACAACATTGATGAAGGTGGAATCGGAGGTGGAGACGGAGATGGAGACGGAAGCGTCAACCAAAATCTCACCCAGCCAACCTCCACTCCGCCGCAGTTGGAAACCAGCAATCCAACCCCGGTCCTAACCACATCCCCAACTGCATCGCCAACTGCATCTCCAAGCGCGTCGCCAACGCCACTGCCATCAGTTGCACCAACCACATCCAACCAACCCACCGCACAGCCAACACGAGGCTATGTGCAAACGGAGGCGTTCTTCGCCATCCTCGATATCATGGCGACAACGCTGGCTGGCCCACCGACCTTCATCGACACTGCCAGGATCGCGGATCCCAACACCATTCCGCACGAAGCTTTGAATTGGATGGCAAATCTGGACAAAACCACCACCCCCGCCATCCTCAGAAGCGACAGTCCCAACAAATTGAGGTATCTCACCGAGCTATACAGCGTCGTGAGCATGTATCTATCAATGAATGGAGACAGATGGGACAGCAGCCTCAATGTCATGTCCCCCGATGAGCACGTATGTACCTGGAACAGCTTCAGGATTTCGGGTGTGTACTGCAACGAAGATGGATTTGTGACCCGCTTTTTGCTTTCCTCCAATTGGGTGAGGGCAGAGATAGATCCGGCCATGTACAATCTGCTGGAGCTGAAAGAGTTGGAGTTGGTCAACACCGGTCTCAGAGGTCAAATCTCTTCGTACATTGGGAGACTGAGCCAACTTACTATCCTGCTGTGCGGACAGTCCAACCTGGTTGGACAAATCCCCACTGAGATTGGTTTGCTGACCAATCTGGACAAATTTGCTGTCGACAAATCGACGTTGACAGGAACGATTCCGAGCGAGATTGGGAACTGCGTCCTGCTCGATACCTTCCAGGCGTCCGAAACAGGCTTGTCTGGCCCGATCCCAACTGAGATGTGGAATTGCGCAGCCCTGAGAATATTCGAGATTCAAGAATCAAAGATATCCGGTTATATTCCAGGCGAGATTGGAAATTGCACCAATCTTGCCGTGTTCCGGGCGAGCGACACCCAGATTGGATGGAGCATCCCCACAGAAATTGGAAATCTCACAAGGTTGAATACGTTGAATCTATTCGGAAGCCAATTCTCCGGCTCCATTCCTTCGGAGATTGGTAACTTGCGGTTGCTGACGGGGCTTCGACTCCAGCAGAACCTATTCGTGGATTCCATTCCAACCGAGATTGGCCAGCTGAGACAATTGACAATCTTGTCCCTGCGGGATAACGGGTTGGACGGCCCCATCCCGCATGAGATCGGAAACATGACGAGTTTGAGGTTTCTGTATCTCTATGAAAACGCTCTGGAGGGTTTCATTCCATCCGAAATTGGAGGCCTGACCAGGTTGGCGTTCCTTTCTCTCTATGAAAACTCGTTGGAGGGTTCCATTCCATCCGAAATTGGGAATCTGGTCGAACTGACGCACCTTGCCATCCGCAGCAACTCTTGGACTGGGGCGCTCCCGGCTGAGCTGGGGAATTTGACAGCCATCAAGTACATATCTATGTCCGAAAATGACCTTGGTGGCTCTCTGCCTACCGAATTGGGACAGCTGACCGCTCTGACACAATTGTGGTTGCGTGACAACAACTTCACAGAGCACATACCATCCGAGCTAGGCCAACTGGAATCACTCCGCGAGCTCTCACTTCACTACAACAACTTCAGCGGGAGCATCCCCTCCGAGATCGGGAAACTCAAAGCGCTGACAAGTCTCAGATTGTACGTGAACAGATTGACTGGTAGGATCCCCACCACACTCAGAGAACTGTCGGGCGTGCAACTTTTCAATTTGAGACACAATCAGCTGACCGGCCCGCTCCCATCTGAGGTTGGTGAGATGACTGCTCTAACTGGCCTGTATCTGTACGGCAATTCCTTGACTGGGGCAATCCCGTCGCACCTCGGAAGACTCACGAAGCTGGAAGTGCTTCGGTTGGAGGAAAACCTATTCAATCGCACTCTCCCGACGCAGCTGGCGGAGTTGGTTCTGTTGGAGCAGTTCAGAATCACTGACACATTCATCACAGGCAACCTCGACCCGCTCTTTTGCACCGGAGACCCGTCGCTTCCAAATCCAATCTCCATCTTCACGAACAACCTTACCACATGCTCGTGCTGCCAATCATGACGCCGGTCACTTTTGAAAGACCACCCCATAGGACCCGGGTCAGTGAGTCGACCAGCCGTCGGTAAAGTAGAGTGGCACTTTTTCTTCGATTACAACCAAACTAAGCATACAAACCTACTCATTATAGTCACTATAGCAACAGGAAAATTACCCAGAATCTTAAAGCCCATTTTTTAAGTTTTATGGACCATCCAATATTTGGAATCGTTTGGGTCAAACGTAGTGTTCCACACTGTAGTTTTGCCGAAAGTTCTTTGCTATTCTGAGTTAATAACGGAAGGTGTCCATTCACGTTAGTGTCTCCAGCTTTTTCCTTCCTCCTCGTTCGTTTGGAACACGTTAAACAACGTTAGCTGATGCGGAATCGATTGACATTTTGTGCTTGTCGGCATCACACACATCATCACCACATGCGCACGCACACATCGTTGCCACGCAGACACAAAAACCACCGTCACATTTTTGCTTCATTCCCGAGGTGCCTCCGCCATGGCAATGCTTGTTGCATCTGTTGTGATGCAGTCGTATTGGGAGGAGTGAGAGTACAAATGACATTGGTGGTTGTTGTTTTGGCTGCTTCATCCAACACCTCCTTCGGCTTCCCCTGCTCCCCTCGCTTTCATTCATCGTTCTACAGTGCAATTCGTGCATCAATCAATCAATCAATCAACCTCCTTTGCTACCATCAACACCATGTCCTCCATCCCTGCCAAAGCAACAATCAAGGGCGAAAGCCCATCTCCTCGTAAGAAGCCTCGTTCCTGTGCTGCCCCTCTCGATTCTCCTTTTGATTCGAATGGCAACTTGGCACCTACTCGTGAGCAGCTGTTGCCTGACAAGCTGTCTGCTGGATTGCGGAAGCCCACCAACATCACTCACGCGATCGAGGTGAAGCCGATGCTTCCAGTGGACAGCAACCTTGTTCCAACTTTGGCGCATGTCGATGCCGCTAACCTGCGCGTTGACGTGCGCCTGTCCAGTGTGGCTGGTGTCATTTTTGATACACCAACGGTCACACTGCGTACAGTGGGACAAGGTGTCGGTGCTATCACAGTGGTAGACGTCAGCGTGAACGTGCCACCTCCTGTTGAGTCTCCTGCCAAACCAACTACCCGCGCAAGCACTGCACGACATGCCAACGCTGTCGCTGGAGGTGCTTCCACCCGTGTTGACGTTGACAGCAACGACGACTACGTGGATGGCCGTGATCGCAGGAGGAAGCGAACAGGACGCAACAGAATCATCAACAAAACGGTGAGAGGATGGCGTCGCGATGCGTTGGTCCGCGTCGCAGGTTTGGTTAAGTCTGGCCTTTCTCCAAAAGCGTTCGACTGTATGCCAAAGACGGGATTCGCACTTGGAGGAAAACACAACAATCAAGTCTGGTGCAACATCAAACGGCTGTGGGCGCCAATTGCTTCTGCGCTCTGGGGTGTGTTGCTCCCAAAAGAAGCGACACCAACTGGCCAGATGCATGAGGTGGTGCAATTTGTCCGAGGTGGGCAACCACTGCCACCACTGATGCTTGCACCAAATCTGTTCCGCATATGTGTTGGAGGGAGCAAGCTCATGCACCTCTGCGCGAGAGCCGTTCTCGCGAAGTCTGCATCTCCAACAGCATGCACAGACATTCTCACTGGATACGTCAATGGATTGCCGGAGGAAGAACGCGTGCGTGTACACGGAAACAGATTAACTGTCACTAGAAGCCAACTTAGCACATTGCATCGTTACCACGACATGTTGAGCGATGGGGAAACCATTCCTCCCAAAGTTCTCCAATACCGTGTGACTGCATGTGCCTTGTCTGGCGTGGTGTCCTTTCTCTGCACTACGACCACGTACAAGGCTGGCTTGTGCCACGCAGTGGAGTGGGAAGGAGTTGTATTCGACAACGTTCCAGTCTTCGATCGTGGAGGAAAAAGCGTCATGGCGCTATTCGACATGTACAAGACGACCACTACCAACCCAGTGGGCAAGCCAGCATTTAAGGAGATGACAAAGCTACTAACATGACGTGGCAAAGTGAACACAGGACTGTCTTCCTTCGAGAGCCACTTCTTGCTGGCGATGCTCACTCTCAAACGCACGATCTCGCGCCTCGTCACACTTTTGAAGGCTAAGTATCCTGCAACAAACGATGCCGAGGACGAGAATGACATGATTTCCCAGCATGTGCGCACAGCCGAGTCACTTTTGTATGCGTTGGAACTTCTTGTTGTCTTCGTCAAATGGGAATTCACTGCCTCTCACATGCAGATGGAGTGTGATGACCCACTCCACTCAGCTCAATTCGCGCTCACGCCCAACGAGAAGAAGAAGACAACGACGAAACAATCCCAACCAACCAGAACACGTACCAACAAGCACAAGCTCCGTAAGAAGAGCACTCGAACCAACAACATCCCTTCTGCCACCAACGACACTCCAAGCATCACAATTGATATTCCTGACATCACTCGTGTGACACATGCTGCTGCCAATGACACCACCACTGACAACAATGAACAGCCTTGTGCCCCCACAGACAAACAGCACACTGGAGTATGTAACCGTTGTGCAGGGGTGATGCGTTTTGTGGACGACCGATATGTCCCTTTCGTCACGATGCTTATGGAGGATCACCTTGCGGAACACGCGACAGAATTGGAGTCAATGCTCAATGCTGCACCAGGGTTCAACAACGAAATACTGTGGTACATGGCACACAAAGTGCGCAGCAAGGTTCAATTCGGACAAATTGAGCAATACCTCAAAAATATCAACAACAGAGAGGATCGTGCGCATGTGGTGCTCGACCACAAGCAGAAAATTCTTCCGACTGGCCAAGGCGAAGCTCAACAAGAATACTGGGGCAAGAAGGGCATGTCTCTGTTGGGCGCGATGGTGATAATGTGTCACAATGACATTTTCACTTATCGCTTCATCGATATCATCGTAAAGGGGAGGCCAACACAAGACACCCTACAAGTTGGCGGGCTTCTCGAAATTGTGCAACAACAGGTGAGAAAACTGCTTCCATCGGTCACCGAAATCGTCATCCAATCCGATAATGCGTGTTGTTTCGCGAGCTACGAGCACATCGCACTGATCACGTTGGTGCTGAACAAGAACCTCGGAACACGAAATGTCCCCAAGATCGCGGCCTGGATCTACACCGAAGCCCAAACAGGTAAAGGCCGCCTTGACACGCACTTTGCGTACATCACTGTTGTGTTGCGAGCCTATGTGCTGGAGGACAACGACATCAAGACGGAACACCAACTTTTCGACGCATTGGAAGCTGGCAACATCGCGGGAACAACCACGGTTTTGGTGGACGCAGAATGCCTTGAGGGGCGCGTCCTGAGCTTCCCTGGAATGCCGAAGAAGCGTTTCTGCGCGAAAGGGCAAAAGGTGCGCCAAACGCACGAGGTCAAGTTTGGAGACGACGAGGCGAATTTGGTGGCAGCATCTGGTGTCACAGATGACGTTCTTGTCCCGTGTGCCGAATGGGAGGAATGGGAAATCAACCAGCTGGGTGTCCGCACCATCGCGACGCACACGTCAGGAAAGGAACCGTTCACCGCCGAATCGCCGAAGAAGAAGAAGAAGACGCGAAAACGCGGCTCTACTGCAGTGGAGAGCAAAGCGCTCGTCTTTCGCGACGCACTGAACATGGGGCAAGGAGAGCTACCACACGACCACACCGCAGAATTGAAAGACCAGACCGCGGAAGCCGAAATCCCCCAACTCGCGGTGAAGGGCTGGGCAGTGAAAACAACGCGCAGCAACGCGGAGTTACCACGGTACGTACTGGTGAAAATGGATGAAATGAGCACAGCCGCCAAAAAAGACCCGAAGAATCGACCAACAGAACACGAAGCGCACCGCCGATTGATGGAGCTGGAGGGAACGGAGACCGATTAGAGGAGTTTCGCATTCCACTCACCCAGTCCCACAGGGGAGTCATAACCTGATAGAGACATTTTTTCGGGGGTGGCGAGAAATCACCCCCTCGCTGAGTGGAAATGATTTCCACTTCTGCAGCAGAAGTGGAAATCGTTTCCACTCAGAGAGTCCCGGCAAAAGTGTCATTTCCACGCGGAGATTTGTGATTATCCAATCATAAAACTTCTATCGATGTCTACAATAGAGTCGTCTTCTAGTAGAGTTCTTGCTTCGAAACCATGCTAGTGCTAGTATTTTCGTCGCTCACAACAGACTCAATAAACATATCCAGAATATACTACAATTAGAGTGTATCATTCACTATTGTAATATTGTATTGTCAAAATCTCCATTAATCGTCCGCCAAAGACTTCCAGGCCTAAAATGTCTAGATTCTATTCAAAGTGGAATGCGAAGCGTGACTAGATGGACTAGTTTCAGTCCTTCCACGAACCAGCAATTCTTGAGAACTCTTGTTGGCACCATGTCACATGTGACACGTCGTCTGGGGGCCTCTGAGTGGAAATCGAAACAATGCGAAACTCCTCTATTGGTACATCCAGTTGCACGCAAGTCCAATGCGCGTGAAATCGTACCTTTCCGCAGCATACAACAACGCACAGCGCGCAGCGAAGAAACCACCGTGGCACCAAGTGCGACCGACAACAACACCAAAATGGCATCGAAATCACCATCACCACCATCACCATCACCACCTGCAACAGCCGCAACTGTCGCGGAACCATCAGGTACGACGCAAACAGAACAGCAGCGCAGGGAAGAAGAGGAAGAGATGGAAGAAGAGGAACGAGAGCACAGAATGTGGTGTGAAGCCAACACCACCAAGGCACATGCAGAGAACGAAGAGATGGTCCCAGAAGAAGTGAGGGATGCGATTCGGACGAGGATGAGAACGAGACTGTTGGCGAAAATGGAGGAAAAAAATAGGACTAATTAATTCAAAATGTGAACAAATTCGCCAACACCAAGAACACGAACACGTTATTTTGGATCGAACTTGTCGGATGTCTATCGCCCAGTTTAGGAGTAGTCCAAAAATAAGCACATTGACAGGTCCATAAAACTTAAACTATGGACTTTGAGATTCTGGGTAATTTTCCTGTTGCTATAGTGACTATAATGAGTAGGTTTGTATGCTTAGTTTGGTTGTAATCGAAGAAAAAGTGCCACTCTACTTTACCGACGGCAGGTCCACTCACTGACCTGGGTCATAGGACTTCGGAGTAATTTGTTCTGCTCCATGTACTCTTTGCTTGCATAATGTTCATTGAGTATTGTCAGACCACATTCTCTATCCGTATGTTGCTGAACGTATTAGTATGCCACGAGCAGCGCGGTGTACTTGACGTCGAGCACTCAGTGGCACACTTCTCTGACAGGCTGCAACCACCACACGCAAGGGCACAGTTGATTAACTTGGCCCAATCGCACGATCGAAACCGTGGATCATTCGTTTGGAGCTGCGGTGAAATACAATTTTGCTATTTAATATGGCCAAGTGTCGTGCCAGTGTCGGTGATTGCAAGTAACGCGTGGGTGAGGCACCTCTTCTTGGGCTTGAGGGACCTCTGTGGCGCATGGCAAGATCGAAGTTAGTTGGACAAGAAGGTCACACTCCCACGGACGATATGTGGTACTGCATACGAGCTAGTATTCCATGCTCGTAGTGTGTTCAGGTCTCTCCCTACGACACATGCTACTCGGACGACTTAATATGTGTTTCACCAAACCTCACCGCACGAAACACAGCATCCACCGTCCTGCTCGGCCAGTTCCCACGCTCGAAGCTGAAGCTGAAACCAAAGCCATAGTCAATGCACCGTACTCGTCTCAGTACTTCTTTCATTCCAACGCTCTCCCTCTCTCCAGTCGCCATGATCACAACATCGCCGACGTATAGCCGCTGAGTCCGAGACTGCGTACAACAACGAACGACAAGGGACGAATTGTTCGCTCCGAACCACGCTGTGCATCCAGCAGCTTTGATGCCTGCATCTTTCAACGGTTTCCCGTCGCCAGTGCCAAGGGATCTCCAAATCCACCATCACAAAATCAGCAACTGCACAACTCGCAAAGCAACCAACTCACAAAACCAGCATCCACCCAATCACAAAATCAGCCAACTACCTAAGCACCACCCAACTGCAAGAAATCAAGCAACACTTCCACTCTCCCAAACATCCGCAACTATGACTGGTGCAACCCGATGGTTCAGTTCCGTGTCATGGGCGCCTAAGCGACAGGCGAGTCGAGGCGGTTATGTAACAATGGATCCATCAAGTCTGCTGACGAATGTATGCACTTTGTGGGAAAGGAAAGAAACCAAACAGTACTGCACCAACACTCTCCAATACTCCAAGCTGTGAGATGAGCATCAATGAACTGCGACGTGTATGGACTGTTGGCGTAGGATGACGGGATCCGAAGACGCATCATAAAATAGAATACTAAGAGTACGCTCTGGAGAGAGAATATTAACAAATCATATAATTGCTCGCACAATCATATTGTGCTCTACTCGCAAGTATTAGCGAAATCTGCTGAAGGAGTGCAACGCCGTGATCCTCTGCCACACCACCGCGTCCTTCCACCCAACTTGGCGTTATTGGTGACTGCAGCGGCAGCGACGGCCAGGAAAAGGGAGATCACTCCATCGAGAAGTGCCTTGTTGGTTCAGCCTGAGCGTATTCAAGATGGACGGAAGAAATATCTATACTCGTACCAATAGCCTCCGACCACGACTCCGAAAAAGGCGAATGAAGGCGAGATGGACATCACGCAGAACCGTTGATTCGGGCGGGCCTTTGCCGCCAGTTTCGGAACCAAAGCGCCAGAACTGGTCAGAACTGGTGGTTCCGCTGCGCCATCCGACCACAAAATAAGTTTGTGGTGGCGATCATGGTGCGATGTGCGAGTTGCGCGCACTGGCGGAGTACGCATGGCCCGTATTGGCACCCTGCTCCGCTCCACCCTACTCCACTCTACTCTACTCTGTATTATGGAAGAAGTTTTGCGGTATGTGTATGTATTTACAGTTTATTCGACGATTGTCCCGCCCCGCATACTCGCTTATGCACGTAAACGAGGACGACGTATGTGCTATATCTCCATGTTTTGCCTCGGTCGCGACCATTACAGACCATGCTGCGAGATGAAGGCGTCGATGGCTGGCATGTTGCATTTGTATGCGAATGGGAAATCCATTGCTTGCGTTGCGACGAATTGGATAAGTCCGTGCAGAAGGAAAGCGTAGAATGAAAATCGCAGTCCTCTGCTGGCGTTCTTTGTGCTGATGGACATTTCGGATGTCGGTGCGGCAGCGGCCTCGTCGTGGTGCCTCATGTTCTTTGGAATCGTGATGTAGATGAGAGTAGCCACCATCAACAGCACGTAGGCACCGTAGGTCGTTGACAGGTGCTGGATGCGGACGCTGATGATGTCATGGTGGTGCTTGGGGCACTCAGTCATCTTGAAGGCAGCGCGGAAGATCCATCGAGAGAAACCGGTGCCGCAGATTGTGGTGATGAGCAAGGTCATGTACGTGATGTGAAGCCGGAAGCGAACGACGCGGCTAGGGATGCGCTTGGTGTCGTACAGGCTGGAGCGGCTCAACCACCAGAACATGGCGATCATGGTTGGTGTGAGCAGTGCAGCAGCGAAGGGTAGGGAGTACTGGGCGATCTGCCAGATGGTTGGATGGGCAGCGTCTGCCAACAGATGCCCCTGTGCCAATGGTGCCGATTTTGTGGAAACGAAGACCCACGTAGCGTTCGTGTGAAGTTCGAGGATGATGGCCGGGAGAAGGACATCCAAAGCGAACCAGCCCAGGATGGAGTGTACTCTGTAGGCCTTGAAGATTGCGGTGAGAACTTGCGCGGTGGCAACGACGGCCCACACGGACATGAGGACGAGGTGAAGATGGTTGATGAGATACCTCTGGAGCTCTGGGAGGTTGCTGCCGGTCCATGAGTCTCGGGTGACCACGTAGACAATGAATGGGATCATCGCCATCAAGCACATGACGAGATTGATCATGGCAAGAGTTCTGGACGTGACCTTGGGGATGCTCCAATGGCGGTAGGCGTGGAGGCAGATGGCGATGGTGCAGACCGTGCAGACCATCCAGTAGGAGGAAGGCAGCGTCTCGATGAAGATGGAGTCTTGCGCTTCGTTGATGGCTTCGCCGCTGCTGCTGCTGCTGTTGCTTGAGTAAAATTGGGCTTCATCGAGCGCGGCAGCAGCGAACAAGCTGGTATTGGTGAAGCTGCCTGTGTCGGATAGCATAGGAAGCATTGTGATGGACAACGCCTCGTGCGACGGTGCGGCCGCAGTCGATTCGGAGATGGAGATACTCATGATGAAGTTGTTGGTTGGTTGGGTTGTTTGTTTCGTGCTCGTGATGATGTTATGAGATCGAGATGGATGAGATTGTGAGAGGGACGCTCACAACAAAGGACCAGACGCATTCGAAAGGCACAATCCGGGGAAGTTCATCAGCACTACCGTGGTTGACGCGGGCGACTTCTGACTTGGGAAACATAGCTCCTGGAGTGCATGCAACAGTATGCCAAGGTTGTGCCACACAGACACTGCGGACTCGTACCGATGCCGTTTCCCACGAGCGACAGCGGTGGTTGTATCGGTTTGTATACTAATACCATACATGCAGTTGGATTGTCGATGCCGAAATGTCTTCAGATTGGCGATCCTCACTTCTCTCTCCGTCAGAAAGTAACCTGGACGTCAGCGTCGAGGGACCATTCCGTGGCATTCACGGGCATTATAATTCTGGAGCGTCCATTCGTTGTTCATCGAGGATGTGTGTATCAATGTGTGGACAAACACATGCCCGTATCTGTCATCGTCTCCCACAAACTCGAATTGCTCAATAAATCCCAGAGCGGACTCTTTCTAGTTGCCATTTCTGCCCCCAGCGTCGTTCTTCAATTTGTCTGTTTCAAAATATTTTGTGAGCCGCCCGGCTGATGGGAGGCTCCTTCCTTCTTGCCGATTCATCACTGGTGCTTCGCTGGCGAGTGTTGTTCGTTGGGGTGACCCTCTCGGTTGAACCCGTCCCACAACTGCAATGATCATGATCATTCATGATCTGTCATCTGCTGCGAAATGTCACAGTACGAGGTGATTGAAAGTGCATTCGTGATGGTTGTGGTGCCCAGAGAACAAAGGCGGGGACGGCATCGGTGGCTCGAACCAGAACAATTACTTCCGTGAACGATCACGCTTTCGTCGTGTAAAGCAATTTCAGTCTCTTCCTTCCTCCGAGGTACAAGTTAGTGCCCGTTCGTGAACGAAAGACAAGGAAGTTTGTGAACGTGCTCCTTCTCTCTACCCGTGTGGTATCTTCGCCCGCACGCCCGTCAGCTGTGTGCGACGCCGCCATGACCTGGGGTGTCGCTCCATGCGTCTCTGCCAGCATGCGAGCAGTCCTCGTGAAGGGATCATCCTCCACCAACCCCTCACCATCTTTCATTCCAAGCGAAATCGGAAACGTCAACAATTCATTCATCGATGCGGCTACGCGTCGCCATGGTGACGGGTTACTTGTTCTCGCATTCCAAGGTTTTGCGAATCACGCAACAGCCTCGTCATCGAAGACTGGGCGTGTTCATCTGTGGCACTTCGCTCCCTCTATGCGCAGTTCTTACAGAGTATTGACAATGTCGAGCCAACCTCAAGTGCTGCTCTACGCCGCTCGACTATACTTTACTCTGCTCCGTCATGCTCTGCCGGTTTCACACGCTACGTATACAATACGACTAGGTCGTACTTTTGCCATCCGGATCCCCTAAATCTCAACAGGTCCTCCAACAGCGCTGGTCTTGTGACATTGATACCAACCTTTGTCACGCGCGACGTTGCCTCTTGGTCCATGCCTGAAGACATCTCCCCGCAGGCAGATGTTTCCGTTGTGAAGAGAGGAAAGAGAAGTGAAAGGGAAAAGGACTCCGCTTCATCGGAACCTGAAGCAGTTGTGGGAAGAATGCCGGTACCTGCACTCCATGTCTTCTCTGTTTGGATCCTGCGCAACTTTGGTCCCAAATGTGCGCTCCAACTTGCGCCGCATTTGTCGTACTTGTCCACGGAATGCAATCTCGAAGAGGTCGATTGCGTCCATTCCGTCCGAGCACATCTGTGGACGCTGAACGACTACCGCGAACATGCTTCTGCGCTGCGTTGACAAAATATCCGAAAAGCGAGGTCTATGATCGCGAGCTGAGGAACCATGACGAAATAGACTCCCCCACAGGGATTGGATTGGATGGTCCCGAAAAGTGAGCAACAAGTTTTGCGGTAGAGGACGTTGGCGCTCTCTTTCGCTCCCTCCATCTGCTCTGTGGCGCCACCAACAGCACATCAATCCCACGCGGACGACCATCCGACTCACAGAACTGCAAGCAGAACCCCCATCACGGCTTTTTTGGCCCTCCTGGTTCTTTCCGTTGCAGGAGAGCGGTTCGCTATTACGCGTGCGTGCGAGTCGCTCTCGGTTGAACTTCACTGCGCAGGACACTTCCACAATCGTCGTCCCAAGAAGCCGCAAAAGTTGACCATACAACCCACGCACAGAGACCACGCGGAGTGGTGCAGACCATGGTATCTGTCTGACATGGCAACAGGTATGTGCTTGAATGTAGGAGCATGCCATAGCACAGATCGCATTTGTAATCGTAAAGCAGAAGACTAATGTGGTCGCATCTTCAAGCAAGGAGAGGCGACAGCGACCACAGATGAGGTGCCTCGTTCCCGATCCAAAGACGGAGAGAAGAGGAGAAAGGAAGAGACGCACGAACAAGACTATCAACGAATAGCATGGAGCACACAACTGTGAGTAATCGTGAGCAGACGTGCCGATTGAAGACGCCAAACGAGATTGTATGCACGCATGCATGCAAACTTGGAATGGATACCTGTACGAGTGCATTGGTCTCTCCTGGATCACGTATTATGCAGGCTACTCTCAACGAGACCCACGCCCGTGCTGCGAACCAGGAAAGGTGCGGTGGAGCGCGCATACATCAAAGATGACGAGGTGGTGTCAAAATGGACAGAATATAGGAGAGTAACAGTGTTCAGCTATGGATGGAGAGATGGGAACATTCTACCTACTCGCGTTTGCACGATGGGACGTGCCATGCTAGTGGCCGGTGTGAGTTGGTGTCCGTTTCCATGAAGCGTGCGGTCCTGGTTTGGCGACTTCGAGCTGCGGCTGATCTGGAGTCGATTACTTTTGCGCTCACCAACGAGGGTACTCCCCAGGAGTTGGACCAGGATTCGCGATGACGGGGATCTCCGCCAGCTGCCCCTCCCTGGACTCCGGCAGGCCGGCCAGGACCCTCATGCCGGAACTGCAGCACATCTTCTTGAAGCCGAAGTCGCAGCAGACCTGGGGTCGCTCGCAGTCGAAGTTGCTTTCGCACGTGTCTTCCATGGCCTTGCCGAAGATCTGCTTGAGGAACGATGGCGATGCTTCTTGCTGCTGACGCTGCTCTTCGGCGTTGCGCGCGGCAGCTGCCTGCTGTTGCTCGGCCCGCTGTTGCTGCCGGATGCTGAGTTCTGCGACCTGCTTCTCGACGTCCAGGAATTCCTCCGGCGTCAATGGCTTGAGGTTGAACTTTTGCCTGTACTTGTTCTTCTGTTCGAAGGCGTCCCAGTCGAGGTTGCTGTGCTCGGGGTTGGTGCTCTTGGTGGCTGATGATGAAGATGAGGACGACGATTTCAGCGTTGTCGTTGTTACTTTCCTGGAATCGAAGAGGGACGAGGATGATGAGACGGGTTGGAAGTTTTGGAATGGGAGCACCGTTCCTTGTTGACCTTTGCCAAGTTTGAATTCGCCAAAGTCGTTGAAGCCCGATGGCGCGTCCGACAGGGAGTACACTTGATCGTCTTCCTGGGAAGCATCCGTTTCGCTCGTCAGCCTCTGCGCTTCTGCTGCGATGGGCAGAAAACTGAAGATCGGAATGGAATCGACGTTCTTGCGGACGGCGTAGCCTTGCAGGGCCGGGATGAGCCCCTGCTGCGGCGTGACGGGCGCGTCATTGACCATGAGATGCTCGATACGGTGCTGCGTGATGTTTCCCGACATGAGGCTGAATTCGTAGACGCTGATGCCGTCAACGTGCAGCATGGTCTTGGTGCCTCCGAAGATGGCCTTTGGAACGACCTCCGCGTTCCAGAGGATGCGCACGTTCTGACGCGCCTCGTCGAAGCACATGCGCATGGATATCGATGAGTTCTCGGGGCAGTAGAAGACGTTGACCACCATGTGCAGGAGACGGAAGGCCTGTTTGTAGTTGTGGACTCCGCGAAGTGTGACGCCGGATGGATCGATGCACGTGAGTTGTCGGTCGTAGATGGAGAAGTCTGCGTACGTGTGCGTGTGTGCATGTAGGTGAGAGATTGAAGACGCGGTGCGACGCAGTGCGGTCGCCATAATTGTTTGTCCGTGTTCGTAGGCGATGGTTTGGTCAGATGGGGTGAAGGAAGGCGACAGGGTGAGAGACAACAGGGCGAAGGCCAAGCGCATGGTTCGAGCCAGTAGAGTGTACTCCGAGATCGGCAAGTGCCAGAACATCCTCCCTTGCGTATGGCAGCATCACTTCGTGTGGTGGCAGCGCACGAATGCAGGTGCCGATGCATGAATGAATTGATTGATCGATAGGTTGGATTGAACGAATGATGAAATCATAGAATGATGCATCGAATATGTCCCGGATTGCGAGGAATGTCTCTTGCTTGTGAGAGCTGTTCCTGTTCATTGAGCTTGCAATGTGCTTGCATTGAGCTTGCAATGTGCCTGCAATGAACATTCCTCTCATTCCTTCTTTGATGTGTTTGATCGTTTCCATCGGGTCTTGCTCATTTATTCTGTCCCCTCCCCCTCGTTCTGTCTCAGTCTTTGTCACATTTTCCCACCCCAATGAACTCTAGCATCAATGCCCCAACAGCAACAGCAACAGCAACGGATACAAAGCTATGCGCTTACCTGGATCGGCAGTGAATATCTCTGGATAGTCCGACTCTAGCGTGTCCATGGCACGGCCCACGCATATTTTGAATTCATCGGGATCCAACGACATGCGCAAGGCACGGGAATGCCTCTGGTCTGCGAGCGCATGATGCGTGCGATAGAAGGAGGCAGAGTACGTCGCGGATGGCGATATCGTGCCTCCTGCTCTCGATGTCTGCATGTTGGAGAAGGCTGACGTTGTGGACAAGGCCGATAGCAGCATCCATATGGTCGCCGTCATCAGGCATCTCTGCGAGTTCGACATGGCCGTGGGCGTTGCGTTGCTGTTGATACTGTCGTTGATACTGTGCCCTCGAAGACTTGAATGAATGTCAATGAATGGCAGCACAATGAATGGCAGCACAATGAATGGCAACACAACGAATACAGATGGATGTCGACAGATGCCGAAACCGAATCAAGTGATGCAGTGACTTCCCCGAAGTCCTCTTGCGTCTGCCAGGTCTCTTTCTTTCTTTTCGCCTCAATGCTTCTCTTTGCACAGACCCTGGTTGTCGCCTGCTCTGTCTATGCGCACGTGTAGAGCCTATTACGACTAGTGCATATGATAACAATGCGATCGATGCTGATGTAGGATCGATTCCTGCGCAGAAGGTCTATCTTCGTCTGCGCGTGTGTCTCTGTGTGTGTTTGCTGCTCTGTTAGTCCTTCTTGCTGGTTCTCGTAATGCGGCTCTCTTGCTTGCTCTCAACGTCTTGGTCTTGGTGATGGTCTTGGTGATGATGTTGGTCTTGGTGAATGTACTTGTATAATAGGTCGTATGTGGGTGAGGCAGCGGCCTGTGTGACAAGGGCGGCTCTCGGTTGCGATGTTGTGTACGTTTGGGATGAATGGAGCACGGCAATAGCAGTCAGAGCGAGAGTGTCGGGAAAGCAGGTACACAGACACTTGTCGCATGGCGCCAACCACAACGACAACGACAACAGCAACAGATCACCGCCACGATCGGTGATGACGCAGATGACGTAACATCCACACGAGAAAGAAGAACGGCAGCTGCTGACACCACGAATCCCATTGTCGTCGTGGCGCATGTTGACACCCAAAAAGAAGATTGGTGTCTTTGTGGAATCGTGTTCCAACATCTCGTGACTCGATGGTTCAATGTGGATCGAAATCGGTTGCGCCAATCACAATCATTGATCGAGGTCCAATCGTGACAATTGACTGTATGACTGTCCTTCCTTTGGATGTGCGGTATTCGTTTCATGTGTTGGATTCCTCGTGATTCAACTTGGGACTCGATGACGAAACGAAGGAAGGAATGGAACAACGATCAAAATGGCAACATCACAAAAGGACTCCGACAACGCCAACAACAATCAATTCAGCCAGAACACTCAAAGAGCACATGCAATCCACGTGAACGATCCACTCCAGCATTCCCGGCGTTGTCGTCAAGGCACCTCACATCATCCCCGCTGCTTCCATTCCTAACCCGTGCTATCCTTGTTGCTCTCGACATTACAGCAGCATCAATAGCAGCAATCATAGCAACGTGACTCGCGAAGAGAAGTGCATAACAGAAGAAGAACAAGGCCGAAGACAACGTCAATCATGGAGGTCGGCGGGAGATCTCGAAGAAGAAGCGGCCATGGATCCATTTCTTCTCGCGATGATGTCGACATACGAATGAGCGCCAATTCGACATGCAGTGCTCACAATCACAGGCGTGCCCTGGTGCTGCTGCTGTTCATCTTGGAGGTTGCGACCACGGCTCATGCATTTCGGTCGCTGGTGCTGCCATCAGGCAAGTCTATCCGAGGAAGCAAGACCGCTTACGAGCACAGGGCTGCGGCTGTTCTGCTTCTCGCAGGGGACTCTTCTTCCGCAGATGATGGCGATGATGATGATGCAGGACAAGAGAGCGGTTCCGATCTCTACAAGTACCAGTACAGAGACGAGCGTTCAGATCCATTCCGAGCGTCAGAGGGTATCTTTGGAAGCAAGGTTTTCTCATCGCCTGAACCAACAACACCAACCACGCAATCAGTGCCGGTACCAGTATCAACGTTATTGTCATCATCAACATCGTCTCCATCTTCATATCCACGATCATTCACATCAGTCTCGTCATCAGTATCATCTGACAACGATGACAACGAGGATCAGGAGCTCATCCGTCCCCTTGGCGGTGGCTCAAACATGATCTTCGAGATGGCGCAGAAGTACATTCTGGCCTGGGGACCTCCGGAAGGCAAGGATGGAAAGGCATCGACATCTGCGTCCAAGGACTCGCCGCCACAGAAAAGGCCCAGCAGACCAACCAATATCACCAGCGCAGCGCCCGGACCCAAGCAAGCCCGGATGATGGAACAAGCGCAGACTCTCACGGCCACAACAAGGGTCCTACCTCGCTGGCATCCTCATCAGGGGGTCTCCAATGCCAACCCCAACTTCCGCACCCAAGCGCCAGCCATGAACAACCAGGGATACGCAAAATCCATGTGGCGCAATGTCCGCAAGCGCAACAAGCCCTCTCTGTGGAGACAGACGCTGCGCACCTACGACAGAATGACGCAGCTCGAACGTCAGCAGAATCGACAGCGAAAACAGCAACAACAGACCATGCAGGATCAGCACAATGAGCCGAAGCTCCTCATCCAACGCTCCAACACGCACCACGAAGCCGCCATGCTAGCATGCGCCAAGCTCGGAGATTGGCGCCGCGCCTTGCAGATCTACCAAACAGTCTACAAGATAGAACGTCTGCAGCTCCAACAACGTCAGCAGCAGTACCAGCAGCTCGCATCGCTCAATCCGACCACCAGAGCGTCCGCGCCCAAGATGACGAAGAAGATATCCATCACGGAGAGCATGATGGATTCGCTCGTTTATGCCTGCGCTCGTGCTTCGCGTATGAAGAAAGCAGACATCGCCGTCGTCAACAGCAGCAGCAACAGCAACTTGACACACACTAGCAGCAACAGTCAGAGCAACAGCACAATCATCAACCAAAGCATCAGTCAGGGCAATAGCCAAGGCATCAGTCAAGGCAAGAACAACACTACAGATTCCGAACTCCCCCCATACTCCAGACGACAACCACTGGACATCATGGTGGCGGTCCTGCGTCACATGGAACGGCGCCACAGCATACCCGTCATCGCGCGACACGTCAACCCCATCGCATCCGCCTACATCGACATGGGATGCTCGAAAGAGGGTACCTACATCTTGCAGAACCTCCTCACCAACCGCACCGCCGGCGACGAACCGGAAAACGGGATGGACATCTTCAACATCTACGACGTCTGCGCCAAGAACAAGGGGAGCTACGGTCTGCTGGTCTCTTCCGCTGTGTCCTCCGGTGAGTGGGGCGACGCCGTGGAGGCCTTGGCGGAAATGACGGAAGCGGGTCTCTTTCCCAACTCAAGGCATTGCAACGCCTGGTACGAAATATCCGAACGTCATAGCAGGCCGAGGGCAGTGCGTAGTTGGAAGAAGAAGAGGGATCACAATTGGGTGGAGAGTTTGTAGTACTCTGCATGAAAATAGAGCACCCTAGTTGTATGTACTGGCCCTCTTTCGAGAGAGAGAGAGAGAGAGATCTTGTTGTGGTGCCTCCCAAACAGTCGAGTTCAGTGCTGGACGAGGTTTTAGAACATGCGCTGCGTTGATACGACAATGGCCACGATACCAACGACTTGTGGGTCGCGTTTGTGCCACCTTGACACGAACATGAGTTATTCCATTGAGTCATTCATGACTCGTGAGCATTCATGTGCTTGTTCGTTTTTGGCGATTTTGGCGAAAGGAAGAGTTGTTTCAACGACGTTCCGGTTTTGATTTCTGGAAAATGGCGCCAACACGCATCATTCATCGCAAGTGTGCGGTTGTTGATGAGAACCGTCAAGCACACATCCAAGCATTCCACCGCAGTGCAGCCCTTGATGTTCTCGATGTCTTCCATCAACGATCGGCACTTCTCCAACTTGATCCATCGGAACTCCATCAGGAAACCATTCCATCAACATCCACCTCAACATCCACATCCTCATCAACATCAACATCAACATCCACATCAACATCTGATCTACTCTACCATCGTCCATCACCGGTTGCATCTTACATCAATCAAACCATCAACTCGGCCAAACCTTCGCGACGACAACCAAACACCAAGAACGAAACCAACCACAGCATCCATCTGGGAGACTCACCACCATGCTGTGCCTCCCGCGACGCTTCAGCGGTCGCAAGCTGAAGCAAAGTAAGTGTAAAAACATCCTCTTGTGCGTTCTTCGGGTCTCTTCTTCGCACGTGCCCAATACGAGGACATCAATATGCGAGCGGATGAATGGTTGGAACAGACCGCAACTACATGCGTTCCATCTCGGCGTTCACGATGCGGATGGTGCTGTGGCACTCTCTTCCTCCGGCACTCACATGTCTTCAGCACTCGCATGCTGTGATCTTCCTCTCCCTGTGACTGCGCACACTGCACACACGAACAGATGTTGAACTGGCAAAATGCAGATTCAACACGCTGCGAAACAGGCGGGACGTGGAGATCCAAAAGACGAGAAAGGAGTTGGCGACCTTGATCAAGAAGACGCCATCGTCATGGCATGACATCACGGACCCTTCCGCCACTGATCCATCCATACGCCGCATCCGCCTCCGGGCCGAAAGCATTGTGCGTCATCAGCAGATGGTCCTGGTCCTAGAACTTCTCATGGACATTTGCGACGTGCTGGCTGGTCAGATCCATCTCCTCAAGTCGCTCAACAAGTCATGCGTTCCCATGTCGACGCGCACGGCCATTGCCACGCTGCTATTCTCCATCTCACGACTGCCAGAGGACATCCCCGAAATGTACGCCTTGCAGGAGCAGTTCCGATTGAAGTTTGGACGCAAGTTCATCCGCCGCACTTGCATCGACAACAACCAAGGGTTGGTCTCGGTCGAGGTTGTGGAGAAGCTCAAGATGATACCGCCAACCAATCATGATATCAATGCCTGTCTCAAAACCAGCTTCGTCATTCCCACCAACCGCCACGCGAAATCCACCCACATGCTGCCGCAGTCCATGAACATTATGCAGGCGCACATGCAGGCGCAGCATCTGCTGACCACAATGAATGGCAGCGAAGGACCGCGGCAGAAGGAGAATCCGCAACGTTTCACAAGGTTCCGAAACAATGCGTACGCTCGCAAGATGAACAGTTGGTTTCAACGCAGTCGAGCGAATATCTATGAAGACGGTCGCGACGACAAAAACGGGGGTGGCAATGGTGGTGGCAATGGTGGTGGCATTCACAATGGGCACCACCGTAACGAGGAGCGCCAGAACGGAGCGCAGAAGCAGCATAATCAACCAATGCAGCACAAGCAACGCAAGAGAGGCGAGCAAGCGAAGGTCTCCTGGAAGGCCCAAACGTACAATCATCGTGGGGGTCATGAGACTCACGAGCACGATGACGATCACCATCATCACGAGAAGCACTCTGACAACAAGAACGCAAACATTGACAACGACGAAGAAATCAGCTGCTTCCTGCCAGTTCCCATGCCACCGCCGCCGCCCCCGACGAATCCAACCTTCGTGAGAAATGATCAGCCACAAAACCGAAGGATCAACCTCTCCTCCGTCCTCGCCAAGCTGCCAATCCATGAGTACAGTCCCAACCCCAGCCTGTACGTCGTGTTCGACAAGCGCACCAACACGGCGATCTACTCCATCGAGCAGCTGGATGGATGTCAGAAGAAGCCCGGTCAGGAGAACGTCAAACGCCCCACGACGTACTTCAACGATATTCCGCACTCCGTGAGATCGTCTGACTACAGGAACACGGCGTTCCACAGAGGCCACCTGGCGGCCGCCGGCAACCACGTCTCCGCCCAATCCAAGAACGACACGTTCCACCTCTGCAACATCGTGCCGCAAGATCCCATCATGAACCGCACAATCTGGAAGCGCATCGAGGATTTCACGCGCAACGTGGCCAAGACGGAGTACGAGCTGTATGGAAACTCCACCTTTGTCATGACGGGGACGTTGTACAACACATCAACCGCAGGCTCCGGCACACCAGCAAGGACGCCAACATCCACCATTCCACGCCAATCGGGAACGGACATTTGGATTCCGACCCATCTGTACAAGGTGATTGCAATCATCGAAGACGATATCATCACCAAGTTCGCTTGTTTCATCGTCCCCAACAACAGCTGCGGAGGTGGTGGTGCGGCCAATGCACATTCCTGCATCACGGAGTACCTGGAATATTGGTCAACGATTGATCAGTCCTCTGGCTTGGAGGTGTTCTCGCAGTACACGAACGAGGCCTGGATCCAAACTGCGGATCGCTTGTGTGAGCAATGGAAGAAGACACCATCCAGGAATGGGCCCTCATCGTCGTCCAAGTCCAATCCGTATTCCACTTCGTACAAGGTGGAGCATCTGTGCACGATCTATTCCGATCTGCTGAAGGGTGGAATGTCAAAACAAACAGCACCACCGCTGTCGAATGGTTCTCACCGTATGAACTTGCCGATTGCACCAATGACGACACCGCGCTCAGGAAAGAGGACAGCAACAAGAACAAAGGGAAGGGGAGCTCTGCAAGCGCGAGCGTTGTGAAGCCTCGAGTATCGAGAGCACAGTAACATGTAAATGAATACACAATTGGGAACATATTCATGTATCCGTATATGCCTTGCGTTATATATGCAATGCCCTTACCGACAATGCACGTGAGAAAGGCTCGCACGAAGCTCAACGAATGTACGATATTCCGCCACTCCACTCTGTGCTCAATGTTGTCAATCCGTGCTGCTACTATCGCTGGCGCAACTTTTACAAATCCTGATACTGCTGCTGCTGCGTCTTGACCGCACCCTTGGCATTCTTTCTCTTTTCTCTCCACTGCGCCTGGGCTTGGTGTTCCGCGAGTTCCGTGGCGAGGACCCCACCCGTGCGTTCGTTGATGCCGGAGCAGGCGAAGGATCCGACCAAGCTTCTGGCGTGCTGTGCCATGGAGCTGCCTATCGAGGCCACAGACTCGACACCTCTGGAGGCTTTGTGGGGTTTGCCTCTCGCCGAGGCGAAGTCGTAGTGGATGGAGGAATCCGTGGATTTGGTCTGGTTGGATTGGCCCACGCCAGTAAGCATGGGCCTTCCGAAGGCATCCTCGGCGATGGCATTGTCATTGCCCTTCAAGGTGAGGTATTTCTGCTTGTACGTTTCTGCCATCTCCTGCGTGCTGTTGAGCTTTTCCTCCCATTCCTGTGAGTATGAAGTAGTATGAATGAAGAAGAGTTGAAGATGATGGATTTAGTGTGAGACTGTGCGTGGCATGAAGATGATGAATGTTGAAACAAATAAATATTGAGGCCATGTCGCTTGACTTACCGCTCTGGCCAATAGATACTCGACCTTGTACTTTCCGAGATTGTGCTCGAGGCGTTCCTCATTGCGCAGCTGCAACTTCTGCGCGTCGCTGAGGGCGGACCAGAATCGTTGCGAGATGTTGCGGACGGGCGTGTTGTCGTAGATGGGGGCGCTGATGACCTCCTTCATCTCCTCGACCAAGGAGTTGAGGGCCTCCTCGCTGGACTGGACGACGCCTGCCTGACCGGTGGAACCGTTCATGGAGGGATGTCCCTTGGGTTTGGAGAGGACGACGTCGGCGCGCTTGGATGGATCCGGGAGGGGTACCTTGCCCGCCCGCATTCCCGATCGCAGGACGTCGTCCATGGCGTACCTGAGGATGGCGCAGGCACGGTCCGGCGGCATGGTCTTGGACCTCTCCAAGCTGAGCTGGAGGCGCGCGCGGTGGTCGCTGTCCACGGGGAGGAGGGAGGAAGCGGACTGGCAGGCATGGGAAAATAGCGCGAAGCACTCGTCGTGCTGGTTCTGGCCCCTGAGGGTGGTGCCCTCGCGGATGGCCTTGGTGAGACAGTCCTTGACGTCCTGATCGACGAACTCGTCGATCCGCATGTTGGCGGGGTTGGATCCCGCAGAGTTCGGCGTGCTGACGAAGGGCACGATGCCGCCGTAGTCATCCTCGCCGCCCGCCCCTACGGCCGCCAGCTGCTGCTTGAGGGCGCTGATCTCCTCCTGGCTTTTGGAGGCCTCGAAGGCCGCACCCTCTACATGCGCTGCTTCCACGACATGCTGGAATAGCTTCTGCACGTCCGAGAAGGCATCGATGATGGCCTCCCCCATGACGTCGTATCCCGAGTCGTAGTGCTCCATGAGCTTCTCAGCGATCGCCAGCAGTCCATCCTCGTGTCCCGAGAGCGCGTCCACCAGGAGCTCCGTCGAGACGACCGGTTCCTGCTGCTCCTGGTCGTTCTGCCTGGATCTGCGAGATGGCGACTGTGCGGATCTGGGCGTTGCTGCTGCCATTGCCCCGTCGTGGTTGTTGCCTCCTGCTGTGGGCGTGTTGGTGCGTGGGGTGGCTGCCTGCGGTCGCGTTTGATGTGCCATGTGAGACGAGCTTCCATGCTGGCCGTCTGCGGCGTTGTTGCCGTTGCTGTTGCCACTGCTGTTGCCATTGCGAGACCGGCCAGCAGATTGGGAACGATAGGCGGAGGAGGCGGAAGGCGATGCCATCTGTTGTTGTTGTTGCTGCTGCTGCTGTTGATTGGATGGCGTACCTGAGGCAGCTCCTTGTGCAGCTCCTTGTGCAGCGCCTGGCGCAGGGTCCATCTTGCGAGAGTACTCCCTTGCACGCTCCATCACGGAAGACCTCGATGACTGCGTCGAACGGTACGAAGTGGCCGATCTCATTTCGGAGCCTCCAGTCGGAGTGGTTGCCATTGTTGCCATAATCTCCTGCTTCTGCTTCTGTTTGTGCTTCTGTGCTGATCTGGTTGCAAGCAATGCGATGTGCTCTATCGTGCTCTATCGTGATCAATCGCAACCGCTTTGTGCTGCCTGTCCAACTCAACTCAACTGAACTCAACTGAAATCCTGAACACAAAGTTGATGATACGGAATGATGACAGAGCACTTCTGAGCCTTTCCCTGGATGCTCTCTCTCTCTCTGTGTCTGTGTGTGGAGTGTGACAATTGTCCTTCCACACTTGATACTTGATTCAGTGCTCTCCAAGTACTACTATTCCTCCTATCTTGCTACTATTCTATATCTTGCTGCTATATGTCGCAGTGTTGCTATGTCGCAGAGTTGGCGCGAAACTGCTACCGATAATGCGAACGTGGATGCGGACCTTCCTTTTCTTTCGAACTCGGGTGTGAGAACGACAAGGCTTGTTGATTGTATCTGTCGTCACTCCTCCTTGCTGCTTCTCAGAATGTTGTTGATGATGTTGATGGTGGTGATGATGTTGATGAGGACAGGAAGGATGGAGATGTTGGGGATACTGGCGATTTTGATGTGTCTCCGTTTCCTGAGCCACGCTCCTCTCTGGTACTCTTGCGCTGCCCTGCGCCGCGCTGTTCTACTACTACTCACACTCCATTGTTCTGCGCCTTGTTGCTGCCACTTTCCCGTTTTTCGAATGTTGTCATTTCTTCGTTCCGAAATGTTTTTTGTCGACGCCAGTCACTTTGGTCGATCATTGGACAGAGAAATGCGCTGTGTGGCGAGCACGTTCGGCCTCGTCAACTCACACGCGTATTAATTGAACTTATTCGCATTTGTATACAATTCAATGATCTCACCACCAACAAAGATCGACCGGCGTGATCGTGTTTCGTCTCCTCCCAAGAATCAATCGAGTCGTGTATCAACTTATGAATTGAGTACGACTACTGTGATCATTCGGTTCGCTCTTCCAATCGACCAACTCGAACTTCACCTTCCGAAGTCACAAAAAGCAAATGTCTTTCTTGGCGTGTCGTTCTTGGTGGTTGTTGTTGTCGTTGGTCATGGTGGGTGCAGGGTTGCGCGCGAACATCAATGTCTTGTTTCCAACGGATCCCTGCATCCGCATCTGTATCTACATCCGTGCTCTTGCTCTTGCTCTTGCTCTTCATCCTGTTCTTGTTCTTGGTATGGTCTCGCGCCAAGTTGCAAACATCATTCCACCATTCACCACTCTTGCATGAGTGCGAGATAATACTATCCTCTATTCTTACAATATAGAATAGTATTGTATTGTAACATATTATACTATTGTGCACAATGGTGATGACTAAATCCCCAGACAAGAGACGGGCGGCGAGGAGGGGAGGCCGTTCCGCGAAACCGACGCCTGCCTCGATCACCGCGGGCATCGGCAGGAACCCCATCTTCCTGGTGCTCACCTTGCTCACGGGCCTGGCGCTCACCGTCAGCTTCTACCTCGTGCTGCAGCATGACAGGCTCACGGGCGGTGTTGCGAATGCTGTGCAGGACGCGGACGATGTCAGCAAGCAGCGGATCATGCAGCAGGAGCAGCAGCGGCCTCAGCAGACGGATGCGCAGATGGAGCCCACCATCCCCTATCTGCCGCCCTTCGCGGAGATCCCCAACGCGCAGCAGCTCAAGGAGGACACGCTGCACAACAACAAGCCCACGCTGCCGGGCATCGCGGTCATCCTGTCCGAGTTCATGCAGGCGCTGCATCTCTCCAACAAGCGCAACTCGGAGATCCAGGCCAAGAAGCACCAGTTCCAGCAGTCCTTCTACGACCTCGCGAGGGAGTACCTCGTGCCCTTCGAAGCAGCCTACCGCGGCAGGTCCATCTTCCCAGTGCGCGAGGACGGCTCCATCTTCATCTCGCTGGCGGCCTTCCGCGAGCACCTCCTCGCGCAGACCATGAAGAGCGCCTTCGATCAGGCGGAGTTCCCAAACAACATATACTTCGGCGCCATCGTGCAGAACTGCTTCGGAACGGACGGCGAGCAGTGCCGCACGGGCATGCAGGTCATCGGCAAGAACGACAAGGGCCGCGACATCGCCAAGATATCCGACGCGCCGCCCGACAAGAACGGCGTGGAGGAGTTCTGCACGGACCCGGCCTACTCCAAGTACTGCGAGTCCGGACAGGTCCGCGTCATCTACATGCACGAGACCGACGCCCTGGGACCCGCCGTGGCGCGCTACTACGCCAGCAAGCTATGGGGCGGCGAGACATACTTCATGCAGATGGACAGCCACCTAGAGTTCGCGGAGCACTGGGACACGCAGTACACGGAAGAGGTCCGGGCCTCCAAGAACTACCCAAAGTCCATCCTCAGCGCCTACCCGCCGGGATTCCAGGACTTTGGCAAGTACCAGGGCGGCACGCCGGGTGCCCGTCTCTGCTTCTGCTCCTTCTCCGACAACGCCGTCGAGCGTCATATCATCCGCATCAACACCAACGGCCGTTCCAACGTAGATGCCCCGCGTCCCACGCAGATCGCCTTCATCGCGGCAGGTTTCTTCTTTGCGCATGCCTCCTTCCTCACCGACGTTCCCTTCGATCCCTACCTGCCATGGTGCTTCATGGGGGAGGAGATCGCGTTGTCCATGCGGGCCTGGACGGCAGGTTGGAACATATACGCGCCGCGGCGCAATCTCATTGCTCATCAGTATCGTCCGGTACGTTTGCCATTATCATTTTGAGTGTTTGGGAGTTACTGTGGAAGCTTGGGTTGGTTGAAATTACTCCACCCAACGGTGTACTTGCGGGGGAGAATGTGCGAGACTGGTATCCGCTTGGAAGAACACCTGACTGACCTTTGTCTCTTCTCCTTCTGCTGCTGCTCTGTCTATTGCTTCGTGATTCCCTGTACTCTCCTCCATCCCATCGTGCATCCAACACACTCAACAACCACAGGGCCGACTGGGATTGCCCAAATTCTGGGAGTCCGTTGGCCGTGATTCCGGACGTCCCAACCTCAACACCATGCTCCAGGGCAGCGTCATCCGTCGCGTCAAGCATCTCGTCGGATACCCGGAGGAATCCAAGAGCACCATCGAGGGTGACGGGGATGGCAACGTCCTCATGGAGTACGAGCACTACGGCCTCGGAACGGTGCGCACCAGAGAACAGTACCTGGAACTCACGGGCATCGATCCAGCTGAAAAGAAGTGCCACAGCATGAAGTGGTGCAGTAAGGGAGAGCTTGAATAAATTCGATAGAGCATAGTGCGAGAGAGAAATTAGCCATCGCATCATGTCGACCGAGGTGCGTAGCACGCTCTACTCAACGAGCAATACTGTTGCTACTGGTCTATCATGTGTACTGGTGCATACAATAGTTGAGCTGTGCTCCTGTACTATTCTACTATCTATGGTATCATGGTAGACGACTGATAGAGTTCTAATAAATGTACCCACACCTCACTATTATGAAATTCCACCAAGATCCTCTCTCCAGAGAGAGAGAGAAAGTGAGAGTATGTACATACTCGTACTAGAGCGTTACAGAGCAGAGCACTTTACACCCAGTCTCTTGGGTTCTGGCAGACCTCAATGAACTCGGCCTCAGGTGAACCAGGCTCTGGGATCTTGTTGTACTCCCAGCGCGCGGTCTCTGGCAAACTCATGAGGATGCTCTCGATACGTCCTCCGGTCTTCAGTCCGAACACCGTTCCGCGGTCGTACACGAGGTTGAATTCGACGTAACGTCCGCGTCGCATCAGCTGCCACTCCTTCTGCTCCTGCGTGAACTCGTCGTCCTTGTGCTCCTCGATGATGGGACCGTAGGCCTTCACCACGGAGTTGAGGCACTCCTTGCTGAACTCGAAGATGGTGTCGGCATCGCGGTCGTTCTGGTCGTCGAAGAAGATGCCTCCGAAGCCACGGGTCTCGTTGCGGTGCTGGATCAGGAAGTAACGGTCGGCCCAGGCCTTGAACTCCTCGTGGTACTTGGGATCGTGCTTGTCGCAGATCTCCTTGTACGTGCCGTGAAAGTGCTTCATGTCATCCTCGTTGATGTAGGATGGGGTGATGTCGGTTCCGCCGCCGAACCACCAGACGCCGCCATCGGTCTCGAAGTAACGGTAATTGAAGTGCATGGTGGGGCAGAATGGATTCTTGGGGTGCATCACACTGCTCAGTCCGCAGGCGAAGAAGGGCACGCGCTCGCCCGGTTTCATGCCCTTGGCACGGTCCACGCCGCGCTCGGTTGCGGCCTGGAGAGCCTCCTGCGGCATGCTGCCGTAGACGACGCTGAGGTTGACGCCGGCCTTCTCGAAGACCTTTCCGCCGGTGAGGACGCGGGACATACCACCGCCTCCGTTGGGGCGGGTCCAGCAATCCTCACGGAAGGTGCCCTCGCCGTCGATTTCCTCGATGGCGGCCGTGATGGAGTTCTGAGCGTCGCGGCACATCTTTTCGAATTTGGATCGCATTGGGAAGTTGCCCTCTGGACCGTCACCTTCGCGGACGAGAGAGTCTGGGGCTTGCTCCTGTGCGTCATGATCAACATGAGAATCATGATTATCATGGGTGTCATATTGTCGTCGTCGTCGTCGTCGTCATGGTAATTGTGGTTGCCGCATGTGCATGTTGGGGTCGTTGTTGTCGTCCAGTTTTCGGCCGTGAGAATCATTTATTGAATTTGTGAACATGCCGTCCAATCAATATTCGACCATTGATGGGTGTGCAGGTGAAGCAGGGGCGTCAGCCAAGCGTGGAATCAAATTGAAAGAGGAGCGGGATGCAGTTGATGGTGAGAAAGGATTTCATTTGAATATGATGTGCACAATGTGCGAAAGTGCATTCTCTCGCAATTCATGCAGCGCGCGCAGGAATTTTCTGCGATTGGTATTTTGAATCGCGATGAATGAGGTCCTCCTCCAAAGGACGAGCGTCGCGTTCCCCGAATTGGTTGGCAACCGTGGCTCCTGGATCTCACTTCGTGGATCATCCCATGTCTCATCTGCAAGTGATCTGGCTCCGAACATGCTCTCGAGTTCTGCTGCTGTCCGAATTCACCGGTTGGAATTATTTCGACCAAACCGCCGCAGATTGAGTGCACGATCCAATCCAATCGAAAGGCATGCAATGTGTCACAGCTGCCCTGCTGCCTTCGAAACGTGCAGCATGCGCGGGTCACATGGCCTGCATTGCACAACGGCAAGCGCATCCGCCAATGCAATATAGACACACACACACATACATGCAACGAGAGAGAGAGAGAAACATACCACTGCCTCATGAGTGTTCCATCCGATGTTGACGGGGTTCTTGTCGACGACATCCTCCTTGCTGTCTTCGGTCTTGGCCTCTTCCTTGGTGGAGGACATGCCGAGTCCGCTGCTTCCACCGCGGACCATCTGGGCGCCTGGTCCCATGGGCGTGAAACCGCTGACGACGCTGGACACGCTGCCGGCGCTCAGCATCATCATCATCAGAGCGTTGGAGTACTTCATCTTTGCGTTGCGTTTGCGTTCCTTTCAACTGCTCCTGCTGCAGTATGTCTTCGACTTGAATTGGATTGGTGCTTCAAATCAGTCTGCAGACAATCTATGACCAATCAAGAAATCAATCAAAGCGTCAATCAGTCGGCCAAAAGCGATCGATCGATCAATGAGCAAAACGTGCGGTGAGTTGTCGAGGAGGACTTTTTGACGACGTTTTCCGATGCGGTGAGAGGAGGTGGCGCGATGGATTGATCTTCGTCCACACAAGCTTCTCGTGGGTTGTGGCAAGGAAACAGCAACAGGGGAGATGAGAAGCCTGATGACCAGAGCACAAAGTGCCGAAACCGAACAAACGCCAAAGATCCTCCAATAACGTGTCGCAAAGAACCCGAACTCTGGAAGTGCGTGGTAGCACTGGTACTTCAACTTACTGGCGACTCCTTCGAATCAGCTCATCATGTTTTCCAGGTGGAACGCAAAGATCCAACTACAACCAAACAACGACAACCACGCGATTTCGACGAACATGTTCGCATTTTTTCATCAGAGTTCGCGATCAGGAATTGAGGCTATTTCGTTCCTTGAACAAGTCTACATTCAACGAATATAGATTGTGCAAGCGCGGCACATGCTTTTCGCGCCAAAACACGCTGGAGCCACCAAGTCATCATCCAGATAGGGCTGGACTTCCCTGGCTCTGTGATCCATTCATAGAGTATAATGGAATACGTAATAGTACAATGCAATGATCTCCACAAGCGTTGGACTCTGTTCTATTGTCAAAATATAAAATTATATGCACATTGGCAATACGGTGCAATAGAGTAGTCCTCCAGAGTACCCAATGTGGAGCATACCTTACCTATGAACGCTGCAACACACTTCGTCACACCAACATGGTGATCCCCAAGGCCACGAATCCATCCTCGCCGATATCGCCATGCCGACTGCACGTCACGATGTTGCGGATGCAATCGACGGTGGCCTGGTCGGCGCCGATCTCCCTCCATCTCTTGTACAGCCGCAGCAGCCTCGAGAATGCCGATTCCGAAATCTCCTCGCCTTGGCAGAACAGCGCAAAGTTGTACGGCAGATCGTGCAAGGCCAGCGCGAAGAATTGCTGCAGCGTCGGGGGAGACAGGCGTTGCCATTCCGACATGCCGTGCACCGTCAGGCACCCCATAGACAGATCGCCGTCGGATCCGATGCCCTCCGTCCACTTGCTCACGAGTGCCGCCAGCATCTGAAGTGCCACCGTCGTGGCCGCCGCGCCGATGGACAGGTAATTCTCCAGCAGCCGCAGCAGGATGTCGATCCTCTTGTCATCATTCTCGACCGACGTTGCCTCGGCGACGGCGCACGCGACGCGCAGAAGCGACGAGGAGAAGATCTCGTCCTCGGACGATGCCAGCTGCTTGCAGAACCACGTGATCGACGCGGCGATCTCGCTGGATGCACGGGCCGGCGTCGTGAAGTACTCGTTCTGCACCAGCCCCAGCACGCAGCGGCTGCGCAATGCTTCCCCCGCGAAACCGTCCTTGCCCGTCAGGGCGAAGAAATCGGCCTTGCCCAGCACTTCGATGGGGATCTCCTCCAGACAGTCCGTGTACGACTCCAATATCAGCTGCTCTTCCGTGGAAGACACCCTGCTTGCTGCCGTCCAAGGCGCGTCGCGGATGCCGGCGAAGATCCGCCTCAGCACGTGCGTGCGGAGGATGCTGCACACCTTCGGCGACATGGAAACCTTCGAGTCCTTCATCGATTTCATCAGCTTCTCCATCGCTGCGAGATATGACACCGTCCACGACGGGTGATTCCCAATCTGATTGATGCAGAACCGCCACACGTTGTCCACCGTCTCGGCCACCACGCCCTGCGGAATCTTGGGCACGAGGTCCGACAGGCATTCGATGAACTCCTTGATCCCGTCTTCGTTCCCGAGGTTCCCTCTCATGGATGCGATCGGCGTGTTGGCAATCTGCAACGACAGTGACACAAATTCCTTCCCGCCGATCCCGCTGCCGTGATGGTCGCGAACCTGCGACACCAGCAACTGGCTGCACACCACCTTAGTGCTTTGCTTACCGCTGTGCATGATGTCTCTCAGGACGGTTGCGAAGTGCCCTGGCAGCGGCAGAGTCTTCAGCGTGCCCAGCAGCATCTCCACATTCACTTTTCGAGCCTTCGGCAGTGTCGAGCCGCTGTCGGGAGTTAGTGTGCCAGCGAGTGCGGTGATCACAGTTTCCAGCACCGTCCCTGATCTCGGCGCCGGCATCGCCGACATGCCCATGTCGGACGCGGAGGCTTCCATACTTGATTCTGGGCCAACAGAGTCGCCAGAGGAGAGCATCGGGATCGACCCATCCATACTTGCCATGAAGCCGGTCAGGATGATGCAGATCTCAGTGTACTTGTTCCACCCGTGCGTGCCTGCGCCTGACACGATGAGGCCGACGATATCCTTCACGTCCTTGATGGTGGCGGAATATGACAGCTTTGGCGTTTGCAAGATGCTTTCCGATGCGCACCCCAGACACGGTATGGATGCAATGGACAGCGTCGCTGCAACGATGGACAGCGCTCTGCCTGGCTCGTCGAACAAGTTGCGGTTGCCAACCAGGAACCGACGGATGGAATCCGGAATCGTCTTGCTCGCTGTCGCAGAGACGGCATACAGGACGTCATCCAACCCTCCGAACTTGTCCTCCATCCCATCCTCAAACACCTTGGCGTATCTGGAGTAGATCTGCTCTATCTGACGGGCTTCAAACAATCCAGCCTGCCGGCATGCACGCAGTACAGACGGCATGGCAATGCCCTTCCCGGCTCCCCACTCGATGCTTTCCAGCATACAGTACACCCCAAGCAGCAGCTCGTCATTCACGATCGCAAGGCCCGGCAGGCAGATTGCGAGCGCGATGAACATGATCTTCGCTTTCGTCTTGTTCGCTTTCTCCAACCGAACTCGCTGCTTGCCCAGCGCGGTCAGCCTCCGCACGTCTGGCGATCTCCCCTTCTTGATGCAATCCACAAGGTCGTTCAATTCCGAATACTCCTCATCGAAGAGGCTGATCAGCAGCTGCACGAGGAAGCTGATGATGTGCTTGGCGCATTTCACGTGGTTGGGTCTGCTGTCTTTCAGAAACTCAAGGTACGCGGCCTGAGCGATGATTGCGAGACCGAAGGCTGCTCCGAACGTGACCTCGCCTTCGTGGTCTGTGATGGAGCGGATCAGCGCGTTCACCGCTCTGTCCACACCTTCTTGGTCGTTATTGTGGAGGCGGGCAATGGCGGTCAGTGCGATTGCGACCCTGCCACTATCCATGTCTTCGCAGTCTCCGTCATCGTAGGCCTCCCACACATCATCGCAGATACTGCCGACCTGCCGTGAGCAATCCGCACCGTCTGCCTCCAGAATGTCACGCACGAAAACCCCAACTGCGGCAAGCCCCAGCAGTGCATTGTCTGGTGCATCATGCCGATTCCTCCATCCGCGTAGATGCTGCAGCGTGCTATCCAGCGATTCCAACAGGTTGGCCTGACTGTACCCATCCGCGCTGTTGCTGGCAGCGCTGGCGACGTCCTTCAGCAGTGATCTAGCAGCATTCAACCAGCCTTGCACGGTGAAACTCTGCACCAGCGGATCGCGCTCCTCCGTCCTCACGTCCAGCGCCACATCATTGAGCAAGGTCATTGGCTTCCCCTCAAAGCACAGGAGCATCGCCACGGATGACGTCGGTGATGAGTTTTCGTTGTACAGCTGCTGCACCTTCGCCACCCGAGGCAACGCTGAGTCTGTCTCGTGATCCAATGCACCATTTGCCTTGCCTGCATTTGCTTGTCTCTTGCCATTCGCAGCATCACCACCCAAATGCCACAGATTTGCACTGAAGGAATCCTGCTCGAATGCCATCATCTTGACGATCAGTGCCGCAATCGAGCTGTTCGATGCATCTGGTTCCGACTTGTTCTTGCTTGTCGCCGAACTAGGAGAATTGACGCCATTGATGATGATCTGCCGAAGGTCGTTGTATCTCTTCGCCACGGATGCATTTGCATTCACCATTGCGTTCTTTGCGCCGTCACTTGCATAACCGTTCTGGCCGTCGCCATTAGGGCTGCCATTGGCGGTTGTCGTCATAGCTGGAGCTGTCATCAACCGATGCAGACCTTCCGCGTTCAACCCAAGCGCGTGCACGGAATACCGCGCCAAGGATTCATGGATGGCGTTGCGAATTCGATTCACCAAAGTTCGATCATTTCTGGGCATTGTGCTGTGCAATTGCAAGCGCTGCGACTGAGCCAATGTAATTAACGTTTCGATGCATTTGGAGACTTGCGACGTATCCCCATCCCTAACAGCGCGCGATCTATTCGCAAGGATTTCATGATCGTCATCGAAGGTGCCACGAGGACGACCAAATCCATCACCGCTGCCCTCTCCTCTGCCATCTTCATCATTTTCGTCGTTGTCGTTGTCATCGTCGTCATCGTCGTCATGGTCCATGTCTCCTAGCCCACCATCGCCAAGCAATTCCACCAACGGTTCCAAGATGAGCAAAGGCAGGCGGATGATCTGATTTCGATCGTGGACATCGCATAGGTGTTTGTTCAAAACGACCATGACGAGGGAGAATTCTAGCTCCTGCGACAGCATCAGATAATGCAAGCATCGCAACGCGAAGTGAATCAGCACAGCGTGAATCGGCGTTTCGTCGCTGCTGGAAGTGAATCGGTTGGCGGTGGAACCTGCCATGATGAAGGACTGGACCCAACCAATCACATCCGACACATCCCGTATCAAGCCCTCCTTGGCCATATCCGCTAACGTCGCAATGACGGCGATGCTGATTTGACCGATTTCTGCGATGCGCCGTTCCTCTGGCAGATCCATCTGTGCGATGGCTTTCGTGAGCGCCAAGCATTTGCCGATGGCGTCGATGACGCGCGTGTACAGACGGCGGTTGGCTGCGCAGAGCTTTGGGAAGAATCGGATGATGGTGGTGCGGACTGTGATGGGCATCTTCCGATCCAGCACGTAGCTGTTCAGCAGGTTCCAAACTTCTCGCGAGCAGTGCTTATCGATGATCAATGTGGTGCAGAGGAAGTCCAGCTGCTTCATCAGCAAAGCGCCATCTTGCGCTGCGCATGTCTGGTTGATTGACTCCATCCACACAGGTAGCAGCGGGATGCCAACGTGAGAGTATACAGGCAGCATCTGCCTCCAATATCTCGTTGCGGCCCGAGCATCTACACTGGATAGTGCGATGCCCAAAACGAATGCGGCATTTTGCTGGATCGAGGATAGGATAGATGCATGCGGGAATATGGCGGACTCCTCTATGTCGTCATCATCATCGATACCATTGTTAATGTCGAACATGGAAGGCTCGGTGTTGTCGGGGAGGCTTGCTGGTGCGACGAAGTGCAGGAATTCTTCCGTGTTCACGACAGAGTCATCGAGGAATTGGATGATGCTTTGGATGTTCTGGTTTGGATCTTTCATGGATCGACTGGAGGACAGTTCGGAGTTGGTCGTGACGGTGGATATCACCGGCTGGAGGAGGCTCGATGCGGCCAGCGTGATGAAGTTGTGGCCTCCATTTCCCTTGGGATCAATCTTGTCCCCGTTGGTTCGCAGGACGCATTTCAAGGCTTGGAAGATGCTGGTTCTGTAGGACTGCGACGCAGGCGCCGTGGTGTCGAACGTCTTGGCCTTGTCCGTCGGAACGGGCGAGAGGTATGAGATGATCTTGACCAGCATCATCGCTTCATCGTTGCGAGGTAACGAAAGGGCCATGGTCGCCAATCGGAAAAAGGTTGTGTCGGTCATTTTGATCGATGACGACGAAGCCAGCGATGATGGTGATGATGACGACGTTGTTGATTGTGACGATCTTGACAGCTTCGCGAGAATTTCGAGGAGCGATTGGTATCCACTGTGGAAGGAAACATGGTAGGATGGAACGATCGTGAACCAGCTTAATAGTGTTGTGCACAAGATGTGCTCCAACCATTCCTTGCACTTATCGAGATAGAGGCTGCGTTGCAATGTACGGCTGATGCCATCGGTCTTGGTCTTCTCGCTGTCGCTGTTGCCATCCATGTAATCAGCGCCGTAATCAACATCACGATGATTACGATCGCGACGATGACGCTGATGCTGCCACTGTCGCTGCCGATGTTGAGATTGAAAATCCTTGGTTCCTCCAACGCGACCGCCATTCTTCGCGCCGTCTCTCCCTGCCGCGGCCGCGCTTGCTTCTACGCTGTCCTCCATCTCTGCTTCGCTGAGAATCGAGTTTTGGAGAAAGACCGCCAGCTCGAGCAGGGTGTGGAACCATTGGGTTGCCAATTCCTTGGCAGCGACAGGCGAGGCGGTGTAGCTGTGCTGGTTCGCGATGGTTCCCGTCGTGTAGCACGATGATACGGTCCGCAGGAAGAGATCCAGCCCCTTCGTTTGCCATGTGAGGATGTGCCACAGCTTTTGAATGAGGACACCAAGATCATTCGTCTGTTCCACCAGCTGCCAAGACTGTCGCCAAATCTCTTGGCAGCAGAGCGTGGAAGCAGCGATAGACGTCGATGGGGTCAGGACCGTCGCGGAAAGCAGCGGGCTGATCATGCATCGCAGCAGCATCGATGCCTTCTCATCACCATCGTCAATGTCATTGGCGTTTGCAGCGTATTGGCGGAATGCAATCTGAATGCACTCCCGCAGAAAAGAGAATCTCCCAGCATCCGTCTCGAACTGTCGGAATGTCATCGCGATGGTGTGACCAGTTTGCAATCGATTTTGAGCAGCGCTGTTCATCCTGGAGTGCTGGCTGTCGTTCTTGTGATTGCGAAACATCATGGGGATCTTTTGTCCGCTTGCCTGCGCCGAGGATAAGTAATCCAGTTTGTCACTTTGGTACTGCGCGTAGGCACGAGCCAGGATCGTGAGCGCCTCGAGGAATGGTTGCTGGCACGACATTTGTGATTGGTACCTAAGGCTGTTGCGGTATTTGTTGACCCTCCTTGCTGTCTCAAATGAGGAGGCGATTGATGACGACGTTGCCTTCGATTGCGTCTGATTGAGGCTTTTGACATACTCGTGCTCGCAGTAGACCATCCACTGTGGCAGCCAATCCAGCTGGATGTAGTTCGGAGTCGGAGTGGAGGCACTTTTTGAGGTTCCTGAGGCATCGTGGTTGCTTTCGACTTCGCCGTGCAGAGGCGCTACATTGGGCGATGACGACGGCGATGACGGCGATGATGAGGAGGCTGTGGTCGGCCCAGATTCTTGCAGCAGCTTGGCGAGAAATCCGGACAGGACGTTGGTCGGCACCTTCTTGTTGCACAATGCCAGCAAGGTCTTTTCTTGCAAGCCCTTGGGGATCTCGCACACATTCAGCGCTTGGTAGTGCTGGGCCAGCTGTCTGCCAAGGGCAGTGGCAATCGCATCTGGCGGACGGTCCATGCGGAGTTCCTTTGGTGATTGTTGGAATGCCTGATGGCCGCCACTCCTGACATTCCCATCGGCGTTGCCACTGGCAACCATGCCTACCCGGGCACTGCTTGAGGTGTTGGCGCCCGCGTCGCCGCTCACGCCCTGCGCATGATACTGCCGTTGTAGCCGCTGCAGCAGCGTCAGCACATCGTCCTCTGCCATCTTTTGGATCTTTTCGGCAGTATTGCTGCTGCTCGTATTCATGCCTGTGCTGGATGGCGAGTTCCACGATCTGCCAATAGACCTTGACTTGATGGCTTGGGTGCTGTTGCCTTGACTGTCGATGTGCTCGTCACAAGCCGGAACCGAGTTGTATCATACAGTTTGCTCTCAGTCCAACCCTTGAAGCAATACTCCAGCTTATCGCGCTCGTGTTCCTGCTCTCGCTCGTGTTCGTCAGTATTGTTTCCTTCCAGGCGTGCTTGGTGAGCAACATGGATGACGCCAATTGTACTCGTCTGCGTATGCCAAGGACGGATGCTGCTGCTGCTGCTACTGCTACTGCTGATGGTCCATCCCGTGAGAAGATTCGGTTCCACACAGAGGTATGCACCATACCATTCCGTACCATGCCCGTGCGAGGACGACTTTGCTGATGCGTCATTGTGTAGCGCCACACTTGTGCCGAGCGTTTGGCGGTGTTGGCGCCAGAAACGAATTCAAATTCGAAAAGAACCACCGAAAAAATGACACTTCACAAAGTCGTGTTGATCAAATTGACACAATCGATCACAAGTCGCTTCATTTGAGTCAACTTCGCCGAAGAATCGGGAGACGGACAGGTGATACATGTGATGAATTCAACCAGCTTTCGTCGAAGATCCGAAAACGATACACGGGCTGTCGTGCACAACAGGACAACAGTGCCCAATGACAACCATGCTCACCATGACCCATGACAAACGGCGAACAATTGACCACATCGCTCCACACTACACCACCACCATCAGCATCAACACCAGCATCAACATCAAAGCACGATACCAACGACGGTGCAAAGTGCAGCAGCAGACAACAACCACTTGAACGAACAGCCACGATGTCCAAGCCATTCGACTACAGCAAGTGGGACAAGATCGAACTCAGCGACGATGAGGAAGATGTCCACCCAAACATCGACAAGGAATCGTGGTTCCGCATGAAGCATCGATCGCGTGTGGAGCGCGAGGATCACGAGGCGAAGGACCGCGAGCGCATCAACGATGAGGTGGGTTCGTGCAGTTGATCAACCATCAACGATGGATTATGGGTGTGTGCTGGTGTGTGCTGGTGTGTGCTGGTGTGTGCTTTTCCTTGTCTTCTCCTTTGCTGTTGCTGCCGATGCTGCTGCTGCTGTTGTTGTTCTCTGGAAACCAATCAACTACTCAACTAACCAATCAACTAACCAACCAATCAATTAATCATCCACTCGTTCATTCATTCATTCATTCATTCATTCATTCATTCATTCATTCATTCATTCATCACATCGCATCACATCACATCACGTCGTGCAATTCACTGCACTGCAATGCACATCACTGGGCTCCCCCCACAAACGCTATTTCCAAATACACACAACACGAGCAGATGTCCAAAGCAACCCAGCGCATCAAGATTCTGCAACGGGACCTGCAGAAGATTGAAAAGCGCAAGGCGGAGGATAGCGACGATGACAGCGATGATGACGACATCGACGATTCGGAAGCGATCAAGATTGAGATCCAGGAATTGGAACTCGCGAACAAGCGACGACAGGCCAAGCTGGACGAGTACGAAAAGAACAAAAAGCTCAACGTGGACAACATGTTCCAAGTCAAGGAAGAGAGGACCGTGATCAATGCTTCCGCTGGAAAGAGCAACTACACGCCAAGCGGATTTGCGGAATCAACCGTGACCGGGGAGGAAGTTCGAAAGGAAATGGAAGCAAAGGGCAAGACGCAGGATGATGCAGAGCCAGAAGTTGCAGCGTCATCGACACCGGCGTCGTCGTCTTCACCAAAGTCCTCGGATGCCAAACCCACGGCGGGCGCAAAGGAAACCAAAGCGGCAACACCAGCAGCAGCAGCACCAGCAGCAGCAGAAAAGCCAAAGGCAGTCGCGAAGCCAGCAGCGGGGCCCGCCAAACCCAAGCCATCGGTCGCGGCTGCACCGTCGCGAGAAGATGTCGATTCCACCTTCGTCTACTCTTACCACGAGTTCACCGAGAAGTACGCGGATCTGGTGGAAGAATTCATGTCCATGAGAGAATTCTCCAGGTCGAAGGAGTTCCTCATGAAGCACGGAACTGTCCTGCTGCAGGAGCATGCGTCCAACTACCTCCTGCTCGCCAGCCTGGAGGACGAGATGAATGGCCAGCGCGACAAGATGAAGCAAACCGCGAAGCAGTGCCAAATCATCTCCAACATCACCGAGCTGGCCAAGAGCTGGGGCACCCACCCAGGAAACGTCATCATTCCATTCTTCCAGCGAATGGAACAGCGCGAGTTCCTGCAGGGATTCCTGTCGGGCGTCGAAGCCTTCATCCAGAAGATCATCAGCCGGGCCGTCACCAAAAAGATGGAAATAGACGCCCAGCGCAAGTCTGGCGTCACGGCGGACGGCGTCGATCTCAACGAGGTGCCGCGTGAACAGCGGCTGGGACCAGGTGGCCTGGATCCGTTGGAAGTCATCGAAACCTTGCCAGTCGAGATGCAGGAGGCCTTCGAATCTCGCGAGATCGACAGGCTCAGAGACGTTCTCATGAATATGGATCCAAAGGATGCCGAGTATCACATGAAGCGGTGTGTCGATTCGGGTTTGTGGAAGACGGAGGCTTAGTGAGGTATTATACGGACGAGTTGGATTATACGAACAGCGACGGCACTTGTGCTCCACCGAAATATGGGCCTTAATAGACGCTGGGAATGATCGGCGAGCAGGTCTGGGGAATCGGAACGGTGTGGGAAGGCACAACAGCATGGCATGCACTGATCGTACCGTACAAGCACTCAGCACCCAGTTGGAGTTCTCCCTCGCGAGGAGCTCATACATGACACCACATCCCTGACTGAGTCATATGTATCCGAGCGAACGCCACTCAACACGCATGGCTCGTAAGTACCCGCGCTTGTGCATACCAGATCAGCTCCCCATTCATAGTCGTAGCAGAAGCAGCCAGCTATTGCTCCAGGTTAACTTTGAGTCCGACCAGAATGTCTGCTAATCCAAGTCATGACACATCACATCCCCTACCGCAAAACTGGAGGGGGGAATGCGTTGTGCCATTCACAGAAACGAATTCTGCTTTCTGCCGCTTCGTGTCTGTTCGGATCATGTCTGCGGGAAGCAACAGCCGCACTTGCAGCAACCAGCGCAACATCATGCCATGCTTATCGTCCCATACATACAGCAGTACAATTGCCATGGGCGTTCGACACTTTGGAAGGCCAGACATGCGGACGGTGCGTGACCAAACGGGAGTGGCATCGCGCGATGGCATCCGAAAGACAGCGGGCATCATGGCGTCCGATTATCTGTGCTGGTGCGGACGGCAGCCACTGGTTCCGCTCCCATGAGAGCAGTCTCCGCTCTCCTCTCATACAGTCTCCGTTCGCAGGCACATCATACCGTATGTACGAATACACACGCACACGCGCATCCAATATGGACAGCCCCCCTGGCCTTTTGACGTGGCAGCGTCGGGGGCTTACGGCATGCTCCTCGTCTGCCGCCGTTGCATCCCACACCTGCCTGGCAGCTATCCTTTAGCTCGTATCTGAGTGCCCGGCTTATCTACTGTGGTTTGCCAGTTTCACTCTGGATGCCGCAGATCTCTCCCCCTCCCCAATGACTGCACTGTATTGTAGTCGTCTAGCAACAGCTATGTACGTGCACCTCCCATACGCGTACTCAACTGCCGCAGCGAGACTGGAACGAACGGTCGGCCTGCAATCCAACCAGCGCGGACATCTGGGACGTTCGGGTTTCGGTGCTGTTGACGTTGTTCATTGCATCCTATCACACTGTCCTCGAGGACAAGCGTTGCTTGCCATGTCCGTATCTTTGGAGCAGACGAGCTACAAATGGGTCTGGTCTCAGGTACCGGCTTTTGCATTGATTTCGTTGACTGCGTTGCCAATGTCACTCCGATGTCATGCATGTTGCTTTGGGATCTCGGTTTCGTTGAGGTTCGTCGAACCCCTCTTCAGCGGCAACAGGCCCAGAGGTGTAGTACCGAAAGGACATGGAAGGGAGGCGATCTCTTTCGTTCGCAACAGACGAGGAGCAACATCAAGTCGATCCTGACATTGCAATGCTCTGCATGCCAGCGGGTCGCATAGCCCAATGACCGGCTGCTCATCCTGATCTAGCTCCAAACATATTATACATATGTATTCGCACTTGTACTCGTACGAACTATGTACCCCTCATTGGGGGATAGTGAGTGCACCTGTTTGCCGTAGCATGTGCCTGGCAAAGGTGCCGCTGCCCTCTCCGATAGGCACATTTGCGCATGCATACGAGTGCGTACATTCACGCACACATTGACACCGCAAAAGGGTGCCTATTTGCTTGTAACTGAGCGTGCGATGCCTCGGCATGATATAGAATACATGTATAAAATTATATCATGTTGTATATCCGCGCAGACTGCTCCAACAGATGGGCTGGTCGTTCTCAGCCTCTCTGCATTCCTGCATGCTCGTCTGCGCATCAGTTTCAGCCTGGAGAGGTTCGGACTGGAACCGCAAATCTTGAGATCCGGTACGACTGCGCAATGATTGCATGGCAACCAGGCCGGGGGTGCCAATAGCTCGTACTACTGGGCAGCAAACGAAGCAAGGAGACAGAGAGAGGAAGAGACAGATTGGTGGCATGAATGGACTCTCAACGAAAGCAGCTGCAGTGACGGTGGTTGCAGCCAGGCCATGTCTCCCATGTGCTTCCTTCACCTTGCTTTCTGGTTACAGAGAAGTGACTGCTCTCGGGAAGAAAAAGAATTGTTCACCCTTCACCGAAGAACGAATATAGGCACACAACGTGTCCACCGCGACGCGAACGTGAGGCCGCAAAGGCGTTTGGGTCGCGGGGCATATGCCATCTCGATGGTCACAAAGACGACGCGATGGTGTTCGCGGAGAATGTCAGCATCGACGTACAAAGAGCCACAATTAAGCATCCTGCAGAAAGCTACTCGAGTCATGCTCGTTTAATTGTAAGGACTTGTTCAACTTCTCCAATTCATCGATCGGAGTGTTTGTAAGGAGTGGGTGTCATTTCGAAGAGTGATCGTTACAAAAAAGCGCGTGTGATTCTCATTGAAATAGTAAGGGGCACATGAAGGTGCGAACCCCAAGTCACGAACATCCGTGCGTACGTATTTCCACAGAACACACAAGTGACTTGCGCGCCGGTCCTCCGGTCGCTGCTTTCGCGGAGCCGTAGTAGAGAACATGCCGTGGTATTTTTGGCCAACAGACAGAGAGAGCACGCGCGCATGTACATGCCCTTGTACCAGCGCAATGCACACGAGCAGGAGTCCGCATGAGCGGTGACTAACTGTTTGACGAGGTACCTCCGCCCAGTCCTTTCCGGTAGTCTGTCACGTTCGCACCAGCGCACACCTTTACCTTCTTCTAGTTGCATTCGTGGTATAAGAGGGGTGAGTACGCATGCCCTGCCGATTGATGGAAGGAGGATGTCGGACGGCAACTCAATCGGCCGCGCCCTTTTTGCACTGCGGACGGTGCGCGGAGTGCACCTCTTTCCATGCACACCTGGTTCTTCCGTGACGCGGCATTCGGTTCCTCGGGAATACGGGGACACTACCAGGATGGCTACCTGGTGACGAAGGATCAGCTCTAAACGTCCAAACATCAAAGCTTTTGTCGGACAGTATCCGGAAGCCGACCATACACAAGGGAGCGGGTGTAGATCAGTTTCAAATTCCAGACAGGCTGATGAAAAATACAAGTATAGTACTGAAACTGGAGTTTGCTCCCCCCGAAGAAGAGTCAGGCTTGTACTCGTACTCGTAGATCGGGGAGACCGGCTCTGCACGCCACTGGTAAGAGGATGTGGATTGTACTCCGATCTATTGTTGTTATGCCAGTGTGGGTGCTGCCAACGCCAACTCTCGTGCCAACATCGGCACCAACGCCAACGCCAACGAAGACTACGGCGAGCCATGGGCGTACGAGCTGCAAAGACGCAGGTTCCACGTGGATAGCATGGATGGAGGCATATCGCGAATGCGATTGTGCGTTAGCTGAAGCTGCCAGTGAACAGAAGCATTGAGACGCGAAGTGAAGAACTTGAGTACCACCAACAGGCTGGGTCATTGCGTACAAACAGACATACGAGCCACAGCTTCGCTCCAGAGTGGATGTATCTGTTGGTTCGGATGGATTGCGCTTCTCTGACGCAACTGGTGTTGGCACCGCACAGCTTGTGCGTTCACTCCAACAGAGTTCTTTGCATGGCAGGCCCCGATGCGAGAGAATCAGGGATCGTCCATCTTCAGGTCGTTGCGACGAGCCGGCACAAGTACCGTCGGATTGCAGCTTCGGGCGATGCTCTGGTACGCGTATGCCAGCAGGGCATACACTCCGAGTTGGAGACTCCCCGTCCTCTTGCTGCCGGTGTTATCTCATCCAGTGCTGGTACCTGTTCGCATGAAGGATCGTGCGATTGTGGCCCTTCCGCAATTGCTGCGAAGCCGCTGGCGCTTCCTCATACAAAACCACCTTCACGCCTTTACAAACGTCGGATGCATGGTACCGCGCGAACTCGTACTTACGCGTATATGTGCAAGTATTCGTACTCCTACTCGTACTCGTGCTTGTGCTCGTAGGTATCCATACGTGCGCTATGTAAGCACAAGTAACACCACCACGGCAGTTTCTGAGTGCGTGCTTGCATGTTTCTTGTGGGAAGCTGAATCACTCCAGCGGCGGCTAAATCTGCGACCCATTCGGGCGTCACGAATAGTCAGGTTCTTGTCACGCTTCAAGGTGATGTGGAACCTCCGAGCCCTATTGCTTTTCGTTCGGTTAGTGATTGGATGACAATGTGGTGATAGCGGCATTCCTATGTCGACGCTTCATGATGTCCGACAGACGTTTTGCGCCTTCGTTGCTCGAGAAGAATGTCAATGCGCAAACGAGGCATCGGTCGATGACCCGGTGTTCAGGGAATAACTCCACCGGATAATGATACTTATGGGGCTTATTGGCCGTTATGACTGTAGCGATTCAGCTTCGCGTTGAGAAAACGATGTGTCCAAGAACAACATGGAGGCAACGACACGCGTTTAGGCCACAAAATGGGGCAACACCAACAAAAGGAACACAAGAACGATTCACTGCTCTGCCGAGAAACTCGCACAAGCTTACCCATAAAAAACAGCAACCAAGGCAACACAACCTCCATCTCGACACAACGCACCGAATCACACAAGGCAACCAACCCGTACAATCGCAGAGCCTCTTCATTTGTCCAGGACAAGCGCACGGGACACCCGCATAATTTCGAAAAAGAGATAAAAGACGAGCGCGACCACCTCACGCGGTAAGCGCGACATCAGAAAGGAGAGTGACCCACCAACGACATCACAACCACCAGCATCATCAATCGACCATCGCAACTGGCGTGTCAAGAGAGAAAGTGCAGTACCATACATGAAATCAGGATCTGGTCGGCGATCAGAACAACAGCGGGGCCAACAACAAGAACGGCAAGCACAAGCACAAGCGCAGCAACGACGACGAAGACAACCACGACAAAACCGGAAAGCTCCTCCCCCTCCTCCTCCAGCTTCTAGTGGCCCTATCGGTCCCTCCGCACAGCACCAGTCACAACCGCTCCCCTCTTTCCACCAAGAGACTCCTCAGCCACAAGCGCACAATCTAGGCAGCGCACAACAGTCACAAACAGCATCATCAACAACGGCATCGAGAAGCAAAGCATCCGTGCCAGGAAAGAGTACACAAAAATCACAAGGACACCAGCAACAAGACCAGGCTTCTGACCCAAGCGCGAACCGTAGCCTCGCTAATATCAGCCATACCACATTCGCGAGGGCTTCCATTCCAACGCGACCAGCAACACTCGATAGAAGTAGGGACATCACTACCCCCACCACCTCCAACGCCTCCAGCAACAGCAACAACGACAACAACGAAAGCGCCAATATGCCACCATCGTTGTACGATCACCTCCTGACGGCCACTACCGACAACCCTCGCGTCCAGAAGTCAGCGCGGTACTCGGAGCGTCACAGCTTCGCGAATGCCATGGACTCCATCGTCCCGAACGATCCACAGTTTGGCATGTTCAACAACGATCAGTTGAACAGCTTGATCAACAGTGGCGTCATGTTGAATCCAACAGCCAACCAGCAGGCCAACGCCAGCCTCTTCGACAAGCAAACTCCAGCCACCGTGCCAGATTCCGCCTCCATGGGATGGTGGAAGTTCGGTGAGTTCCCCAGCAGGAATGACCTCGTCGACAAGATCATGCACGAACAGAGCGACGACTTCTACGCTCACCTGTCAGCGGTGGCATCACCAGCACCGATAATGCCGCTCTCATCATCGTTTGTCGAGACAAGTGCCAACGCTACGAGCGCCCAAGAACAAGCGATGCAAACCATGGACCTCAAGCCACAGGCAGTCGACAACTTTCTCGCGCCGCCGATGACGCCTGCTGCGCACTCCCTGTTTGGCAGTGGGCACGACTCCAACCGGAGCATCGACTCCAACCTGTACTTCCCGCCCTTCACTGGTCTCGCATCAGGCATGGATGCAGCCCCGCCAACCATGGGGACGATGGCGACATCGGCCGCAGCACCCAACCGCAACAGCAATAACAACTGCAACAACAACAGCCCACCGAGTTTGGAGTCATTTGCGCTCAACACGAGTACCTCACTCGCGTTCTTCGAGCCCACTCCTCTGGCGGAGTCCATCGCCAACAGGGCATCGTTCGATGCACTCGCTGCGCTGCACTCCAATACTGCGACAGGTCTGCCCGCGACTGCTCCCATCATGACCAACCAGCAGCAGGCCGAGCAGGCCGTAAACGACCCCAGCTTCTCCGATGATGCGCTTCTGGCGATCAATCCAGCGAATCTGGACGCCACCAGCCGCTCCGTCATCCTCAAGCAGGAGGAGCAGAGCCAGGACGAGAACTTCTTCCGCGAGGAAGACCCAAGTGAAAGCGAGGGGAGCGATCCGCAGGACGGATGCAAGTTCCGTGCCTACCAAGCCGAGAACTGGACGGAGCGATTCGAAGAGCTGATGGAGTACAACCAGACTCACGGCGATTGCCTGGTGCCCAACAACTACCCCACCAACCCTGCCCTCGCCCAATGGGTGAAGAGGCAGCGGTACCAGTACAAGCTCAAGCTGGAAGGCAAGCGATCCACCATGTCCGAGGAACGTGCTGCCGCCCTCGAGCGCGTCAACTTCGTTTGGGACTCCCACAGCGCCGCTTGGGAGCAGCGTTTCAACGAGCTGTGCGAGTACAGGCTCACCAACGGCAACTGCAACGTGCCCAGCAGGTACCAAGCCAACCGCAAGTTGGCAATCTGGTAAGTTTGTGAAGTGCCATCATCTTCTCATCCCGGATCCCTGTTTGTTGCATTGCTCCGGACAAGTGCGTACGTCGACCAATTTTGCCACGCACACTATACTCGTACTCACATGCCCGAACGTTCTTGCTCGTGCTCGTGCTCTTACCGCAAATATTTCATCGCTGCGACCCTGGCATCATGCCCCACGGTACCATGTATGTGTATCATCCATCGACCAATTCCAAACTCACAGGGTGAAGCGCCAGCGCCGGCAATACAAGTTCTATTGCGAGAACCTCCAATCAAGCATGACACCCGAGCGCGTTCAGATCTTGGAGGATGTCGGTTTTGAATGGGACGTCAAGAAGAGCCAGAAACAACGCTGAGCTTGTTGGCACGATGGTGTACACTAGGTAACACATAACATGGTAACATGAGTACTCTACACATGTCGAGTTTGCACAGGCGTGCAAGTAATACCAATCAATCAATATAGTGATGTGAGAATTTTCGTGGAGTTGCTGACATTCCGAGAGCTACCTGCATCTTCTGGCAGTGGGGAGAGATTGTGCGTATTCCCCACACGTAGACAAACAGGCTTGATCGCGTGCACATACGAGGACTTCCGAGCGGTATTGCCTCATCGCCTGTGACACGAACAGCAAAATTTTCCATGAACGAGCGCATGGCACCCATTCGGCTTTCTCTGTTGTCGCACATTCACGGTTCTTTCTCTGAACAACAACATCCACACATGGATGCCCCGAGCGAAGTCCTGGCGACGGAAAGACGCGGAGTACGCCACTGACACTCGTGCCATACCGTACCTTTCCGAACCCTTCACATGACTTCGTTTCATGCTGGTGTTCACCCATTTGGTGGTGGTGAAGGGAGACGAGTTGAAGTGTGATGCTGGCAGACCGTCTGTCTAAAAGTCCGCTACCATGGATGGCCGCCTTTGTGTGCATGATGGCTCAACTCGTGATAAAGGTTATTGCGTTCCGGAGTACGTACTTGTGGCCTTTATGCTTGAGCTACTTCGGGCCAGTTTCTTGACAGGGGAGGGCCAGCCCTCGCGAAGGGCTAGTTTGTTTCGTCTACCAGACGTGTACCTCTATCCGTTGGCGTTAGGTGGAAAAGTTGCGTAGAGCACGAGCTAGAGAGACGAGGTTGAACTCTCTGTTGACGATTCGTGGCCGTTCCAGCACCGTTCCTGCCTGTGAAGTCGCTGCCTGTCGGAGATGGCGAGAATGGCGCTGCTGTGGGGGATCTCAACGGCCCAGACATGCAGAGACCGTGTCTCGCTGGACATTTGCGCACAACGTTTAGTGGCGTGGCGCATTCTGGTTCTGCTGAATTTCGGTCAGCTTTCACTTGTCGTCTGGTTCTTCTTCAGGTTGCGGGCTTCCGGCTGAGGGCTGCGCTATGCTCTGCTCTATTGCGCTCCGTTCGTGCATTCGGTTATGTACGACCTCTGGTACGTACTTCATTTCGTTTCATTTCATTTCTTAGTCGCAGCGCTGCGCTACGTTGTGTTCGTGGAGACATTTGCGGCAGGCAAGTGCAATTGCACACTCCCATGTTCATTCTTCTCTCCTGCTCCGCAATCCTTGATCGTACCTCTGAGACACGCAAAGGTGTAGTTTGCGTGTTTGGGAAAGAACATGGAGTAGTACACTCTTGCGGATACGAGCTAGAGGACGCATAGTTGAAGAACAAAGGAGATGTTTGAGGTGAGTATTGCGCTTGACGAGTATAATACGAATAAACACGAGACTAGCCACGCAGCATGGGTCAAGCTTGCCAGAATGCCTGGAATGCTCGAGTTGCAGTCGTGTGCGCAGCGGATTTGTCGAGCCATGCCAGACAGTTTGGTAGCTCTATCAATTGAGAGTCGTAAACCAGCATGTTGGTCGTGCGATTAGTTGCCATCAGCGCGAGGGCTGCTGTACTCGTAAATTGGGCACCGCATGTGAAGCGCGTACTCTTACCTCAGTTCGTATTCGCCACGAGATGTTCTTAACTTTTTTTGTTGCGTGATGTGGGCGTTCGGGTGAGATGATCGTGAACGGGATGATCGTGAACTCCCTTTACGTCTTTGGTCGGACATTGCGACATTATCGTTGGCGAAGTTCGCTGACAACGGTACGCCTCTCGCGAAGCATTTTCGTTGGCCAGCGCAATTCTCTCTTCGATGACGGATTCCGGCCCACAGCAAGCCTCTCCCCATGCCGGTATCATGAACTGAACTGGGGCTCTTCATGTGCAACAGCATTGTCATGGTGGTTGGATGCGAAATGGTTCATTGGACGATGCATGGCTGGGCTGTGCCAATTGCATACGTACCATTGCTGTGAAGTGATGGCGGCAAGATGCGATTGCTGTACGAGAATGTCTTTCAAGTGGCACTCGTGTTTCTGGCATGCAATGCGTTGCTTCGGAAAAGAGCATCGATAATTGCACCACACCAACAATGGCGCGCAGTGGCTGTGATTTCAGCACGCGTACGAGTACTCATGGATCTACAGCGGGCGGATAGTAGTACGTGTGGTACGAGTGAATGTATTCATCCGAATGCGCATTCGTCCTCTTGTACTCGTAGTCGTGCTCGTATTCTAGTCGCCATGTATTCGTAGCTCGCACAACACGAGGATGCCGGCTGTATCTGTTGTCGTTGTTGTTGTTCACGCAGCATTCTTTGGGCGTGGAGAATAGCGAACCATGATGTGGAAGCGTATTCGCCGCGACGTTTTGGTGTGTGGTGCTCCCCTTCTGCAGCTCAAGTTGTTGCTGGCATTGCTGGTGTCGCTGTTGATCTACACATGTGCTTTTGATGTTGCTTTTGATGTTGCTGTTGACGTCGCTGTGGACGCATCGAATCAAGGCACCGTATACTACCTTCCGAGGTAGTATAAGAGTGAGGTCGATGCCATTCTGGATGGTAGCGGTCATGAGGCCGCCCAATACCAGCATCCATCCACCATTGGACGGCAATCGGTTGCCGGAATGTCCCTCCGCGTGACGCGATCGTTGTTGTTCTTTCGGCTGCTGCGAAAAGCCGCACAAACGTGTCTTCTCTGGAGAGTATTCTAATCCGCGATGATGACCGCGTTGCGTCCACACGCTCCGCATGCTTTGCCGTTGAACAAGTAATGAGCAGGCGCTTCAAGTCGGCAAGCTTCGTGCGACCCGCTTCACTCAATCCCATTCCATCTCGTTCTGCGCGCCAACAAGCGATGTTCGCCATCTCGGCATTCTGCTTCTCGTCCACTCAATGCTCATCATTGCAATGCTCATCATTGCAATGCTCATCGTTGGCGAGAGAAGTCGCGGCCTCTCCACTGCGACCCGCGATCCATGATGGCATGGTTCAAGGCACCGCATCCGCAGCATCAAGTATGATCAGAGGAACATCTTGTGACCCGAGACAGAACATTGCCACCGACAACCGCAGCCTCGCACGCAGGGACGTGGTGGAATCCGCGAGATGTTGCGTGGCCTTTCTCTTGGTCGTGTTTGTGCCAGTCTCTGTCTTTTGTTGTTGACGCGCAGAGAAGCATTTCGAAAGGTCGTTTCGTTTTCTCGGTTTGGTGTTCTGCAATCGACTGGGTCAAAGAAGTCGATCGTGCGAGTCGCAAAAGGATGGAAACAGGAACACGACACACCGGAAGGAGGACAGACACCAGCCACAACTGCCAGCCAAACAAACACAAAACCACGCCGCAGTGGAGCGCAGCACAGAAGAACTGTTTGTGCTCTGCGAGAAAAAGCGCGGAAGGAGACCAACACCACACCTCGCTGGATGGAGACCCTGCTTCCGTCACAGACCATTGTGGACCTGCCAGTTGGTATAGCACAACATTAGTATAGCAACAGCATTAGTATAACACTGCACAGAATTAATAGTAGCAATAAAAGATGACAACAGCACACAGACCAACGTGGAAGGCCGCCGTCGGCAAGTCTAGCGAAGGAGGATGGTCCGCCGGAGGAGCCTCGTCGGGCGCCGTCGCGACGCTGGATCTGCCTTCCCACACGAAGCTGAAGTTCCGCAACGGCAGCCAGGTGGTGGACCGCAAGAAGGCCCTGCGCGAGTCGCTGCTCAAGCTGCAGCAGGCGGAGGCCAAGTCCGCATGGTCCAAGCACAAGAAGCGCGCGATCGATCCCGAGCTGGAGAAGCAGGGGGACCTCAAGCTGCTCAAGCAGACGGCGGACGTGGACGACGGCGCCTTGCGTGCCAAGTACAACGACGACGATGCCAGCGATGATGATGCAAGCGCGGCTGGCAAGGGCTGGAACGACGACGACAGCAACGACAGCGACGATCTGGACGCCAGCGATGACGATTCGGACGACTCCGACAGCGACGACGACGATGAGGATGATGAGGCTGCGCTGCAGGCGGAGCTAGCCAAGATACGCGCTGAGAGAGCGGCCAAGAAGGCGAAGGAAGACGCGAAGGTGGCGGAGGAGGAGAACGCCAAGATGGAGGAAGCCGCGATACTGGGGAATCCGCTTCTGGCGGCGGAGAACAGCGGCGCCACGGGCCGCATGAAGAGGAAATGGAACGACGACGTCGTGTTCCGCAACCAGGCCAAGAGCGAGCCCGAGATTCAGAAGCGCTTCATCAACGACACCGTCCGTAACGACTTCCACAAGCGATTCCTCAACAAGTTCATTCGGTAAGACACTGGACCACACTGCTCTACACCACACTGCATTGCATTGTATTGTGCATGTTGTGTAATCTTATTATGTGTGGTATTCTATATAATAATATTCTATTCTATTCTATTCTAGTATTGAATAATATTATAGAATAATAGAATATGACAATGCATCACTGTCACAAATATAATAGAGAGAAAGTGCAAATGTTATCATATAATACATGCTAGTAGATGTGCTCGAGTACGCTGGGGGTGGTGTTGTTGTTGTTGTTGTTGTTGAGTGGGTGTCTGCCAATCATGAGGAAAAAGGCGCGAGATGACCAAGCCGATTCACTTCATTTGTCACTCACGATTCTGCGCAGTGTTTTGTGCCTCGATCCTGGAGCCGCAACAGATCAATCACTCTACAAGAATACCGCGCTCATACTATAGCTCGGATTAGTTGTCGTATGAGCATAATACATACTCGCACCAACCAACTCCACCTTTATGATGTGTCAGATACTCCCATAGCTCGTAGCACGTAACACGTAGCACGTAGCAACATGGATTCCACAGCAGCAGCAGCAAAGAGGCCAGAGAGAAGCGACCAGAAACGGAGAGGACCGACGAGGAAGGGTGCATGGTGGCGCAATGGGTTGTTGCGGTTCTTCCTCTTGACGATCCTGGTTGCCATCGGCTTCACCGCATTCCTTTGGGCCCAGGCTGTGCCTCAGATTGTGCCTCATGCCATCGTTCATGATGGTGGTCCTGCGTCGCACCAGTCCGGAGATGCGCCGCTCGCAGTTCTCAGTGCGGAACCGGTGCAGCAACCAACGAAAGCACGGCCCGCAACGACCAACCATGAACGAGCAGCTGCGAAGCGTTCCGATTCGCCCATGCTCTTTCCTCCCATCATGTACTCGGACACAATGGGGAAGTCCCATCTGCATCAGTCACAACAGCAGAATGAACAGCAGGAGAACGTCGTGGCCGTCGATCCTAACGATTACATCTACAGGAAGGAAGACTGGGGATCCGCACCAATCGTCGTTCAGGAGTTCCGCCTCATCTTCTTCACGATCCCAAAGGTGGCATGCACGGTGTGGAAGCAGCTCTTCCGTCGCATCGCGGGACAGTCCGACAACTGGAACAAACAACAGCGGTACAACGACATGCTCAACCACAATCCCAAGTTCAACGGTTTGGCGTATCTTTGGAACTACTCCATCGATGATGCCACCAAAATGCTCAACTCGCCCAACTGGACGCGCGCCATCTTCCTCCGCGACCCGCAAGAGCGCGTGGTCAGCGCCTTCATGGACAAATCTTTCAGCAGGGGTGGTCAGTACGTGCGTGAGAAGTGTTGCAATACGAACGCCAACAATAACAATAACGCCAATGTCCATGTGAATGTCACCACCAAGGCACAGGAAGACAAATGCGTGCATGACGCTGGATACTTCGAAGGATTCCTCGATCTCATCGAGGTTTGCGACAATCCCCACTGGCGTCCGCAATCGCAGCGCATGGAGCCCAAGTACTGGAAACTCATCGATTTCGTGGGCCGGATGGATCGGCGGCATGTGCAGGACGATGCGAAGCGATTGCTGCAAAGGATTGGCGCGTGGGATGACTACGGCCAATCGGGATGGGGCAAGCACGGTAACATGACCATCTTCGAAACCAACACGGCGATGATGCACCACACCAACTCCACGTCCAAGATCAACCTTCTCATACCACGTTACAAGGTGCGGATTCAGAACTACTATCGCAACGACTACACTTACCTCGGTCTGCCATTATCCAACAACGTCTCGCAGACGATTCTGGACCGAGACTACGCGTGGAAGCATCGGAATGTCCATCGGTATCGCAGCGTGCTCAATTCGGTCCCGCTGGAGGAGATGGCCAAGCAATATGATCAAAAACACCTTCAATGAATGAATGCACGAATGGCATTGAATGGATGGGTAAACGAATGAACGGAATAGGGAGACGTCGTTATGATGATGTTGGATGCGCCCATGCACACTTGTACCAATTGAGTAAAACGCAATCCATATCATGGCATACTGCGAGTACTCTCTGATGGAATATCGGCACACGACATTTGCTACTCGCATTATGCGTTTCAAAGTGACGCCCCACGCTGATCACCATTACGGATTCGACTCTGAAGGAACCAGCAGCATCTGCCTCCGCATGTCATTGAACTTGGATGTTTGCAGCGCCTTTCCAAGCCGTGACTTTGCGTCCTTCAACAGCTCCAACAGCTCAGACAGCTCCTGACCTCGCGCTGCCAGGTACTCGTACTCCATCCCCGGCTCCATCTCCAGCTTGGCCTTCGCATCTTCGATCGCTTTGCTCGTTGCTGGTTCGGATGAAAGCTTCCCCAACCGTCTTCGCTCGGCGCGCCTGCGTCGATGGTGGATCACGCCCATGCAACGATGGCACATGAACTCGTCGTCGGGTTCTGGCTGCTTCACCCGGAAGCGCGTCAGGAGGCAATGAAAGTGCTCCACGGTATCACAGAAGTCGCAGCAATACAGCGTTCCTCCTTGGTTGCACAATATGCAGACCGACCGTGTGTGCATTTCGGTGAATTTCTTCATGCTGGGATACCTCCCAGACTTCACTTCATCGAGCAGCGCTCGCACATCCACAACCGGCGGTGGAGGTTTCTTGCTCTTGGGTGCAACCGGTATGGCTTCAACAAGAGGTTCAGCAGCAGTAGCAGCATTGACATCAGTTTCTGAAGCATTTCCCACGCCTTTCGCCTTTTTGCCTCTTCTCTTCGGTGATGCCAGCGACGATCTTCGTTTCTTACGCCTCGACTTGGGCTTGACAAGGGGGTCAAAGCCGAGGCAACGAAAGACGCCCTTGTACATGCTGCCGTGTTTATCATCGGCGGCCTTGCGCTGTTCCTTGTGCATTCGGGCAAGTAGCTCGCGTCGAATTTCGTCGGGATGCACCACTTGCCTTGACTTTGATTTTCTGCGCAGCGACGCACTTACAGTTGCATTCGCCGCTGCATCTGTGGTGGGCGTAACTTCCGTGCCGCCATGCGCGGGTATGAGCATTCCATCTCCCCCGGATAATACAGCTGAGGGACTGCGTGGCTTCAAAAGCTTCGAGTTGACAAACTCGAAGCCCAACGCAATCATAACTTCTGGATATACCCCCGCCTCCCTCTTCTTTTTCTTTCTCAGATACCTTCTGAGGACCCCCGCTTTGTGGCGCTTTGTTCGCACGCGAGTGGTTGACTTTTCCTTTTTCCTTCCATGTTTGGAAGCGGTGATGCTGGCACTGATACTTGCAGCAGTAGCACTGATAGCAGCACTCGCAGCAGCGCTTGCTTCGGCATTTGCAGCAGCAGCGGCAGCGGCGAAAGCCGAAGCATCGCGTTCTGCCCTGTCGTGCTGCATGGTCTCGTACTCGTTGGTGATAGCTTCCATTGCCATCGGCAATCTGGCTTGGAGATCGTCCTGCCTCTTTTGGCGTGCTTTGGCGATCTTCTCTCCCTTGGCCTTGCAGTTCTGTGCATTGTTGTGATACTTCAGTCCTGGTTCGGACGTGAAGACCTGCGCGCACACCCCGCACGACCAAGTGGCCGTATCTGCCTTGTACGGGACAGTGAGAAGATGGCGCTGGAGGTACAAGCGCATGTGCGGCATGGGCGCTGAGGCTGTCGCTGCGGTGCTATCGGTCTGCGCGTCGTCTCGGTGCAAGGCCGGTTTGACGACCTTTTTGCGCTCGTCAGGTATGGCAACGCATTCGACGATGCGGTTTGGAAACGAGTCTGGTGGGCATCGTGGATCCGGTGGAGGAGGTGGGAGGGGTTTCAGGGCATACCGTGAGACCCTCGTGCTACCCCGTTTCGACGCGCCACCGTTCATGCTTCTTGACTCGAGCCTGTACGAACGAATCGATGCATCGATTCTGGCCAATGTGTTGATGCCGCTGTCAGCCTCTTCCAAGTGCTTGGCGTGCAGTCGGCGAGCTCGCAGTTCCAGGTGCTGGTTGAGCTGCAGATTCTGCATCTGTCTATCCCACTGCGATTTCTTGCCTTGGTACGATCTGATGGCACTGACCTTGGCATCCGGGTCAATCCTTGCGACGGCCGTGGAGGTTGCTCTGTCGTCGGCAATGACTTTGACGACGCCAAACTTGGTGACGAAGCAATCGCCTGGTTGCAAGTTCGGAAGTATGATCGAAGGAGGCTGTCCTGGCTGGGCCTGGCGGACGCTCCGCGTATGGCAGACGCTGTGTGCGATGTGGTACTTGCAACCGAAGCTGCTCGTGAAGACCCGCTTGCACGTTGGGCAAGTACGAGCATCCTCCGGGCCACGGATCTTCCTGAACGTTTTGCCCTTGATTTTGGTCTTGGATTTGGTCTTGACCGAGCCTTTCACCGGTGCTTTGGGGGATGCCGCCTTTTTCTGTCGCAAAGATCCACGCGTGCGAATCCCAGAGCCATCGCCAGTATCATTGTCAACGGCCATCTCATCAATGTCGACATGGTCGCCGTCGTTGTCATCGTCTTCGCCATCCTCCTTCTGATTGCTACGAGATCGTCTTGAAGTTCTACGATGTCGCGTGCGCTGCTCGTTCGCCTTTGCTGATGGATCCTGGGCTTCGCCAGGTTTGGCCGATGGGAAGAGCTCGGACCCCGAAAGTTGGTTGTCAACGCCGCCCTTGCTCCGGCGAGGACGCGTTTTCTTCGCAGCTGAGGAGGCAACTTCAGGTGTCTTCGGCTTCCGTGTTGATGCCAAGTCCGTCATGAGCTTCTGCTTCTTCTTTGCCCTCTTCGCCGCGGACTCGCAAACCTTGTTCCGCACGTGGTAGGCCAGGCCCAGCTTCGACTTGAACACCTTGCCACACATCGGACAAGCATCCGATGGCGGACTCGTAGCCGTTGTATCTGCATGCACATGCGTATTCATTTCTAGCTGCGTTGGCGTCTCCGCTGCCGCAGATGCTGCTGATGGAGGTGTTGCAGGGAGCACCTTTTGCTGCCTCCGTCTCAGGTTCATCGTTTGTTTGCCGTTTGGGTGGCCTCCTTGGGGAAGGCTTGCTGGATGTATTGGAACGTAGGTATAGTCGTAAGCGTGTAACTTGATGTATTGATTGGATTGAGGATGGATTATGGCTATTCCATCTCATTCATGTGTTTTTGCTCCGTTCTTGTGATCTGTTCGGTTTCTGTGATGTATTTTCCGACTACCTGGACCTGACTGCTTCTCAGGCTCCGATAGGATGTGCGTCTCGCCCGGTGCGATGCTCTCGTTCTTGCTTCTGATTCTTCTTCACTCTTCTGGAATCGCTGAATTAAAAAGGCGCGCGAAGACCCAGCAGGTTTTGAATCCGCGTAAGAATCAGTACTGAAACCTATGGTTATCGCAAACGGTTTCGGAACTCGAGGACATACGCAATTACCAATAACAGAAAACATAAAAACTTAAACAGAAGACGAACTGTCGCAAGAGCAACATGGCTCCAATGACGGCAAGCAAGAGCGAGGGATTACCTAGCAGCAAACCACGTAAGAAACAAGTGAATTTCGGAGGAGGTACGGCCCTGAACGCGCCCGACCATGGCATTGCCAAAAAACAACCATGTGGACAGCCAAAGAGGAGCGAGAGGCCAAACAGAAGATGGTGGTAGGAGGCATCAAACCATATGCCAAATGTGTTGGAGGTGGATACTCCATCAACATGGCCTGGAAGGAAATTTGCCAATACCTGGAAAGCAAATGTGGGGAACTGGAGACTTTGGAAGAGTGGATCGACATGTCCACCAAAGGCAGAGCATGCCATTAAAATGCAGCGGTGAATCAAAAAGTACAACAAACAGAAGCTAGAATGCTGGCCACCTGAGCTGAAATGTTTCCCCCATCATTCTGGAAGGAAGGGAGCATCATGGGAAGTAGCTTGACCAACCCATGGATTGCAGCAAGGATTGCCAACACAGCCAACAAGCCAGAATCCCCAAAGAAACACAGGAAGATCAAACCAACCAGCAGCACAAAGAAGGAGACACTACAGAAGAAGGCCTCAGACAAGAGGAAGAACCAGACACTACAGATATTAGCACAACGCTTTATTCACCTGATTCGTTTTCTGATTAGTCTGTCCTGGTATGTGCTGAAACGATGCTTTACTCCGACACATGATTTTCGGCATAAGAGGGACACACTAGGGAGAACATCAGAGATTCGGTCTGGCCATCGCCCGGCAAATATGTGATGCCCAATTCGACCTGATATACTTCCCAACTAAACCTGAAATGACAACACACTCGATGACCTCAAGCATCATCAATGGAATGTGGAATCGACAGAGCCATGGAACGGTGATGAGTGACGTCGACACAGAAGACATCATCGCCACATCATGGGTCATCTCCACATCAGAACAAGATCGGATTCGAGGTGCAATGACTGAGAGCTGACCTTGAAGACAGCAACATGAGATACAACTCAATGAAGATAACATAAGAACCAGAAGTCACTCAACCCAAACAGTGTCTTCACTCACCAGCTTGTCACCCTCGTCCTGAAAGATTTGATCTCTCTTGAAGGACTCGTGTGATTTCGCTGTGTACAATAACGAGATAACAACAGAAGAAGGACACTGACAAGGTAACCAAACTGCCAAACCCAGCAGACGCCAATGAGGGAAAGGAAAAGCCACACACCAAACAAGCATGCAACCCCTACAGCAGCAACAAGGCCTGCTCCTGGTGCAGCAGTGTGGAGTCTACAGAGCATGTGGCCCAGTGCCGTGAGTCCAGGGGGGAGTGGGAGACATGCTTCAAGCAGTACATAGAGGAACTGAAGGCAATTGGCACCAGTGGGCAGTTGGTGAGCACCATCTATGCCAGCCTCCGGTCCTACTGCAGGAGGTTGTTGCATATGGATTCCTGCAAAGAGGTGGCCCCAAGGTGGTGGCCGGTCCTCCTGGGTTGGGTGCCGCAGGAATGGTGCAAACAGCAGCAACTGTGGTTTGCTGAGTACAGTATGTGCAGACGTTACTACATGATGGACACCTGGGCCAGGGATATGGTGTTGGCAGGGTGGAGGTTCATGCAGGGCCTGTGGCACAGGAGGAACAAGGCCAGAGGCATCGCGGTGAAGGCGCAGGAGAGGAAACAGGTAAGGATGGAACAAGTGGAGGTGAATGCAGAGCAAGTGACAGTGTTCGAAGGCTGGATCCGGCTGGACAAGGCAGTGGCCACCAGTGGTGGGGGGTCATGTACACACACGGAGGTCGCGACGTGCAAAGTGTGGCTACGTTTTTGTGGGGGCTGTGAGGGAGGCTGTTCCGCGTGAAGGCATCGAAGGCAGGCAGGAGCCAGGACAGGAGGGGGCGGCACAGGGCCCCAAGGATGGATGTGTGGGAACAGGGTGCAAGCGCAGAGGTTGGCTGGGAACGCTTTGGCCGCTGTGACCGCGCGTGTGTGAGGTGGCCATCTCAATGCCGAAGGCAAGGGTGAGAGGAGCTGTGTGCAGGCCGGGTGCCATCGGCTGCCAGTAGGGTGGTTTGGGGCCGGACTGGCGTTGGTTGTGCGCTGCGGGCCCTTTGCAGGGCCATTTGGGGGCGCCGTGTTGGGCGCTGGGTTCCGGGCGTGTCTTGCCAGGGTGCTGTGGAATATTTGTAGCATACTTGACCTAGCCAGTGCCATTACAGCGTGTGCCAGTGAGTCTAAAGCCCTTGGGGCAGGCCCAGTGGCGGGTTCAATCATTGTGAATCATTATTATTATTATTATTATTGCTTCTGCTTCTGCTGCTGCTAGCATGTTGCGTCGGCACTGTTGTTGAGACTGTTGTTGACACTGTTGTTGATTCAGAGCTACTCTCTTGCAGTTGGACCATTGCAGAGGACTCATTGCTCTGCCATCTTGTGATGCATCATCTCCAGGTGGGCCATCTTCATTGTTCGTATCAGTGGCATCATGCTTGGAAGTGGCCTTTGTCTTGGATCTGTGCTGGGGCTTCAATGCGTGCTTCGACATGGGCTTCGATACGGGCTGAAGTTTGGATCGGGACTTTGGCCATGGTCTGGACCGAGCTCTGTGTGATGTTCTTGGCAACATGCTGGCAGCTTGAGCAGCATTAGAAGCAGAGGGAGGAGTTGCGGAGTTCGTGCTAGTGCAAGATTTGTGTGACGCTGGCAACCGAGCTCTTTGCGTGTTATCTTGTTATTGTACACAGCGAAATCACACGAGTCCTTCAAGAGAGATCAAGTCTTTCAGGACGATGGTGATGAGCTGGTGTAGTGAAGACACTGATTGGGTTGAGTGACTTCTGGTCTTATGTTATCTTCATTGAGTTGTATCTCATGTTGCTGTCTTCAAGGACAGCTCTTGGTCATTGCACCTCTGCAATCTTGTTCTGATGTGGAGATGACCCATGATGTGGCAATGATGTCTTCTGTGTCGACGCCACTCATCACCATTCCATGGCTCTGTCGATTCCACATTCCATTGATGATGCTTGAGGTCGTCAAGGGTGTTGTCACTTCAGGTTTAGTTGGGAAGTATGTCAGGTCAAATTGGACATCACATGTTTGCCGGGTGGTGACCAGACCGAATCTCTGATGTTCTCTATAGTGTGTCCCTTATGCCAAAAATCATGTGTCTGAGGAAAGCATAATTTCAGCACATACCGGGACAGACTAATCATAAAACGAATCAGGTGAATAAAGCGTTGTGCTAATGTTGCGTGCTTTGCAACGTCGCGAGATCTGACATTGCTTCGTGTGTTGCTGAGGCTGCTGGATCCTCTGCTTCTTTGGCACCCTCTGTGTGGCTGCCATCGTCATTCCCGTCACCTTTGGGGGACAGAACGGCCAACCCCCGACTTCTTCTGATTCTGGTTGGCATCGTTGCTCTGCTTTCCTGCTCTCATTCGAACCAAGTGAATCACTCCATCTGCAGGTATGTGAAGTGGAGTGCATGCGTGATGTGTGTTGGTATATTAGATATAGATACGATCTATGGCACAATGTGATGGGCTTTGGCACCAACTGTCATGCAGAATTTGTGCTGTGTCCATCCTCGTGAGTTTCTTCACGTCAACTTGCAGCGCAAGCGATTCGTTCTCCGCTTTTGGCGAGATACAATCCGTGTTTCGATAACTCGTGATTTATATGGGTATGCGTGAAGTATCCAATTAAATTACAATTTAGAAGTTGAGGAAGAAGGTCAGGCCGAAACGGACCAAATATTAGTCATGAGCGTCAGTCATGACTTTGGTGACTGTCTGTTTGCTGTTATTGAATGTCTGTTTGCGGTACTTGTTCAGAAAAAGACAATAGCAGATCCGTTCGTTAACCGTCCTGTATCTCTTGGTTTCAATTTGGCAATGGATGCCACTTCACTTCACTTCACTTCAATTCATTTTACTTTGCTTCCCTTTCGTCGGCTTGCAGAGTTACAACAGAAACAGGTGGTGTTCAAGTTGGAAACACAGGTCAGAGATGCACGTGTCAGTTTCTACGCGGTATTACTATCCACTGCCAGGTCCGTGACGGTCATCACCGTGATGCTTGAGGAATGCAACTGCGTCAGGACAGCTCATTGCTCCAAACAGAGTTTGGTCATGTTGCTAACGGGTGTGTTGTGCATTGTTTCATTTCGGATTCACGAGCCGTCATCTGCCATGGAGCGAGTTCACCCCTCTTTCTGCAGAACGCACACGAGCCGGTAGGCCTGGTCTCCATCGTTGATGTCGACGCCATCCGCCACGGCACCATGCAAGGCGGCGATGCGGAACCCCGACAACCGCGCGAGGGCGTCGATCTCCTGCGTCGTGAAGAGGCGCATGGGCACGATCTCCTTGACCTTCTGCTGTTCCTCCTCGGGCACGCCCTTGAGCTCCATGGAGACTGTGAAGTCGCGAACCTGGCGAATGGGATCGAAGGCGTCGTTGTCGTCGCCCCACACGATCTCGAGCTCGCCGAATTGCTTGCCGTCGTCGTCTTCGAGCGGGACCTCCCAGCCGTTGCGCGTGCATTCGACGAGGGAGAAGGTTTCTCGCGGGTGTGGCAGTTCTATGATGAGGGTGGCATCGGGCTTGAGGACGCTGTGGATTGATCGGAAGCAAGCGATGACATCCTCGTTGGTGGTGAGGTGCTGCATGGACCCCAGCAGGATCCATGCAGAATCGATATCATTGATTTTGTTGTTGCTGCTGAGCGTGAATGATCTCATGTCATCCTGCACGAAGGTCAACCGCTGATCGATGTCGTTGTCATCAAGATCGGAGAGTTCTTCCTTCGCGATTTTCTTGGCGTACTGTATCATATCCGTGGAGGCGTCCAGGGCCGTCGCCGATCGTATGAGGTTGGATTGAATGGCGTGGATGCAATGCCGGGATGGCCCCGATGCCAACTCCAAGACGTTGATCGGAGCCGGCGACTGATCAGCACCATCGTTGGCATCGTCGCTGACATCGCCTTCCCCCTGCTGCTGTTGTGGATTCTGCAGCAGCTGATGTTGAGCAACCAAGAACCGAACCTCATCCTCGAAATTGCGATATCCGAAAGCGAGATCATAGAGCGCTGGCAGAGAGTAGATGCGCTCACTTGTGGACGCCGTCGTGGAAGTGGAAGTGACGGCAGTTGCAGCTGTAGCTCTCACAGACCCATCACCGGCTGGCTTGGTCTCGACAGCCGGCTTGGATTGGAATCCTTTGGCAGCAAGCTGTGGTTCTGCTGCTGCTGTTGACGACTCGGGTGTGTTCGATGACGACGAGCGAGGCCTTCGACGTCCTTGGCGGTTGGCTGCCAAGCAGAACGGCAGCTGTCTGCTGCTGGCATTCGTACCAGTGCGAGTGAGAGTGTTTGAAGGAACAGATGCAGAAGCAGCGAAGGTCGATGTGGCCTCGCAAACCAACAGAAGATAGCAGCATGACAAGAGCGACCTAGCCTTGCCTGATCTCGTCAAACACTCTTGCTGGTATTCCCTTTTCATCGTTGATTGCAATCGTGAACCGCGTGTTCCAATGGAGAGGTTTGTTCATTGGCGGCGGCTGGGACGAGGGATGGATCCTGAGCATGAGCTTGTTCATGGATGATTCGATGCAACAATGAAGAAGGAAGGTGTTTGTTGATGTGTCGATGTGTCCGTGTGACGTTGTTTGGTGATGTTGGTTGGCGTTTGCGTCGGTTTTCGAGGATCTGGCCGTACTGACGGACAGGCGAAGCAACCCTGAAACGAATCGACTCGACGACCCAATTGATCAAAACCATTCCCTGTTTGACCCAGTCGATACACGTATGTCAACTTTGGTTGTTCGCGTTCGTGTCTCCATTCGTTTCTGTGACGTCGATGGTGTGTATGGCGTACGTATCTGCATGTTTGCGCGTGAAGATACGACATCGACGATGACAACGATGACAACCACAACAACACGTGATCGATGACGAAGACGATCCTCAAAAAGGAAACAGCACAATCGAGAGCGCACATCCTTCATGCGTTGCCGCTTGTGCAGAGAGTAACTCGGAAGCCACACCATCTCATTCTCCAAATTCACCGTGACAGATTCGGCAATCCATAATCATCACGACCACCGGAAGCGATCCCCAGCACTCCTCGTTATCGGCATCTGCGAGCATCCTCTTGCCTCGGCTTCTACAGTTACAGTTGCAGTTGGAGTTGTGACAATAAATTGCGATCGTATTTGCGAAAGAAACAAAAATGAAGGTGACAGGCACAGCCGGCGTGCAGCCAACAACCAGAGCAACAACAGCGAGAGCGAGAGCAACGATGACCAGCATGAAGATGGCACTGATGCTGGCCCTGACCCTCAGCTGCTCGTTGAGTGGCGTGAGAGGGGACTGGATCGATCCGGACACCCCCATGGACCAGCGCCTCACGCAGCCATACCCAGATCGAGTGCTGGATTGGCATGACAAGAAGGCCAGCGCGGAGACCAGCGCTCCATCGGCCCCTCAAAAGCCAAAGTCAACGAACCTACCTTCGGTATCCCCGTCTTCGACGCCGTCGGCCGCACCCAGCAACTCTAACGTGCCGTCCTCGGAGCCTTCCTCCCAACCAACGGAGTACCCCACGGCCACGCCAGGATCCTACGAGCTCATCTTCTCCGACGAATTCAACACCCCAGGCCGCACGTTCGAGGATGGAGCCGATCCGCGTTGGACTGCGCTCGAGAAGAACGATTACACCAACGACGCTCTGCACTACTACAGCAACCGCAACGCGGAGACCAACGACAACGGAGAGCTCGTCATCACCACCGAAGCTGAGGACACGGAGATCGTCGGCTTCGACGACGTCAAGCAGGAGAAGGTGCACGACACGAAGCACTTCCGATCGGCCATGATTCAAACCTGGAACAAGTTCTGCTTCACGGGCGGCATCGTTGAGATCAAGGCCACCATGCCCGGGAGCCCCACCGCCGGCGGTCTCTGGCCGGCCTTCTGGCTTCTCGGCAACCTCGCGCGTCACACCTACGTCGGCAGCTCCGAACACGTCTGGCCATGGAGCTCCAGCCGCTGCACGCAGCAGAGCTTCGAATCGCAGCTCATTTCGGGATGCGCCGAGGCCGAGCACTTCGGTCTGCACTCCTTCCAGGGACGAGGCTCGCCCGAGATCGACATCTACGAGGTGCAGCCAGGTGACATCAAGGCCAACCAGGGACCCTTCCTCGAGAGCCCCGTCGGCCAGCCTTTCATGAGCGCCTCCTTCCAGGCTGCGCCAGGCATGTCCAGCAACCGCCCAGGCAACGGCTGGTGGCCGGGCCCCAACCAATGGTACGACGGCCTCAAGGGTGGTTACCAGTCGGCCCTCAATATCCAGTTCTACGGCAACTACAATCACTTCAGCAAGGACCAGAGCCTCAAGAAGGATTACTGGAGCGATGCCATCAGTTACAACCGTCAGCTCGCGGAGACGCACTTCAACTCCAGCCACGTCTACCGTCTCGAATGGGACGTCCCCACCGACGAGAAGGACGGTTACCTTCACTGGTTCCTCGATGGGGAACTCGTGCTTTCCATCAACGGAACCGGAATCAGGGAATCTGGAATGGGTGAGTCACAGAGCCGTCACTCTGCCTTGATTATGTGCATTTTGAAATTGTCTGGACTTGATTCTGTCTTCTGCGTGGAGAATGGGTGGTTGGGTGTCTCATTCGTTTCCTGCATGCAAAAATGGCAGACGTGCTCGCTCCAATGGACAGACATGGGTAAAATCCTGAGATGATTGCATCAGAAGAAACAACTCACATCTTCGCCCAATTCCGACACCGTGCTTCCCACATTTTTCATCACAGGCGCTGAGATTTCCGCCGAACCAAGCTACCTGCTGATCAACACCGCCATCTCCTCCCAATGGGGATTCCCCAAGGACTGCCCAACCAACTGCGACTGCAAGAAGTACGACTGCAATTCCAAGGAGTGGCAGCACACCTGCGGCTTCTCCCGCGGTTTCTGCAAGATGCTCAAGGCAAAGCCAAAGTACAAGGTGGACTGGATTCGCATCTACCAGGACCCCAGCAAGCCAGAGCAGAAGGTGGGCTGCTCGACCCCCGAGCGCCCCACGCGCCGCTACATCGAAGCCCATCAGGAGAACTACATGACAGAGAATGACGAGCAACCGTTGAAGGAGGTTCAGAACGGTGGCGGTGAGTGCGTCGTGGGATTTAAGCCTGACGGCAAGCACCCCGCCGTGCGTCAGAACTGTGGCGGCAAGGATCGTGGAACGTGCACGAAGAAGAAAACGTGCGCATGCAACGAGGGATGGACGGGAGCGTACTGCTTGGCGAAGATTGGTACCAACCCGGTCGATTGGGATCCTCCAACGACGCTGGCCGATGTTGGATTCGAGGCACCCGATCTGGAATCATCCACCCACCTGCTCGTTGGATTTGGGGTGCTGTTCGTTGGATTGGTCGGCGTGATATGGCATCGTGCAAGCAACAAGAATCAGGAGTACACTGTGATTCCCAACATCGCCACACAAGGCACCCTTGCCTAAACGGCGGCCGATGCAAGGAAAACAGACATAATAGGCATGAATATGTGCCGATTGCTCGTACTCGTACTCGTATGGTCTAGCAACAAAGGAGAGTGAGCACGCACGGGCCACAAGAGGGCCAGCTACCTGTCGCAAATGTAACGCCATACCATCCCATGTAACGATGGATCACCGTATGTACCTCGTCATGGGTGTACGTAGAGTACGAAATTAGCAGGCACACAACCATCCCATCACAACAACACACAACTGATGATGTTCCACGTTGTGTTGTGATTGGTGTTTCACGACGCACTCTATGAAATATTCTGTGTGACGTAGAAGACGGATCGGAGAGAGAAAACACGAAATAACTACTCTATGTACGGAATCGCCTTTGCTCCCAACAGCAACCAATACGGAGCAAACCAGCGTCCAAAAGACACCAAAACAATACAAACAAGTGTTATCGAGATGATTTTTTTTTGCGATCTGCAGGTCGTATGTCAGGGACACCCAACATTTTGTCCAGAAGATCCATCTTGAACGTGATTGAAAGTTTTCGACATGACATTTTCTCTCTTTTGACAGAACTGATCGAGAAAACGATAGTGTTGCTCATTTTTACTAGTTTCCAAAATTTGAGAAATAGCGGTTTCCTTGGTTGTCATCACTTGACAGAGTGAGACAAAGTTGGACAAAGTCAGACAAAGTTGGACAGAGTGAGACAAAGTTGGACAGAACTCGGCAAAAATGGACAATAGCAAATCGACTTTGACAAAATTGGACAAAATTGGACAAAGTTGGGCAAAGTCATCCAAACACAGACATGAGCCAAGCACACGTGTAAACAAAAATGACTACGGAGACAAGTGAATTCTATTTTGCAGCGTAAATCTGTCTTAATTAGTTGTGTTACACTTCCTCCCAAGATAAACGATGAAGTTCTGATGACGAGCCTCTTGGTAGATGCGTTCCTTGAACTTCGTATGACTAAATGGAGCATACTCGGGCCAGCTTTGTCGCAGTTGGAACGGTGTTAAATGTGTGTGGCTTCCATCCTTGATAGCGTGGCAGAGAAGCATCTTTGCGACAGACACAAAATAGGCTCCCCCGGTGGTTGTGTTTCTGTCGTGGGTGGAGTTGCCCGTTGTTCACCAAGGTGTTGGATTCCATCAATCAGTGTCTGAGCTTCTTCACCATTTGCTTCCGATGATTGCAAAGCCTAGCTTCAGACTGACTGAAAACAACATCAATGGATCCTGCCAGGTGAGAATAGCACAACTCCCATGCCTCAACATCAGCAACCTCTTCCTCTTCCACTGGCAATGTACCAGAAAGATCCTCAAGGATGATTTCTCTTGCCTGACTTCCCCTCCATTGTGCAGTACCAGATGAAAGGAGGAGCAGAACTATTTGAAACTTGAGTTCTGGTGCATGTTCCCAACAATTCTCCCATCACTGACAAATCACAACAACAGAAGGTTATCGCATTTCACATTCACACCCCTGCATTAATGTCACAACTGGCAATCACATTTGGATTTCACATTGGTACTCATGACTCATTCGCGACCTACGAAGAAAGACAACCAAAGTGGCTGGACTAGCTTCTCTTCTGTAGAACATAATTCTATTTTAGACTTATCAGCACAAATACATATAGTGCTAAATCTCATTACTCCGGACGCCGCCACAATCTATTTATTTCACTTGTGTTTGGTTCAGCAATTGCAACGCTTGTAGCTCAATGGTAGAGCGCCAGTAATTCTCACTGAGGTTCCGAGTTCGACTCCTGGCATGGTACTTTGCTTTTGCTTTCCCCTTGTGATTTTTACGGTAGTGCTCTTTCAAGACTGCTCTGGTCTGGATGCTCTGTTGCATGTTATCGCATCACATGTTGAGACAAAAATGATGGTAGGATCATTAATGGGTGTGTCCTGAGTTGCATGCAATGCATATCTCTCTTTCTCCTCTTCATAGCCTAGTATTGTGAGATTTTTGTTGCCATCTCTTCTGTCGCAACTTTGCCACTACCAGAAGTCCAATAACAGAGGCGCAAGCATTTCGTCCCTGCTACTTCCTGGCTTGTTCAAGTCTCTCTTGCCAATATCGATGGCAGAGACTTCTTGATCACCATATCATGGAGATGGATCAGCAGTTTGCTGTCCAATAGAAGCTCCTCATGCAGTCTACACAGAACTATTGCTATGCTACATTAAGTTGGTTGGAGGCCACCAATTACGTCCGCTATGGCAATCAGGAGCTCCAAAGGATGCAAAATGCGTGTTGGTCCAAGTTCCTGGTCATATCAGAGGGCACCGATCCTCAGAGAATCCAGGAGCACACCATGTATGATGCATCGGATGAAATGGGCAATGAGCAAAGCTTCCTTGGCTGGACTATGAAGGGAGTCGCTGCTAATTGCACGCAAATATCACAGATGAAGTTTGTAGGCATATCCAACATTGCTTTCACTCTCTATTGCTCCATGTATCCTTCACACTAGAATGCTAGCTTCTTCTTTGCGAGCATGCCAATGCATCCATCATCAGTATGACAAATATGACGAAACGCTATTGTACATGAAGAGATATGATTGAGCGTTTATTTCGTTTCGACATGTGGAAGGTCTATTGCCGGGACTGCGACGTGAAACTCGATTGTGTTTCAATTTCCGAGGGGGGGAAATTCGCATGTTGCCCCTCCAAAAATATCTCGATGAGGTTATATTGTACTGTGGGAATTGCTATTTGTAATACAATATCACTCATATCAGAGCAAAGTCGCAGGTCCATAGTCTGGAGAGAGCAACTGATTCATCGCCCACTCTAATTTCCGTCATCAGCCTGAGTCTCGCTTTGTCCGGCTTTGTCTGATTTTGTCTACTTCTGTCTGACTTTGTCTGACGCTTTCTGATTCTGTCTGGTTTTGTCTCACTTTGTCTCATTTTGTCTAATTCGGTCAAATTTTGTCTGACATTGTCTGCCATTGTCCAACTCATTTTCAGGCACAATTTCGGATCTCAGATGACAATTGCAAAGAAGCAAAAATATCCATTTTTCCTTTCGAGAACAATTTCTCAGAAATAATCCTCCATTATCGAGTCCCGTAATGAGTAGTTGACAGAGAAAAACTCATGAAATGGACAATTTGTTGGGTGTCCCAGGAACCACAGACACTCTCAACCTGCATCAAGAGCAATAACAAGTCAGTGGAACACCGCATGAAGATCAGCAACATTCCAGTGGCACGCCCGGTTAAGAGAATTGTGTGAGTGAGGCAAAGAATGCAAAGCACGATCACAAAAATGGAGAAAGAACATTGATACTCTCAAGCTGCATCAAGAGCAATAACAAGTCAGTGGAACACCGCATGAAGATCAGCAACGTTCCAGTGGCACGCCCGGTTAAGAGAATTGTGTGGGTGAGACAAAGAATGCAAAGCACAATCACAAAAATGGAGACAGAAACTTGTGGAACAAAATGGAAATCTTGGTCTCATCATTTGGCATCAAGAACAACAAAAAAGTAAAAATGAGGAAATTCACTTGGCTGGTTCGTGAATTTCCTCGAACTGTATCAAATGGTTATATCGAAACCGGCGGTTTGCAAGGATTTTCTCACCGGTTCGTGTCAGCAAACAGCGCGCGAATCCAACTCGGGAACTCAAGCACGACCAACACGACGAAGGCGAAGCCACCATCAACTACCTGCAAACGTTAAATAATACTATTTTGCCGCCCTAACCCCATCTATTCTTGTGTTCACGAATCACGGTTTCTGATGTGAGGTGACAAACATCGGCACAGAGGTGAATGTGCGGCTTGGTGTTCCAGTGACACATCCCAGAACGACTGTGCATTCGAGGTGGGAAAGCTCAATGATTGCCGGAACTTTGTCCGGTCTTGTCTCTTCCCCGCTTGTTCAGTCTTCAAGGAGCGCGAGCACTGACTGGGAGAGAGCTGACACTATGTCCCACCATGACGAGGTGTTGAACACAGGGGAAATGAGAACAGTGGGCACGGATTTGGTGATTCAATTTCTCCTCGTGATGGGTGCCTGGTCTGTGCTGCACCGTTCTGCACTGCTCGCACAGACGCGTGTGTGTATGTGTGTGTACGCGCTATTAGCCTGATGGGCGTTGGAGCACATTGATGGCGGCAGCCGCAACCGCAGCCGCAACTGACGAACCACATCAGGACCGCAACAAGTTGCAGGCAAGGCGCATTGAAGCTCCGCAGCTGGGAAACGAGCTGCCGATGCTATCACAAATTCTGATCTGGCCAGAAATTCAGCCTCCACGAGATCAACGAATTCAGCATGACCTCACGCTTCCTCTTCGCAAGCATCACCATCGCCGCTGCCATGACGGGCAACATGGTGGCTGGTGCCAATTGCGGCAATCCATGGCGCGACCCCTGCCTTTCTGATTCAGATCCTCGCTACAAGGATGATGCCGAGTATGACATTGCCGATCAGCCAGGAATCTCGGTACGTCTTCGCAACGCAACGAGGGGGGCATGATTATGCTCGCACCTCTGCCAATACTGCCCACCCCCTTCGTCCTCACCTCACCTTTCTTCCTATTCTCCGGTGCGTGGCCAATTTGCTGTTTGGCATATCCCCATGCATATCAATCGCATACTTTTGCTTCTTTCTCTCTCGCTCTCTCGCTCTCTCTCAAGTCCACCTTCGCTGGGTTCTTCGTCTGTGATTCGTACGCTTACGGACCAGACTCCCAACCTCTCATGGTGGAAGCAACCCCCATCCCTGGACTAGGGACCATCTTGACGGCTGGGTTCCCATCAAGGCTGTACACCAACTACACGCACTCAGGGACAAGATCACTTGTTCATCGATACATCATCAATGCCCCAGCACCAGAGGTCGGTACGATTGGGCTGGCGTCGGCCTTGGACGCCTACGGAACGTCAACCTTTGAGCTGGATGGGAGAATCATCACCTTGCCCTATCAAAGAAACCTGGTTTCCTCTCGCCCCCAGGAGGGTGAAGAAAACACGATCACATACATGGTTGGAAATGACACAACTGTAACCAAGGGAGCCTTAGCGGGTCTGAGCCACTTCACCCTCGTGACCACAATCACATGCCTCGATGCGGCCTGCAATTCTCAAAGAGAGATTACTTCTCTTTACGACCACTCCGAGTTGTACTCTTTCTTTAGCTGCCACAGCCAGCGCATCACAGAGGACGAGTTCATTGCAGGCATCAGGAGCGACTACGACAAGTTCGCTGTCCCTGAAGCATTCCGCATCGAGGTGCCCATGACCAACACTTCGCTCACTGGCGTTTACCCATCAGAGGAGCAATGGTGTGAGGCAAGTACATCTATTCTGTATTCCACAGATGCCAAGGCTTTTTTTGCAGTGCAGTTGTTATCGCAACCTTTTTGTCCTCACAAATCTGCCCCTGCTTTCTCTCTCACACATTCTCGATCTTCTTCCATTTGCTATCTCTCCCTTCCCTCCATGCATTCCACCAATCAATCAATCAATCAATCAATCAATCAATCAATCAATCAATCAATCAATCAATGCATGAACAACACAGTTCGACCCCAACTGCGCCACAAACCCATACCAAGAGCCAACCACACCCGTCAAGGCAGGAGTCATCGCTGGATTCACCATCGGCAGCGTCCTCTTCTTCCTCATCGCAGTCGCCATCGCAGTCTACATCTACAACAAACAACAGGCAAAGAGATACCGCACCGCATTCGCCGCACGTGTTGCACAGACCATGAGCATCCACGTACCGGCCAGACGCATGGATGCCGCAGCATTGGCCCGCGAGTTCCAGAAGATCGACGCCCAATCCACGGCCGACAAGAGTGGTCGACGTGCAAGCTCCGTTGGCAACATCACGAAGGAGGGAATGTGGGAGTTCTTGAGCTCTGGAAAGGCCGTTGAAATGAACCGTCATGACTTCGAAGCTTTGTGGGCGGTGATGGATGCCGATGGCAGCGGATATGTTGACTTCCTTGAGTTCTGTGCTTTCATGGGTCAGGTGAGTGTGTTTCCTGTTCTGTGGGGTGGCGTCGCGTGTTTCACTTGGTATGCGTGGGTGGTTTGCGTGGATAGTATGCGCAGCTGCCATGATGGTGCGCGTGCATGGTGTATCTATGTTGCCAACCATCCATTCATTCATTCATTCCTTCATTCGTCACGCTATCGTACTCGCATCTGACCTGATGTCTTTGTTCCGAAACCATCCATCCCTTTCCGCTACGATCTTTGGTTGCTTCTTCGACTGCGCAGTGCCATGAGGAATACGACGATGCTCGCGACAATCGCACGTTGATGGCGGAGCGTTTGTCCCGTCGCTTCTCCATGCGCCTGTCGCAGATCGAGGAAGACGCCGCAGGCCAAGCTGCCGATGCTGCAGCGACAGCCGATCCTGAGAATCCTGGAGGAGAAGAGGAGGAAGACGATGTGCCAAGTAGTACTTAATCGTCAGCCGAGGAGCGTGCCATCATGGATCAACTGGAGGTGCTGCCGCTCGCCACTCTGGCAAAGACCAAATTTGGAGTCGGTGGAGAGGCAACCAGTTGGTTGCAAGGGGTGATGGCAAGATGTCGTGTCATAGCCGCACCTTGGACAAAAGTGCATGCACAGTTGAATGCGTGCACATTCCGCAATGTGAAGTTCTTGGAATACAATAATGGAATAGACTAGTCAAGTCGAGACATTGATTCTGCACCATTATACTATACTACGTATTATCTCGTTACTGTACACAGCGAAATCACACGAGTCCTTCAAGAGAGATCAAGTCTTTCAGGACGAGGGCGACGAGCTGTGGAGTGAAGACACTGTTTGGGTTGAGTGACTTCTGTTTCTATGTTATCTTCATTGAGTTGTATCTCATGTTGCTGTCTTCAAGGTCAGCTCTCGGTCATTGCACCTCGAATCCGATCTTGTTCTGATGTGGAGATGACCCATGATGTGGCGATGATGTCTTCTGTGTCGACGTCACTCATCACCGTTCCATGGCTCTGTCGATTCCACATTCCATTGATGATGCTTGAGGTCGTCGAGTGTGTTGTCATGTCAGGTTTAGTTGGGAAGTATATCAGGTTGAATTGGACATCACCTGTTTGCCGGGTGGTGGCCAGACCGAATCTCTGATGTTCCCTAGTGTGTCCCTTATGCCGAAATTCATGTGTCTGAGTAAAGCATCGTTTCAGCACATACAAGGACAGACTAATCAGAAAACGAATCAGGGACACCCGGCAAGTCCATTGAAACGTAAGTCGTTTGACTCATTTGACCACAGAGATGAATCGAGGCTGTTTAATCGAATTAGTCTTGCCTCCACGATCTGTGTGGTTGCATTCGCTGAAAATGACCAGTACATGTCGTGTTGTTAAGTATCATATTTAATGAGATCGTCTACTGGTATCCAATGACCGCCGTTGTGACTGTTGTTGTTTAAGTCACGAATCAATCTGATGCACAACTGAAAGTGCATTTAATGCACTCCAAATGCATTTAATGCACTTCAATTGCATTTAATGCACTCCATTTGCATTTAATGCACTTCAATTGCATTTTTTTAACTCCAAGTGCATTTAATGCACTTCAAGTGCATTTTTTGAACTCCAAGTGCATTTAATGCACTCCAAATGCATTTTTTGCACACCAAATGCATTTTTTGGTGGAAGCACACAGTTCGCGGGACTCGCTTGAGCTGTTTGTGTGTGGGTTGGCGATTGGTGTGCAGGCCCCAAGAACAGGATTTTTTGCGAAAAGATGGCGCGAAGTTCAAGAGCCGCGCTCGTTGCCGACACGAGTGCTTGAACTGCCGAATCAAGAACTTGAAGACCACGAGCGACACTGTCCGCCATGGCCACCAATGCCATGTGCAACCATTCGAACCTCTGTGTGTGATTCTCCAATACCAAATAGACAACAGACTCGAGTTGTTTTCTGTGTGGACCCAGCGTGAGCATAAGACCCATTCAGGATACGATTGTAACTTCGTTATGATGCGATGTTTTAGCACTGAATTCATTCTGTTATGCTGTATTGGGTGTGCGTGAAGTTATAGACTCCTGCGCCATATAGTTACAAAGTTATATTTTTCGCATTAGCCTTTGCCTAGTAGCGTTAAGCGTGCGGACGGTTCACGGCAAATGGGGTTCGGAATCGTCAGTCGTGTTTCGACATGCTGTCCAGTCGTGTCTATCATCGACACACTCACATTTCACGTGGGTGAGGCGGTTACTTGTACCAAAATGTTGAGGATTGCGTGGTGGCGGTGGGCATGCCGAGGCTGCTGCTTTGTCTGGGCTTTGGATCAATGGAACCCATGTGGAGAAAAATACATGTGGTGGTGAGCAGGTTGCAGGCTCCATGCTACCCACAGTGGGTACACCCCAATTCAACCTTTGCCCTCACCCTTAACTTGACCTGCATCATGCCTTGTTCTTGGTCTGCTGCTGTTCATGGTCCAGGACGTTCAGCTTTGTCCACATCTCAATCAGCACATGCTGCCTTCCCTCCATATACCTACTCTATAGTACAGCCTCGTCCTTGCTTCAGGTCTATTCCCTGCCTGTGTGTTTGGACCTCCTCTCTGCTCGTCGTTGCCAATGGCCATCATTGGCCTCTAACTGTTGCTCATCTGCTCCCCCTCTCTACTTCTTGTTTCAGCGGTATTGAATCCACAAGCACTTGAATCATGATGCAAGAAACAACAAGGATAACAACACTACTGTCACCAGTCTCTTTCTGCACCATGTCAACAGCTCAGCAGATGATCATGGTGTCCCATGTCCAAGGGGAACAAAGCAGGTTGTGCAGGGCTTTGTCGAACATTCACAAACTAAGCCAAGTATTATTTAGTATTGTATTTTGTTGTGCATAGCAAAGGATAAGTCACTGCCCTCCATTACATTACATAATATTATGTTGTGTAGCATTCACACGTGTGGCTGGTGTGGCCAACATGTAGGGATGGCACCACCAATGCTTTGCTGCTTGACACAAAACTGGCAGGAGGAAACACCCAAAGGAGCCAAATCACCAACAGCGTGAGCAACCGACATGGCACTGGACCTGTCACGACATCACCATCCACACCATTGAATACAATTTCGGTCTGTCATCGACCGTCAATGACGTCATGCTTATTGTCCGCGTTGAGGACAAGCCAGCCAGTATTTGTGTCGTAGACGCTAGCTAAATATGTATAACAATATTTGACAACACGTTACATTGTTTGCTAAGAAAGTAGTGTTGTCCGATTATGTATCTTCAGGAAAACATGACGGTACCCAGCATGGGGCTTACAGAAAACACGATGGTACCCAGCACCGGGCTTGCAAGAACCACTGAATTGGCAGCAAGAGAATTGTTCTTGCTCGCCACGACCACCTTCCGCTTGTGAAACAGTACGTCTGGCTCATGCAACCACCAGTTTTGCGCCCAGCGGTTGGATGTGGCGAGTTGATGCCAGGAGGATCCATTCACGAATTGTTCACAGCAAAACCGATGAAGTGCATTTAATGCACTTCAAGTGCATTTTTTGCACTCCAAATGCATTTAATGCACTTCAAATGCATTTTTTGAACCCCAAGTGCATTTAATGCACTTCAAGTGCATTTTTTGAACCCCAAATGCATTTAATGCACTTCAAATGCATTTTTTGAACCCCAAGTGCATTAAATGCACTCCAAATGCATTAAATGCAAAAGGAAGCAGGTTCGACGGGACTCGATGACACTTCAACCGAACGGAAGCAATGACTAAATTTGTCCGAGTAACACCGACTGATAAAGTAGTAATATCAATGAATCAAACGAAGACGTCGCTGCGACATTTGCTTTGTCAACATCTCACAAACAACAAAGAATCACAACAAATGACAAAAACCACTATCAAGTCGTACTAGTCGTAAACTGAAGTATTTGATGCACTTGCCGGGTGTCCCAGGTGAATAAAGCGTTGTGCTAATACTCCCCGAAACGTATCTTTTCGCAGTCACTTGTTGTGGTTGGGATCGGTGTTGCCCTTCCAGAACAACAGTGGTTGGATGAGGTCCCAGAAAACCGACCGTGGAAGGAACTTCGTGAGGATGTTGGCGATGTTCTGGTTTCCCTTGATCTTGATGAAGTACATCGTCCCAGCGGCGATGGCCGATCGGACTCGGTGGTAGGCCAGTGCGTTGTGCCTCTTGGAGAGTACACTGGTTGGGATGGTGGAGGATGTGACTACGCTCTGGTTGTCACCAAAGAGCCAGCTTGGACCGTCCACAGGTATTCCCATTTCGCACAGCATCAGGCGGATGGATAGGATCTGTTCTGTTGCCAACCGTGCTGCCACAAATTCTGATCCGTAGGTGGCTGTCTCCACGGTGGACTGTCGCTTCGAGAACCATTCGATGGGTGTTTGGTTTATGAGATGCACGATACCGGTTGCTGATTTCCCAGTCACCTTGCAGTGCATGAGATTCGCATCAACGAAGGTCGTGGTACGTACTGGTTTGCCTTTGGCTGTTGGTGCATCCGCCGGCAGCTCCTCTCGGTTGGGTCCGTACATAGAGTACATCCATTCGTGCTGTGGGATGTCGTAGTGTACTTCATGGTTGGGGATTCCGGTTCGGAAGCGGATGGAGGCGTCTGGGTATTTGCGAAGGTACCCGTAGATGCGTTTCACTCTGTCCATGTGTCCTGCTCTTGGTGATGCACGGAAACGGGAGAGAGTCATGGCCGCCACATGTATGTTGATCCTTCCCAGAGACACACACCATTGGAGTGCTCCGATCAACGACATGTACTTGGTTCGATCGATCTCCCCGAGCTCTGGTGTCGTATCGAGCTCAGGACTGTCGTCCTTGTCCATGGGGCAGCTGGTCTTGTTGGGTGGTCCGTCGAACATCTGTTCGTAGTTCGTCAGCATGCGTTTATTGTAGGAACGCGCGCTGATTTTCATTGTGCCGTCGCTGTCTCTTCCGAAGTCTGCTCCTAGATGGTAGGAGATGGGGCCGACACCTTTGAGCTTGTAGCCATACTGTGATGTGAGAATGTCAAAGAAGGAGCGTGGGTCAGACATGACCGCCATGAGATCGTCCACGTATACGCAAACATATTCCCAGTGCGGACCTGCATCACGCATCCACACATCGGGGTCAGACCTGCACTGCTGGAAGCCCATGTCTCGGAGGGTATCTGCCAGCGCTTCGTGGAAGCGAGCTCCAGATGTCCGGAGGCCGTAGAGCGCCTTGACAATTGTGAGCATGTGGCCTGTGTGCTCCCCGAACTCGTCGCCGGCAACGAAGCAGATCTTCTCCTTTGTGTATGCCTCCAGGTAGGCGTTTCCAATGTCGCCGACCATGGTCTTGAGTCTGTTCAGTTCGCCAGCGAGTAGAGCGATTCGGAGTGACTGCAAGCTGACAACTCCGGCGTAGGAGGAGTCCTTGCACGGATCCGTCAGGTGTCCGCCAGCCACACATCGTGCTCGGTGTCTGAGGTCGTGCTTGACCGTGTAGACCCATTGCAATCGGATCTGTTGGTATCCGTCTGGAATGGTCTTGGTCTTACCGAGCGATCGGAAGGTCTCATATCCGAAGAGCTGTTCCATCTCGGTACGTTCAGCATCTGCCCAGAGCGTGTTGCCGTTGCGTTTGTCGAGGCGTACGGCTTCTTGGTGATTGCGTGGTACCTGTACACCAAACTGGTAGATGGGTGCGTTGGCGTGCTTCTTGGCCTTGTTGATGGAGGTCTTGCGCTCCATTCGAGCCTGTCGGTCAGAGAGCTTCTTCAGCCGTTTCCATCCAGGCTGATCGAGCAATCCGTTCTTCCGGCCGTATGTCGCACATGATACAGGATCATCTTGCAACATGGTGGAGAGTGGTTCGGATGTTGTTGATCCATCATCCCATTGTACAATGACATTGTATCGGGACCCCTTGTAGGTCTTGGCGTTCGGAGCGAGAGGTCCTTCGTGGCCGATGATGCCTTGGAATCCCCATACTCCGTCTTCGTCGTCTTCGTTGTGTTCGAGCTGCTGTTCGATGATGTCGGACAGCTGGACGTAGGAGATGAGTTCGTTGGTGGCTCCATCGTCGAAGGCGAGCAACATCTTGATTCGCTGGTGGTTCGCTGCATCTGCATCGTTGACGCGTTGGATGACTTCGGTCTTGACTCTCTGTCCGTCACGGTCGTACAGAAAGGTCTTGCCGATGAGATCTTCTGGTGTGAATCGAGGGATGGAGACTCTTGCCATGTCCGCTGTTCCAGGATCGGACTCCGCAGAAGCGAAAAGAACGGCGTCTCCGAGGGAATGGACAACTGGTTGCATTCCATCAGGCACTGGGACGTCGTCGTCAAGCTTCCCATCATCAGGTGGGTTCGTGTCCGAGCCGTCTTTCTCCCCAACGTCGGCCAGGGGAAAGTCGACACGTAGGTTGCGGGAGCCGTGCTCGTCGGCTGCACGGATCGAGGATCGAGGGAGGAGTTGTTGGGTGTCATCGTCCAACACCCAGAAGGTGAGTTCGTCACCCTTGTGGAGGCAGGGTCCGGCCCATCTCCCCTTTCGCTCCTTGGACTGGCTGGGAAAGCCAGGTTTCTCCACGCGGTAGTACACCGGCTGTCACCATTGGTAGGCAAGGAACTTGCTCACATCGGGACAGTGTCCATAGGCTGCCTGCATCGGCGTGACGTTACCTGCCGTGCGCTGAGCCAAGTGGTTGAAGAGCACAATGACATACATGGTGCATATGAGCCAGAAGCGAGCAGGTGTGCCCGTCCTGTCCATGATGCCGTTCGTCATGCGCTTGATGTCTTGGATACGCCTCTCTGCGGCGTTCTGGTGCTGGTGCTCCGGCTCGCTCTGATGGTCAGCGATGGAGTACTGTCGGAGGATGTCTTGCACCTTGAATCCGATCTCGGATTTCGCGTTATCGGACATCAGGAGGTCAGGAGCTCCATGACGCCGGATGAAGTCTTGGAGAGTGGAAGCGACTTGCTTCTCCGATGTCATGGGAAAGCCTGCGGTGAAGCGAGAATCCACGGCCACGTATACTTGCATCATCGTGCTGCCACCATGGACTGGCACACCATCGTCGTGTGCAGGTGTGTCAGAGAACAACGTGTCCATGGCAACAGTCTCGTGGAGCCTGTCCACGTTCGCAGCAGGGAATCTGGTCTTGAAGTGCTTTCTCATGGTGAACCGCTCGGAGGTGCGGTACCATTGGGACGTGCACTTGAGAGTGTCTTGGACTCTTCTGGCCGGGATCCATCCGAAGTACGGACGGAGGGCCTCATAGTCGATCGTCGGCTTCGCACGAGTGATAGCGCCTTGGTTTGGGGCACCGGTCTCACTGGTGAACACTTCGATGGAGTCCGGTGAGTGGACGCCGTCGTCTGGGACACCATCAGAGATCCCGTCCAGCAAAGTGAACTCGTGGTCGAGAGTGGACGGGTCCCACTCTTCGTCGGCGGTGAAGTCCACGTGTGGGTACGTGTCGATCTCCTTGCGTGTGGGAGGCCTCATGTCCATGTAGGACAGGCCCTGTCGGATGGAGAGAGGGATCACATGCCCATCAGGCACGATGATTGTCTGTCTCCCTCCAGGGAGTTCGCGAGGACGCTCGTTGACATCGAGACCGAATGCACCGAGCTGATTCGTCGAGTGAATCGTCTTGCCCTTACCATAGAGGGCGTATTGGTGGAACTTCGCGATGATAGGTCCCTCAGTGGACATGACGAGTCCAGCGACCGTTCCGATGTCCAGGTTGACGATTGCGGTGTCTCCAATTCCGCTGATGTCGGCGGTATGGTTGGTGCGGCTGATGATAGTCACATCATCGCCTGCCAATCCTCCATTCGCACCGCTGTCGATCAGGGAACCGGACTTCGCAACATCGGTCTTGTTGAAGCTGTATTGCAGGACTGTGGCCTGAACAGCACGGTAGACTTTGCCCTGGATGATGACTTCGTCAGAAGTGTTGGTGTTGGTCGTGGCATTGGCCAGCATGCGCTTGATGGCCTCGCCGGGAAGGTCGTCAGAACCGGCGCTGCCGGAGGTCGAGGTGGACTTGGTTTGCCCACTGCCCCCATTGCCAGTGGTGGATGTCTTGTTGGCCTGTCTGTTCGATGCATCCCTGGTGTACTTGGGGTCCCAGGTACCCTTGGACTGCATATGGGCCTTCTTCTGGTCCCATGTCATTTGCTTCCATTCGTTGTCTGGGATTCGCTTGTTCGTGCTCTTGTTCTTGGATTGGTTGGTCTTGTTCTCGTTGTTGCTTGCGTCCTTGTTTGTGTTGTTGACCCTACGCTTGGTCTTGTTGCGTGGGACGCGGAGATCGTTGCGCTGTGCGGATCTGCGAACAACACCAAGGAAGGCATCGAAGTCCAACCTGAAGTCGGTCTTTCCTGTTGCCAACGCCAAGTTGCTTTGGAGAGCATCGGCGTCGTCAAGGGAACGGAAGAGATCGGCGTCAGGGGTGATGGCCTCCTTGAGCCACTGGAGCTTCCAGTCCTCAGAGACAGGTGCATCCTGGATCTCCTCAAGGTCGTTGATCTTGCTGAGCCAGCTGTTCACGAAGGCTTTGCGGCTGCCGTTCCAGGAGTGGTTCAGCTTGAGGTTTCGGATCTCCTCCTGGATCAGCTGGGCCTTGTTGGCTGCAGCTACTCCGGTTGCATACTCTTCACGGAGCATGGTATACACCCCATGACCGTTCTCGTCATCGGCGTATGCCTGGAGACAGTTGCGGCTCTTCGTGGTCCTGAGGCAGTGGGTCAAGACGTAGAAGAGGAAGGTGCGCTGTTTGTCAAACAGCTCAGACTCGTCTTGGGTCGGTAGGTACTCGGGGTCCACGACGTTCTTCACACCGTGCGCTGCAGCGGTGGCTCGGAGACGTTGGTCGAAGACCATGAACTGGTCATCGCTCTTCAGGATCGGATAGTCGCTGAGGTTCCGCTTGATGCCCTTGTCGAAGGCAGCGGCTCCATCAGAGACAGGTTCAGGAGGTGGTGGTGGTGTCACCATGGATGACATGGTGGGTTCGGGTGTCGGCATAGAGGCATTCATGCGCTTCTTGAGTTCGGTTCGCATGAAGCTCTGGAGCCTCGCAGCGTTCAAGTCAAGCCAGACGGAGTCGCCTTCGCCAGCTTGCACGTCATACCACATTGGGAGTGCGAGGATCTTGCGAATGTGCAACGCAGTCAATCGGCATGAGTATGGGTCTCCCGTGGTGGGAGTGATGTCGCGATGAAGACCGTCGAGGTCTTCCTTGGTGAGGAAGGTGAGGTCGTCAACGTTCTCCACCGCTGCGTTGATGATAACGCGGCGATGGTCGGAGTCGTCGGAGATACCCACGGCCTTGAGGACGTGGTTCAGTACGGTGATGGGGTCGGTGGGTTCTGTCATCTTGTTTGGTTCGGTTCGTCACGGAGAAGCGGATACGCTGTGCTCGGTGTATTCGTTTGTTCGGTTCGTCACGGAGAAGCGGATACGCTGTGCTCGGTGTGTTCGTGTGCGCTGCCTTGGAAGGCTCTTGTTGTTGTTTGGTTCCTGCTTCACGTCGTCACGTGATGCAGTTGGTTCGTTGCTGATGGGATCAGCTTGGTGGGTTGGAGGTGTTTCACGCAGTCAGGTCAGGACGTAGTGCTTGCGACTGTTAATCTATTATCTCGTTACTGTACACAGCGAAATCACACGAGTCCTTCAAGAGAGATCAAGTCTTTCAGGACGAGGGCGACGAGCTGTGGAGTGAAGACACTGTTTGGGTTGAGTGACTTCTGTTTCTATGTTATCTTCATTGAGTTGTATCTCATGTTGCTGTCTTCAAGGTCAGCTCTCGGTCATTGCACCTCTGCGATCTTGTTCTGATGTGGAGATGACCCATGATGTGGCGATGATGTCTTCTGTGTCGACGTCACTCATCACCGTTCCATGGCTCTGTCGATTCCACATTCCATTGATGATGCTTGAGGTCGTCGAGTGTGTTGTCATGTCAGGTTTAGTTGGGAAGTATATCAGGTTGAATTGGACATCACCTGTTTGCCGGGTGGTGGCCAGACCGAATCTCTGATGTTCCCTAGTGTGTCCCTTATGCCGAAATTCATGTGTCTGAGTAAAGCATCGTTTCAGCACATACAAGGACAGACTAATCAGAAAACGAATCAGGTGAATAAAGCGTTGTGCTAATACTACGACTGTGTAACACCGTGGCTTCGATGTCACGTGATGTGAAGCCATTTGAAGTGCTGCCTTTGCGATGTGGGTCAGCGACAAGATCGCGCTTGTTGATATCCGAACCCGAATCTGGTCGAAGTAGTCAATATTGGATCTTCGACAAGGCCGTAAATGCGAACACAATGTAATCGTTGGAATTCAGTAGGGACAGACTATCTCCAAACGTCCCACTTTGGTGCTCGAAAATTAGCATGACAAGTTGGACTATCGTGTACTGTTGTGACACGATCCGGAAGGGAAAGCCTAGCTGACTGCCAGATTCAAGGAATCTGATGATGAAGTCAACTGGGGGTGACCATCTGGGGAGTAGTAGTAGATGACAATGAGTAGATTAGTGTTGTTGTGCTGATCTTGAGTTGTGCTATTGGTTATTTGGATAGTCTGCATTGTGAGTTGATCAGTTTGAGATGTAGGATGAAGAAACGATAATCAGTTGAGTAGTGTGGCTCTGCACTGACCGTCAGAGGTTCAGTGCTGAGAGCGGACGAGCCCTTTCTTTCTCTCTTTCTCCACTATCTCATCATAGTAGTTCTACGTTCGAGTACAAAGCCTTGACACCTTGATTGAAGTTGTGTTTGAGAACGCAGGTTGTCAAGCCACGGGAATTGTAGTAGGATTCCCTGCTTGTGTTGAAGCAGGGAGGATCTCTTTGCTGTTGTCGTGCAGGGTCGTCAGCTGGCATGGCTGACAATGGAATTCAGGTTGGCTGCAACGCAAGGGTTCAGAGGAGCATATAGTTCCCAGAATGCCTTGATCCCATTGACTCAAGTGAGTTTTGAGTCAGCAGAAATTCATGAGTAAAAGTGGGAGAAGGAGGGAAAGGAGGAATTGTTCCGTATTTGTTGGCAGGAGGTTTCGCGCCAAAATTGACGCGCCAAAACAATTTCATGGTGCGACTGTCGAGATGTACATGTGAGTATATGTCAAGATGTACATGTATATGTGCATCGTTCACCCGTTATTCTCTCATACGCACTTAGACGGTATAACTACATTCGTGTCGATAGTATGCTGTGATTCGTCAGAATTACAGGGGAAATGGAACACACAAAAAGGGGCAAGATTTCTGGAGGAAATTTGCAAATAACGATTTCTGAGAGAAGTAGAAGATCGTCCGTCCATCCATCAATGGTACCAAGAGAATCTCGAGGTACTTCCCAACTAAACCTCAGATGACGATATCATCTGACAGACTGCTGCATCACCAATGGAACGTGACATCTGGAGAGCAGAAGGACGCCTACTGACGTTGACAGGATGTCATCATGTCACCACGTCGACATCTGTCTCCAACTCAGAGCAGGAGGCGAAGATCCGATGACCGAAGGACATCAGCATCATGGATACAGAAGGTGAACTTCAAATGGTAAGTACTCATGGAGTAGGAGCCAGTACTGAATGAACGGAGTGTCGAATACGGAGTACGTATTGAACACGGAGTATCGTGCGCGACGAGCACACGATGTTGAGAGAGAGAGAGAATACAGAGAGGAGCGAGAGAGCATCTCGCGTACCGACTCATAGTCGGAGACTGAATCTACAAAACAGATTGAAGCGCCAAGAGCATCGGACAAGAGAACTGGTGTACACCGAGAGGATCGGAGTAACCAACTAATGAAATAGCAAACGAACGACTATCAACCAACACCATCTTCCACGATCGTAGGTTACCGTGAGCGGAACTTGCCAACACGTTTATAAACGATAGATCAGGGCGAGCCCGCGAATCGTATCGTGCGAGGAAGACGAACATCATTCAAGAGCAGCAGGCTGAATGAGCGAGGAAGAGGAATTGAGAGACATCCCTCTGTCCAACCCGACTATCAAGCAAGAAGAAGGTGCGAGTGAGACTCCACCACGAGAAGAGAAGGAAGTAGCCGCGGCTACTGTCCTATCAGGCGCAGACGCAAGCGCGATCGACGAGACCGAAGAGGAACGGTCTGCAAGGCAACATCGCGAGAAGGAGAGGATCCTCAAGGCGATCAAGCAAGAGGAGACTGGTGTGACGGAGAGCATTCGCACAGCCAAACAGAGTGGGAAAAGTGAGACACCACCAGGAGGAGAATTTGTGACGAAAACAATCTCCGCGCAACAACAGGCGAAAATCGAAAAAGTGACAACACAGAAACAGACGGAAATCAAGGGCGCGAGCGCACCAACAACGAAACAACGAATCAACATGGCGACATCAGCCAACATGAACAAGCGACGCATCAAGGCGCCGATGTTCAGCGGTGAACAGGAAGACTACAGCGCATGGGAGTCCCAAGCGAAGGCATACGCTCGTGCACAGAAGACGAGAGACGTGATGTTGGGCAAAACCAAAGTGCCAACAGTGAGCGAGATCGCGGCAGCCGCCGGCGAGGCCAAGGAAGCGATGGAAGAGATCTACGAGCTGGGATGCGACTGCTTCAGCGATCTGATCCTCATGATGGATGCAGAGAAAGGAAAAGGCAAGCAGGCCATCCAGTACATCAACCAATGCATCTCCGACGATTACCCCAAAGGAGACGCACACGCAGCGTGGAACGTTCTCGCGGAGAAGTTCCGACCATCCGATGCGGTGACGAAGATCAAACTCAAGCGCCAATTCAACAACGAAAAGATGAAGAGAGACACGGACCCCGACATCTACATCACGCAACTCGAGAGTCTACGATCGCGTCTCCACGATGTCAAGTACGAGATCACGGACGAGGAAATGATCATGCAAATCCTCAGCATGGTGAGCAACGAATACAGAACTCACATCGTGAACTTCCAACACCAACTCACGTTCAATCTGGAACTGGTTACCATCAACACGATCAGAGGAGTACTCCGCACTGCATACGCCACTCACAGAGGAGGCAAAGCGTACGTCGACGACTTCCAAGACAGCAACACGAAGAGCAACGACACCGGCTTCACGAGCACCGGTAACTTCAAGGGTACTTGTCACAACTGTGGCGTGTATGGTCATAGATCCGCCGATTGTCCAGAACGCAAGAAATCGAACAACAAGAAAAACAACAACAACAACAACAAGATGAACGGAAAGCGCAACAACAACCGCAACAAAGGAAGCGGCTTCAACGGGAAGTGCAACTACTGTGGCATCTTCGGACACTGCGAGGCGGAGTGCCGCAAGAAGAAGTTCAACGAGAAGAAGAAGGCCGACGAACAAGCCAACGCGGCAACGGAAGGACATGACAAGAGCGGGCACGAGATGGTACTCTCGGCGAAAGACATGCCACTCTGCATGTTGGTGTCCGACGACTACATCGAAGACTCCTTCTTCGATAACTTCGAGTGCGTCGGAAGTGACAACGAAGTGCAGGACGATGAGATCGTCGCGGAGTGGCTCAGCGAGGAGCCCATCATCCACGAGGTGGATCCAAGACGCGAAGTGAGCTACGAATGCTGCTTCAACGCGCACGACCTGATCGGTTCATACAGCGACGAAACTGAGATGGACGACGAGGCCAACGATAGCGACATCGAAGAGGCCATGAGCGATGACGACGACGACACCAACGAGGACGGCGCAGATGAAGGCCAAGACGAAACGAACGGCGGCACGGCGCCGCCTCCTCCAGCGGCAGGGAACAACAGATCGGGCATCTTCGATGAAGATGACAGCGACGAATCCGAAGACGGCAATCATCCAGACGACAGCTTCAACCCAAACGAGCGCGTCGTCTATCCAGCGAATATCGACTTCCCAGATATTGAGGATCCCAACAGCGCCGACTACCTCCTCCGTCACAGCATCACCCCAAACGCAACAGCAACAGCATTGATAATCCAAAAGCAGCTCATCTTTGACGCAGTAATGGAAGCAGGGATGCGACTGTTCTCAGGAGTCGCAAGAGGAGTACTCAGACCGATATGGGTGAACATGATGGGATCCATCCTATCCGGGAACTTCGAATCAATCGAAGAGATCCTTACCAATTCGGTCGTCATCAACCGCATACTGGAAGCGAACGACACGGAGACGATCCCAGAGACGGATCTGCACTACATCCTTGGAGGATGCATGCGTGTGCTCTTGCGAGAGCGATCACGCGTCCACCCATACGATCCAGTCACAGGATCACATCAGAGCAACACGATCCCATCGGACTACGCACAACTACCCGACAACATGGATGACGAGGAAGATCACAACCCATACAACGAATATGGAGTCCACGTCGACGAAGAAGACGAAGACAACTTCATGACCGATACAGCTGCAGCAGCCGTGGAGCAGCTCCACGAGCTCAGCACCAGATACAAGGACAAGGTCAACAAGGACACCTGGCTCGCCGACAGCGGAGCTTCGTGTCACATCGTCAACTCAGACGCCGCTCTCTTCAACGTGCGGCACATCAAGTCCTTCGTCCAAGTGGGAGACAGCACGAAGCTGGACTCTCCCAAAATGGGATCAATTCGCTTGAAGGTCAAGCAACGAGACAACACTGGCCACATCATCCGGCTCGATGATGTGAAGTACACACCCAAGATGGCGGTGAACCTTTTCTCTACGAACAAGGCTCTGTACAACGGTTACCAGCTTGGCAGCAACAGCATTCTGATGGACATCATCAATGGATCCGGAACGAAGATCGTGTTCGACCGAGTCTTGCCCACATCCAACGGATTCATCACAGGAGTGCAGATGCATCCCATCATGCCATTGGACGACGACAAGGCTTGCACAGCCATCATCAAGAATCCATTCAAGGAGATCAGCGCAGTGAACCTGCATCGAATGCTCGGCCACGCGCCACTCGAAACCATGAAGCGGACAGCCGCGCAATACGGATGGAAGATTATTGGTGAGATGCCGGTATGTCGCGACTACGCGGTTGCGAACGCAAGAGTGAAGAATATCCCGAAAGCAACGATCCCAAGAGCAACTCGCCGCGGGGAACGTTTCTTCATTGACATTAGTTACACTAAACACATAAGCTTCGGAGATAAACGCTACTGGACCCTGATCATGGACGACTGCATGGATCACTGCTGGAGTTTCTTTCTCAAGAACAAGAGTGATCAACCAGGATACATCAAACAATTTGTCCAAACGATCAAATCACAGACTGGTGACCAACAGATCATCTTCCGAGGTGACAACAGCGGAGAGAACAAATCCACGCAGGATACTCTCATCAATGCAGGACTCAACGTGAAATTCGAATTCACAGCATCGAACACGTCGCAACAGAACGGCAGAGTGGAACGCAAGTTCGCGTACCTCTACACCAAGATCCGCTCCATGCTCAATGGAGCACAGCTCAACGAAGAGTATAGGCATGGCCTGTGGGCAGCCGCTGCGAGCACTGCCACCGCCATCGCCAACATCACCGTAGCGAAGAACCAAAAGGAGTCACCTCATTGACAATTCTTCGGCAGCGATCCACCATATGCGGATGCACTCCGCACTTTCGGAGAGGTGGGTGTTGTGAAGACCACCTACGGCGGGATCACCGCCAAGCTCAAGAACAGAGGAGAAGAGATGGTGTTCATCGGGTATGCACACCAACATGCATCAGGGGTCTACAACATGTACAGACCATCGACCAAGTCACTGGTCTGCTCTTGCGACATCAAGTGGCTCAATCAATCATACGGACAGTTTCGTGGCTGGGCACCAGCACCGAACATATCCAGCGAAGCAGGAACAACAGATGCAGAAGGCTTCACAACCATCGGACGGAAGGGAGCGACGCCGAAGACGGCAACGCATCGAACATCAGAAACAAAGAGAGTATCTTTCGCTGACAGCAACAGCTACTACATCCTATCGGATAGCGACGATGAAGATGATGAGGACGATGGAGCAGTAACTCAACCAATCCATAACTGTCAGGAATCGGGGGTATGACTTTGCAAAGATACCGTATTCTGCCGCAGCTCCCATGAGGACTGACTGGAACCGGAATGGTATTAAGTGCAAAGATACCCATGATTGCCGCAACCCCAATAGCATCTCCCAGACAAACCGCAACCTAGCAATCGACCAGTTGCACTCGGACAGCCCAATGGCCTTACCTGTCTTATGCGACATCCAAGCACCCTCATCCAGTGGCCTACTCGGCCATGTCCCGATAACGGTCGGGAACCGAGAGATCTATGACGATGGCAACACACCAGCCCTGAGTGAATTGAATGAGCGCGACAACCAATATATCTGAACAAGTCGACGCGTCCCTGAGAACCTAATGTGAGAAAGCGAAACAGAGGCGATCCCTATTCACCCAAGACCACGATCCAGATGACAATAAGTTCCAAGCATCCAAAGGCAACCATCGAGATGACCGGAGAGAGGAACTGAGATGAAGTGGGACCAGCGAGGTGACAGGAGACCAAAGGAGAGGTACCTACAGGTCTACGAATATGAACTTGACGAATGTAGGTGCTCTCCAATCCTCAGCCAAGCAAGCGATGAACCACGATGAAAGCAAGATGAAGATGCAGACGAAAGGAGCCAAGCTAAAGGGTGTAACCTCGGGTGGCTACTGCAGATCATGCTTATTGTGAATTGGAATCGAAAGGAGATGAGCATGTTGTGCTCACAGTTCTAAAACGGTACAGACTGATAACAGATTAGTCTACTACTATAACCCTGGATTTCCAACACGTTTCGAAACGTTACGATTGAAATCCAACGTTTCCATCACCCACCAACACAGCAACAAACACCACCACCACCAAGTCACCATGAGTTCCTATCTTCGCAAGAGCGACCGCGTTGTCATCTTCGACGGCAAGCGATCCAGCTGGACGGGTTGGAGCATCAAGTTCCTAGCTCGCGCCGCAAGCAAGGGTCTCGAGGACTTGTATCTCATGGATCTAGACAAGGTGGAGGTGAAGCCAGCTCCCTTCGGCCCCAGCGCCCTCATCTCCGATGTGAAGATCGAAGAGGGTGAGTCTATCGCGAAGAAGATAGCCTCGATGACTGCTGAGGAGAAGGAGGTATACAAGAATGGGCTGGCTAAGTGCGCGTTTGAAGAACTGACCATGGCGATCAACCATGAAACTACGGAAGGCGATGTCGCCTTCATGGCTGTGGTGGGAACCAAGGGCGGACCCACTGAGAGTGGAGACCCACGCAAGGCGTGGAAGGCCCTTGAACGCATCTACGAGCAGCGTACTGCGCCTGTCAAGGCAAAGTTATTGGCTCAACTCAACGGGATGCGGTTGAAGAAAGGTGAGCACCCAGACACGTTCCTAACTGAGATGGAAGTGCTGCGTAATCGCCTCGGTAGTACTGGGATCAAGATGGATATGCAACAGTACCACATGCTCGTACTCAACGCCCTCGGAAGGGAATACGAGACGGACGTCAAGCTCTTGGAGCTCAAGTTCGACGGTATGGAGGACACCATGACCCTCGAAGACATCCGCGAGGCTGTCAGTGCCACCTACGACGGCCGACACCTCAAGCTCGGCGGCAACAGACGTGAGAGCAACAGCAACAGGGAAGAGACTGCATTCGCTGCAGTAGGAGGCTTCAAAGGTCACTGCCGCAACTGTGGCGCCTACGGCCACAAGAAGGCAGACTGCCGCTCCGCCCCCAAGAAAGGCAACGGCAAGAACAAGAAGAGTGGCCAAGGAGACAACAACAGTAAGCCCAAGTTCAATGGGGAGTGTAAGTATTGCGGTAAGAAGGGACACAAGATCCTACAGTGCTTCAAGCTAAAGGCAGCCATGAAGGAGGCAGACTCGGCCAATGTGGCGACTGATGGGATGGAGGGAAACAACGACGTGGCTCTTGTGATGACAGACGAGTTAATTTGTGGACCCACCTCGGGAAACACGAACGAATTGGAAAATGTGACCAACTTGTCTGTGAACACAGACGAGGGAAAAACACGCGACACCGGAAGCAACAATCAATCCGACTCCAACGTAATGGAGGACGTCGCCTTTGCAGCCATCGTCGAACAGACTGACACATCTCCCATTGTTTCCTTGAGACCACACAACGTCAACAACAAAATGAGCAACTCCAACCCAGGACAGGAAGCCTACTACGACGCAAGCCTCACCAACGAAGGGGCCACCGACACCGAAGATGTCGACGATGACATGGGGGAAGTCAACCAAGGAAGACAGCCACCCCGCCCGGTGTACAACTTCGCCCCTGAGCACACGCTTGTGGAGCGCATGATCGAGAACGCTGCAAGGCTCACCACCAACACGGCCTGGTGCCCTTTGTGCCTCAAGCGAGGACCACTCTACGCATGGTGCGTGGAATGCCCCCAAGTCCCATTCTTCATCCAGCTCCACAACGACCCACGCGGGGATGTGCCGAGCAACGATGCAGAACGCGCGGAGCGCCGCGCCCTGCTCGCAAGGACCGGTTCCCTCCGCTACGCCATTCGAGCATCGTTGAGCAACGTGCTCCCAGCCAACGCGGTGCGAAACGAACTCGCCCTATTGTGCTATGACGCTGTGGATACTCACACGGGGGACCATACTCCACAGATTGAACCACGCTCCGTGTACTTCAAGCTGCATGACATCGGCATGATCACTACGATGGCCGTTTGTCGCAACCCCTGCAACATCAACAACAGCTTGGAAGCTCACTATCGCCAACCCTTCCCTAGCAATTTGATCTCCTGCATGACCCTCCATGCCTCGCACTCCATCCTCTGGATGCATCACAGCAGCAACAAAGGGGTTCGAGACTCGAACCCAGCGCTCTCAGTGTTACCGCTCTACACGGAACACGGCGATCACCACGAGGTAGCTCTGATGATCGGGAACGTGAATGACGTCGATGCAAAGAGATCCGCCATCGCACCAGACCACTACGAAAGCAACACCTGGCTGGGCGATTCAGGTGCATCGTGCCATCTCACCAACTGTGACAAGGGGATGACCAACGTCCAAGTCTCCGACCAATCGGTGAAGATCGGAAACGGACGCTTCCTCAAGGCAACCAAGGTGGGCGACAAGCGCATGACCGTCATGCAGAAGAATGGAAGGACATCCATCGTCGTACTCAAGTCAGTGAAGTACGTGCCGAAGCTGTGGGTGAACCTGCTGAGCATCAATAAAGCTCTCGAAAATGGGTTCGACATTAGCAACCGCGGCATCGTGATCAGCTTGAAAAAGGGCAGCGTGCGCATCAGCTTCGACCGCATCATGGCGACCCAGAGCGGCTTCGTTTGTGGAGTGAACATGGTGAGCAATGCCAAGACCGACGACCAAGCTCATGTTGGTGTGTCAACCGACGCACCAGTCGACATCAACACAATTCATAAAATGTTAGGCCACGTTGACGCGTACACCATCTCTCGAACAGCAGGGAGATACGGCTGTATTAGCGCACGCTAAATCTCTAACAATAGCGACACCCGTCGACCAATCAGAAATCTCCACTTTTCTTACCTTTTCCGTTCCGAACGGAAATTTTGGTCGAAAATCCGTTGTGTCAGATTTGTGTCGCATTTCGCGTCGCAAGAATCGTTTTCCCTCAATCACAGATCCAAAAATGTCGCGGAAATTGATTTCTTGCCAAGATGAGCCAATCTGCCCAATCAGGACAGACTTGGATCTTGGGTGTGACACGTGCGAATCTTGTCCTGACCTTCTCAAGTGAATACGATCAATCGTGTGATCGTACTACTAGCAACATCGTGAGAAGACGTAATTCACAACACGGGCTATCGCGGTGTTTTGTTCATTGACTTTTGCAACTCTTCTTCACGCAGTAACACGCACATTTGTCGTGTTGTCTCCGTGTTAATTCTACTTGCAATTGCATGAGATCATGTCATGCCTCTCTCATGCTCACAGTTCCAAGATAACAATCTTGTGAGCTCGACAGCATTCCTACTACCATACGAATAACACAGTAAACAAACACTCTCCTCACCAACAACAACGACTTGATCACTCTACGTTCTCGGTGCGGTATCTTCAAACCCATCTACGATTACGTTCTAACAGGCTGGAACGTGACAGGAAAACTGAACGTGTGTGTTGACTGCGCGATTGGGAAATCGCGTCAGAGATCGATGTCGAAAGCGACTCAACAACGAGCGAAAGAGGTCGGGGATCGATTGTTCATGGATACATCAAGTGTTCAGACACACAGCCTGGGAAGGGGCAAATACTGGCTTCTTGTGATCGACGATTACAGTGACTACTGCTGGAGTTACTTCATCACAGAGAAAGGCGACGTGGGGTCGAAGATGCTTTTGTTGTTCCAATGGCTCCAGGCGAATCAGCGAGTAACGGTTCAAAATGTCAGATGTGACAACGCAGGAGAGAATCGTTCTGCAGAGAAACTCTTACTTAACAAGGGATTCGCCCCAACCTTCGAGTACACTGCGGCATCGACTCCCCAACAGAACGGTCGCGTCGAAAGGAAATTCGCGACACTCTACGGCAAAGTACGCGCCATGCTGAACCAAACCCATCTACCAAAAACAACGCGAGGGAAGCTGTGGGCAGAGGCTGCTCACACGGCAACGCAGCTGGAGAACATCATTGGCACGAAGTCAAGGGAACCAGCGTGTATACTGTTAAATGGAAAAATCCCGAAGTATGCAAATGACCTGCGTGTGTTCGGTGAGATGGGGATGGTACACATCGGTGGACAGACTATCAAGGCCAAGCTAGACGACCGCTCCAAACCTGCCATGTTCGTGGGATACGGAGAGTCGCACGCGAAAGGAGTGTACCGCATGATGAACCTTGCTACCTCGAGAATCCTGATGACTCGAGACGTAACATGGTTGAATAAGTCGTATGGAGAGTTCAAAGGTATTAAGGATGCCAGCAGATCCAGAGTGATGAACGCAGACGACGACTCCTCATCAAGAGACTCGTCCCCAGAGAGAAGAGTGACTTGGCTTCGTCAATCGGACAGTATGAGTGACATAGAAACCGATGACTACAACCAGCGCAGCAGAAGCGGAGAACAAGGAGATTCAGAAGATGCTGCGCTAGACCAGGACGACCTGCTACCCGTCCAGGAGGATCAGGAACCAGACGACGACGCCGGCGATGAATCCGGAAGGGACGAGGATGGAAGGAGTGAGGAAAGAACGGTAGAGAAAGCACCGCCCTCGATTCCAGTCGCAACACCTGTTGCGTACGTACCAAGAATGGTCAGAGATCTCGCAGGATATAACAATTCACCCGTTCCTAAGGAGGACAGAGACTACGGATCCAGTGAGACCTCGGAATCTGACGATGAGAAGCAAGAGACTGCCCAAGAGACAGAAGCCGAAACAGTGGCGACAGGGGAACCTAGCTTCCATACAGACGGGTCGATGTTCAACAAAGACGTCGCAGGGATGATGATAGACACCACTCACGGAAAGATGAGATTGGATGACTTCATCGCTGCGAGCCAAGTGACGAATGATCGAGTCAGACCCGAGCAAGCAAGCGTAGCTATGATGCTAGACCCTACCACCTTCGAAGAATGCTGGGACCATGCAGATCCCGAGAAGAGAAAGAAGTGGAGAGAGGCCATCAATAAGGAGTTCAACGATATGACCAGAAGAGAAGTATGGGAGAAGATCAAGAGGAACCGAATGCCGAGGGATCGGCGATGCGTGAAGACCAAGTGGGTATTCAAGGAGAAGAGGAACGGAGTCTTCCGGGCCAGACTCGTCGCCTGTGGCTACTCACAGATCGCAGGAGTGGACTTCTCAGCACACCACGCACCAGTGATTCATGATGCAACCTACCGCATCATGCTCACTATGAAGATGCTGCTGCACATGGATAGTATGATCATCGACTTCGAGACAGCATTCTTGCATGGAGAACTTGACGAAGAGATCTACATGCAATGCCCAAAGGGGATGAGGCATGAGGCCGACGAATGCTTGCTGCTCAAGAAGACCATCTACGGACTAGTGCAGAGCGCCAGACAATGGAACAAAAAGCTGGTCGACATTCTACTCAAGCTGGGATTTCGACAGAGCAAAGTGGATCCATGCCTTCTGATTCGGAATCAGGAAGGGAAACTACTGCTGATAGGCACCTACGTCGACGACTGCCTATGCATCGGAGAAAAGGAGGAGTTGAAGCAACTGACCATCGACATCAAAGCTGAGCAATTCGGAATCAAGGTGGAGAACGACCTCGAAGACTACCTCAGCTGCAAGATCATCTTCAACAACAACCAGTCGAACTGCTGGGTGAACCAGCCACACATCATCAAGAACATCATCGATACATTCAAGGATGACGTGCTGACTCTACAACGATACGGAACTCCAGGAACACCAGGACAGGGTATCCAGAGAAACAGCGACCTACCCAAAGTGAACAGTGACCGACACAGCAGATACCGAAGTGGAGTAGGTATGCTGCTCTACTTGGTGAAGCACTCGCGACCAGACATTGCGAATGCGGTGCGCGAACTTACTAAGGTGCTGGACGGACCATCAGCTGCAGCATACAAGGAGATGCTGCGAGTAATGAAGTTCGTATCGGACACGAGGGAATACGGACTACGAATGCAACCAACCCCATTGGAGAACGACACATGGAAGATCGAGATCTACGCAGACAGTGAGTTTGCGGGAGACAAGGACAACCGGATCAGCGTCGGGGGAAATCTCGTCCTACTGCAAGGGGTGCCCATCGTATGGAGATCGAAGGCACAACGAAGTGTAACTCTCAGCTCAACAGAGGCGGAATACGTCGCCCTATCAGAAGCAGGAAAAGAGATTCGCTTCCTTACGCAACTAATGGAGGACATCGGCTTGACGATGACCAAACCAGTGGATGTGTATGTGGACAATGTGGGAGCTATCTTCATCGCCTCCAATCCGTCGACATCAGCGCGGACGAGACACATCGACATACGACATCATTTCACTCGGGAGCTGATAGACAACGGAGAGGCACGAATCCAATTTGTGCGCTCAGAAGACAACATCGCAGACGGCTTCACCAAGAACACAAAGAAGGAGATCTACGATAGACACAAAGGGAGCATCATTCAGTTGAGATCGACCATGGATTGATGGGACAGAAGGGATGAGTGCAAGAGCGAGACAAGGAAGTGTGACGAGAGACGATTTGTGTGTGAATGAGTATGGTGGTGCGACAATGGAAGGGTGTCAGGAATCGGGGGTACGACTTTGCAAAGATACCGTATTCTGCCGCAGCTCCCATGAGGACTGACTGGAACCGGAATGGTATTAAGTGCAAAGATACCCATGATTGCCGCAACCCCAATAGCATCTCCCAGACAAACCGCAACCTAGCAATCGACCAGTTGCACTCGGACAGCCCAATGGCCTTACCTGTCTTATGCGACATCCAAGCACCCTCATCCAGTGGCCTACTCGGCCATGTCCCGATAACGGTCGGGAACCGAGAGATCTATGACGATGGCAACACACCAGCCCTGAGTGAATTGAATGAGCGCGACAACCAATATATCTGAACAAGTCGACGCGTCCCTGAGAACCTAATGTGAGAAAGCGAAACAGAGGCGATCCCTATTCACCCAAGACCACGATCCAGATGACAATAAGTTCCAAGCATCCAAAGGCAACCATCGAGATGACCGGAGAGAGGAACTGAGATGAAGTGGGACCAGCGAGGTGACAGGAGACCGAAGGAGAGGTACCTACAGGTCTACGAGTATGAACTTGACGAATGTAGGTGCTCTCCAATCCTCAGCCAAGCAAGCGATGAACCACGATGAAAGCAAGATGAAGATGCAGACGAAAGGAGCCAAGCTAAAGGGTGTAACCTCGGGTGGCTACTGCAGATCATGCTTATTGTGAATTGGAATCGAAAGGAGATGAGCATGTTGTGCTCACAGTTCTAAAACGGTACAGACTGATAACAGATTAGTCTACTACTATATCCCCGGATTTCCAACACATAACGACGAGGAAGATCGGAGCGAATCCAATCATGAGGATGATGAGATCATACCATCCAGCGACGAAGCCGACGATGACACAGGCGTCACCCCTCCGAACACACCAGCGAGGTCTACACATGGTACACCATCCAGACCTCCACCAAGCAAACCAAATAAGCGTGGCATAGCTAGAAAGGAGAGGATCCGACGTCACGAAGCACGAGGCAGGAAGGGAGAAGCTAATCCCAAGTCAACTACAGGGAAGAATATTCCCAGAGCTCTGCGTGAGCTCGCAGACTTCAACGAACGAGGTCGAAAGGAAGAGGGCTATGAGAGCGATTCATCATCCCATGAGGCGAGTGACGAACTCAGCGATGAGGTGATCGACGACTCCAACAACGAAACCACAGATGACGAAGAAATCGAAGACGAAGATGAAGAGATCGAAATCACTCACCATAGCACAACAGGACTATATGGGATGAACGCAATCATCACCGAAGTACCAGCGATCGACATTGGATTGTCGATGCAAGACAAGAACAAGGAACCAGAGAAGCACATCGAACCAACGACATTCGATGGAGCCTTCAATCATCCAGACCCTATTCATCGAAAGGGATATCGAGCAGCCATCAAGAAGGAATTCGACTCCATGGATACACGAAAGGTATACAGCAAGATCAAACAAGACGCCATCCCACGCGGCCGCAGATGCTGCAAATGCAAATGGGTCTTCAAGCTGAAACGCGACGGCACACATCGAGCACGACTCGTTGCATGTGGCTACTCACAAGTCGCAGGAGTGGACTTCCAAGAGCACTACTCACCCGTCATCCATGACGTGACCTATTGGGTCATGATGGTGATCATGCTGATCAAGAAGATGGACTGCGCACTCGTCAATGTCGTAACGGCATTCCTACACGGAGACCTCGACGAGGAGATCTACATGAACTGTCCCAACGGGATGAATCATCAACCAGACGAAGCCCTGACCCTACACAAGCCAATCTACGGGCTTGTGTAGAGCGCCAGGCAATGGTTCAAGATGTTGGTATCGACCCTCAAGAATATCAACTTCGAACAGAGCGCAGCAGACCCGTGCCTGTTCTACAGGAAGACGAACGAAGGAAGCATGATCGTGGCCATCTACGTGGACGATTGCTTCTGTTGCGGAGACTCCAAGGCACTGGAGACATTCCTGAAGGATATCCAAGGCAGTAAATTCAAGGTGACAATCCAGCGCGGACTCGGAGACTACCTCAGCTGCAACATTGAGTTGAACCACGACAAGACCAGAGCGACATTGCGTCAACCACATCTCATCCGACACCTCATCGAAGAGTTCGGAACCAAGGTTGAGAAGATGCAGCGCTACGGGACACCGGGAACCCCGGGTCAAATCATCGTACGACCGTCCGAAGATAACGGATTGCAGAAGGTCGGACCAGAAGAACATGCCGAATACCGCCGAGGCGTCGGTATGCTACTCTTCCTCATCAAACACTCGCGACCAGATATCGCGAACCCTGTGAGGGAACTCTCCAAGGTATTGATCGGGCCCACCAAGGCCGCAATGAAGGAGATGTATCGGATCATCAAGTACGTGATCGATACAAAGGACTATGGATTGAAAATCCATCCAGCACGTCCAAACAACGACGGCTGGGACATGGAGCTCTTCTGCGATAGCGAATATGCAGGAGACAAGAACACGAGAATCAGCGTAGGAGGGTTCATCCTATACCTGTGTAAGGTACCAATCCTTTGGCGATCCAAGGCACAGAAGGCCGTCACACTCAGCTCATCCGAAGCAGAATATGTTGCCCTTTCCGAAGCGGCAAAGGAAATCTTCTTCGTCGTGCAGCTACTCGAAAGTGTGGGCGTCCCAGTGAAAACACCGATCAAGGTTCGCGTGGACAACATCGGAGCGATCTTCATCGCCAAGAACCCATCAACATCCCAACGATCGCGGCACATCGACGTGCGCCATCACTACGTGAGGAACATGGTAATCAACAAAACCATCGAAATCATTTTCGTCAAATCCGAACAGAACACAAGCGACGGATTCACCAAGAACATCAAGGCCGACTTACAGCGTGAACACGAGAAGTCGTACCTTGACACATCGAGAACATTCGAATGACCGAATGCACACAGGAAGGGTGTCGAGATGTACATGTGAGTATATGTCGAGGTGTACGTGTATATGTGCATCGTTCACCCGTTATTCTCTCATACGCACTTGGACGGTATAACTACATTCGTGTCGATAGTACACTGTGATTCGTCAGAATTACAGTGGAAATGGAACACACGAAAAGGGGCAAGATTTCTGGAGGAAATTTGCAAACAACGATTTCTGAGAGAATTGGAAGATCGTCCGTCCATCCATCAATGGTACCAAGAGAATCTCGAGGTACTTCCCAACTAAACCTCAGATGACGATATCATCTGACAGGCTACTGCATCACCAATGGAACATGACATCTGGAGAGCAGAAGGACGCCTACTGACGTCGACAGGATGTCATCGTGTCACCACGTCAACATCTGTCTCCAAGTCAGAGCAGGAGGCAAAGATCCGATGACCGAAGGACATCAGGATCATGGATACAGAAGGTGAACTTCAAATGGCAAGTACTCATGGAGTAGGAACCAGTACTGAATGAACGGAGTGTCGAATGTGGAGTACGCATCGAGCACGGAGTATCGTGTAGCATGAGCACACGATATTGAGAGAGAGAGAGAAAGAGAGAGAATACAGAGAGGGGCGAGAGAGCATCTCGTGTACTGACTCATAGTCGGAGACTGAATCTACAAAACAGATTGAAGCACCGAGAGCATCGGGCAAGAGAACGGGCGTACACCGAGAGGATTGGAGTAGCCAAGTAATGAAATAGCAAACAGACGACTATCAACCAACACCATCTTCCACGATCGTAGGTTACCGTGAGCGGAACTTGCCAACATAGGAAGGGGAGTGAGGAGGCGGCGGAAGGTCGCTGTGAGAGTATGATTGCCCCCACTCTGCGCACTGACGCAAGTGTGTGAGAGTAGAGTTGTATGCAGAGTGCTTGTGCTGCTTGCTCTTCTTGACCTTGATCACTTTGCCCTTCAGATTCTTGGCGGTGCTGAAGGCGGCATCTGCAGCGACAGCTGTTCCCTTTGGGAGCTTCATGATGTGCTCGTAGATGTGCGCCCAGACACAGGACGTGGAATCGTGAAAGCTGCCGGGAGTGTTGACCGCACAGTTGACGACTCGCCCTTTCAAGTTCCAAACCAGCACGAGATTGCGGTTGACGTCCTTGGTCCACCCATTGAAGTCGCGGTTCTGCTCGGCGGGAAGCACTGGTGCGTGGCTGATGAGCTTCAAGCCATCAATCACTGCTACGACGCCAGGCGCAGCAGGGAAGGACTTGCTGATGTCCTTCATGTCATCGAGGGCGTCATCGCTTCTATCCCAGAACACCTTGGCGAGGTCATGCATGATTAGTGCTTCTAGCACTGCGTCCATGCCCAAGTTGAGGTAGTCGTGGAAGACGCTAACGATGCAACCGAATTGGGGTGAGAGGTTCTTGAGCTCGGCCTTTGAAGTGAAATACTTCAAGACGATTGCAGTCACATCAATGTGCGTGAATCTGCGACGCTTCAGATCCCATTGACGCGGGGCCACAGATCGTTGGTTGACCGGAAGAGCCTCGATGGATGGCTTCAAGACAGCGGCGAGTTGGACGAAGGACTCCCTGGTGATGCCAACGAAGTTGTAGAACTCCATGGCATCACCATGTGCAAGAATGTTTTGCCAGAAGGTGCCGGTGTCATACGAGAAAACCCCTGAGCTCTTGTAGCGGCCTCTGCACAAAGCAGTGGGCAAGCTGTCGTGGAGGTAGTCGGCCACAGCGAACGTGAGAAGACGCTGCTGTGCCATTAGTTGTTCGGCGATGATGATGAGGACGGTAGCGGTGGCTACCTCGCTGCGGCGTTGGAGGAAAGAGGAGTAATCCATGATGATAGAGCAGATGCCAATAATATAACACGAAACGCAAATCATACCACAAGCTCTTGGAACAAGCTACATGAAGGAAGGCCACGACGTGCATGAAAGGAGATGGACAATCGACATAGATTGATGGTGCATGCAAGGGAGGAAGTGGAGGGTCGCGTGACGATACTTGACCGACAGAGGTCGATAAAAACTGATGCCAACGCTTGTGAGGGAAGAAATCACATCGACTCGAAATTACCGTTGGAGGAGCGATTTGAGAGGAAGGCACGAGATGAGATCTCGACGAAAAGTGAGAGTTGAGTTATGAACGGTCTTTTTGGGGCGTTCATAACTCAACACCAGGATTTCATAATTTTTTCGATTGACGTTATACGCTCGTTTCGGTCCTGGTCACCCCCTGTTCGAAAGGTATCTTGTGTTCATAATGGAGTGATCTGATTGGCTTAGAAGCCGATAATATGAAATTATGAGCCACGCAAACACCTCCAGTGGAACACCGCATGAAGATCAGCAACATTCCAGTGGCACGCCCGGTTAAGAGAATTGTGTGAGTGAGGCAAAGAATGCAAAGCACGATCACAAAAATGGAGAAAGAACATTGATACTCTCAAGCTGCATCAAGAGCAATAACAAGTCAGTGGAACACCGCATGAAGATCAGCAACATTCCAGTGGCACGCCCGGTTAAGAGAATTGTGTGGGTGAGACAAAGAATGCAAAGCACAATCACAAAAATGGAGACAGAAACTTGTGGAACAAAATGGAAATCTTGGTCTCATCATTTGGCATCAAGAACAACAAAAAAGTAAAAATGAGGAAATTCACTTGGCTGGTTCGTGAATTTCCTCGAACTGTATCAAATGGTTATATCGAAACCGGCGGTTTGCAAGGATTTTCTCACCGGTTCGTGTCAGCAAACAGCGCGCGAATCCAACTCGGGAACTCAAGCACGACCAACACGACGAAGGCGAAGCCACCATCAACTACCTGCAAACGTTAAATAATACTATTTTGCCGCCCTAACCCCATCTATTCTTGTGTTCACGAATCACGGTTTCTGATGTGAGGTGACAAACATCGGCACAGAGGTGAATGTGCGGCTTGGTGTTCCAGTGACACATCCCAGAACGACTGTGCATTCGAGGTGGGAAAGCTCAATGATTGCCGGAGCTTTGTGCGTCTTGTCTCTTCCCCGCTTTGTCCAGTCTTCAAGGAGCGCGAGCACTGACTGGGAGAGAGCTGACACTATGTCCCACCATGACGAGGTGTTGAACACAGGGGAAATGAGAACAGTGGGCACGGATTTGGTGATTCAATTTCTCCTCGTGATGGGTGCCTGGTCTGTGCTGCACCGTTCTGCACTGCTCGCACAGACGCGTGTGTGTATGTGTGTGTACGCGCTATTAGCCTGATGGGCGTTGGAGCACATTGATGGCGGCAGCCGCAACCGCAGCCGCAACTGACGAACCACATCAAGACCGCAACAAGTTGCAGGCAAGGCGCATTGAAGCTCCGCAGCTGGGAAACGAGCTGCCGATGCTATCACAAATTCTGATCTGGCCAGAAATTCAGCCTCCACGAGATCAACGAATTCAGCATGACCTCTCGCTTCCTCTTCGCAAGCATCACCATCGCCGCTGCCATGACGGGCAACATGGTGGCTGGTGCCAATTGCGGCAATCCATGGCGCGACCCCTGCCTTTCTGATTCAGATCCTCGCTACAAGGATGATGCCAAGTATGACATTGCCGATCAGCCAGGAATCTCGGTACGTCTTCGCAACGCAACGAGGGGGGCATGATTATGCTCGCACCTCTGCCAATACTGCCCACCCCCTTCGTCCTCGCCTCGCCTCACCTCATCTTTCTTCCTATTGTCCGGTACGTGGCCAATTTGCTGTTTGGCATATCCCCATGCATATCAATCGCATACTTTTGCTTCTTTCTCTCTTTCTCGCTGTCTCTCAAGCCCGCCTTTGCTGGATTCTACGTCTGTGATTCGTACGCTTACGGACCAGACTCCCAACCTCTCGTGGTGGAAGCAACCCCCATCACTGGACTAGGGACCATCTTGACGGCTGGGTTCCCATCAAGGCTGTACAGCAACTACACATACTCAGGGACAAGATCACTTGTTCATCGATACAGCATCAATGCCCCAGCACCAGAGGTCGGTACGATTGGGCTGGCGACGGCCGTGGACGTCTTTGGAACGTCAACCTTTGAGCTAGATGGGAGACTCATCACCTTGCCCTATCAAAGCAACCTGGTTTCCTCTCGCCCCCAGGAGGGTGAAGAAAACACGATCACATACATGGTTGGAAATGACACAACTATAACCAAGGGAGACGTGGCGGGTCAGAGCCACTTCACCCTCGTGACCACAATCACATGCCTCGATGCAGCCTGCAATTCTCAAAGAGAGATTACTTCTCTTTACTACCGCTCCGAGTTGTACTCTTTCTTTAGCTGCCACAGCCAGCGCATCACAGAGGACGAGTTCATTGCAGGCATCAGGAGCGACTACGACGAGTTCGCTGTCCCTGAAGCATTACGCATCGAGGTGCCCATGACCAACACTTCGCTCACTGGCGTTTACCCATCAGAGGAGCAATGGTGTGAGGCAAGTACATCTATTCTGTATTCTACAGATGCCAAGGCTTTATTTTTGCAGTGCAGTTGGCATCGGCGATCCTTTTGTCCTCACAAATCTGCCACTGCTTTCTCTCTCACACATTCTCGATCTTCTTTCATTTGCTATCTCTCCCTTCCCTCCATGCATTCCACCAATCAATCAATCAATCAATCAATCAATGCATGAACAACACAGTTCGACCCCAACTGCGCCACAAACCCATACCAAGAGCCAACCACACCCGTCAAGGCAGGAGTCATCGCTGGATTCACCATCGGCAGCGTCCTCTTCTTCCTCATCGCAGTCGCCATCGCAGTCTACATCTACAACAAACAACAGGCAAAGAGATACCGCACCGCATTCGCCGCACGTGTTGCACAGACCATGAGCATCCACGTACCGGCCAGACGCATGGATGCCGCAGCATTGGCCCGCGAGTTCCAGAAGATCGACGCCCAATCCACGGCCGACAAGAGTGGTCGACGTGCAAGCTCCGTTGGCAACATCACGAAGGAGGGAATGTGGGAGTTCTTGAGCTCTGGAAAGGCGGTCGAGATGAACCGTCATGACTTCGAAGCGTTGTGGGCGGTGATGGATGCCGATGGCAGCGGATATGTTGACTTCCTTGAGTTCTGTGCTTTCATGGGTCAGGTGAGTGTGCTTCCTGTTCTGTGGGGTGGCGTCGTGTGTTTCACTTGGTATGTGTGGGTGGTTTGCGTGGATAGTATGCGCAGCTGCCATGATGGTGCGCGTGCATGGTGTATCTATGTTGCCAACCATCCATTCATTCATTCCTTCATTCCTTCATTCATTCGTCACGCTATCGTACTCGCATCTGACCTGATGTCTTTGTTCCGAAACCATCCATCCCTTTCCGCTACGATCTTTGGTTGCTTCTTCGACTGCGCAGTGCCATGAGGAATACGACGATGCTCGCGACAATCGCACGTTGATGGCGGAGCGCTTGTCCCGTCGCTTCTCCATGCGCCTGTCGCAGATCGAGGAAGACGCTGCAGGCCAAGCTGCCGATGCTGCAGCGACAGCCGATCCTGAGAATCCTGGAGGAGAAGAGGAGGAAGACGATGTGCCAAGTAGTACTTAATCGCCAGCTGAGGAGCGCGCCATCGTGGGTCAACTGGAGATGCCACCGCTCGCCAGTTTGGCAATGATCAAGTTTGGAGTCGGTGAAGAGAACACCGGCTGGTTGCAAGGAGTGATGGCAAGATGTCGTGTCATGGCCGCACCTTGGACAAAAGTGCAGGCGCAGCTGAATGCGCTCACATTCCGCAATGTGAAGTTCTTGGAATACAATAATGGAATAGACTAGTCAAGTCGAGGCATTGAATCTGCACCATTATACTATACTACAACTATGCAACACCATGTCTTCGATGTCATGTGATGTGAAGCCATTTGAAGTGCTGCCTTTGCGATGTGGGTCAGCGACAAGATCGCGCTTGTTGATATCCGAACCCGAATCTGGTCGAAGTAGTCAATATTGGATCTTCGACAAGGCCGTAAATGCGAACACAATGTAATCGTTGGAATTCAGTAGGGACAGACTATCTCCAAACGTCCCACTTTGGTGCTCGAAAATTAGCATGACAAGTTGGACTATCGTGTACTGTTGTGACACGATCCGGAAGGGAAAGCCTAGCTGACTGCCAGATTCAAGGAATCTGATGATGAAGTCAACTGGGGGTGACCATCTGGGGAGTAGTAGTAGATGACAATGAGTAGATTAGTGTTGTTGTGCTGATCTTGAGTTGTGCTATTGGTTATTTGGATAGTCTGCATTGTGAGTTGATCAGTTTGAGATGTAGGATGAAGAAACGATAATCAGTTGAGTAGTGCGGCTCTGCACTGATCGTCAGAGGTTCAGTGCTGAGAGCGGACAAGCCCTCTCTTTCTCTCTTTCTCTCTTTCTCCACTATCTCATCATAGTAGTTCTACGTTCGAGTACAAAGCCTTGACACCTTGATTGAAGTTGTGTTTGAGAACGCAGGTTGTCAAGCCACGGGAATTGTAGTAGGATTCCCTGCTTGTGTTGAAGCAGGGAGGATCTCTTTGCTGTTGTCGTGCAGGGTCGTCAGCTGGCATGGCTGACAATGGAATTCAGGTTGGCTGCAACGCAAGGGTTCAGAGGAGCATATAGTTCCCAGAATGCCTTGATCCCATTGACTCAAGTGAGTTTTGAGTCAGCAGAAATTCATGAGTAAAAGTGGGAGAAGGAGGGAAAAGAGTGATTGTCCCGTATTTGTTGGCAGGAGGTTTCGCGCCAAAATTGACGCGCCAAAACAATTTCATGGTGCGACTGTCGAGATGTACATGTGAGTATATGTCAAGATGTACATGTATATGTGCATCGCTCACCTGTTATTCTCTCATACGTACTTGGACGGTACAACTACATTCGTGTCAATAGTATGCTGTGATTTGTCAGAATTACAGCGGAAATGGAACACACGAAAATGAGCAAGATTTCTGGAGGAAATTTGCAATCAACGATTTCTGAGAGAATCAGGAATGTCGTCCGTCCATCCATCAACGGAAACGTATGGTATCGAGCGAAACGCAATATACCTCCCAACTAAACCCCAGATGACGACATCATCTGACAGACTGCTGCATCACCAATGGAACGTGACATCTGGAGAGCAGAAGGACGCCTACTGACGTCGACAGGATGTCATCATGTCACCACGTCGACATCTGTCTCCAACTCAGAGCAGGAGGCGAAGATCCGATGACCGAAGGACATCAGCATCATGGATACAGAAGGTGAACTTCAAATGGTAAGTACTCATGGAGTAGGAGCCAGTACTGAATGAACGGAGTGTCGAATACGGAGTACGTATTGAACACGGAGTATCGTGCGCGACGAGCACACGATGTTGAGAGAGAGAGAGAGAGAGAGAGAGAATATAAATAGCAGCAAGAGAGCATCTCACATACCGACTCATAGTTGGAGACTGAATCTACAAAACAGGCAAACGTGCCAAGAGCATCGGGCAAGAGAACGGAGACACCCAGAGGATTGGAGTCTCAACGTAATGAAATAGCAAACGAAACGACTATCAACCAACACCGTCTTCCACGATCGTAGGCTTCCGTGAGCGGAACTTGCCCACAGTCATCACTGATCACACATTCACCGCCACTCCTGACGCTACGGATTTCCGCATATTCGTGGCCATATCGGCATTGGAGAACAAGAAGATATCTGGTGCTGACATGTCCAACGCATTCGTGGAAGCCCCGTGTGGTGAGCAGAAATGCTTCATGCACGTGGATATTCCGTTTGCCAACTGGTGGAAGTCCAAAGGCAGACCGGCAATCCCAAAAGGACACATCATTCCCATATGAAAAAATCTTCAAGGGCATCCTGAGGCCCTGCGGCAGTGGGCGCGACACATCGATGCTCAGCTTCAATGCATGGGGTTTTGGCCTATCACCCATGCACCTTGCCTCTACCAAGCCAGGTATGACGGCCAGGATGTTCTCTTCCTGCGACAGGTGGACGACTTCGTCATCGCGTGCGCCAGCGCCAACACGTTTGGAAAAATCTGCGACGAGCTCGACGCATTCCTTTTTGTTCCCATGAAGCGCTTTGGGCTGCTTCAACATTTCAATGGGGCCGACATTGTTCAAACGTCCACTCACATCACCATGCACAATGCCACATACTTGGCCAAGGTATTTCGACGCCATAACTGGGATGACATGCACACCACTGAACTTCCCATGGCGGCCAGCAACGCTCACGTGCGAGCCCTGGATGACGCGGAGGCACTTGATTCTGACGTACTACGAAAGATTCAAGCCAAATTCGGGTCGTATCGGCAGGCTATTGGTGAGCTTATCTGGCCCATGGTGACCTGTCGGCCTGACATTGCTTTTCCTGTGGTCAAGCTCTCACAGTTCTCAGCGAGACCTGCTGCACTGCACTTCACAACGGTCAAACGAATTTTTCGATACCTTCATGGCACTTTGGATCATGGGGTCACGTATCATCGGACCAAACGTGTCGTGGGTCTGCCGGATGCTCCACTACCACTCGCAGTTGCAGTACAGGACGGCGTTTTCCATCGGCATCCGGGTGAGACTCCCTCTGTCTTATACGGGTACGCGGACAGCGATTGGGCCACGGATACGCGTCACCGACGATCTGTGTCCAGCATCGTTTTCAAGCTGGCAGGTGCCGCGGTCGCATGGAAGGCTCGGGTACAGCCTACAGTGGCCATGTCCAGCACTGAGGCTGAACTGTTGTGCGCCTCGGATGCTGGCCATATGGCTCTTTGCCTACGGTGCACGCTCGAGGAGCTCGGCGTCTCACAGCTTAGTGCCACTATTCTATACGAGGACAATCAAGGCGCTCTCATGATCGCCAATGCAGGCCAGTCATCCCGGCGCACGCGCCATGTTGAAATTTGCCATTTCGCTGTGCAGCAGTGGGTGGAGAACGAACTCATTGCGTTTGCGGATATCGGTACGGCCGTCAATGCTGCCGACATGGGCACCAAGCAGACTGCGCCACCTACATTCTTCCGTCATTGGGGCAACGTCTCTGGCGCCCTTGTGCCCCTTTGGTCTGCTGCTGGGCCTGCGACTTAGCTTTACATAGCACATTTAATCACGTTGTTCCGGTCACTGGGTGTTGCATCCAGCGACCGTGGGGGTTGGGGTTGGTCATAGTCTGGCCGACGTCAGTCTGGCACAGATGTGTCTGCCCTCTCCACAACAACAGAACAATCTCATAATTTATGTTTCTCCATCTAACACAGACTCTCACACATTAGGGAGATATCGCATGTAATTTGATGAGTCCCAGGGTCCAAAATAACCTGATAGAGACATATATTTTGGGGGGTGGATGAGAATTTCGCTTCTTCAAATTACATGCCATGTCAAACGAAAGTTTCGTTTGACATGGCATGTAATTTGAAGAGTCCCGCCAAATACGAACTCCACGCGGAAGCAAAATAAATTGACAATTTTTTATCCAATCAGAAGCGTATGTGTTTCTTCGGTTCGCATCTTCATTGTTCTTGAATTGCCTTGTTTCTTTCCTAGACTAACGTTGATGTGAACGGTTCGAGTCAGCCATGTTGCAGCATGCACGAAGCTGATCCTTGCCTCTGCGCAGGCCTTGTCCTCAGGCAACCAATTCCACACATGTCGAGACATGCTTTGGAGAAGTCGTAGTTGTTTACCACATAGATTATAGTCATTAACTATGCGCCGTAGGCGCTTTGTGTCGCCGCGTTTTTCTGCATGAGTCATCCGGCAGGAACGGATGATGTTGGAGAAGCTGCTGTCCTTGTGGTGTATTTGATTGTGTGCATTAGATAGCGTGCATTAGATAGTGTAGGTGTAGATAGAGCATGCATGTTACTCTAAGCGTCACTGGACGTCAACGGCAGGAGACGGGGCGGCGCCCACGCGGTCAGCTTCGGGGCTCCAGCTCTCAGGCTGGGAGATGCGGCGACACATCCACGCTTTTTGCGCTGGGGAACGGTAGCTGCGATGTGGGACATAGCATGTAGCAGAGTGAACAGCCATTCTGCCTGTCGTGGCTCCGACGTTGGGACCTGCTGGGCGAGCTGGCAAAGGTGGGTGGGGATGGGCCATGATGGCAGCTCTTGGAGTGTTTGGAAGTAAAATCCCATGCGCTGGGACATCACATCGCGCTCTCCTTCCTCGTGAAGCGCGTGGTTCCGACTAGACCGTTGTTGCAGCATCATGTGCCATAGCTCGTGGATCACCTCTGCCTGCCAGTGGATGGGCCGGCAGCAGTCTGGGGATGGAGGAGGGTTAGGGCTGTGCTTTGGGGAAATCTAGAGTGGGAACACATACAAGGCAAGTGCTACATATGACCTGTATGACAGAAACACCGAAACGGAACAGTAGGCAGTGATACCAACAAGCACGAACATGCATGTGGAAGCGTTCAGCATTCATTTTTGTTTGCTGTGAATGGAAACAACAAGTGGAGAGGAAGGAACTTCCTGTTGTCATATTCTTCCACCAAGGAAGGCTACTCAACAGCATAGATAAGGCTAGACAGTATTGATGACGTCATCGTATGATTAATTTGATTATTTCAGTCCCTCCAAGATCCAACGCGAACGCGAACATTTGGGGAGAGCTCCCCACTGGTTGTCACCACGACAGGTTCCAGGGGTGGCTTCATTTTACATGCGATATCTCCCTATTTCACCACAACAACACACAGCTGGTGATGCTCCACGTTGTGTTGTGATTGGTGTTTCACAACGTACTCCATGAAGAATTCTGTGTGACGTAGAAGACGGATCGGAGAGAGAAAACACGAAATAGCTACTCTATGTACGGAATCGCCTATTCTCCCAACAGAAACCAATACGGAGCAATCCAGCGTTCAAAAGGCACCAAAACAATACAAACAAGTGTTATCGAGAGGATTTTTTTTGCGATCTGCAGGTCGTATGTCAGAAATCACAGACACTCTCAAGCTGCATCAAGAGCAATAACAAGTCAGTGGCACACTGCATGAAGATCAGCAACATTCCAGTGGTACACCCGGTGAAGAGAATTGTGCGAGTGAGACAAAGAATGCAAAGCACGACCACAAAAATGGAGAAAGAAAATCGTGGAACAAAATGGATATCTTGGTCTCATCATTTGGCATCAAGAACAACAAAAAAGTAAAAATGAGGAAATTCACTTGGCTGGTTCGTGAATTTCCTCGAACTGAGTTAAGATTCGGGCGTAGGCGTCGCGAATCGGTGGAGAATGCCTCGTGAATCTGCCGGCTTCGGGATAGCCGTGTGATGCAGTTCAAGAGAGTTGTGCTGTTTGAAGAGTTATAACTGTAACGATGAGTAGTAGAGTGCTTTGTAGCTAATCCTTGTCTGTGTTTATTATGAGTTAGCTTGTGGTGTTAATAGGGTGAAGAAACGATGTCACACAACTTGGCGAGACCCTGCACTGATGTACTTGGTTCAGTGCTACAGGGTATACAGTCATTACAGCGCCTTGCTCTCCACACACGTAGACACACTGCAGTGTAGATCATGGCTCATGGCAGTGACGACCATGAAGCAGTGGCTGTGGTTGGAGCTGGCTCTCGGATTCCATTGCTTGAGTTGAAGCAGGTTGGATACATGCGTTAAGACTATGGCAGTGGTGCAGTAGTCGTCAGCATGGAGGGAATCGAGGTATGTTGTAGTAAAAGGATCTGAGGAGCATATAGTTCCCAAGGTGGAATGTGAGTCAGGTCGGTCATGTTTGGGTCATGATGGATTCGTGAATGGAGGAGAGAAAGGAGGAGAAAAGATTTGGTGGTCGATCAAGTCGGAAGATTTCGCGCCAAAAGCAAGAATTTCTCCCATCAGGTTGATACCGTGTTCGGTAATAGTCTGTCCCTCATTGAATCTCAACTCTCCCTCTCAGTGTTGGGTCGTGATTGGAGTTGTGGTATCGATGAAAACTTCATCCTTCGTTGTTGTTTGTTGTTGTTGGTCGTTACCAACCCATGATCTTGGATCGTAGGTATTCAAAGACTGCGATGGACAGTCCTTTGGTGAAGATGTCAGCCAATTGCTCCGGTGTTGCAATATGCTGGATGCAGATGAAGCCTGCCTTGACCCAGTACCAAAAGAAATGCCACTTGGTCAGGAAATGCTTGGTGCGCGCGGTCGGCTGGTGATTGTTGGCGAGAGAAATACAGGCTTGGTTGTCCTCGAAGACAGTGCACTGGAGATTGGTGTGCAGCGGCATGTCGGTGCCGGCGTTGTTGATCACTTGGCGAATGAGTTGTTGGATGGGAATCAATGTTCGCATTGCCAGAGAGAGAGCGGCGTACTCGGACTCCATCGTGGATAACGCGATCTCAGTTTGGAGTTTCGACTTCCAAATGAGAGGGCATCCACCCAATGTGATGAGATATCCCGTGCGTGATTTCACCGACACTGGATCTTTGCTGTCCTCACGTTGGTAGAGGCCTGCAAAGTCAGCGTCCACGTAGCACTTGAGATCGAGTTGCCCTGTAGGGCGAACGATGGTGCCCATGGTTGCAGTGTGCTTGAGATAGCGCATGATGCGCTTGACCGCTTTGGCGTGTGATCGGCGGGGATCGTGTCCGAAGCGGGCGACTTGGGAGACTGCGAAGGCGAGATCGGGACGAGTGTTCGTTGTGAGGTAGAGCAACATGCCGACGACAGAGCGGTAGTTCCATTTCTCGTTCATGGCTGGTTCATCCTTGCACTGTCCGAGTGCGAGTTGGGTAGTAGGTACCGGGCATGGATTGCAGTTCGACATCTTCGTTGTCTCAAGGACCTTTTTGATTCACCCTGGTTGTCGAAGATGGACAGTATCCGCCTTCGGGTCACGGCAGAGCTCAATCCCCAGGAATTCAGTGAAGCTGCCTTCCTGGGTAAGCTCGAACCCGAGTTCACGCATTGACGCAATGAAATCGTCTGCATCCTTCTTGGTCTTGGAGGCGATTCCTGCATCGTCAACGTAGAGAACGATCATGATGTTGCGCTTGATGAACAAACATTGCTCTTGGTCGCAGGCTGTGAAGCCGACTGTGATTAGAGCTCGGATGAGGTGCTCGTACCACAGGCGCGGGGCGATCGTCAATCCGTAGAGACTTTTGCGAAGCCGGAGACAGGTGTTGGACCCCTTGCTTGACTTGAAGCCGCGAGGAAGGTGGAGATGCACAGGCTTGTGGATGGAGGCCTGTACGAAGGCGTTGGTGAAGTCGATTGACGTGGTTGTCCAACCCATCACGATGGAGGTGCTCAGGAAGATGCGAACCGATGACCAGGCCACGACTGGCGCGTAGGTGGATGCGTCCTCATTCATGAGGTCTCCGCGGCAACACCAGCGACCCTTGTACTTCTTGATAGTACCATCTGGCAAGCGCTTGCGACGGAAGACCCAGGTCCCTGGGAAGATTCGATCGTTAACGACGTCGGCCTTTTGAATCTCTTCCCATGTTCCCTTTTCGGTAAGTGCCTTGATTTCTTTTTCGGCTGCTTGCATCCACTCATCCTTGTTGTCGTCGCGAATCGCTTCGTCGAAGGAAAGGGTGTCAGGGTCATTGCTGGATGCCTTGTACGTGGATGAGCGTTCGGCGATATCCAAATCGCCGCCTGTTGCGAAGTAGCCCATCATGTGTCCATCAACATAAGTTGGGAAGTTTGTCGAGTCTCGTTGCGGCTCGATGATCGAGACTGCATAGGCATGTTGTTCGATGTTAGCCCACGCGTGTTCTGGAATGCATGTTGCTGTGTCCAGGATGGACGATGGGTCAACTTCAAGTGTCGATCCGATTTTGTCGGAGACGCGCGTTGCTGGAGCCACCTTGAGAGGTGCCGTGTTGGTCTCGATCATCCCTTGGACAAACTTCTCGACTTCGAATGCACTTGGCTGTGGCCATGGCCCTGGACGGATGGTCGTGACTTGACAACGGAGCAGTTCGAATGCGAGACGATAGTGATGATTCTCAGATATGGCGTTCCACACGGAGCGAGTCCTTTTGAAGAAAGTGTTTCCACTGATTCTGGATTCGGGAGGAAGAAAACCCTTCATCATCAAGTATTCCGGATCCTGGTACGACCATGGCTCTGGTTTGGCCGATGACATGTAGTCAAAGGCATCGAAGCTGGGGTTCATGATGCCGGTTCGAATGAAAGTGCTCAGTCTGTTGACGAATTGGCCGATAGCGTAGTCAGTCGCTTGTCTCCTGAGGTCGTCGCAACGAATCTCGCAGTGAAGGTCGACTTCGAAGTGTCTCTCCATGTCCGAGTAGAAGTCTTCGTAGACGTCTTGGAATGGCGTTGGTCCCTCTTCGACCATGTCATCTGGATCCGGCTGCCACCAATCGGCCATGTTGATGCTTGCTTCTTCTTCTTTAGCCGGCTTTGGGGCGAACGTTGGAAGGACGATGTTGGTTGGTTGTGGATTCAACGTATTGAATCGACCTCGAAGTCTGCGCAACAAGTAGTGAGCGTCCACCTTGAATTGGTGTAGGTCGATGGAGAGGGAGTCGCTGCCTTCGCGTTGGAGAGGTTCGATTGTATGTAGGCAATCGACGACAGCTTGTGAGAATGTGATGATTGATGCAGAATCAGGGTGTAGTTCCCTGGTTGTTGCTTCCTGTTCATTTTCTTCCATGTTAGCCACCGCGGGACAGAAGTAGTAGTCATCGGTATCTTCGTCGTCTAACCATGCGGCTTTGCCTCCCATGCGCGCATACGTGAATCGCTTTGGTTGTTTGCGAGTTCTCGTGCTTCGAGGTCTTACTGGCGTTGGTTCAAGCTTAGGCATGATTGGTGTCGTGGAACCGGTTTCAGTTGGTGTCGGATCTGAAGGTGGTAATGGTGTTGCCGGTCCCGAGATTGGTGACTCTCGGAGAGGTGAGTCCAATTGCGGTTGAAGTGTTCGCTGGTCCGGTGACTCTATGTTGGAAATCCGGGGTAACCCAGCCTTATTAGTTATATCTGATTACCTATTCCTGTTGTTGCATTCTCAGAACTGTGAGCATAACATCTTCAGCTCTTCCAATTCCATTTGCCATAGCATGTATAATCCACAGTAACATCATGTCATACTGTTGCCTTCATGCTGTCTTCATCATGCATTCTCGCTTGTATTCATCGATCCTTTCATCAGGCATCTCCATCATGCATCTCATCATGCATATCATCATCTACATTCATGCGGTACGATTCCACAGTCATGCGTTTCTCTCTTGATCTCCTGACACCAAACTTTACGATTGGTGTCATGATTGATGTCATGGTTGATGCCCTTTCTGAATTGTTCTAGTCCGTGAGTGGCACGTGTTTCGGTTCTCCAGATGGGGTGATCACAGACCTGCTGGTCATCGATGTTTCTCCTGTGACGTCGTTGTTTGGATCGTCGCGATGTCATGTTTGATGTTGGGACATCCTGTTTTTCGATGTCGTGGCTTTTCTTGTTAGAGGAGGACAGGCTTGTTTTCTTGTCAAGACTGAGATCAGTCACGTTCGTCTTGAGTCACGGGTGTGATGAATAGGACTCAAAGGTGTGATCAACAAGAGTTGACTTCAGTCGTGATTGATACTTTTGGGAGGTGCGGCAATCATGGGTATCTTGACAAAGTCGTACCCTCGATTCCTAACACCCTTCCATTGTCGCATCGACAACATATCATTCTGACTTCATACTCCCTTGACTCTCATCACCATTACTTCTCTCTCTCTCACTCTTTCTTTCTTCACCTTTACTTCTCTCTCTCTCACTCTTTCTTTCTTCACCTTTACTTCTCTCTCTCTCACCATCGTCATCAATCCATTGCTAACCGCAATCAGATGGTGTGGCTCTTGTGTTTTCAACCCGATGTTGTTCATCAGTTGAGTCTGGAAGCGGATCTCAGTTCCAGCCTCCTATAGTGCGACGTGCTCTGCCTCCGTTGAGCTGAGTGTCACACTGTGCTGTGCCCTCGATCTCCAGATGATCGGCACTCCTTGTAGTAGGACGATATGTCCTCCCATGCTGATGCGATTGTCCTTGTTACCACCGAATTCGTTGTTGGTGTAGATCACAATCTTTCATGCATCGTTCTCCAATGGACTCGGCTTCATCTGCAGTCAATATTCTCTCGTGTGTCCGACATACACTTCATGATCCTCAGCATTTCCTTGTATGCTGCGGCTGTTGGCTCCATCCAACACCTTGGTCAGTCCGTGCACTGCGTCACTTGCCCATGGACTTGCTGTTCTGATCGATGTCGTCGTCTGGATGGTTGCCATGGTTGGCGCGGTATCGGGACCTCCTGATCCGCCATAGGTGTCGTCCTTGCGTTACTGGAGGACAGGCTATCCTCCTCGCGGTAGTACAGGTGTCAATCACGTCCGTACCCTTAGTCATAGTCATAATGACATGGCATATAAAGGTGTGACAAATAGTCTCCGAACATGTGACGAATAGTATTCAAAGCTGTGACGAATAATGTTGGGAGGTGCGGCAATCACGGGTATTCCGACAAAGTCGTACCCTCGATTCCTAACATGCTCCATGCCCTTCCGGCAAAGCATGTAGACCTCCTCTTCGAGATCTCCATGTAGAAATTCTGTCTCAAGGTTGATAGTGGTGCTGTCCAATGTTCAGTAGCATCTTCATTGTGAGCATTCTGCGGTAGGTTGCGTCATGTATCATGGGTGTGTTGCGTTGAGGAGTCGACTCCTGCGATCTGTGAGTATCCGCATGCAATGAGTCTGGCGATGAATACGCTGTTCCTCTTCTCCTTGAATAACCCCTTTTTCTTCACGCATTGCCAATCTCTCGGCATCTCACTCTTCTTGATCTTCTGCCAGACTCCTCGTCTGACCATGTCATAGAACTCCTTATTGATGGCATCTCGCCATTTCTTTTGCTTCGCTGGATCCGCATGATCCCAGTATTCTTCAAATGTGGTGGGGTCCAGCATCACAGCCGTGTATGCATGCTTCGGACGTCTTAACCCCTCTCTTGCGGTTGCTGAGGTCGTCTCTGTTTCCTCAGCTGACTCACCACCTCCACTGCTTGAATCTGTGTCGGAGTGGTGTTCTGGCATGTTGTTGTGCGGTGCCAAGCCGCGTAGCATCCGTGGCATCCTTGCCACTGGTCTCATGGGATAGTACTCGAGGTCCGTGCCTTCAGCAGCTTGCCTCCGAGTCACTCGTACTTCGTCCCTTCCATTAGTCAGGATCCACATGATCCTATCATTCCTTAGGCGCATATAGACTCGGCATCATTCCAGTGTTGATGTGCACGAATCTCTTTCGCCGTCACGTTCGCTCTCAACATCCTGACTCGCAGCGATGAAGTCGATCACTCTCATCCTTCATTGGATAGCATCGATCCTCGTGCCTGCAACGTCCTTGTTGATGATTGACCCGTCTTGGTCGAAGTTGGGTCCGTCTGTTGCCACTGGAGCTGTCATTGTCTCCTGTGCAGTTGCGTAGCCATCGTCATCTCCTGATTCTGATGCTTCATTCGTCACCCTCGTTGGGTATTGGTACATTGTGGTCAGCTGCCAGCTCTGTCGTCGTGTTGCCTTGCAACCACGTTGTCGATCGCCTTCATCCTCTTCTGGATAGCATCGATTCATCATGCTGCAGCTTTTTCGTCATGGGAGTTGTTGGTGGCCTCCTGCCATTCATCCTCCATTCATCTGAGGTTCCTCCCTTCCGGCTCTGTCATTGGATTCTTCATCCGACATGCCCGCGTTTCTCATTGCTTGTGTATCGACGTATCTTGACTCACTGTATCTAGAGTCTGCCTTCCGTGGCTTTTGCTCTCATAGCTGTGTCCTCTCCAGATCCGAGTCTCTCTCGTCGATTTCATTCTCATCGCACACCGATCTCATATCTGTGCTTGTGGTATCTCGCCGATCATTCGGCGTCCGGTTCCTCTTGATCATCTACCATGCTCATGCTGTGGCCATTTTACTGAACCGTTCCATCATGGCCTCCCGCCATTCATTGCTCTTCTCGGAATCCATATGACTCCGTCATTCGTCAATTGTGGTTGGATCCAGCATCATTGCGTCATTTGCTTGCTCGGATCCCTCTTTGTTCTGTTGATAGTTCAATGCTTGGTTCGCAGTGATGAAGTCACCCAGGCTCATCCTCTCATGAGTGGTGTCATTCATCATACCTGCAATATCTCTGTTGAATGTTGACCCATCAATATGATGGTTGGGTCCTCCTGTCGCCGGTAGTGTGGTAGTCGTCTCTTGAGTGGTCTCATACCCCTCATCATCCTTCTGATTCTGATTCTCCACTTGATCCAAGTTCTCGCTCCTCCTTTGGATGGGTGTATTATTGTACCCCGCGAGAGCACTTAGCATCCTTGGCATGCGCGCAACAGGTTCTGCGATTGGGACTGTGTTTGGTTCGCCTTCGACCATATTGTATCGTCCCATCTCATCGTCCCTTCCGGATTCATCGTCGTCGTCATCGTACGATTCATTGTCCCCTTGGGTAGGGAGCAAGTCATCTTGCCCACGAGCAGCGTCTTCTGTATCTATATCTTCTCCGGCTCTACTGCTCTGATCAGCGTCGTCGGTCTCCATGCTTCGGATGGTATCCGATCGTCGCTCCCAAGTCACTCTTCTATCTGGGGAACCGTCCCCTGATGTAGAGTCGTCATCTCCCAGGTCTATCAGTACTGACCTGTTGGCATTCTTAATACTCTCGAATCGCCCATATGACTTATCCGCCCATGTCATGTCTCTCATGGTTAGGATTCTGGTCGTTGCCAGGTTCACTCGTGCGGTCCATACCGCTTGCTTGCAACTCATGTATCCAATCAGCATCTGTTGGATCAGATTGAGGTTGCTGTTCTCCAGCATGTCGTTGATTGCGTACGCGTTGCGAGCCACATCGAGTGTGCTCCGCACACCAATCTCATGCATCATCTAGTGCAACGCGCGTGAGTGCACGCACCTGCACGGTCAGCTTTCGAAGTCATCGATCGCATCATAGTAGATCGTCGAAGACTCGAAGTGCACATCGTTGGCAAGCATCATGTTGCTCAACGGATATCGAACCGAGAGGCAGATCGGATCTGCATCCATGAGCAGTCCTCTGCACTCCTCCCTTTCCGCTTCGGTCCGTGGGATCGCTCCTCTTGGACCGTCCGGAATCTGAATAGAGAATGGGATCTCTGGGTAGTCTATGCGCCATGCATTCGATGGTCCGCGCTTAGAGCGACGGACACCATGTGTATTATTCATGTCCCAGTGCGACGCCTCATCGATCTTCCTGTCGGGGAAGCTCCGAATTTGGGTGAGATTCTGTACCGGCACTTGGATGGCGCGGTCAATCTCCTCGTCCGCGTTCACTCCATTCAATTCCATTTCAATCTCGTCTGCGCCCACTTCACTTGATACGCCTTCGTAGTACTTGGCATCCTCCTCGTTGTCATGAGTGCGGCCGCCTTTCTCTTTATTCTTGGATGGAGAGAGTTCTCGGTTGATCAACTCTTCGTGGTTGATCGTAGATCCGTAGTAGCCATGCACTCCCGAAGTGTACTCGGCTGTCTCCTCCCTGGTCCACTCGTAGTCGTTGAATGGTGTTCCGCTGTCAAAGTCGGAGACATCATCATTGTCAGTTGTCACGAGTATCCATCGTTTAGTTTCCCGTGGTCACATTATTATTTTGTTGTTCGCGATTTCGGTGATGACCACGAATTTCGCGTTGGTCATCGCGCATCATCGCGTGGTTTCTGATGATCACATTTTTGATTTGCTGTTCGCGATTTCGGTGGTGACCACGAATTACGTGCTGGTCACATTTTTGATGTCGACCGCGTTTTTGTTGTTCGCGATTTCGGTGGTGACCACAAATTACGTGTTGGTCACATTTTTGATGTCGACCGCGTTTTTGTTGATGGCCGCACACATCAACTCGTCAATGATGAGAGCGATGTCATCCATCCTGTCAATCGCGACGTTGGTCGACTCAGCCTCCTGCATCGCAGCCTTTGTTTGTCATCGCGGTTGCTCTGCCTCTTGGCATCACCGCTATTCTTGCCTTTGCCTTTCATTGTTGGCAAACGCTGATCCGTCATCTCACTGTCGTGGGCATCGCGGTGAGGACAGTTGGTCACAAACCGATCGATCCTTAGTCAGCGTCATCTCTCTCTCACTGTTGTTGCCTCGTGCGCGCTTATAACCGTTTTTGATACGGTGGCGGTCGTAGATGAGGCTCACAGCTTCGTGGATGTCTTGAATCATCATCGTGATTGATGGCGAGGATACCTCCTGTTCCTCGTCTTTCGTCTCGAGCGTGGGATCGAAGCGCGGTCGGACCTCCCGTCCGCCTTGTTGTAGCGCTGTCCCTTCTCATCGAAGCACACACTGCCTGTGTTGCTATTTTCATTGGTGTCGCCACTTCATGGCTGGTAGGTTACATCCTTACCTCCGCGATCATATCGCAGCAGTATTCGCAGCCAGCACTCGAACCTGTATCACACGATGGCCAACAGCGCCATGTGATCATCTCGGTGCTTCCATTGCTGCTCCTCGATTGCATCTCGTTGAGCTCCTTCAGCTATCTCGCCTTCATGGCGCAGTCTGCTGAGTCTGATGCGTCCGAGAGCGTGGTCAGCTGCGTTCGAATCTCTTCTTGCGTGCAGCTTGCTCTCGTGCTCCAACCTAGCCGTGAAGGTCTCCGTGCCTTCCTCGACTTCATGGTCCCATGACCATGGACAGTTCTTCCAATGCGTGTGTCGAGCGCCTCCTTGCTTCCAGTAGTACATGCTGTGCTTGCGCTTACCTCAGCTGCGGTCTCCACTCTGCTGGTGGACTTGCGGGGGCGCTCGATTCGATCATCATCATCATCTCGACGTCGTCGCTCGTGTGGAGGTTGCCGTGCCGTTCTTGGCGTCCATTGGCAAGGAGCACCGTGCTCCAGAGCGTCCTGCTCTCCTTTCTCTCGACACAGGGGACCATTACTTGCGATAGTCTTGGGTGTGGTTGATGGTCATGTCGACGATGGTGATGTTGGCTAGTGTTGGTGGTGATGGAAACGTTGGATTTCAATCATAACGTTTCGAAACGTGTTGGAAATCCGGGGTAACCCAGCCTTATTAGTTATATCTGATTACCTATTCCTGTTGTTGCATTCTCAGAACTGTGAGCATAACATCTTCAGCTCTTCCAATTCCATTTGCCATAGCATGTATAATCCACAGTAACATCATGTCATACTGTTGCCTTCATGCTGTCTTCATCATGCATTCTCGCTTGTATTCATCGATCCTTTCATCAGGCATCTCCATCATGCATCTCATCATGCATATCATCATCTACATTCATGCGGTACGATTCCACAGTCATGCGTTTCTCTCTTGATCTCCTGACACCAAACTTTACGATTGGTGTCATGATTGATGTCATGGTTGATGCCCTTTCTGAATTGTTCTAGTCCGTGAGTGGCACGTGTTTCGGTTCTCCAGATGGGGTGATCACAGACCTGCTGGTCATCGATGTTTCTCCTGTGACGTCGTTGTTTGGATCGTCGCGATGTCATGTTTGATGTTGGGACATCCTGTTTTTCGATGTCGTGGCTTTTCTTGTTAGAGGAGGACAGGCTTGTTTTCTTGTCAAGACTGAGATCAGTCACGTTCGTCTTGAGTCACGGGTGTGATGAATAGGACTCAAAGGTGTGATCAACAAGAGTTGACTTCAGTCGTGATTGATACTTTTGGGAGGTGCGGCAATCATGGGTATCTTGACAAAGTCGTACCCTCGATTCCTAACAACTCTATAGTAGGGTCAGGTACCGGGGACTCATCGGGAGCTCCCTCTGTCGAAGACATTTGCTTGTTGGCTCCCTCTGAAGCTGGCATCGGAGGGGCGAGAGTTTCACTCATGAGATCCGGGATCTGTTGTGTCGTTGGTTGCGACTCTTTCGCCAATACCTGTGGTGCTCTTTCACGGATGGTTCGTTGGTTTCGCGCCTCAGTTATCGGTGGTGGAGTATTATTGTCGTTGCGTTGTAACCGGTTGTGGTCTCGCGTGTCTGATGCGAAGATGTCGTCCTGCTCCATTGATTCCACATCGTCGTCATCGAATGGATATTGAAAGGTGGTGTCACCAAACATGCGAGTCCATTCTTCCGATTGATAGCTTGGAAGTTGCTTCAAGTCGGTAGCAATTGTTGCGAACCAGTCGTCGAACACAACATGGAACTGAGGTGTGATCGAACCTGTCCGTGGTGATAGGACCAGGGGTACGGTTGAAGCATGCTTCGTGGAGAGACCCATGTTCACGTATCTCTCTCCTCTTGGTTCCCATCGGGGTATCTTGCGCCCGTCGGCCAATGCTTTGTTAAGGACATAGACTGGGCTGCCCCATACGTGCAGGTTATGAAGTTGCTTGAGGGGGAGACGAATGCGTGACAGAACATCGTAAGGTGTGAGGCCTGTGGCGGGGTTTGGCACGCGATTGTAGATATACGCGGCATGCACTACGGCCATTGGCCACAGTTGAGCGTCGAACATTGTTGGCCAATGAATGCTTTGATGCATCATCATGGTTCGGGCCATTGATACAATTGTTCGAATGCTTCGTTCGGCGATTCCATTGTGATGATGAGCGCCGACGCCTGCGAATCGATGGACTTGATGGAATATCTCAAGGTGCTTGGAGTATTCGGGTGAGGTGAAGGTAGTTGCGTTATCCGATAGGTAGGATCGCACGGGGACTCCCACATCTCGACACATTAGTTCGAACCGTTCCTTGGCCTCGAGGGTAGCGTGTGTGGTCAGCGCTGCTACTGGTTCCACATGAATGTATCCGGAGGCGTGATCGACGAAGATGGCTCCGCCTTTGTACATTTCGTTTGGATCACCTTTGCCTCGTCCTGAGAAGAGGCGTCCTGGTGTTCGACCGACGAAGTGGTCCACTGATACTTGTTGTCCTGGGAACAAGTGGTCGGTGCGCAAAACTCCTTGTTTGTCACGAACGACATGTTGGGTTATTCCTGGTGAAGCAATTTTGCAGTCGTGAATGGTTGGTTTTTACCATAAGTGGAAGTTTTCGACTGGTTCCAGTGACGACGTTTTGATCTGTGATTGCGAGTTTTGGTCCGGGCCTGGGGGCGCCACACACGTTTTGTTCGTGGGGATTTTCCTTTCGACACGTTCACGGGTTTGGGTCCATCTGGGTCAAGACTTTCCATCACAAGGTCGTAGAGACTGCGTTTCACAGCCCCATTGAAGTGTGTGGGACGTTTGTGCACTTGCTTGAACCGTTCCTTGACTCGTGCCTTGTTATAGGCTAAATCAGTAGAGTTGATTAAGTCGGGTCTTCGTGGAACGTTCGTGTGGAGGAGGAGTAGAGTTACGGCGATTAGCATCCAGGCATTAGCTGCCGCGATGTACCACCCATACTCTATTCCGATGGTGATGACTTGGAGTGAGGCGAAGAGGAGGACCATTCCAACGATGCTACCGAAGTAGTTGAAGGAGGTGAAGAGGTTCCAGACTAGGGACCACCAGGTGTCTTCGTCTTGACTGGAGGTGGCTGTGAAGCATGTCCATGCAGCCATGTCAATGGAGAGGTTGTCCTGTTTGGGAACGTTCTTACCCTTTGCCTTCGCCTTGAACTTGAAGTTGTCCTGGTGGCTCTCGGTGTTGTGCGAGAGACGCCAGCGGCGGCACTTGGCGCACCACATGAACGTCTTGTCGTTGACAAGCTTGCGTTGTGGCTCACCGGGCTTGGGAGCTTTGGACGACCAGCCCTGGCCGGCGTTGCGTTTGGCGTCGCGTTCCTTAGGCTTCTTGAAGTTGTTTCTCTTTCCATCGTTCTTGGAGAAACCCTTGTGTTGCTCGAGAACGTTGGCGCTTGGATTCTGGACGACGTTGTTGGCGTACGAGTACTTGGGCACGTTGCTATCTCTGGTACGCCTGATGGCATGCCAGCGATTTCCACACACTTCGTTTTCGTACGACGACTCGGCCTTGTTGCAGATTGCCATCCATGTGAGATCTTTTGCGGCAAGCTGGGGGCGAGCGTACTCGTATGTGAAGACGGGGAGACGCATGAGGATTTCCTCAAGGTCATCCTTCATCACATAGAGAGGACGTCGGTACTGTTCACCAGACCGGATCTGTCCTCCAGCCTGTAGGAAGGCATCGAGGATCGTTCGGAGGAGACGGAGGTCGAAGCGACCGGCGTCGTCGAGGCGCTTGCAAAGAGCACGAAGGTGGACTGCCATGAGACCAACGTTCTCGTTTGGAAAACGTCTGCAGTTGACTTCGCGGATCTTGGCTGCGAGGGCGTCTTGTTCATCCAAGGAGTTGGCCGAGTTGCTGTTCATGAACTCAACGAAGAGAGTGATGAAGTTATCATGGAACTTCGGCTCAATTCGGTTCATGAGCTGGTCTTCGAGGGCTGGATCAAGACTGTCACGGAAGAACGCTGAGGCTGTCTCGTTGTTCTGGACGTCGTAGTGATCCCACTTCAGATGGAACTCGTCGAAGTGCTTGGTGGCATCTTCAAGAGTGAAGGCGGCTGGTGAGTCCAGGACGCAAGTCATCCCTGACTCTACGTTGGCGTCAGCAATGTACGCCATGGTGAGGAGTCCGGTTCTTGCCATGTGGTTTCGCACCAGGCGGATGAACTGCTGGATGTTCCCTCCTTTCTTGAACTTGTCAGTGAGTCCTTGCTCTTGCTTGGACTGGTTGGTGGAGTCAGCACCGTTATGGAGGATTCTCTGTTGTTGAGAGTTAGTCCACCTGGTGTGTGACTCGTCTTGGAGGCCGGTCCAATGTCCGTTTGGCGCGCCTGCGGTCCAGGGCACCCAGTTGCGTCCTTGCTTGAGGATGCCTCCCATGATGGGAACGGTTGGTTTCCCAGAGAGGTCGTGGTCGTCGTCTTCGCTCTCCTCTTCTGACTTTCTGCTCTTCTTGGGCATGGGTGTTTCCATGTCAAAGATGCTGTCGTTGAGGAAGGACTGGTCCGTCCGGGTTCTTGTGTCGCCAGCGGAACGGCTGCGCTCAAGTCCGGGACGGCTTGGGGTCGTGGTGGCTGTCGCCACTGCTTGGGCAGTGGCTATAGCCGCGTTTGCTGCTTCTGCAGCGGCTTCGGCCGCCAACGTCGCCTGTGTGAGGCGAGCGTTCTCGACCGTGATTGCTTCGAGCTGCGCTTGCAGCTCTTCCAGCGTGGCAGGGGTTGTCACTTCCGCCATGATGGATGACGGGGACTTCTCGAATTGTCTTCGGACTTCGAGTGGATCGATCTGTTTGCCTTCTCTTGCCTTTGCTCGACTTCACTTCGTTGGGAAGGTGTGCACTGAAGTTCGATGCAGGCTTGGAGAGGCTCGCACTCGGTTGGCGAGTGCGGTTATTGCTTGCTTTGGCAGAGGCTACTGAGGTTCGACCTTGGGTCGCTTACCTTCAGCTGGGACTTTTGTCCTCTTGAGTGGCTCGGTTTTCGAGCGTTGGGAGTCTGATTTCAAATCAGATGCATGCGATGAGGGCGTGGTCCTTCGATGGAGGCTCGGTCTGCGAGCTATGCCTTTTGGCTTCGTCTCAGAGAGACTCTTTGCGATCGGTTGGCAGAGGAAGATGCTCGGTGGAGTTGATTAGAGAGTATTTGGCAACCACTCGCAGCTACCAGTTAAGATTCGGGCGTAGGCGTCGCGAATCGGTGGAGAATGCCTCGTGAATCTGCCGGCTTCGGGATAGCCGTGTGATGCAGTTCAAGAGAGTTGTGCTGTTTGAAGAGTTATAACTGTAACGATGAGTAGTAGAGTGTTTTGTAGCTAATCCTTGTCTGTGTTTATTATGAGTTAGCTTGTGGTGTTAATAGGGTGAAGAAACGATGTCACACAACTTGGCGAGACCCTGCACTGATGTACTTGGTTCAGTGCTACAGGGTATACAGTCATTACAGCGCCTTGCTCTCCACACACGTAGACACACTGCAGTGTAGATCATGGCTCATGGCAGTGACGACCATGAAGCAGTGGCTGTGGTTGGAGCTGGCTCTCGGATTCCATTGCTTGAGTTGAAGCAGGTTGGATACACGCGTTAAGACTATGGCAGTGGTGCAGTAGTCGTCAGCATGGAGGGAATCGAGGTATGTTGTAGTAAAAGGATCTGAGGAGCATATAGTTCCCAAGGTGGAATGTGAGTCAGGTCGGTCATGTTTGGGTCATGATGGATTCGTGAATGGAGGAGAGAAAGGAGGAGAAAAGATTTGGTGGTCGATCAAGTCGGAAGATTTCGCGCCAAAAGCAAGAATTTCTCCCATCAGGTTGATACCGTGTTCGGTAATAGTCTGTCCCTCATTGAATCTCAACTAACTGTATCAAATGGTTATATCGAAACCGGCGGTTTGCAAGGATTTTCTCACCGATTCGTGTCAGCAAACAGTGCGCGAATCCAACTCGGCAGCTCAAAAATGACCAACACTGCGAAGGAGAAGCCACCACCAACTACCTGCAAACATGAAATAGTACGGATTTGCCGTAACCCTTATATTTATTCTTGTGTTCACGAATCACGGTTTCTGGCGTGAGGTGACAAACATCGGCACAGCGATGAATGTGTGACTTGGTGTGCTAGCAACACATCCCAGAACGACTGCGCATTCGAGGTGCAAAAGCTCAATGATTGCCGGAGCTTTGTGCGTCTTGTCTCTTCCCCGCTTTGTCCAGCGTTCGACGTTGTCGCCACGATCGTTACTTCAAGGAGTGCGAGCACTGATTGGTAGAGAGCTGACACCATGTCCCACCATGACGGAGTGTTGAAGACGGGGGAAATGAGAACGGTGGACACGGATTTGTTGATTCAATTTCTTCCTGTGATGGGTGTCTGGCCTGTGTTGCACTGCTCTGCACTGCTCTGCATAGACGTGTGTGTATGTGTGAGTGCGTGCTATTGGTATGATGGTCGTTGAAGCACGATCACGGTGACAGCCGCAACCACAGCCGCAACCACAGCCGCAACTGATGAACCACATCAAGACCGCAACAAGTTGTAGGCAAGGCGCATTGAAGCTCCGCAGCTGGGAAACGAGCTGCCGATGCTATCACAAATTCTGATCTAGCCAGAAATTCAGCCTCCACGAGATCAACGAATTCAGCATGACCTCTCGCTTCCTCTTCGCAAGCATCACCATCGCCGCTGTCATGACGGGCAACATGGTGGCTGGTGCCAATTGCGGCAATCCATGGCGCGACCCCTGCCTTTCTGATTCAGATCCTCGTTACAAGGATGATGCCAAGTATGACATTGCCGATCAGCCAGGAATCTCGGTACGTCTTCGCAACGCAACGAGGGGGGCATGATTATGCTCGCACCTCTGCCAATACTACCCACCCCCTTCGTCCTCACCTCACCTTTCTTCCTATTGTCCGGTACGTGGCCAATTTGCTGTTTGGCATTATCCCCTCGCACACCAATCGCATACTTCTGCTTCTTTCTCTCTTTCTCGCTGTCTCTCAAGCCCGCCTTTGCTGGATTCTACGTCTGTGATTCGTACGCTTACGGACCAGACTCCCAACCTCTCGTGGTGGAAGCAACCTCCGTCCCTGGACTAGGGACCATCTTGACGGCTGGGTTCCCATCAAGGCTGTACATCAACTACACGCTCTCAGGGACAAGATCACTTGTTCATCGATACATCATCGGTGCCCCAGCACCAGAGGTCGGTACGATTGGGCTGGCGTCGGCCTTGGACGTCTTTGGAACGTCAACCTTTGAGCTGGATGGGAGAATCATCACCTTGCCCATCCAAGAAACCAAGGATGTCCTTCGCCGCCAGGAGGGGGAAGAAAACACGATCACATACCCGGTTGGAAATGACACAACTGTAACCAAGGGAGCCTTGGCGGGTCAGAGCCACTTCACCCTCGTGACCACAATCACATGCCTCGATGCAGCCTGCAATTCTCAAAGAGAGATTACTTCTCTTTACAGCCGCTCCGAGTTGTACTATTTCTTTAGCTGCCACAGCCAGCGCATCACAGAGGACGAGTTCATTGCGGGCATCAGGAGCGACTACGACGAGTTCGCTGTCCCTGAAGCATTACGCATCGAGGTGCCCATGACCAACACTTCGCTCACTGGCGTTTACCCATCAGAGGAGCAATGGTGTGAGGCAAGTACATCTATTCTGTATTCTACAGATGCCAAGGCTTTTTCATAGTGCAATTGGCATCGGCGATCCTTTTTGTCCTCACAAATCTGCCGCTGCTCCCCCTCTCACATTCTCGATCTTCTTTCATTTGCTATCTCTCCCTTCCCTCCATGCATTCCACCAATCAATCAATCAATCAATCAATCAATCAATCAATCAATCAATGCATGGACAACACAGTTCGACCCCAACTGCGCCACAAACCCATACCAAGAGCCAACCACACCCGTCAAGTCAGGAGTCATCGCTGGATTCACCATCGGCAGCGTCCTCTTCTTCCTCATCGTGGTCGCCATCGCAGTCTACATCTACAACAAACAACAGGCAAAGAGATACCGCACCGCATTCGCCGCACGTGTTGCACAGACCATGAGCATCCGCGTACCAGCCAGACGCATGGATGCCGCGGCATTGGCCCGCGAGTTCCAGAAGATCGACGCCCAATCCACGGCCGACAAGAGTGGTCGACGTGCAAGCTCCGTTGGCAACATCACGAAGGAGGGAATGTGGGAGTTCTTGAGCTCTGGAAAGGCCGTTGAAATGAACCGTCATGACTTCGAAGCGTTGTGGGCAGTGATGGATGCCGATGGCAGCGGATATGTTGACTTCCTTGAGTTCTGTGCTTTCATGGGTCAGGTGAGCGTGTTTCCTGTTCTGTGGGCGGCTCAGTGTGTTTCATGTGGTATGCGTGGGTGGTTTGCGTGGATAGTATGCGCAGCTGCCATGATGGTGCGCGTGCATGGTGTATCTATGTTGCCAACCATCCATTCATTCATTCCTTCATTCCTTCATTCATTCGTCACGCTATCGTACTCGCATCTGACCTGATGTCTTTGTTCCGAAACCATCCATCCCTTTCCGCCACGATCTTTGGTTGCTTCTTCGACTGCGCAGTGCCATGAGGAATATGACAATGCTCGCGACAATCGCACGTTGATGGCGGAGCGCTTGTCCCGTCGCTTCTCCATGCGCCTGTCGCAGATCGAGGAAGACGCCGCAGGCCAAGCTGCCGATGCTGCAGCGACAGCCGATCCTGAGAATCCTGGAGGAGAAGAGGAGGAAGACGATGTGCCAAGTAGTACTTAATCGTCAGCCAAGGAGCGTGCCATCATGGATCAACTGGAGGTGCTGCCGCTCGCCACTCTGGCAAAGATCAAATTTGGAGTTGGTGGAGAGGCCACCGGCTGGTTGCAAGGAGTGATAGCGAGATGACATATGATGGCTGCAAGTTGGACACAAGTGCATGCGCAGCTGAATGCGCTCACATTCCGCAATGTGAAGTTCTTGGAATACAATAATGGAATAGACTAGTCAAGTCGAGGCATTAAATCTGCACCATTATACTATACTACAACTATGCAACACCATGTCTTCGATGTCATGTGATGTGAAGCCATTTGAAGTGCTGCCTTTGCGATGTGGGTCAGCGACAAGATCGCGCTTGTTGATATCCGAACCCGAATCTGGTCGAAGTAGTCAATATTGGATCTTCGACAAGGCCGTAAATGCGAACACAATGTAATCGTTGGAATTCAGTAGGGATAGACTATCTCCAAACGTCCCACTTTGGTGCTCGAAAATTAGCATGACAAGTTGGATTATCGTGTACTGTTGTGACATGATCCGGAAGGGAAAGCCTAGCTGACTGCCAGACTCGAGGAATCTGATGATGAAGTCAACTGGGGGTGACCATCTGGGGAGTAGTAGTAGATGACAATGAGTAGATTAATGTTGTTGTGCTGATCTTGAGTTGTGCTATTGGTTATTTGGATAGTCTGCATTGTGAGTTGATCAGTTTGAGATGTAGGATGAAGAAACGATAATCAGTTGAGTAGTGCGGCTCTGCACTGATCGTCCGAGGTTCAGTGCTGAGAGCGGACAAGCCCTCTCTTTCTCCACTATCTCATCATAGTAGTTCTACGTTCGAGTACAAAGCCTTGACACCTTGATTGAAGTTGTGTTTGAGAACGCAGGTTGTCAAGCCACGGGAATTGTAGTAGGATTCCCTGCTTGTGTTGAAGCAGGGAGGATCTCTTTGCTGTTGTCGTGCAGGGTCGTCAGCTGGCATGGCTGACAATGGAATTCAGGTTGGCTGCAATGCAAGGGTTCAGAGGAGCATATAGTTCCCAGAATGCCTTGATCCCATTGACTCAAGTGAGTTTTGAGTCAGCAGAAATTCATGAGTAAAAGTGGGAGAAGGAGGGAAAAGAGTGATTGTCCCGTATTTGTTGGCAGGAGGTTTCGCGCCAAAATTGACGCGCCAAAACAATTTCATGGTGCGACTGTCGAGATGTACATGTGAGTATATGTCAAGATGTACATGTATATGTGCATCGCTCACCTGTTATTCTCTCATACGTACTTGGACGGTACAACTACATTCGTGTCAATAGTATGCTGTGATTTGTCAGAATTACAGCGGAAATGGAACACACGAAAATGAGCAAGATTTCTGGAGGAAATTTGCAATCAACGATTTCTGAGAGAATCAGGAATGTCGTCCGTCCATCCATCAACGGAAACGTATGGTATCGAGCGAAACGCAATATACCTCCCAACTAAACCCCAGATGACGACATCATCTGACAGACCATCGCTCATCGATGGAACGTGACATCTGGAGAGCAGAAGGACGCCTACTGACGTTGACAGGATGTCATCATGTCACCACGTCGACATCTGTCTCCAAGTCAGAAGCAGAAGGTGAAGATTCTATGACCGAAGGGCATCAAGATCATGGATACAGAAGGTGAAGTTCAAATGGTAAGTACTCATGGAGTAGGAACCAGTAGTGAACGAATGGAGTGTCGAATGCGGAGTACGCATCGAACACGAAGTATCGTGTAGCACGAGCACACGCTATTGAGAGAGAGAATACAAATAGCAGCAAGAGAGCATCTCACGTACCGACTCATAGTCGGAGACTGAATCTACAAAACAGACAAACGCGCCAAGAGCATTGGGCAAGAGAATGGAGACACCCAGAGGATTGGAGTCTCAACGTAATGAAATAGCAAACGAAACGACTATCAACCAACACCGTCTTCCACGATCGTAGGCTTCCGTGAGCGGAACTTGCCCACAGTCATCACTGATCACACATTCACCGCCACTCCTGACGCTACGGATTTCCGCATATTCGTGGCCATATTGGCATTGGAGAACAAGAAGATATATCCATGAGGAAATTTTCATGTCTCAGGAGACAAAATCGGGCCATTTTGTCTCCTGAGACAAGGCACCCGGATGTGGACCAAGATTGTTGTCTCAGGAGACAAACTCAAAATTAGTGTGGTAAATTAACACGGAGCCGAAAGACAGCGGACTCAATCGAGTAAAACAAAAAACAACAACACCCAAACCCGCAAATTGTCTCCTGTGCTTTTCCGACCAGGAAGCCAAATACTGCGTACTTTCCCGTGCTTTTTGACCATCAACCGACATATGTTGGCTTCGTTGCATATCTGACAAACCAACTCACTGCAAAGCACATGAATGACATCGATGTTGCATAAAATATACATGGTGCTGTCTACCTGTTGTTGTAGTTGCTTGCCATGGGATTGAGGGGACGAAGATACATGCTATTGTCCCCAGTTCGGTTGTATCCGTTCATCTTGCAAACCAACCTCTCCGGTTGCTTGCTTTGTTGGCCATTATTGTACCTGCTCTGTTGGAAGGGCACATCCATTCGCTTGCTAGCTTCGTGCCATCTCTCCAGTGTTGTGGCGAGCACAAGGATTGATGCTTGTCTGCGCCCATCTGTCATGGCCAGTTCACCATTTACAATATTCTCCGCAACACTGTGCAAGTGCAAGCTACTATTCATTCCATCCCTCTTGCATTGAAAACCAATACTCCATCATTCACTACATATCAGTCATATGCTTGGGTAGAACGAGAAGCCTCCTCTTGGACGACAAGAGCACGAATACAAACTCCCAATCAGTTGCGCTGTTGTATGAGATTGGATCCAACCGCAAAGGAGCGCAACGTTGATTTAGAAATCGATCAAGGCGCAAGGTATTTGTATGAATGCAGTATGTGAGACCTGTGACAGCCACAGAACAAAAGCAAGTAGGAACGGAAAGGGCCACAGCTGCAATGAGAATGTAACAAAATGAAAACAGTTGCTGGTGACATTCTGGTACTGGATTGGTGGAGAAGAACAAGTGGTAGTTGCCAGTGTGTCAGACCAATGCCCCAGTTGTGGAGGCTGCAAGGATGTGTTGCACTTCTGGCAGTGTGCAGGGGAGGACCGGCATAAAATCTTGAGGAGGCATTTATGGGAGTTGCAGCGCTGGATGCAGGAATTGCCATCAATATGACCGCCATCCTGCAAAGCCAGCTTGAGGGGTCGGTCCATCTCAGGGCTACAAGCCTGGGAAGCTCTCTCTATGAGGCGGTTTGGCAGCAGTTAGCTGTGGGTCCACAGGCACTCCAAAAAGGAATCCTAGCCAGGCAGTGGGAACCAATGCAGAGCAAATTCCTGCAGCAGCAACAGTCTCAGAAATTGGAAGCCAAGTAGTCCAGACAGCTCATATGTCGCAGTTGGTGCATTGCCTGGGAGCAATGGAGAGCATGCAATGAGGCATTGTTTGAAGGTCAAGACTCAGCCGAAGCTGGGACGGGTCAGGCCCTACATGACAGGGCAGAGTCACTCTGTCTTTGCCTCGAGCAGGACTGCACCAAGCATCTACGACTACTCCAGGCGGTGCTGGCCGGCGCTGGCTGGCGAGGCACAGGTCGCGGTATGGGTGGAGCAAGCCTCGCTGACGCTACATGAACCGGCCGCCTCTGGCGCCCTGCTCAAGTGGCTGAAAAGCAGACAACAAGCTCACCCCCCCCCCCCCCCCCCCCCCCCGGAAAAGACGCCCTTGGCAGCATGCAAGGAGAAAACACATACACAGCATACACACACAACGCATAGATTCCGTGCTCCCTTCGTGCCCCGCACGAAGGTGAAAGGAGGCGGAGAATAGCGCCACCAGCGCAGCCTCATATGTGGGTTTAATCTCTGTGTTATTCTTATTATGGTAGTTGCCAGTGTGTTATTAGCAATGGTATTGCATAAAAATAGAGAGCAAGCAACTTTATATTCAATGCAAACTACGACAACACCTACCGAGTGTCCGAAACTACGCCATTACTACGTGAAAACGTGGACAACAAAAAAGCACGAAGAAAATACACGAAGAAAATGTGCGACGAGACGAGCGTCCAATTTTAGTTTTAGTCCAACTGGTCGACCACTTTTCCCATCGCGGGGAAACGTCGTGTTATTTTCAGTTTTGTCCCAGGAGACAAGGCCCTCGCACGAAGGTCAAAAAGTTTGTCTCCTGAGACATCAGGGGTCCTCTATCGCGACAGAATTTCCTCATGGATATGGTGCTGACATGTCCAACGCATTCGCGGAAGCCCCGTGTGGTGAGCAGAAATACTTCATGCACGTGGATATTCCGTTTGCCAACTGGTGGAAGTCCAAAGGCAGACCGGCAATCCCAAAAGGACACATCATTCCCATATCCATAAAGAGAGATTCTGTCTGGGGAGACCAAAAATGGCCATTTTGGGCTCAGGAGACAAAGTTACCCGGAGGTTCGCCAAAATCCGGTCTGAGGAGACAATTTTCAGTTCCACGTGATAAATCTCCACGATAGGATTTTGCGGTCGAATACTTCGACTAAAAGAAATTCTGCCAGCTCTTCGTTCTGACATCTCCTCCTCCAAGATTTTCTTCATCGTCATTGTTTCTTCGCTTTCCTCCAGATGGCAACAACCCTCCCTCCCCAACCTCCTTGCCTGCTGTGGTTCATTTCATCCCATCATCAACCTCGCACCTCCTTGCTTATCATTCGCAGCATCCCCCATACTGCCTTCTTCTTCCAGCTTGCCTTCTTCGATACGTCACCTTCATCATGGCATCTTCTCTTCCACCTGATGCTCCCAATGCCAATGACGACTTGCCCACAGCTTCCGCTCCAGTTGCAACGACCGTCCATGGCACCGTCTCTCCATCCCAGCGGCTTCATCCCTTTGGACAAGTTTTGGATGATGGAATGGGTGATGCAGGCAAACACACTCATGAAGAAGAAGGAGATGGCATCTGTGTCAACAGTGATGACAAGGGTGCGGTGCCTACAGTGGTGCCTCCAGATCCTGTTGGCGATTTTGGAGTCCAACCATGCTCGCTTCCTGGCTACAGCCATCGCATCGTCCTCCCTCCCAAGAAGGGGAGTAGGGAGATCTCTGTGGAGTGGAAGGTGCTCTCGGCCTACAACCATGCAACAAAAGTGACTGTTGGAGAAGCGCACAAGCTTGCTCTCATCCATGCAAAGGAAGAGATTCGTTCACTGCGAACAGCTGTCTTGCAACGCTTCCCCAAGACTCCTCCTGGGTCTCCACCATACGTGCCAACACCCAATGACTTGATCCACGATGTGCTGGGCCCCACGTCTCCCATTTTCACCCGTGCATTTGGCCCAAGCGGGCTGGGTTTCTCATATGCTGAGTACATGGAGTTCCTCTATGCCATCACATCACAGATGGTGGAAGGCTGCACCGTTCGTCGGCTCTACGATGGCGGCAACGCTTCCACGCTTCCCAGCTTTCCCACCAGACAGCACTACGTCAATCTCTGGGATCGTATTCAACGCAATGGAAACCCTGTCTCTCGGAATGGCCATCGCTTTGTTTGGACCGAATTGAAAAGTTCTTTCAACATGACGCTTGAGGTTCTTTGTCTTTGGCATCGTTGCCCGAATCGGATTGTCACATTGGATGATGACAAGGTCCATTGCAGCAGCTGTGCGGAGACCAGCTATCTGCTTGGCATGAGACATACTCATGCAAATCGTAATAGGTAAGTGACGAACAGCATTGTGCGTTTTGTTGCAGAGGGGTGGCATCTCCATTTCATATTTCAATTCCTCACCCCAGGTCTCCGTCTCATTTCCGTCTTCTGCATTCCTTCAGATTAACCCTGAACACTCTTGTCCAGTCTGCTTCTGGACTTGTTGTGGGGTTGGCCGCTTGCCAAGATGGGTTGGATGACGACACCTATTGGTTGTTCACCCAACTAAGAGAACCAGATGGTTCTTTTCGAAATCTAACCCTCATGACAGATCGAGGATACAACTGCCGCAGCACCACCATCTTCCTCACTACCAGGGGTGCCAATCTGGAGGGTACACACATGCAAGCTGGATGCCTACCATTCACCTTTGGCCCATCCATTGGAAAGGGTGCACTCCAGATGAATATTGGGAGGAAGGGGCCAAGGATGGTGCATAGCGCTGTCACCAACAGCATCGGCAAACGACAATTGACATGCTATGGATACCGTCTCAACGAACAAACTGTACTTGCACTCTCCACAAGATCAAGTGGCTTCGAGTGGGACCTCACCCTCACCAACGCCAGTGACCAACAAAAGTACCAAGACATGGTGGAGGACAAGTATGGGAGCAATCCAAGATCTCCACACTACCCACACTTCTTCCAAACATGCACTGTCAATCCAACACGATCGTCGGCAGTCAGAGCTGCCATATCCCAAACTCCCCTTGGCGCAACCGGCATTGTGGCTGCCGCATCCAAGAATGTGAAACAGCGTTGGGCAGATATGGTGTGGGATCTGCCTGTGGATGGACTCACCTGTGGCCAGGGTGACCATCTGTGGTTCGTCCACCGCCGCTTCGCGTTCACAAGCACCTCCACCTACAGCATGATACAGAAGGTGCTTGAAAGTGGAGAGTGGTGCAACACCGACAACGCCACCATATTCAATCAACCTGCATGGGAGTGCATTGGCCGCTACTTGGGATATGACGTGCTTGGTCAGAAGGCGAAGTACCTCCAAGCATTGCAAGCAGAAAAGGCAAGATTGCGCGCACTTGATTTATACTCCAAACTCACATCTCCCACCTTCAATTCCTGTCATGTTGAAATTGCACTTCTCTCTTCCCTCTGCAACAATGCTCCTGAAGAGGATGCCTTCCCTGACAAAGACTTCATCAAACTCATGGTTATGTTCTACCGCAGCAAGGTCCAGCAAACCAGAGCCACACAATGCAAAATGCTCCGCACCATCCTCGCTGATGACGACAAGGTTCGACGGCGATTCGTGGCCATCAGCGACACCTCCCTCAAGAAAGACCTCAAAGCTCGTCTCCCCAACACCAACGCAACAAAAATGCCACGAGAGAAGGTTGTGGAGAGATTGGTTGCCCTGGGGATGAAGGAGATCGAGCAGGAGCCCGACCATCCATCCAGTTTCCAGACAGGAAGCACCACTTCACAGTGGATGCACAAGCTTGACCACGACCTCACGACTCTCATGTTACAATCGTGGTTCATGAAGTCGGTTCGGGGCAAGGCTGGAAAGCTCGCCAAGCTGGGCCACAAAAACAAAGCTCCCCTCATGAAGCAGGCCCTCCACTGTGTTGGAGTGGGCGGTGAGGGAAGGTAGATGAAGGTGATGTACCAAGTGGGGGTGGTGCGAAACACCGATGCACCAGCACCACAGAGACCGCAGATGCGCTCGGAGACAACTCCACAACGACCGCGAACGCGAGCAGCTGCTCAACAAGGAAAGTACAGCCATGGGAATGGGTCAAGATGTAACATATAGCAAAGTAATAACACACAAACGTCCATCAAATATGGGGTGGTGTATTGTTCCTGTGAAGAGGCACGGCCACAAATCATTGTGATACAAGAGGAAGAACGCTGCGGAACGATCATGTCCTGTGAAGAGCGTGGAGGACGTGGACAAGCATGCAATGAACGTATGTATACAAAGAACTGTGATGAGATGCAAGTGGATCGATGCATCCAGGAGAAGCATTGAGCCATAGTAAACAGGAGGGCATGCCAGGACATTGAGAAATCGGAAAAAACGATATGAGGGGGGGAAAAGTGAGCGCGAACAAATAGTTTTAGTCGAGGTGGTCGAAGAAACTGACATCGCGATAAAACGTCGCGTTACTTGATTTTGGTCTGAGGAGACCAATTTTGGCACCCCTCGAATCTGCTTGGTCTCCTGAGACAATTTTGGACTTTTATCGTGGACGAATTTCTTTATGGATATGAAAAAAATCTTCAAGGGCATCCTGAGGCCCTGCGGCAGTGGGCGCGACACATCGATGCTCAGCTTCAATGCATGGGGTTTCGGCCTACCACCCATGCACCTTGCCTCTACCAAGCCAGGTATGACGGCCAGGATGTTCTCTTCCTGCGACAGGTGGACGACTTCGCCATCGCGTGCGCCAGCGCCAACACGTTTGGAAAAATCTGCGACGAGCTCGACGCATTCCTTTTTGTTCCCATGAAGCGCTTTGGGCTGCTTCAACATTTCAATGGGGCCGACATTGTTCAAACGTCCACTCACATCACCATGCACAATGCCACATACTTGGCCAAGGTATTTCGACGCCATAACTGGGATGACATGCACACCACTGAACTTCCCATGGCGGCCAGCAACGCTCACGTGCGAGCCCTGGATGACGCGGAGGCACTTGATTCTGACGTACTACGAAAGATTCAAGCCAAATTCGGGTCGTATCGGCAGGCTATTGGTGAGCTTATCTGGCCCATGGTGACCTGTCGGCCTGACATTGCTTTTCCTGTGGTCAAGCTCTCACAGTTCTCAGCGAGACCTGCTGCACTGCACTTCACAACGGTCAAACGAATTTTTCGATACCTTCATGACATTCGACTCCTGGCTCTTGACTTATTGGGAGGTGCGGTAATGTAGCATTCCACGATGCTCAACTCCACACTCTTGAGAGGTGCGGCAATTCGGTGTTTCACAACACCCGATTCCTGACACCCTCTGTCTTATACGGGTACGTGGACAGCGATTGGGCCACGGATACGCGTCACCGACGATCTGTGTCCAGCATCGTTTTCAAGCTGGCAGGTGCCGCGGTCGCATGGAAGGCTCGGGTACAGCCTACAGTGGTCATGTCCAGCACTGAGGCTGAACTGTTGTGCGCCTCGGATGCCGGCCATATGGCTCTTTGCCTACGGTGCACGCTCGAGGAGCTCGGCGTCTCACAGCTTAGTGCCACTATTCTATACGAGGACAATCAAGGCGCTCTCATGATCGCCAATGGAGGCCAGCCATTCCAGCGCACGCGCCATGTTGAAACTCGCCATTTCGCTGTGCAGCAGTGGGTGGAGAACGAACTCATTGCGTTTGCGGATATCGGCACGGCCGTCAATGCTGCCGACATGGGCACCAAGCAGACTGCGCCACCTACATTCTTCCGTCATTGTGGCAACGTCTCTGGCGCCCTTGTGCCCCTTTGATCTGCTGCTGGGCCTGCGACTTAGCTTTACATAGCACATTTAGTCACGTTGTTCCGGTCACTGGGTGTTGCATCCAGCGACCGTGGGGGTTGGGGTTGGTCATAGTCTGGCCGACGTCAGTCTGGCACAGATGTGTCTGCCCTCTCCACAACAACAGAACAATCTCATAATTTATGTTTCTCCATCTAACACAGACTCTCACACATTAGGGAGATATCGCATGTAATTTGATGAGTCCCAGGGTCCAAAATAACCTGATAGAGACATATATTTTGGGGGGTGGATGAGAATTTCGCTTCTTCAAATTACATGCCATGTCAAACGAAAGTTTCGTTTGACATGGCATGTAATTTGAAGAGTCCCGCCAAATACGAACTCCACGCGGAAGCAAAATAAATTGACAATTTTTTATCCAATCAGAAGCGTATGTGTTTCTTCGGTTCGCATCTTCATTGTTCTTGAATTGCCTTGTTTCTTTCCTAGACTAACGTTGATGTGAACGGTTCGAGTCAGCCATGTTGCAGCATGCACGAAGCTGATCCTTGCCTCTGCGCAGGCCTTGTCCTCAGGCAACCAATTCCACACATGTCGAGACATGCTTTGGAGAAGTCGTAGTTGTTGTTTACCACATAGATTATAGTCATTAACTATGCGCCGTAGGCGCTTTGTGTCGCCGCGTTTTTCTGCATGAGTCATCCGGCAGGAACGGATGATGTTGGAGAAGCTGCTGTCCTTGTGGTGTATTTGATTGTGTGCATTAGATAGCGTGCATTAGATAGTGTAGGTGTAGATAGAGCATGCATGTTACTCTAAGCGTCACTGGACGTCAACGGCAGGAGACGGGGCGGCGCCCACGCGGTCAGCTTCGGGGCTCCAGCTCTCAGGCTGGGAGATGCGGCGACACATCCACGCTTTTTGCGCTGGGGAACGGTAGCTGCGATGTGGGACATAGCATGTAGCAGAGTGAACAGCCATTCTGCCTGTCGTGGCTCCGACGTTGGGACCTGCTGGGCGAGCTGGCAAAGGTGGGTGGGGATGGGCCATGATGGCAGCTCTTGGAGTGTTTGGAAGTAAAATCCCATGCGCTGGGACATCACATCGCGCTCTCCTTCCTCGTGAAGCGCGTGGTTCCGACTAGACCGTTGTTGCAGCATCATGTGCCATAGCTCGTGGATCACCTCTGCCTGCCAGTGGATGGGCCGGCAGCAGTCTGGGGATGGAGGAGGGTTAGGGCTGTGCTTTGGGGAAATCTAGAGTGGGAACACATACAAGGCAAGTGCTACATATGACCTGTATGACAGAAACACCGAAACGGAACAGTAGGCAGTGATACCAACAAGCACGAACATGCATGTGGAAGCGTTCAGCATTCATTTTTGTTTGCTGTGAATGGAAACAACAAGTGGAGAGGAAGGAACTTCCTGTTGTCATATTCTTCCACCGAGGAAGGCTACTCAACAGCATAGATAAGGCTAGACAGTATTGATGACGTCATCGTATGATTAATTTGATTATTTCAGTCCCTCCAAGATCCAACGCGAACGCGAACATTTGGGGAGAGCTCCCCACTGGTTGTCACCACGACAGGTTCCAGGGGTGGCTTCATTTTACATGCGATATCTCCCTATTTCACCACAACAACACACAGCTGGTGATGCTCCACGTTGTGTTGTGATTGGTGTTTCACAACGTACTCCATGAAGAATTCTGTGTGACGTAGAAGACGGATCGGAGAGAGAAAACACGAAATAGCTACTCTATGTACGGAATCGCCTATTCTCCCAACAGAAACCAATACGGAGCAATCCAGCGTTCAAAAGGCACCAAAACAATACAAACAAGTGTTATCGAGAGGATTTTTTTTGCGATCTGCAGGTCGTATGTTAGGAATCACAGATACTCTCAAGCTGCATCAAGAGCAACAACAAGTCAGTGGCACACCGCATGAAGATCAGCAACATTCCAGTGGCACACCCGGTGAAGAGAATTGTGCGAGTGAAACACAGAATGCAAAGTATGACTTAGTTAGAGTTCGTGTGCGTTTGCAGACGAACCAGAGTAGGCCTTGTGGACTGCCGGCTTCTGATGAAGACCGATTGATGCAGCTCACGGGCCTGAACGTAGTTGACTGTTAGAACTTGATACGATGAATAGAGTAGAAGTGTTGCACTAATCTGAACTTGTGTTATTATGAGTTAGTGTTGCTTTAGACAGGATGAAGAAACGATATTCGTTGCGTTGGAACGGCTCTGCACTGATCCTCATGGTTCGGTGCTGAGGAGAGACTGTACTTTCCCCTTTATCCTTCTCCTCTCGATTGCTGGCGATGTCATGCAGGAGGTCTTGTGGCTTCAGCAGGTGTTGAAGCAACGGGAGCTATGCAGCCGGAGTCAGCAGCTTGGACCTGTATCAAGATTCCATTGCTGTGGTTGAAGCAGCGTGGATTGCGCGTGGCGAAGCTGGCATAGCCAGCGGACGCCGTGGCAGCAGAAGGGGATCCAGGTGGGTCGATCTGGTAAGATCCGGGGAGCATATAGTTCCCACATGCGTTGGTTGGTTTAGACGGACCGTAGCATAGGGATCGGGAATGGTTCGTGACTCAAAAGAGGGGAGAACAAGGAAAGGTCTGGCAGTCGTCGGGTTTGGACGATTACGCGCAAAAAGCAATTTCAAGCGACGACACAGGACACTCTATAGGGAAGTAGTCGATTCTTTGATGAACCTCAACCGACTTCAAAAATGGAGAAAGAAGATCGTGGAACAAAATGGAAATCTTGGTCTCATCATTTGCCATCAAGAACAACAAAAAAAGTAATAATGAGAGTTGGATTTTCGTGTGCTGTTGTGACACGATCCGGAAGGGATGGCCTAGCTGACTGCCAGATTCTAGGAATCTGATGGTGAAGTCAACGTGTGGCGACCGTCTTGAGATTAGTAGTATGTGACAATGGAGTAGATTAGTGTTGTAGTGCTGATCTTGAGTTGTGCTATTAGTTATTTGAATAGTCTGCATTGTGAGTTGATCAGTTTGAGATGTAGGATGAAGAAACGATAGTCGGTCTGAATGGTGTGGCTCTGCACTGACCTTCAGAGGTTCAGTGCTGAAGGCGGACGGGTCCTCTCTTTCTCTCTTTCTCCAGTATCTCATCGTAGTCGTTCTACGTTCGAGTACTAAGCCTTGACACCTTGATTGAGGTTTGGGGTCGAGAACACAGGTTGTCAGGCCGCAGGAATTGATGTAAGATTCCCTGCGTGTGTTGAAGCAGGGAGGATCTCTTGGCTGTTGTCATGCAAGGTTGTCAGGTTGTTTAGCTGACAACGGAATTCAGGTTGGCTGCATTACAATAGTTCAGGAGAGCACATAGTTCCCAGGGTATCTTGATCCCACTGACTTCGGATAGTGTTTGAGTCAGTGGTGATTCATGAATGAGTGTGGGAGAAGGAGGGAAAAGAGCGATTGTTCCGTATTTGTTGGTGGGAGTTTTCGCGCCAAAATTTCGCGCCAAAATAATTTCAAGGTGCGACAAGGAACACACTGAGTGAAAAGTAGTCCGTTCTTTAGATGAACTTCAACTCTCCCTCTCAGTGTTGAGTCGCAGTGAGAATCGTGACATCGGTGAAAACTTCATCCGTGGTTGATGTGCGAATGTTTCTCTTACCATCCCATGATTTGGAATCGCAGGTACCGAAAGGTCTGGACGATTGATCCCTTGGTGAAGACATCGGCCAGCTGCTCGCCTGTCGGGATGTGTTGTACACAGATGAACCCAGCCTTGACCCAATACCAGAAGAAGTGCCACTTGGTGAGGAAGTGTTTGGTTCGAGCCGTGGGTTGGTGATTGGTGGCGAGTGAGATGCATGCTTCGTTGTCTTCGAAGACAGTGCACTGAAGGTTTGTGTGCAAGGGCATGTCTGTGCCAGCGTTGTCGATGACCTGGCGGATGAGCTGTTGAATCGGGATGAGGGTGCGCATTGCTAGGGAAAGCGCAGCGTACTCAGCCTCCATTGTAGAGAGCGCGATCTCCGTTTGAAGCTTGGACTTCCAGATGAGCGGACATCCTCCCAGTTTGATGAGGTATCCGGTACGCGACTTGACCGCTGTGCGATCCTGGTCGGGCTCTTGTCTGTAGAGTCCTGCGAAGTCGGAGTCAACGAAGCACGTGAGGTCCAGTTGTCCAGTCGGGCGTATGATGGTGCCCTTGTCCTGCGTAGCCTTCAAGTATCGCATAATTCGCTTAATCGCTTTTGCGTGTGAGCGACGAGGGTCGCTTCCGAAGCGAGCGACTTGGGAGACAGCGAATGCGAGGTCTGGACGTGTGTTGGTAGTAAGGTAGAGTAGCATGCCCACCACGGAGCGGTAGTTCCAATTTTCATCCATGGGTGGCTCATGCTCGTTCCTGCCAAGTGCGGTTTGGGCCGCGGGTGTGTCGGCTCCGCCGCATTCCATCATGCCTGTCGCCGCGAGCACCTTTTGAATGAGCCCTGGCTGCCGCAAGTGGATGTAGTCGGCTTGTGGGTCACGGTTGACTTCGATGCCGAGGAACTCGTTGAAGCTTCCTTCTTGGGTGAGTTCGAATCCTCGGTTTCGCATTGAGCGGATGAAGTCGTCTGCGAATTTCTTGGTCTTGGATGCGATGCCGGCGTCATCGATGTAGAGCACTATCATGATGCCTTCGCGGATGAAGAGGCACTGCTCCTGGTCGCAGGCTGTGAATCCTTCGGCAAGGAGAGCTCGAATGAGGTGCTCGTACCACAGGCGAGGGGCGATGGTTAGGCCGTATAGGCTCTTTCTGAGGACAAGGCAGGTGTTCGACCCCTTGCTTGACTTGAATCCTCGTGGTAGATGGAGGAACACCGGCTTGTGAATTTCGGCTTGGACGAAGGCGTTGGTGAAGTCGATTGATGTTGTGACCCATCCCAGGACGATGGATGTGATCAGGAAGATGCGGACGGAGGACCATGCCACGACTGGCGCATAAGTCGAAGCATCTTCGAGGATGAGATCGCCGCGGCAGCACCATCGACCCTTGTACTTCTTGATTGTACCGTCGGGGAGGCGTTTGCGGCGGAAGACCCACGTACCTGGGTAGATTCTTTCTCCATAGGGCACGGTGTTCTTGTCGACTTCCTCCCATGTACCCTTTTCGGTGAGATCTTGGATTTCCTTGTTCGCTGCTTGCATCCATGCGTCTCTATTATTATCACGGATGGCCTCGTCGAAGGAGAGTGTGTCTGGGTCGGAGGTGGAAGCCTTGTACGCTGCCGTTCGCTCAGAGATGTCGAGGTCGGCGCCTGTGGCGAAGTAGCTCATGAGTTGCCAGTCAACATAAGCTGGGAAGTTGGTGGCATCTGGTTGTGGCTCGATGATGTTTACGGAGTATGCATGTTGCTCGATGTTGGCCCAATCCTTCTGTGGGATGCAGTTGTTGGTGTCAAGGATGTAGCTCGGATCAACTGTCAGGGTGCTTTGGAGGATGGCTTGAAAGTCAGTCTCGCGCGTGTTGGGTACGTGATGGATCGGCTCTGTGCCTCCTTCTTGCACTCCAAGGTTGAATTGCTGAACTTCAAATTTGCTTGGTTGCTGCCATGGTCCTGGGCGAATGGTGCTTGTGTGCTGTCGCAAGGATTCGAATGCCAGCCTGTAGTTGTGGCTCTGTCCGATCGCATTCCAGATGGAGAGGAACTTTGCCTTGAACATTGTTGCTCCGAGTCCGCATTCTGGAGGAGTGTGCCCTTCGTTCATCAGTGTTTCGAGGTCGTCGGATTCGGCTGGATCACGAAGAGAGCTTGCTGCGAAGTCGAGTGCATCGAAGTGTGGGGTCATGATTCCTGTGAGCATGTATTTGCTCATGATCCCAAGAAACTTGCGCACAGCGTAGACTGTCACTTCGTTCTGTTGTTCCTCGAAGAGGAATTCGCACTCGCGATCCTCCATGATGTGGAGCTCCATATCCAAGAAGAAGTCTTCGTATAGATCTGTTACGTTGAACGGGGCGTCCTCCGTCATGTCTGCTGGTTCCGGTTGCCACCAATCGACCATGTTCGCTTGAAACTCCTCAGGCTCCATTCTTGGCAAGTCGTTGACTGAAGCTTGTGGGTTGAGAGTTCGGTAGCGTTGGCGGAGTTGGCGCAGTAGGTATAGTGAATTGACCTTGAAATCGTGGAGGTAGATAGAGAGAGGGTCACTGCCGTTTCGTTGCAGAAACTCAATTGTGTTCAGACAATCGATGACAGCTCGTGAGAATACGTGAATTGGATACGAATCTGGATGTATGTCAGATGTGGCGTCGTCTGATTCAATTTCTTCTTCAGCAGCCGTCGCAACACAGAGGAGGTACTCATCACTATCGTCGTCTTCAAGCCATGCTGCCTTGCCTCCAAGGCGTCCATAGGTGAACCGCTGTGGTTCTTTGCGAATCCTGGTGCTTCGTTCTCGTTTGGGCGTAATCGTGGACGCTGGTGGAATTGGTGATGAGGTCGTGGTCTCTGGTACATTTGATGTTGGCATAGAGGACACGGGTTGAAGTGGTGGTTGAACTGACTGATCTTTCTTCAGCGGATCAGGGAGCTGGTCAGAAGGTTCCCATTGCAGTTCTTGTGAAGCGGGGCGCTCTTGGAGTTCCTCGCCTTCACTTGCTGCAGGAGGATAGCTGAAGTCTCCCTCTGTCGACGACAGTGGTTGATTCACTCCCTCTGAAGTTGACATTGGAGGGGCGAAGTCATTATTATTAGTGAAGCCTGAGTCCGTTTGCATCATTGGTTTCTGCTTTGGAGCAGGCAGCGATGGTGCCTCTGCGCCTTGATTGTCAGCGGATGGAGAGGGGATGTGAGGCGAAGTTGGAACGTTTGGTTCGATCGCATCGTTTCGCTTCAATCGATTATGGTCTATGAGGTCGGAGTTGAGGGTTTCTTCCTGTTCCATGGCCTCTACATCGTCGTCATCAAATGGATACTGAAAGGTTGTATCCCCAAACATACGTGTCCATTCTTCTGATTGGTAGTTTGGCAAGTGTTTGGGATCAGTTGCTATAGTAGCAAACCAATCGTCGAACACCACATGGAATTGAGGTGTGATGGATCCTGTACGTGGTGAGAGCACCAAGGGCACTGTCGAAGCATGCTTTGTAGAGAGACCCACGTTGACGTATCGCTCTCCTCTTGGTTCCCATCGAGGTATCTTGCGTCCATCTGCGAGTGCTTTGTTGAGCACATACACAGGGCTGCCCCATACATGTAGATTGTGGAGCTGTTTGAGTGGAAGTCGGACACGAGAAAGAACATCGTATGGAGTTAGTCCTGTTGCTGGATTGGGCACACGATTGTAAATGTAAGCTGCGTGTACCACTGCCATAGGCCATAGCTGTGCATCAAACATGTCAGGCCAATGAATACTTTGGTGCATCATCATTGTTCGGGCCATCGACACGATGGTGCGGATGCTTCGCTCTGCTATGCCGTTGTGATGGTGGGCTCCGACTCCGGCGAATCGATGGACTTGATGGAAGGCTTCGAGGTGTCGAGTGTACTCGGGTGAAGTAAAGGTGGTTGCGTTGTCTGATAGGTAAGAGCGCACGGGCACGCCGACATCGCGACACATTAGCTCAAATCGTTCCTTGGCTTCTAGAGTAGCGTGTGTAGTCAGTGCTGCTACTGGTTCCACGTGAATGTAGCTTGATGCGTGGTCAACGAAGATAGCTCCGCCCTTATACATATCAATTGGGTCTCCTTTTCCTCTTCCTGTAAAGAGGCGGCCTGGTGTTCGTCCGACGAAGTGGTCTACTGACACTTGTTGGCCTGGGAACAAGTGGTCGGTCCGCAACACACCTTGTTTGTCACGCACGACATGTTGAGTTATACCTGGCGAAGGGCGCCGGTGCAACTTTCCAAACTGGCATGCGGCACAAAGAGGGAGGTCGATGACTTTGGCGGCTGCGGTGTGCATTTTTCGAGATGCTTCGGATCCAGTGAGAACACCTGAACGTAGAAGGAATTTCACTCTGTTGAAGGACAAGTGCCCGAGGCGGTAGTGCCAGCGCAGAAGCTCCTTTTGCGGTTGAGTGAGGTTGACGTTGTGGTCTGACACGGTTGACACAATTGACGAGAGCGCTTTGGGTAGGTCGTGGATGTTGTCCGAGTTGTAACCAACCGAAGTTGGTAGTTTCGTTGACTTCTTGTAGTTGGCGACGACAGCGCTGCGACCCTCGTGCCCGTCCAATCCGCTCAATTTGCATGAAGAATTATCAAAGACGATTGTTTCTCCAGGGTATTCTTCGAGGAGACTCGAAGTGCTGATGAGCTTCACTTTGGACAAGGGTACATAGAAGGCGGGCAATCGTAGTTTGCGTGGACTTCCACGCACATCGAGCACATGCCATTCTACCGTTCCCAACGCATTCACTTGGATTTTCTTGAGGAATCCACTCAGAAAGGTTGGTTTCGGTGGAAGGCTTGGGGTGGTGCAGAAGTCATCGAGGTCGTTGGTGACAGAGATAGAAGCTCCACTGTCCCACACCAATTCGAATGGAGCGTTGGGAGAGAGACAGTTTTCTGCCTTCTGTGGAGATGCAAAAGCGTGACGATTAGTGAAGAAGGAGGCGAGGCCTTGCAGAGAAAGAAGTGCAGGAGCGTCAGTATCACAGGGTTGAGTCTGACTTTTGCCGCAAGCCAAGTCAATGCCAAGCTTTGGGTAAATGTTCCAGAGATTTCGTGAGAGGGTTGATGTGCGACTTCGTGTACGTGTGATTGGATTTTGCGAATTGTTTTGTTTCGCGCCATATTTGGAGTACTCCAACGGTGTTTTGGGCTTATTCCAATGGTGACGTTTTTGGTTGCGCTTGCGAGTTTTGGTCCGAGCAGGGCGATGTTTTGATTGCGCGTTCCGTGGCGGACTAGTATTGAGAGCTCGCATTGGCACAGGATCAGTTGTCTTACTGTTCTCTGCCATCACGTCGTAGAGAGTGCGCTTCACTGGTTCATTGAAGTAGATGGGTCGGCGGATGTTGTTCTTGGACTTGGTTCGAGTTATTGTTTGAGTGGCGTCGACAGCTCTGTTGGGGCTGTGTCTTCGTGGCACGTTTGAGTGAAGGAGGAGCAGCGTGATGGCAATTATCATCCAGGCGTTAGTAGCCGTGACGTACCACCCGTGCTCGACTCCGAGAGTGTAGACTTGGAGGCTCACGAAAGAAAGGATTGATCCGATCACACAGCTGAGGTAGTTGAAGGAGGTGAAGAGGTTCCACACAAACGACCACCATTCCTTTTCGTCTTGGCTAGCGGTGGCTGTTAAGCAGGTCCAAGCGGCCATGTCGACGACGAGGTGGTCAGGCTTGGCGTTGTTGTTGCCTTTACCTTTCGGTTTGAAGTTGTCTTGATGGCTCTCGGTGTTATGCGAAAGACGCCAACGACGACACTTCGCGCACCACATGAACGTCTTGTCGTAGACAAGCTTGCGCTGTGGTTCACCTGCTTTGGGTGGCGTGGATGCCCAACCTTGGTTCGGTTTTCGATTGCCGTTGTTGTTGTTGGGCTTCCTTGGTTGATTCTTCTTCTTCGCGTTGTTCCTTCCGAAACCCTTGTGTTGCTCAAGGATGTTTGCCTTTGGATGCTTGGCTACGTTGTTGAAGTACGATTGCCTGGGGACGTTGCGGTCCTTGACGCGTCTAATGGCGTGCCAACGATCTCCACGTACTTCGTTGTCGTACGAAGCCTGCGCTTTGTTGCAGATTGCCATCCAAGTGAGGTCCTTGGCTGCGAGCTTTGGAAGAGCTTCTTGGTACGTGAATATGGGGAGACGCTTGAGGATAGTCTCAAGATCATCCTTCATCACATAAAGAGGACGTCGGTATTGTTCACCGGAGAGGAACTTGCCGCCTGCCTGGAGGAAGGCGTCGAGGATGTTACGGAGCAGATGGAGGTCGAAGCGACCAGCGTCATCGAGGCTCTTGCAGAGGGCGCGAAGCTTAACAGCCATTTCACCGACATTCTCACCAGCGAACTGAGAGCAGTCGACTTGACGGATGTCCTTGGCGATCTTTTCTTGCTCGTCCAACGAGTTGGCGGTGATGCTATTCATGAATTCGATGAAGAGGGTTAGGAAGTGATTGTGATACTTCCTTTCGATTCGGTTCATGAGCTGATCTTCGAGAACTGGGTCAAGGCTGTCGCGGAAGAACGCGGCGGCTGCCCAGTTGTTTTGGACGTCGTAGTTGTCCCACTTCTCGTGGTACGCTTCGAAATGCCTCATTGAGTCTTCAAGGGTGAAGGAGGCAGGTGAGTCGAGGACGCATACCATTGTTGGGGTTGCAGCGTCGTCGGCAATGTATGCCATGGTTAAAAGTCCCGTCTTGCTCATGTGGTTGTGTACCAGCCGAATGAATTGCTGGATGTTTCCACCTTTCTTGAACTTGTCGGTCAATCCAGTTTCGCGCTTGGCTTGGTTCGCAGAGTCGGCTCCGTTGTGGAGGATTCTCTGCTGCTGGGCGTGGGTCCATCTAGTTTGGGACCCTTCCTTGAGGCCAGTCCAATCCACATTTGGTTCGCCTGCTGTCCAGGGTACCCAGTTGCGACCTTGCTGGCTCATTCCACCCATGATGGGGACGATTGGCTTGGTGGTGAGGTCTTCGTCGTCGTCATCGCTGTCGTCGTCCGGACGCTTCCTTCCTTTTGGCTTGGGGTCCGTGATGGCGTCAGCTGCGGCTTGGGAGACGGCTGCTGCCATGTTTGCTGCTTCAGCGTTGGCTTCGGCTGTCAACGTTGCCTCTTGGAGGCGAAGGTTTTCAGTCCGAATTGTCTCGAGCTGTGCTTGCAGCTCTTCCAACGTTGGGTTGGGTTCCCCTTTCGCCATGATGGGCGGTGTCGGGTCCTTGAGGGGTCTTCTGACTTCGAAGGGATCGATCTGTTCTGCGTTCTACTGCTCTTGCTTCGACTTCACTTCGTTTTGAAGTTGTGCACTGAAGTACGATGCTGGCTTTAGAGAAGGCAGGCGCCTGGTCTGCAGGCGCGGTTGAGCTTGCTTGAGCAGAGGCTACTGCGGTCCGATGTTATGATCGGGTATCGTCAGTTTGGACTTTATAGTCCTCTCGAGATGCTCGGTTTTCGAGCTGTGGAGCTTAGTGTCCACTTTGGACCTGAGGGTCCGCTTGGTATTGCTCGGTTTGCGAGCCGTGGAGCTTGGTGTCCACTTTGGACCGGAGGGTCCTTGCAGTTTGCTCGGTTTGCGAGCGTAGCCTTGGGGCTTGGTCTCAAAGAGACCTTGCGAGCGGTTAGCAGAGGAAGGTGCTCAGAAGAGTTGGTGAACGTTGGTGAAACCACTCGCAGCTACCAGTTGGATTTTCGTGTGCTGTTGTGACACGATCCGGAAGGGATGGCCTAGCTGACTGCCAGATTCTAGGAATCTGATGGTGAAGTCAACGTGTGGCGACCGTCTTGAGATTAGTAGTATGTGACAATGGAGTAGATTAGTGTTGTAGTGCTGATCTTGAGTTGTGCTATTAGTTATTTGAATAGTCTGCATTGTGAGTTGATCAGTTTGAGATGTAGGATGAAGAAACGATAGTCGGTCTGAATGGTGTGGCTCTGCACTGACCTTCAGAGGTTCAGTGCTGAAGGCGGACGGGTCCTCTCTTTCTCTCTTTCTCCAGTATCTCATCGTAGTCGTTCTACGTTCGAGTACTAAGCCTTGACACCTTGATTGAGGTTTGGGGTCGAGAACACAGGTTGTCAGGCCGCAGGAATTGATGTAAGATTCCCTGCGTGTGTTGAAGCAGGGAGGATCTCTTGGCTGTTGTCATGCAAGGTTGTCAGGTTGTTTAGCTGACAACGGAATTCAGGTTGGCTGCATTACAATAGTTCAGGAGAGCACATAGTTCCCAGGGTATCTTGATCCCACTGACTTCGGATAGTGTTTGAGTCAGTGGTGATTCATGAATGAGTGTGGGAGAAGGAGGGAAAAGAGCGATTGTTCCGTATTTGTTGGTGGGAGTTTTCGCGCCAAAATTTCGCGCCAAAATAATTTCAAGGTGCGACAAGGAACACACTGAGTGAAAAGTAGTCCGTTCTTTAGATGAACTTCAACTATGAGGAAATTCACTTGGCTGGTTCGTGGATTTCCTCGAATCACATCAAATGGATATCGAAACCGGCGGTTTGCAAGGATTTTCTCACCGATTCGTGTCAGCAAACAGTGCGCGAATCCAACTCGGCAGCTCAAAAATGACCAACACTGCGAAGGAGAAGCCACCACCAACTACCTGCAAACATGAAATAGTACGGATTTGCCGTAACCCTTGTATTTATTCTTGTGTTCACGAATCACGGTTTCTGGCGTGAGGTGACAAACATCGGCACAGCGATGAATGTGTGACTTGGTGTGCTAGCAACACATCCCAGAACGACTGCGCATTCGAGGTGCAAAAGCTCAATGATTGCCGGAGCTTTGTGCGTCTTGTCTCTTCCCCGCTTTGTCCAGCGTTCGACGTTGTCGCCACGATCGTTACTTCAAGGAGTGCGAGCACTGATTGGTAGAGAGCTGACACCATGTCCCACCATGACGGAGTGTTGAAGACGGGGGAAATGAGAACGGTGGACACGGATTTGTTGATTCAATTTCTTCCTGTGATGGGTGTCTGGCCTGTGTTGCACTGCTCTGCACTGCTCTGCATAGACGTGTGTGTATGTGTGAGTGCGTGCTATTGGTATGATGGTCGTTGAAGCACGATCACGGTGACAGCCGCAACCACAGCCGCAACCACAGCCGCAACCACAGCCGCAACCGCACCGCAACTGATGAACCACATCAAGACCGCAACAAGTTGTAGGCAAGGCGCATTGAAGCTCCGCAGCTGGGAAACGAGCTGCCGATGCTATCACAAATTCTGATCTAGCCAGAAATTCAGCCTCCACGAGATCAACGAATTCAGCATGACCTCTCGCTTCCTCTTCGCAAGCATCACCATCGCCGCTGTCATGACGGGCAACATGGTGGCTGGTGCCAATTGCGGCAATCCATGGCGCGAACCCTGCCTCTCTGATTCAGATCCTCGCTACAAGGATGATGCCAAGTACGACATTAACGATCAGTCAGGAATCTTGGTACGTCTTCGCAACGCAACGAGGGGAGCATGATTATGCTCGCACCTCTGCCAATACTGCCCACCCCCTTCGTCCTCGCCTCGCCTCGCCTCACCTTTCTTCCTATTGTCCGGTACGTGGCCAATTTGCTGTTTGGCATTATCCCCTCGCAAACCAATCGCATACTTCTGCTTCTTTCTCTCTTTCTCGCTGTCTCTCAAGCCCGCCTTTGCTGGATTCTACGTCTGTGATTCGTACGCTTACGGACCAGACTCCCAGCCTATCGTGGTGGATGAATTCCCCATCCCTGGACTAGGAACCATCTTGACGGCTGGGTTCCCATCAAGGCTGTACATCAACTACACGCACTCAGGGACAAGATCACTTGTTCATCGATACAGCATCAATGCCCCAGCACCAGAGGTCGGCACGATTGGGCTGGCGACGGCCTTGGACGTCTACGGAACGTCAACCTTTGAGCTGGATGGGAGAATCGTCACCTTGCCCATCCAAGAAACCAAGGATGTCCTTCGCCGCCAGGAGGGGGGTGAAGAAAACACGATCACATACATGGTTGGAAATGACACAACTGTAACCAAGGGAGACGTGGCGGGTCGGAGCTACTTGGCCACCGTGACCACAATCACATGCCTCGATGCAGCCTGCAATTCTCAAAGAGAGATTACTTCTGTTTACAACCACTCCGAGTTGTACTATTTCTTTAGCTGCCACAGCCAGCGCATCACAGAGGACGAGTTCATTGCGGGCATCAGGAGCGACTACAACGAGTTCGCTGTCCCTGAAGCATTACGCGTCGAGGTGCCCATGACCAACACTTCGCTCACTGGCGTTTACCCATCAGAGGAGCAATGGTGTGAGGCAAGTACATCTATTCTGTATTCTACAGATGCCAAGGTTTTTTCATAGTGCAATTGGCATCGGCGATCCTTTTTGTCCTCACAAATCTGCCGCTGCTCCCCCTCTCACATTCTCGATCTTCTTTCATTTGCTATCTCTCCCTTCCCTCCATGCATTCCACCAATCAATCAATCAATCAATCAATCAATCAATCAATCAATGGGCAACACAGTTCGACCCCAACTGTGCCACAAACCCATACCAAGAGCCAACCACACCCGTCAAGTCAGGAGTCATCGCTGGATTCACCATCGGCAGCGTCCTCTTCTTCCTCATCGTGGTCGCCATCGCAGTCTACATCTACAACAAACAACAGGCAAAGAGATACCGCACCGCATTCGCCGCACGTGTTGCACAGACCATGAGCATCCGCGTACCAGCCAGACGCATGGATGCCGTTGCATTGGCCCGCGAGTTCCAGAAGATCGACGCCCAATCCACGGCCGACAAGAGTGGTCGACGTGCAAGCTCCGTTGGTAACATCACGAAGGAGGGAATGTGGGAGTTCTTGAGCTCTGGAAAGGCCGTTGAAATGAACCGTCATGACTTCGAAGCTTTGTGGGCAGTGATGGATGCCGATGGCAGTGGATATGTTGACTTCCTTGAGTTCTGTGCTTTCATGGGTCAGGTGAGTGTGTTTCCTGTTCTGTGGGCGGCTCAGTGTGCTTCATGTGGTATGCGTGGGTGGTTTGCGTAGATAGTATGCGCAGCTAGTATGATGATGCGCGCGTATGGTGTATCTGTGTTGCCAACCATTCAGCCGTTCAGCCATCCGTCCATTCATTCATTCCCCACGCTATCGTACTCGCATCTGACATGATGTCTTTGTTCTGAAACCATCCATCCCTTTCCGCCACGATCTTTGGTTGCTTCTTCGACTGTGCAGTGTCATGAGGAATATGACAATGCTCGTGACAATCGCACGTTGATGGCGGAGCGCTTGTCCCGTCGCTTCTCCATGCGCCTGTCGCAGATCGAGGAAGACGCCGCAGGCCAAGCTGCCGATGCTGCAGCGACAGCCGATCCTGAGAATCCTGGAGGAAAAGAGAAGGAGGAAGATGATGTGTCAAGTAGTACTTAATCGTCAGCCGAGGAGCGCGCCATCGTGGGTCAACTAGAGATGCCACTGCTCGCCACTCTGGCAAAGATCAAATTTGGAGTCGGTGGAGAGGCCACCGGCTGGTTGCAAGGAGTGATAGCGAGATGCCATATGATGGCTGCAAGTTGGACACAAGTGCATGCGCAGCTAAATGTGTGCACATTCCGCAATGTGAAGTTCTTGGAATATATTAATGGAATAGACTAGTCAAGTCGAGGCATTGAATCTGCACCATTATACTATACTACAACTATGCAACACCATGTCTTCGATGTCACGTGATGTGAAGCCATTTGAAGTGCTGCCTTGGTGATGTGGGCCAGTGAAGAAACCTCCCACAAATACCCAAGGCACCACAAGATCGCGCTTGTTGATATCCGAACCCGAAGTTGGTCGAAGTAGTCAATATTGGATCTTCGGGAACATAGTAAATACGAACATGAGGGATGAAGATATTCTAGCTAGTTAGCAGTATACGTCAGCACCAATCCACAATACTCCAACGTGCTGTGCATGTTCGGAGAAGTGGGTGTTATGAAGACTACCTACAGCAGGATCACTGCCAAGCTCAAGAACAGAGGTGAAGAAATGATATTCATTGGATATGCACAGCAACATGCATCTGGAGTTTACAACATGTACTGACCATCCACCCAATCACTGATCTGTTCTTGTGACATCAAATGGCTCAATCAATCCTACCAAAACTTCCCTGGCTGGGTGCAAACACCAAACACACTTGATAACAATGATGCAGAGAACATCATGAGCAAGAACAATAATGCAACAATGACAGATGCAGACAGCTTTCGAACCATTGGATGGAAGGGAGCAGCGCCAAAGGAGGACATTTATCGCACAACGGAGCGGAGATTGGGTATCTTTTTCCAACACAAACAAGTACCATCTCCTATCTGACAGCAATGGTGAAGACAAGGAAGCATCAATTGAACTGCTTGAGAACGGAGCAAGTCCGACCCTGATGATGACAAGATCCAACCATCCAGCAACGAAGCCGACGATAACATGGGCATCACTCCTCCAAACACCCCAGCAAGGTCTGTGCGTGGTACACCAGCGAGACCTCCACCAACCAAACCAAGCAAGTGTGACATGGCCAGAAAGGAGAGAATCCGACGTCACAAAGCATGAGGCAGGAAGGGAGAAGCTAATCCCAAACCAACCACAGGAAAGAGTATCCCCAGAGCACTGCACACGCTTGCAGACTACAACATGCCAGGTCAAAAGGAACGAGGTGATGAGAGCGAATCATCATCGAATGAGGAGAGTGACAAGCTCAGCGACGAGCTAGTTGACAAGCCAAACGACGCAACAAGTGATGACAGGATGAATGCGATCATCGCCGAGACACCAGCAATCGACATCGGATTGTCGATGCAGGACCAGAGCAAAGAATCGGAGAAACACATCGAACCAACAACATTCGATGGAGCGTTCAATCATCTGGATCCCTGTCGGAAATCTGGGGTGGCGATGATAGTAGAAAGCTAATCATTTGTTAGAATCTACTTCTCTGAACTGTGAGCTCTTCATTGCTCTCAACTTCCAAAGTTTGATCTCCTCCTGAGATCTCCATGGATGCATCTACTGGTTCAGCATACATCCATCTTGCTTTCATCTCAAATTCATTGTGGACATGCATGCACTACCAAGTTGCCCATGCCTGTGCACTCATCACATTGTCTTGCCTCCAATAGTTTTGTTAGCATAGGCATCACTGAATCACAGACATCACCTGACTTGTTCCATTCAATTGGATCACAGTTTCCATGTTTCACAAGAACAGCTTGGATGATCACTCCTCTGACTTCTCCGATCCTCTCCTATCCTTCTCCGATCATTCACTGGTTCATTGTCAGGGACTTGTTCACAAGCCATCTCACACTTCGTGACGCTGGCCCATCCCGAATACTTTTTTCTTGTTCGTTGCGACATGGGACCATAGTTGCGCGTATCGTGATGCTGGTCACGAATCCAACATCGTCACCCCCTGCAACATTCGCATGTGACTCCCATTCCTGCATTGAGGTCACGAACATCACGGTCCGGTTCGCATTTGGCACATGGCGTTCATCGCCTCAAAACACGTGCAGCTCACAATTTCGGTGTCACAAAGATCCAAAGTAGGAGGTGCGGTAATATATCGTTTCATGTCGCTCGACTCCCCACGATTGGGGGGGTGCGGCAATTCGGTGTTCCAGAACACCCGATTCCTGACAGCTGTACCGCTAACATCATGTCATGTTGAGGAGAAGAGCCCTGCGTTGCGCTTACTCGTACGTTGATACCATCGTATTGCGCACCATGTATGGATGTTTGAATGACGTTGATACTGATGATGGAACTGTGCCGCACACCGGGCGCAATGCGTCAACATGAAGACCATAGTAGTATGGTATGCGCAGCGTCGCAACATGCAGGCGCAGCATTCGCGGCCGCACTTGTCTTGTAGTGACGCATGTATTAGTGTATTTGGTACGAGTGATTAACTTTATGTGTACTATTGGTAAGACTGCAACGCAGCCTTTCTTTCCGAAGGGCCATGCAATGGTACCAACATGAGCATCGTTGCGCAACTCATCAGAACCACCAGATGTCCTGAAGGATGCACGTATGCACGGATGGATGGATGTATGCGTGGATTGGAAACACCGAACCCCTTTTCGGCGTGCTCCTTTGGCTGGCGTCGGCGATGAACGACGCCTTCGTGAGGCGTGCGGCATTTGGCATCTTGGTCAGGCTGCCTGGTTGTTGCTTCGCGGCGCAAGACCCGCAATTCCGTCGTCGTTGATGTCATCTATGGAGATCATTCAGGCTACGACTTGGCCTTCTTGCTCTGTCTTGAGGCGATTGATGTAGAGTTGTCGATTGCGCGCTTGTTTCTTCTTGATGCCATGCAGAGCACAGCATGCGCGCCATGTTTTGCGGTTTTACTACGGCACTTACTCATTGCTTCCATCTGATTCTTCAGGATGATGGAATCATCCACCACGAAGGGAACGTATGGAAAATGTTTGCCGTAGTTCCAAGCAACTGCGCTTCGCGTACCTGCAGCAGTGTAGATCCGGCCTTTGCCAAAGAGAGGGTCCAGTCCGGAGTACGCCACTGCAGAGGCGTTGCTGATATACGTGTCCATGTTTGGGCTTGTATCCTCAGAGTAATCTTTGGCTTGGATACAGATTGTTCGCAATCTGTAGATCTTCTTACCTGTCTTGACGTCCGTCCCCTCCGTAAGGAAGGTGACGTAGGCATCTGCGAACTCACTGCTACCTTCTGCAACGTGGATGAGTGGCAGGTTGAAGATATATTTCACGACGTCTGTGGTTGTGCTGTGAGATGCGTTGGCGGGAGCGGCGGCGGCAGCCGGTTTCGTGGCTTCGTTGGGTGCTTTGTGAGATGTATTGGTGGAGTCGTCGATTCTCACCGCGGCAGTGTTATTGGTGAGTTGGCCGCCGTGGCGTCTTCCTGATCGTTGTCTTGCCCGGCGTTGGATGGTACCACGGCGTTCCAGAGCTTTATGAGTTTGTTGACAAGGTCGCGATAGACGAAAATTGGATGATAGGATTCCAACCACTTTGTGATTTCCGCTGGATCGCTTCCCCTCTGCGCAACATAATCTGCGCATCTGCCTTCCTGCATGAACATTGCATACATGTTGCGGAATATGGCACCAAAGACGTTTTCAGTAACAGCGTTGGTGTCGTTCGCGCGTTGTACAACAGCAGCCTTGATGGCTTCCATGGATTATGAACCAACATCATCAGCAGCTTTGGCGTTGTTCACGCCTTGTGCTGTAGCAGCCTTGATGGCTGCCGAGAGTTGCGCAGCAGCAGCAGCTTTGGTGTCGTTCACGCCTTGTGCAGGAGCATCGTCGATGGGCGTCGTGACTTGTGGATCAAAAACAGCGTTGGCGGCGTTCGTGAGTTGCGCACAAACAGCATCGTCGATGGGGTTCGCGCGTAGTGCAACAGCAGTGTCGATGGCTTTCGTGAGTTGTGCAACAGCAGCGTTGATGCTTGCTTTGCATTGTTCATGAGCGGCGACGATGATTGGCTGGAGTTGTGTACCAGTAGCAGTCTTGATGCGCTGCTTGTCCGCTTCGGTCTTGACGCAAGTCATCATTGACTTGTGGAAGTACACCCGAGAAATTCCGAGATCTTCTGGAACCAGGGCCGGGCGAGTACCCTTGAGAGTCCAAAAGAGATCGCCGGCGCTTCTTTCCACACATTTCTCTCCCCTGGTCGTTTTGCATCTGTAGTGGGTTGGCTGGATGCTATCTGGGTGTGGTTTGATTCTCATCCCGACCTTGTTCAGAGCAGCAAAGATGTCTGCTTCCTGCTGCTGAATCGTGCCAGCATTGGAACCATTGACGGGAGCAGCAACGACACGCCCATCATCATCTTTCTTCGCGACGGAGGACGCAGCGATGGCGGCCCCGGCCAGCAGCGCAGTGAGGGTTTCAAAGCTGGTCGAGGTTGTTCCGAGAAACGATTTCTCAGCCGCAATTGCTTCACCGCCTTGAATGAGCCAAAGGCAAAGGAGCTGCATGGCATCGCTGAGCGCGAATGGACTTGCCTGCGGCTCGAAGCTACCATAATCTCTGAGTGGCCTTGCAGTGACTAAGCCATACGTGACGACCAACCGATGCATGATGGCATCGCCCGCGTCCCCCTTGAAGCGTTGGAAGGTGATCCCGTAGTCCATGTTGCTCAGTTGATCAAGGCTGAGCTCTTCACTGAAAGGTTCATTCTGTTGGAAAAGAAGAACTGCCAAAGCCTGGGATGCTGCGAGCCGCGCAAGGTACGGATCGTCCACCAGAGTACTCATGCCATTGCTTTGCATGAAGATGGTGAAGGTGCGGGAAAGGATGACATTCTGCTCGTATTCATTCTCACTTGATTTCTTTCTGTTGTCTTGGTTGAACGCTTGTTGCTTGTCTGACACTCGCATGTAGATCGAGATCATCCGGGCGTTGGAATCAACGATGGCCTTGAGAAGAGGGAACTGCTTAAGCTCTTTGTACTCTGGTATGATGGTATTCGTGTCGTCTTTCACGTATTCGCTGCGAAGAATGTGGTAGACGTCTGCGGGATTCAGCTTTGCAGAAATATCGAGGTGAGTGAAGTTCTCGGCGATTGATCCCGCCGGTGCTTGGCCGACACCGGTGCCTGCCACAGAGAATAGAACTTTGATGTCAATGTGGTTGAGAAAACAGGGGTGTCCGCTTCAGCCCAGTTGTGTCAGCTTGTTGTTGGACTCCTGAAAGGACAGGCTCTGTTTGCTTGCATTCGAAGCGCCTTGTGGTGCTCCTGGTGGAGGGGGGTGTCTTCCTCCGTCAACTCTTTAGTGCATCTGTACTGGATGAACTTCCCCAGCACCGTTTCAAAGTCGTCGTGACTGTCGATGATGGCCCGGACGAAGTTTGGGGACTTGCTTGCTTCGTCAATCCCAACAACGATGAACAGTGTGGTCTTCTTTTGCATCTTCCCATCCAACACTTTCAGGAAGTTGACAAGTCTGTCGAGACTTTTTTGTCTCGAGTGAGGATCGATCTGACTTCACCTGTGAGCTTCGCCCAGGATTTGTCCATTCGGTCTCTCTTGACTGCATCATCATCAGCATTCGATGAAGGGAGAAGTTGTACATCGACAGTGTCGAGCAAGATAGTGAACAGAGCGTCTCTGGTGTATGCGCTCGCCGCAAGCTGCACGGTCTTGCCGCTACCACTCTCTTCGTGGTACACATGGACCCGCTCGTCCTTGTGGGTGCCTGTTGGTGTGGGCGCTTTGATGAAGACTTGTTTGGGGATCATACCGCGATTTCCTCCATGTCGAAAGTCGGGGCCGCCGATGTAATTTGCGTATCGAGTTTCATTTTGGCTGTTGATGTTCGAGGTGTACTTCAGACCACGAAAGCCATTGGGGTCGTTACCGCGGATCTCCTTCAACGGGTTGAGAACTGATCGGCGTGGGTGAGTAGGATCGGCGAGTTTGTGATCGTTATTGGATTGCCGCACAGCATCGAGGATGCACTTGGGAATTGCATTCTTGACACGAAGCCAAGCCGAGAGCCATTGTTCGGTCAAGATCACAGGATTACGTTTGAAGGATGAGAGTGTTAGAGCAACTGCTCTGCCATCGGCCGCTACTCGGCAGTGAACCGAAGGACAATCCAGATGAAGTGCGGTGCGATCGTTGTTGGGGTGGTAATTAGATATATTAAACTGGAATTATGACCGGATGTTGTGGTCGGTTGGTCTGTTGTCATGTTTGTTTTGTTTGCTGGCCTGGTGTTGGTGGTGGCTTCCTGCTGTTGTGTTGCACCGTCGGATGACGTCAGTGGTTTACTCCGGTTTCGCGCCATCTGTTCCCGCATTCGCAGCGTCAGCGTCAACAGAGAGCATTTCCATCAATGCTTGCACACCACCGCCCTTACGGACCATGTTGAGAATGCGCGTCTTGCATTGTTTCTCTCTCAAAATCAGCAAGTCAACGTGGTTGGCGACATCAATAGCATCATAAGACTTGCCTGCCTCTTGCAGATGTTTTTCGACCTTTGCCTTCAGATGTTGCTTCAATTCTTCGGGTACTTCGCTCGAGTCGTTGGCCCAGAAAGATGCATTGTTGAAGATTGGGTCGAGAGCTTTAAGTGTGTCCTGATCAGCTTCAGTCGGTGGAGGAATGTCGCTCATCTTGCTGTTGACAGTCGTTCGGCGGAAGTGATTGGAGGCGAAAGGGCGACAGCAACAAGAAACCGTGGAGTTCTGGTGTTGGTGAGAGTGTTGTTGTGAGTGTTGATGCTATCAACAGCGACGACAATGTTTGATTCTGCTCACCTTGTCTTGTTCTGCCTTCGTGAGGACTCCAGTCAGGTTCCGTTCAGCTTTGATTTCTTCGGTTGACTTCGAATCTCTTCAGATCGTGTGCTGCTGTATGCTATCGTGTTGTGCAGCGGCAGTTGTAGTGGCAGCAGCCCTGTTCGCTACCTGCGATGAATCAGTGTGTATGTGTGTGTGCGCTTTCTCCGCTGCTCCACGAGGACTCCTCGGCCAACCCAATAACCAATACGGGGACTGTAGGGTCTAGCGAAGGCGTGGCTGGTTCTGATGGTTGAGTATTGAGTGCTGTGGGCGTGTCAACGTCGACGTGTGATATTGGTTCCAGATGTCAGCACTGTGAGACCGGCGTGTGCAGTGGTGAGATCGTGGGCTCTGGTTTGGAGGTAAATTGGTAATCGTTAGTTGTCGATTTAGTTGGTTTGCGTTGTTGAGTTGATTGAACTCGCGGATTATGAGATGATGACGAGATGTTGTTCTTTCAGAATGCAAGTTGCAGGGTCAGCAGCATCTCCCGTGTAATTCGTCGTGATCATCATCCTCATTCGATTTGGGTCCTCGCAATACACCGTGTTGTACTTCATTTGGTCTTGGGGGGGGGAAGGGAAAACGTCGTTTTTTGCGAATTACGACGAAGGAAAACGAAAGAAAAAAATGGATGCGGGCAACCAAATGGTGAAAAATTCTTACGTATTTTCGAAAGGGACTTGTGGCTTTTCTGCTTATTCTTGTGTTGTGCATGTACTGCATTTTGTCTTTTTTTGGATTTTGTCATTCTGGTCTGCGGATCCTCCACCCCTCCATGAAATTCCACACATTCGACAGCCACAGAGCCAGCATGTTACCCTCTCTTCGAATGGGGGTTGCGGATGTTGTTCGAACTCTATCGCCACTTGACTTGTTGCATTTCCACCAGCAGGATTCATCTAGTTACAACAAGCAAAAGTTGCACATTCTGACTCCACTATTTATGCCATTCTCTTCTACATCTACAACTTTCGTTCGCCATACTGAAGGCAGTCAACTTGCATTACCACGGCGCTGTCGTGCTGACCTCCCTCGAGTCCTCATCCCAGTAGCAGTTGCCTCCCCTTGCTCATTCTCCTCATTGGCATCGTCATGTTGAGGGTTGTGTTCTTCCATCCCTCCTTCTGTTGATGGTGTTGATGTTGTCGATGCTACTTCAACCTCCAGGGCTTCTTCAAAACTTCCTTCCGCTGCCTCCCCTGCTCTTGTATCATCTTCAGGGACCGTTGCAGTGGATTCCAGCATTGCTGTTGGCGATGTCATTCCGATTCTGGTGCTTTCGGCTCCTACTGTTGCTGCTGTTGGTGATGGCATTGCCTGCATATCTGTTCGTCTTGTGTGATGGTCATCTCCTTCCTGGGCTGGTAGGACCCGAAGAGGCAATGTTGCTGCTGCTGTCCCCTCTGCCTGTGCCCTTACTCTTTCACTGTCTGGGCCTTCCACCAATGCTGTTGCTGGTGATCGCGGTGATGGCATTGCCTGTACATCTGTTCGTGTTGTGTGATGGTCATGTCCTTCATGGGCTGGTAGGACCCGAAGAGGCGATCCTGCTGCTGCTGTCCCCTCTGCCTGTGCCCTTACTCTTCCACTGTCTGGGCCTTCCACCAATGCTGTTGCTGGTGATCGCGGTGGTGGCATTGCCTGTACATCTGTTCGTGTTGTGTGATGAGAATTGCCATCCTTGGATGGTCGGGCCCGTACAGGGGATGGGAGAATGCGACTGCTCCGTCTCCTTTCATCTGGACTTGGGCGATGGTGCATGCGCTGGTCTGCACCAGCTCCCACACCTGCCAGAACTGTTGCTGATGGACCTCCACCGACTGATCTGCTAGCCGACTGGCCAGCACCATCAACCAACGCCGCATCGAGGGAGATCTCCTCATGCTCCCACCATCTGTTGCCATTTGGGGAGACATCCACACTGACTTCAGGACCTCCTGCCAGGGGCACTTCTTTGGCAAGGCGAGGCTTCTTTGTTGCTCGTCGTTCTCCATGGACGTCTCCAAACAATCTGGGTCTCTGTTGCAATGCTTCATTCTGTGCCTTCTTCACACGCTTAGCCTCCACCTTGAGCGCCAGTTGAGCCTCCATCATCTCAATCGTTGCTCTCTTGATTTCGATACGATCTCGCATTATATCGGTACTGTCTGTCATAATTGACATGGAGTCTTCAGTGGTGGTCTGGGTTGCTGTTGGGTGACTGATTGAGGAAGCTGTGGGCGTGGCTTGTTGGCCATGCAGCCTTGGCTGTGTGGCCGATGGTAGTTGCCTGTTCTTGGTGTGCAGATTGTCCCCTGCTGGCTTGGGGTGGTGACTACCCGACTCGATTGTGGATCGGCGTGTTGGTGGTGTGAATCTGTTGCCAGCCTTTGTGGCTGCAGTGCTGACCTTATTGGTCATCGTGCTCCCCAGAGTGTTGTTTGCATTTTGGTTGGTAATGTCAGTGGTGAAGCTTTGTGTGTTAGTGACTGTGTCATGGCCATCCTGATGCTTTCCGTCACCATCTGTAAAGCCCAGACCATGGCATACAGAGAAGTGGCGGGTCACACCAACATTGGTCGCTTCCTTCAAACGTACCGTTATAGTGAGGATGTTGTGGGTGACACCGTCATTGTCCCGCAAAGCATGACGTAACCAGACCACTCCTCCCAATCTTCGGCATGGTGTGTCACAGAAGATGGTATCAATTGGAAATGGCATGGGTACGAGCATTTCCGATCGAAATGCATCCGCAAAATCTTCGTTCCGAAACTGCTGCACATGGGCAGCCCGTTTTTGTCCTGCGTCAGAGAATGGTTGGCCCAACTTGTCAATGAGTATATCGACGATGCCGCCGTCATCTCCAAAAGCTGTTGGTGGCTTATATAGCAACACCAGGAACATCCGAGGTATGCCGTCCACCTCCCGACTTTGGATGGTCACCGTCACATCATTCCTGGTGGTGCACGCAGGCATGTGGAAATCCACCCCAACCATACGATATCTCTCACCGCGAGGCTTCCACACTTGAGTTGTGTGGAAGACCTCAATGGTTCGACTCAGCTTGCGGAACTTGGCAACTCTTTGAGCGTCTGATAGCTCAAAAAAGCGGCCAAATCTTGCAGTGATGGGGTCCAGTGGGATGGTTTGGGATCTGTGTTCGACCCCTTTGTTGCACACCCCAAGGTAGTCGATGTCATCATCAGAATCCGTCTCTTCGATATCGTCTGAGGCATCCTCATATGCAGCCCATGTATTGTCGTTGCTCCCATCTGTGTCGTTGGGAGCATTAGAGGAAGCATTGTCATCCTTGCTTGATCTATCACTTGTGCTGCTTCGTGTGATTCGTCTGCTTGGTGCTGGCCTGTTGTTGTTGTTGGTGGCATCAGTCTGGTTGGTGCTGTTCCTGCCAGTGCAGCTGTGGCCGTTGTTGTTGTTGGAATTATGATTGGAGGCTTCCAGCACAGAGTCGTTAGCCTGTGGTTCATCCACAGGCCGGAGGTTGGCACCAAGCTTTTGGACAGAAATCTTGTTTGGCATGCCGTCCTCTGGATGAAATGACAAAGCAATGAAGGGCATATGTTGGTTCCAAAGGACAGAGAGAAAGAGCAATGATGAGAAGTAGCCTTGTTGAGAACAGAGATGCTCAGGATGGAATGTTGACAATGATGCTGGGAGTGTCATACTTACGATGAAACAAACCCCTCTTCACCATTGCTCGTTTGAATTCACGGAGTGTCCGAACAAACTTCTTCGCATTGTACTTGAGCAAGAAAGAATGCTGAAGACGTAGAGGTGTTGCCTCCCAGTGCCATTTTGTTGGTTCATCCAAGAAAGCCTTGATCAGTGCTGTAGCATCAGGGCCATTTTTGTAGAAACGGACTTCAGAGCCAACCATTGTGGGGTGTGTGTCAATGGCTGAATGTGCTGGGTGGTCGAGGTGGGAGTATGAGAGTGTGCTGGTGCATTGATGTGGGAGTATGCAAGTGTGCCGTTGCGTTCATGCACTGATGTGCCAATGGCTGAATGGGCTGGTTGGTTGATGTGGGAGAACGAGGACGTGCGAATGTGCTGTTGCGTTCATGCACTGATGTGTCGATGGCTGAATGGGCTGGTTGGTTGATGTGGGAGAACGAGGACGTGCAAATGTGCTGTTGCGTTCATGCACTGATGTGTCAATGGCTGAATGGGCTGGTTAGTTGATGTGGGAGAACGACAATGCGCAAATGTGCTGTTGTGTTCATGTGGGGCATGTGTCGATGGCTGAATGGGCTGGTTGGTTGATGTGGGAGAACGAGGACGTGCGAATGTGCTGTTGCGTTCATGCACTGACGTGCCGATGGCTGAATGGGCTGGTTGGTTGATGTGGGAGAACGACAATGCGCAAATGTGCTGTTGTGTTCATGCACTGATGTGCCAATGGCTGAATGGGCTGGTTGGTTGATGTGGGAGAACGAGGACGTGCGAATGTGCCGTTGCGTTCATGCACTGACGTGCAAATGGCTGAATGGGCTGGTTGGTTGATGTGGGAGAACGAGGACGTGCGAATGTGCTGTTGCGTTCATGCACTGACGTGCCGATGGCTGAATGGGCTGGTTGGTTGATGTGGGAGAACGACAATGCGCAAATGTGCTGTTGTGTTCATGTGGGGCATGTGTCGATGGCTGAATGGGCTGGTTGGTTGATGTGGGAGAACGAGGACGTGCGAATGTGCTGTTGCGTTCATGCACTGACGTGCCGATGGCTGAATGGGCTGGTTGGTTGATGTGGGAGAACGACAACACGCGGATGTGCCGTTGCGTTCATGCACTGATGTGCCAATGGCTGAATGGGCTGGTTGGTTGATGTGGGAGAACGAGGACGTGCGAATGTGCCGTTGCGTTCATGCACTGACGTGCAAATGGCTGAATGGGCTGGTTGATTGATGTGGGAGAACGACAATGCGCAAATGTGCTGTTGTGTTCATGTGGGGCATGTGTCGATGGCTGAATGGGCTGGTTGGTTGATGTGGGCGAATGAGAATGTGTTGGTTTGCGTGGGTGAGCATCGTGGTTTTTTATGACAAGAATGATTTGTTTGGATCGGGCGTTTTTGCGATGTTGGCAATGCAACCGAAAGTGATGTTGTGCAACACTGCTCTTTGTGGACGTGCTTGGTTGCGCTCCCGTTCTTTCCCTGCGTTAAAACAAACCAGCATGACCGTACGCTCCATCAAGACGCAAATTCCTTCCTGTGTGGCCACGCGTACATGCAGAAGCAGGCGCATTTCCATCGCAGCGATGAACTCCGCGTCAGCGTCCGCGCGTGACTTGGAACTGCCCAAAACGCCAAAACAGGATCGGGCAGTCCGTTGGCGCGGTTGAATACCACTTGGTGAATCGAAAACGAACACATTGAAGTTTCGCATTCCATGGCAGTGTTCGCTCGTGACTTGGAATGTCCAAAAAATGCCCAGGCAGGATTGAACAGTCCGTTGGTGCGGTCGAATACGACCAAGTCGAAATGAACTCGCAACCATTTCGCTCGACATGACCACACTCAAACAACGTCACAAAGAGCCCAAAACGCGGCCTCTTGGTCCCAAATGGTACTTTCATAGACGTTGATTGCACCGATATTGACATGTGCCGAACAATTATCGACAAGAATGGGTCTAAGCAATGCCTTTTTGGGGTCAAAATGAACGCGAAGGCATAATTTAGTCTCGAATTCACATCAATCGGTATAGAAAGGGGCTAAAATATGCCCGAATGTTTCAGCTTGAACCGTTCATCGTTATTGTGCCTATTCAGATCTGCAATGCTCACAACAACACCCCAAGTTCGTTGTGCCTCAGGGACCAAACCGTTCAAAACTGCAGTGTACTTACAAACCAACCAACATGTCGGGCCGACGCGTCAAAGGCGACGCAGGGAAAACACTGTTTCGATCCGAACAACGCAGACAGAATGACAAAAATGAACACGTGTTCCACGATTCGACGGCGAGATGGAAAAACTTTGCGACCGTTCGATGCGAACATTCCAAGTCGAACTTCGCAGAGGGCGAATAAATGTGACAAAATGTTACCGGTCATCTTGCGCTTTGCCTGTGTCTCTACGTCTCTGTCTGTTTTGTTCTTTTTGGTTCGATACGATTTAGCGTTTCTGTCTGTGCTTTCTGACGTTGCACGTATCACTACTTGGTAGGATTGGGCCCCCCAGTGTGTCACGTTTCCAAACACGATTTGTCGCAACAATACTGCAGGGACACGTACTACATAACGCGTACAAAATCGGTCGTGCGAAATCGGTCGTGCGAAATCCGTCACAACCCTCTTTCTCTTTGCCTGTGTCTCTACGTCTCTGTCTGTTTTGTTCTTTTTGGTTCGGTACGATTTAGCGTTTCTGTCTGTGCTTTCTGACGTTGAACGTATCACTACTTGGTACGATTAGGCCTCTGTGTGTCACATCTCCGAGCACGGTTTGTCGCAACAATACTGCAGGGACACGTACTACATAGCGCGTACAAAATCGGTCGTGCACAATTCGTCACAATCCTCTTGCTCTTTGCCTGTGTCTTTACGTGTCTGTGTGTTTTGGTCTTTTTGGTTTGGTGCGATTTTGCGTGTCTGTCTGTGCTTGCATACGTTCCACGTATCACTACCTCGTACAATTGGGCCTCTGTGTGTCACATCTCCGAGCACGGTTTGTCGCAACAATACTGCAGGGACACGTACTACACAGCACGTCCAAATCGGTCGTGCACAATTCGTCACAATCCTCTTGCTCTTTGCCTGTGTCTTTACGTCTCTGTGTGTTTTGTTCTTTTTGGTTTGGTGCGATTTTGCGTGTCTGTCTGTGCTTGCATACGTTCCACGTATCACTACCTCGTACAATTGGGCCTCTGTGTGTCACATCTCCATGCATGGTTTGTTGCAACAATACTACACAGACGTGACAGACACGTACTACATAGCGCGTACTACATAGCGCGTACAAAATCGGTCGTGCACAATCCGTCACAATCCTCTTGCTCTTTGCCTGTGTCTCTACGTCTCTGTCTGTTTTGTTCTTTTTGGTTCGGTACGATTTAGCGTTTCTGTCTGTGCTTTCTGACGTTGCACGTATCACTACTTGGTACGATTAGGCCTCTGCGTGTCACACCTCCGAGCACGGTTTGTCGCAACAATACTGCAGGGACACGTACTACATAACGCGTACAAAATCGGTCGTGCACAATCCGTCACAATCCGTCACAATCCTCTTGCTCTTTGCCTGTGTCTTTACGTCTCTGTGTGTTTTGTTCTTTTTGGTTCGGTGCGATTTAGCATGTCTGTCTGTGCTTTCTGACGTTGAACGTATCACTACTTGGTACGATTGGCCCTGTGTGCCATGTCTCTGTTCCCGGTTTGTTGCGGCAATACTGCACGGACGTGACAGACACGTACTACATAGCGCTTACAAATTTGGTCGTGCACAAACCGACACGGTTCTCTTGCTCTTTATTTTCGTCTGTGTGTACCTGCCCTCTTCGTTTGGTACGATTTAGCATGTCTGTCTGTGCTTTCTGACGTTGCACGTATCACTACTTGGTACGATTGGCCCTGTGTGCCATTTCTCTGTTCCCGGTTTGTTGCGGCAATACTGCACGGACGTGACAGACACGTACGAAATTGATCGGGCACAATCAAACACAGCATGTCCAATCCTCCTCTGTGTCTTTGAATGCAGGTCAATTTTGCCCAGGTCCAAACAGGCACAGACAGCCAACACCAAAAAGCGAAACATCATGCTCAATTGTGCATGTTATTGTGTGTTCTGAACAAACCAACAATAGCAGCACTTTCCCTGTATGTTTTCCTCTCTCTGTTGCTGAATTAGATATTCCTCTGCTTCATGCCACAATTTCGTTCTCCATCTTGTTCGTATACCAAGACACATCAGAATGTCATCAGACACAACCGAGACAACCATTGCATGCAAAGGCATGGAGCTTCTGGGCCAAGCAATTGATCCCAGACTCCAGACTTCACCACCATATAGTGTGCAAACGTGTTTCCGAAGCAACTTTGGTACCCACACGAAAGTGGCAGCAATGGCATGGGATTTACTGAATGAGGAGGACTTGCTTCCCTTCAATGCAACAATGGAACACCTATTGTGCGCTCTCATGTTTCTCAAACAATATCCGACATGGGGAGTGCTGGCTGGACAGATGGGAAAGGATGCAAAAACTGTACAGAAGTGGACTTGGATTATGCTTCGTGCATTGGGACTCCTCAGCCGTGAACTTGTAAGTGCCACAACTTTGGAACATCATCCGCCAAACTGCAACACCCACAATGCAATTGATCAGCCGCATACCTTGTCTCTCACAATCTCTGTCTTTTCCAATGTTGACACATGTTGATCCTATTGCAGATATGTTTTGAAGATCGAAGAATAGGATGCCCGCCAGGAACAACCACAATGACATCCGTGGATGGAACAGACTTCCCCATCATGGAGCCTACATTGTATGACCCGGGCTGGTATTCCCACAAATTCCAAGCTGCCGGGCTCCGATACGAAACTTGTGTTTCCATTGCACAAGGGCACCTTGTGTGGGTGGACGGACCGTATCCTTGTGGGGAGTGGCCAGACATCAACATTTATCGGCGGAAGTTGCTACATGCGTTGGATCCTTTGGAACAGGTTGTTGCTGACCGTGGGTACAGAGGTGAGCAAAGCTGCTGCTTGGATCGCACTCAACGCAATGGCGTGATTCGTGCACGCCATGAAACCGTACACAAAAGGTTCAAGAACTGGAAGTGCCTGAAGCAAAAATGGCGGCACTTACTGGAGAAGCACCAGTATGCAATGTACTCGGTAGCCGCAATCACGCAGTTGGAACTGAAGCATACAAATCCACTGTTTAACCTCACTGAAACGATGGGGATCATCCAAGAGACAGATGATTGGTTGGATTCCCTGGTGGAACCATAGGAATAAACAATAAGCACATTCAATAATCCATGAAACTTTAGAATAACAACAACACCAAGTGCTTATCAATTTATTTGTCACCGCAACTTCTGAAAAGATAGTGCAGTTGGCCGCACCAGCCGAGAAAGTATCGGAGACCAAACCAAGGTGGACTGGAGTAGCGATTCTGCTCTCCAAAGGTGAAGACAAGGACGAGGAAGAGGAGAAGCAACAGTGGCAATAACACTTTGTATGCCATCATGATTGTGTTGTTGACAAACACATGGAGGAACAAGAAAAAGCTGCTTTAACAACGTAAGAACAACAACCATGCATATATCCAGGTAGTTTTGGACTCCAGCATCAAACAAGTCTGGCACACCATACGATCGTTGAGGTTCATGGAGATGCGGCCAAGCTCCTTGGAGATGGGACCTAAGTCCTTGTCAAAACCCTCTGCATCCTGAAGCAAGGCGGCACTACAGCGAAGGAAGCAACTGCATGTCGACCAACATCATCAAAGAGTCTTGGAAAAGAGTGGGCTGAGATTGCCTGATATGGACAGCATGGTTGACAATGTGGAGAATGCACAGTTGCAACCCTGCTGGATCATTGCAGCACCGCAAGCCCTTCCACTGGCAAGCCAAAGCGACACATGAGCCATGGCATGTGGAATTACAACAATGGTCAAGCCCAAGTCACAAGCTCGAAAAGGAAGGCAAGTGCGGCATCATGACGAAGCGCATGAATGTCTATTGCTATGCCTTTGTAGACCTGCCTTGAAGATCTATGCGTTCCCACCCTGTGTAAGCGTGCTCAGCACCTACCAGGAACCTAGCCAATTCTAGCAGAGTGGGTGCTAGCCATGACACATGGCAAGCTGCATACAAAGGCCACAGTTTCTCCGGAGCATCCAGCATGGCTGCACGGTACACCATCTGCATCCAACATCCTCCAGCATCATCACACTCCCACCATGCCTCATATGAGTCACTGCAACGGCAGTTGGTGCCACCACGCGTGTCTCCTGAGTGTACATTACATATGCAGTGGCATACACAATTGTATGCAACCAAACAGCAAGGCAAGACCTACCTACGTTATCCGTTACCACTGAATAACTCATGTGTTGTAAATGCCGCAGGTATGCAAGCACCTGTGGCAAATAGTTATGGATTATAGTCTATAGGGTACAATAACAACAGAAAAAGCACTGTACATTGCATGCAGGGGGAGGAAGAGAGAAGCAACTTGCATTATCAGTATGGTAGGCTGGACTACAATTATTTGCTACAGGGAGGACCATGTGGAAGTGTGGATGGAAATTGCGGACGAAGTCGAGATGGATGATGGGCTTGTTGTCCCAAGTCCGAGAACAGTTACAAATACACGAGGAAAGTAACAGCAAAACCTATGAAATGGCTGATTCCAACGAAGACCAAGAAAATTCGGAAAATGGCAACAATGGACCCACTTTCTATTCTTTCTGAGTCGCGATTCGAAAAAAACGCCGTTTTCCCTTCCCCCCCTTGGGTTGCGATGGCACTCCGAGGTCGTGCTCGGTTGGTCGATAGTTATCCAGATCCACGATCGATCCAGAATCTTCGCCGTGTTTTGATTGAACGTAACACACAAGGAACATTGTTGAAAAAATGGCGCGCATGGTTCTTGGAGTCGTGATTGATTTGATTGAGGAACAAAATTCATTCACGACACAATTTGATCACTCTCAAGGTCACAAAGTATACGTGTCATTGGAATATTCCCACACGACGTTGTTGATGATGATTGTGATTATGATGATAATTATGATGACAATGGCTGTGCTCTCTCCGATGTGTCTGCGAGTGCGGAGCGAGGAAAGTCTCGAGAGAGTGATTTGCGGGCACGTTGACACCAACGGCTTGTTGTTCTTGGTCTCCTCAACTTCATGTCTGTTCGAATCCGTCTTTGTGCAGTGCCGAACGCACAGATCAGGCTCGCAGAACACTCAGGTTTAGCTGAACCAACCATGCAGATCAGACTCACAGAACTCTCAGGTTTTGCTGTGTCGTCTTTTTTAGGTGGTGTCTTTGCCTTCCCCCTTGGCGGTAGTTGCTCTGGTCCATTTTCGGCAGCGTGGATTTCGGGATACACGGCTCCATGGCAAGCATTGTTTGATGATGAACTCGCTGGAGTTGTTGCCTCTACTCCAAAGAGAGAGAGAGAGAGAGAATGAGAGAGCAAGAACGAGAGAGGGTGGGATTTTGTGTGCCTTGCCTGACACAATATCCACCACCATCGTGTTTCGTCCACTCTGCTTTCGTCACATGGAATTCGAGACACGTTTCGCGTGGGTGTTCTCCAAACTTGGTTCTCCGGTTCAATTTTTCTGAGAGAGTCGTCTGAATCATTCTGAAATCTTTCTCCAACCACACAAAACACCGCGAGGAGAAGAACACAGAATGAATTCAGACGCTTGCGAGTTGGTAGGTGCTGCAAAGGAGAGACCTCAAGACACACAGAAGACGATCCTATCTGTTGGAAATCCGGGGTTATAGTAGTAGACTAATCTGTTATCAGTCTGTACCATTTTAGAACTGTGAGCACAACATGCTCATCTCCTTTCGATTCCAATTCCAAAACAAGCATGGTCTGCAGTAGCCGTCCAAGGTTACACTCTTGGGCATGGCTCCCTTCATCTGCATCTGCATCTTGCGTTCATGGTGGTTCATCGCCTGCTTAGCTGCGCGTTGGAGAGCACCTACATTTGTCAAGTTCATACTCGTAGACCTGCGGGTACCTCTCCTTGGGTCTCACATCACCTCACTGGTCCCACTTCGGTTCATGTCATTTCAGTTCCTTCCTAGGGTCATCTTGATGGTTGCCTTTGAATCTTTGGAACTTATTGTCATCTGGATCGTGGTCTTGGGTGAATAGGGATTGCCTCTGTTTCACTTTCTCACATTAGATTCTCAGGGACGCATCGACTTGTCCAGATATATTGGTTGTCGCGCTCATTCGATTCACTTATGGGCTGGTGTGTTGCCGTTATCATAGATCTCTCGGTTCCCAACCGTTATCGGGACATGGCCAAGTAGGCCACTGGATGAGGGTGCTTGGATGTTGCATAAGACAGGTAAGGCCATTGGGCTGTCCGAGTGCAACTGATCGATTGCTAGGTTGCGGTTTGTCTGGGAGATGCTATTGAAGGTTGCAGCAATCATGGGTATCTTTGCGCATAATACCATTTCGGTTCCAGTCAGTCCCCGTGGGAGCTGCGGTAGAACAAGATATCTTTGCAAAGTCGTACCCCCGATTCCTGACAACAACCAACACCATGAAGATCTCCGTTGCTTCCGCCATCGCTGCCACCCTCATGGGCATGTTCTCCACCGCCAACGCCGACATCCTCTTGCAGGACTTCAGTAGCGGCGACAGCGGCTGGGAGGTGAAGACCGACGATGCCATCTATGCTGGAGAATCCGTGAGCAGCTTCTTTGCGGGAAGCGATCGTTCTTACTTCGATGGGATTGTCAGATACCAGCCATCCTTGAACGAACCAGGATTCGTCAAGATCATTGGCACCAAGTCCTTCCCCAACATCGCTGGCTGCGCTGCCATCGAGGTCACCATGGACTCCGTCGCCGGCTACAATGGATACTTCGTCGCCTTCGGAGATACTCCTCCTCATAAATACATGCCATTTCCATTCGAGTACCGCGCCGCCATCCCTATCGCTGGACCAGGCCAGAACGGATACACCATCCCACTCTCCGAGTTCAGCAGTGACTGGTACCATGCAACCGGCAGAATCTTCGATCCATGCTTCGCCTTCCCAAGTGTCTGCCCACCCCCAGCTGTGCTATCCAACATCCAGTTCATGGAGATCTGGGCCCAAGGAGTCGAGGGAGATTTCACCACTGATCTCTTCAGCATCAAGGCAGTCGGTTGTTAAATTGGCAGTCGTAGCCTCCGCCCTCTTCAAGTAGGGTTGTGGGCATGGATCCCGGTGCGCGAATTCAAGCAGGTCCTGCCAATGCCGACTGGATGATGATTGCAAACCTACCACATCATCAGACAGAATCGGTTGCTTTCATGCGGACTCGTGAACAGCAGCAGCAATACTCGTAGCCTTCGCGTGTCTACACTCCTTCTCGATAAAAACGTAAAGACCTAGTCTTTCACCACACAAATCGCGTAGTGTCAAGTACACGCGTTGATAGAGTGGAGTATCGAGGCTTGGCTGAAGCAAACACGCGCTCCTATTTTGTATAGCTATTTGATAAATCAGCTTCGCTGATTGGAGGCACAAATTCAGTCGCTTTCTTGGCACTTTCCGTGATTGAATTATTTCTGGGACTGAGGTTTGAATTTCAAATTGTGTTGATGTTTGGTGTGGTGGTTGTTGTGGAGGCGGAACAACTCGTTCTGGACTTCCTTCAAGGGTTGGACAATCGAACGTGAGTATGATACGATCGATTATACTGTGAGTACGAGTGCCCAATCTCGTTCATCCATCATCAAGGCATTCTGTAGTCCTATGGCAAGAGGATCCACACCATCACATCACGAACACGCTGCATCATTCATTCACAACAGCTGTCGCCATCCCGTCGCACAAGTCCAACATCCGCAAGGCCACCATGGCTGAGACTGAAACGAGCCTGCCAGGCAGTGCATCGATTCCATCTTCGTGGAGTGCTGCCCATGCAGCCTGCTGCATGCAACGCAAGTCCTTGACTGCGACACCCGGCGATGTGCTTGGCGGTCTTCCGGACGGGTCGGAGCTCTCTTGGAGCGTCCCGCAGCGAGACGATGTGATTGCACTTCCTGCCGTCAATGCATCCGGAGGTGGAGGGAAGGTTGCTGACGGTGATACCGATGGCAATGACGATGATCGTACAAAGAGTGTCGCTGACCGCCGGCTATCCTCGGCCGCAGAAGCAGTTGCGGAGCAGTTGAGAATGATCAAAGCGAAAGCGCGAGAGCAGACCGAGCCATCGCTCAACACGCCGCCGCCCTCCAGCAAGTCCTCGTCGCTTACCTCGGGTCTGTTCTCCGTCGTCACCACTTTGTTGAGCCCTGTGACGTTGGCATACAACAGCGTCGGAAATCATTCCCGTCCGGGTTATGATGGCAATGATTATGACCATGCTGATGATGACTACTACAACCCGCCACCTGAATGGAGGCAGGAGGATGACGATGCACTGCAGCAACCAGATGATGGCGACAATGGAGCCATCCATTCTGCTCCTGCTCAGAATCGGTCACTCCCCCTGGATGCAGCTGTGATCAATATCCAATTGCTCCAACGCTGCATGGAACAACTGCAACAGCAGGTGAGTGTCATGGATTGCGATGAGATCGGCATTCCGTTCAAGACGATGCTCCGTTTTCCATGCGAAGATCGCAATGATCCATCGCTGTGCTGGTCGCAGTGGTGCCACAATGCGGAATGTCCTTCGAGCCCATCAGGCCCTGACGAAGAGGATGAACAGGAGGATCTCCTGCGGCATTTGAAGAGCAGCGATTTGGAGCTGCTCCTACACGTGTTCGAGGCACTCGGAATGGCCAAGATCATTCGCAGATCGCGAAGCGACGCAGGCAAGGACGATCTTGTCGTGCTGTGCAAGGATGCGTCGTGGGACGACGATCGTAATCAAGAGCAGCGCAATGAGCTCAACACGCTGTCAGAGACGGCGGTCGCCATGTTCGATCTCGAACGAGCGGCCGCATCATCTGAAGCGCAGGTGGATCGTTGGAATCAAGCGGCAGATGATTGCTATGACAAGGCACTGCAGTGCAAACGAGAAGGCAAGAAGCAGCAGGCGCTGTTCCAGCTCAAGCGCAAGGCCCTCTATCAGAACCGGGCGCATGAGATGGAATCCTCCATCTTGAACTTGCACAGCACGCTTTCCGTGCTGCGTGGAGCGATCTCGACAAGAGCGGCGACTGCGGCTCTGAAGGGGACGGCCGAAACCCTCAAGCAGCTGCGAGAGAACAAGGGCATGACGACGGACGCGATTGACGACGTCTGCGTGGATTGGAAGGAGGAGATCGAGATGGTCGAAGCCGCTCAGGCAACCTTCCAGCAGTCCTCCTACTCGGCAGATGTCATCGATGAGGATGAGTTGATGGAAGAGTTGGAGAATCTCTCTCTGCATGATCCCGTGAAGGAAAGCGATGTGACAAGTGACAAGGCAGCGGATGATATCGTGCAATCTATGCCAGCATTGCACATTTCGGGGATGGAAGAATCGCCCAAGATGAAGCAGAAGAGCAAAGCATTGGTTGCCGCATAGGACACTATGTATGGTTCAGCAATAACCAACGAGTATGGTTGGTGTGATAGCAAAAACTCGATTCCTATTGAGCATTGAAGATCATAGATCTCAACGTTGAGACATCAGATGGTTGGCGTATTTTGTGTCCTCCATGCGCCGAATGCAATCGTCATCAGTCTACAGGAATGGGAACAGCTTCTTTGGTTGCTCACCCTCCTTCTTGGCTCCAGACTTCTTCAACAGAGTCTCCAATTCATCAGTCTTGGCAGCAGCGGCCAGCTCAGCTGCAATGTAGGATGACATCGTGTGAGAGCATGAGCGAAACCCAAATTGCGCAGAGCGGGATCATCGCAGAACGACGCCGATTTGATTTTTGCGTCATGATTGTAACAGTATCCACAAGATGCAAAGAAGGCGACGCCGTGTGAGTGGTTGCACGAAACGAACATCATCCTGCGGCACTCAGGGCGAAGTATATTATCACGAGAGCAGCAACATTCCTCGACCACATACTCGTATCAAACGAGCACACATTGTTGGCAGTGCGTGATGTGACATGTCTTGCAGTGCGAGTTCACATCGCATTTGCATTCATTCAACGCCGATGTGCTTGAAAGATGCTGCAGGCAACATCGTTGCCCTTACCATATCCACCCAGGCACTGTCCTCCGATGAAGATCTTTGGAAGGGACGTGGCGCCGCTGTCGAGCTCCTGCGACAAGAGAACGCGCTTGACGGAATTCTCTCCTCCGAGCAGGAACCATTCGACGCCGAGCTCCACTTGAGTGAATTCGTATCCGGTGCTCTGCAGCAGGCTGATGGCCTCCGTAGAGAACGGAGAGATGGCGTAGGTGTAGATGAGCACCTTGTTGGCAGTGCGCTCAGCGAGGAGATCGGCGGCAACCTGGTCCTCATCGACGCCGGCGATCTTGCCGAGCACGGCGGCTTGCAGCTTGGCCTCAACACCGAAGACTGGCTTGGCGACGGCCATTGCGGTGGCCATCGTCTCGATGACTGGGTTCGGGAACGCCATTGACGTGACGCTTGGGATGAGCGCCAGGGCGAGGAGGGAAATGAGTGTCTGCTTCATCTTGGAATATTGGTATAGTGCTGGCAGTGTAGTCTTGGTTGGTTGCTGTCCTTGTTGACTTTATGAAGGCGGAAGCTGCAGTGCGCCGTCGTTGGTTCAGTTGCCCTTTGCTGTTTGCAAAGCACGAGGAGAGGATCCATCTCTCTCTCCCTCTCTCCATTATCCGCAACATCAGCGGAATAGTAACATCATTGTCGTTTTCTCGTCTGGTCTTTGGTGGACATGCGTGTGGGGGCGCGTGTGAATGGCGGTGAGTGCGTTGGTGATGTGCGTGACGAGCAAGATTTTCTGACTCACACTCGGGATTCGATGCGAACTATCAGTCCCGCCAAATCCACGTCACAAGACCAAGATTTTCCCCATCGTCCGATTCTCAAAATCCAGACAATTCCGTGTTGCAGACCAACACATCACTCATGGTGATGCTGGGTATCGTGTGACGCAGAAGGGTGTACAGAGAAGTGCAAAGGGGTGCAGGGCAGCGACAGTTCCCGTGATGCTCTTGGGAACAACTTCTGCGCAATCATACAATCATTCTTGCTGTCAACAACATCGTCGTCAAGTCGTCGATTCTCAGCACAGCCAATAGCATGATCCTGGGAAAGCTGTTTGCGATCTCCTTGGCGGCACCGTATTCATCCCGTTATTCCATCCATTCGCTTTCCATGGTCATCATGTCATCCAACGCCAAAGAATAACACCGCAAGGAGGGTTTGCGCATCACCCACGATCCGTACTCGACAGGTATGGCGCAATAGTATGGTCTTCCAGGCACCCCCATGGTTTCGATCCATGGCATCTAAGGCGGTGCGCAACGAGGTCGTGATTGGGAAGCAGTATCAGAACCACAACAGCCGACCCGGACCAGTCTACGATGGCAAGGGATACACCCTCATGAACCGCGCAATCCAGGTCGGACCCGAAAAGGTCAAGGAGCTTGTCGGCGACTTTCCGGAACTTAAGGAAGAGAGCATGCGCCAACACCAGCAATATGGAAATGATCGGCGTGGGCAATGCCTTGGCGAATGATGCTGCTCCTGGCAATTTGAGGAATGGCCGTTTCAGCAAAAGGAGAAGGCCCGTGAGCAAGAAGATGGTGGCTCTGACAGTACGCATTGGTCAGATGCTGCGGCGTGAACAGATCGAATGAGAGTTCCATGCTGCCCAGTTCCACCAGATCAGTCGAGAATGCCTTGTGGTCGAAGTGCGCCAGAAAAGAGAGCGTGAAGGAAACGAGAACGAAGCGCCACAGGATGAACAGGCTCGTTTTCAATGTCTGGTACGGCGCCCCCTTGACGCGTTGCATCGCCTTGAGATGCATGGCACCGGGGTCGAATAGTACGCGGCGTGATGTCCCAACGAGGTCTCCACTGCCGGCGAGGCTGGCGTTTCGTACATGGCCTCGATGACGCGAAAGCAGACGACGGTGGAAAAGGAGCCGGCCGCCATCTTGATGATTTTGTTGCGGATGTCGAGGACTTCCAATGTGAGGTGGCCGAAGTAGGCTGCGATTGGGAAGATGATGCCCCATCCCAGGAATTGGGATGCGTGTAACAATTGTGAAATATAATATGAAAACAGTATTTATATTTGCGTTTTCGTGTGTGACATGATCGTGCAATTGAGGACAGAACTAGTAGAGTAGCACACTTTCTTGTAGAAAACTAGTATGATACGATACATACTTCGGGTGTTGGTTGTGTTCCATCCGCTCGTGTTCTATCCACATTCCAACCACAGTCGCACATGAGCAGGATGGCGCCAGAGAGTGCTTGTCGCGCAAGGAGAACGAGCGCGTTAACGACGGTCGGAATTGAAACAGCATGCTGATCACAAGTGAACTGCTGCTTTCGCATAACCCCCAGCCACTTTTCTGACCACTGCGTTGCTGCTTGTGTGCCTTCCATAACTGAAGGCAACTCGTTGGCATCTCGTGAGGATCCAATCAAGCATTACCATGCGGTGGGCAGTGCATGGTACGCGACTGCGATGGTTGTTTGGGCGAACAGCTGCCACACGTCGCGTGTGAAGTGACAAGCGACGATTGACAAGTTACAATTCACCGGAAGCAACGCCGGCGCCTTTAGAGTCGGACCCGAGCATGCCCTGGCCTTCCCGGACGGAATCCCTCCACTTCTTTGGGTCCTTGAGGATGTCCTGCATGTCCTCGGAGTCGAAGAGACCGCCCATGGCATCCGGGCTGGCAAGGATCTCCAAACGCGCCTCCTCGATCTTGTCGTCGCTCATATCCTTCATGAGCATCTCCGTCATCTCGTCGAGGACGCCCGGGTTGTTCATGACTTCCTTCATTCCCGTCATCATGTCGGTGGCGCTCTTGATGATCTCCGGATCCTGGAAGAGGGTGGAGAGGTTCTCCATGGTCTCCTGCAGCTTCTGCTGAAAGTAGGCCGGATCCTCGCGGAGCTTCTGCGCTTCGCCTGCTGGCAGACTGCCCGTCTCTTCGAGATGCGCCACGAATTGCTCCACGTCCATCTGCTTGATCATCTCCTTCATCATGTCTCCGTCCGTGAGCATCTTCATCGCCTGCTGCATCTGCTGCTCGAGCTGTTCCGGGGTCATGTCCTCCAGCATCTTCATGGCCTCCTCCATCTGCTTCATCATCTCTGGGTCTTTGAAGGCCTCCATGGCGTCTCCCCACATGGACTCCATCGCTCCCATGTCCATGCCGGCGGCGGCACCGCCCTCCTGCTGGACCTTCTTGGCCTGCTCATTCAGTTCCTGGAAGGAGGCGCCCTTGGCGCGTCCACCGCGGCCACCGCCCACACCGAATTGTGCGGCCGTTGGCTGTTATTGGAAATCCGTGACGTGAATGTATGAACGAATCAATTGAGTGGGCGAGTGAGTGAGTGCAGAAACATAGAGCATGTATTGTATAATATGTTGAATGGCAGACACAGACAACTCAATCAGTTTCATTATATTTGCACATGTGCACAATCATGTTATATTAATCCAGAGAGCATACTACAGAGAGAGCATACCATACTAGTACTCCAGAGAGTAGAGCGAAGCCAAGAAACACGATGCAGGCAACTGCACCCAAGTGGACATACCGACAGAAAGAGGAGGGAGAGCCCTGTGATGCTGACGATTCTGCGGATCATGATTGTGCTTCTACTTCTATTGTGAGATTCTGGAGAGAGATGATGCCTTGTTTGGGAATGGACTTGCTTTGTTGATTCGTTTGTTGGATTGTGTTGTTTGTTTGGATTGTGGGAATGGTTGCGATCCTGTCTCTCCTCAGTCGCAATTGTCGCAAGAGAGGAGGAACACACGATGTGAGTTGTTTTTGCGCGGTGACGATGGCGGAAGCAGATCTCCATTTTTGGGTGCGTCGTGGACTTTTGGCGTGTTTCGAGAAGGACTTGGTTCCGCGTGGCATCGTTTTTATGTACCCAAACTCTAGTATTTATTGTGTGTTGTTGTTTCACTACATTTGTGGTACCATGAAAACAATATTGAAATAGATCCGAATCCAAAAGGATCCAAACCGTTCGTGGCACGAAGATTCCACGACCATCACGCTCACATCCGCCAACGTGTTCCGACACGATCGATGGCACAAGCGCCCCCAACCAACCTGACACGATGGTTCCGCTTGCACTCCATTGAGCAATAGAAGAGCTGCAGCGCAACGCATCATTCTCCCACAAACTCTATTATATTATATATTGCTCGCACCTGACAGCGTTCACCATGAAGAAAGGAAGCACCGCTTTGCGAGCACCGTTGTTCGAACGATCGATGGCAGCATCACTCTTCGCTGCGTTGCTCTGCTTCTGGCAATTGGATGAGGCCTCGGCATTTGGCATCGATCTGGCTGTGGCGTCTCGAGGATGTTCTGCTTGCCTTCGTCCATGCCGTCTTTCCAACCGCTCTCCGCTTCGCTTCCACTTAAACGCCGTCAACGATAGCACCGACGACGACGACGACGACGACGATGGCAGCAACGACGACGAAGACAATAACAACGACGGCATCCCTGAGAAGGAGAATGCTGCTGTAAATGACCTGAAGGAGCAGATCTTCAACGTCGCCGAAAACACCAAACGCGGCTTCCAAGCCACGCAGCAGCAGCGCAAGCAAATGCGAACCTTGGTGGAGGAGATCAGAGCCTTCAATCCATCCTCAGAACCAGCGTCTCCCTACTACTCCAAGTCCGACGATGACAATACAACACCGCCACCAGAACCCACGCTGGCCGGAAAGTGGACGTTGATCTACACGGACGCACCCGACATCACCGGCCTCGACACGAGCCCCTTCGCCAAGCTGGGTCGCATCGGGCAGGAATGCGCCGCGCCCGACATCAAGAACGTCATCGAATGGAAGCGTCCCGATATCGCCGCGCGTCTCAATCTGCCCTTCTCGGGTGACAGCGAATCGCGCATCCTGCAGAAAGTGGTGACGTCGGGCAAGGCCGATCCCGGTAAGCCGTACAACGTGGATTTGGATATTGCGGGGATCGAGCTGTGCGCGGACGGCGACGATGACTCGCTGCAGAATCAAGGGCTGCCCGCGACATTGATCAAGCAGCTGGCAACCGGGGGCGGCAACGCGGTGGAATTGAAAGGCGGCCTCACCCTGCCATTCGGCAAGTTCGAGATTCTGTACCTGGATGGAGACATGCGCATCATCAAGACGTACCAGAACTACCTCGCCGTCAGCGAGAGGATAGAGAATAAAGAGGACGAATGGTTTTAAGAGTGCAGCACCTACATAGTCGTAGAGTACTATTATATTATATTATACTAGCAGATCATGATGGAGTACTCCACAATACATTGAATCACAGCACAGTGCAGCAGAGCACCTCCCAAACACATCAGAACAGACGCTGTGAATCGTGGAAGAGCCTGTTCCAGTCGTGCATTCCTTGTGATGGTTCAAACGTGTGTTATCAACGTCTGTACGTCGTCAGAAACATGAGTGGATGATGTCTGAAAATCCTTGGCCATCGACATCAACACGCGCATGAATGCGGTGTCGAAACGCACCAATGAACAGACAAACACGTAAAACCACCTCCAGATTCAACCTTGGATTTTCGCACATCGATTTCCTCATTCAAACGATCATTCAAACACACTCACTTGGCATCCACAACTTCACATATAATACAGCATAATACAATAGAATACGTACCACAGCTCGTACTCCGACTCAACTCCACCTGTTAAAGAGAAAGAGAAAGGAAAGACAGCACGATGCCGAAGAAGAAGGGAAAGAAGCAGCAGCAGAAGAAGCAGGCGGCCGACGCGGATGATGATTGGGAGGCTCTGCTGGACGCTGAGTCGCAGAAGAACAAGACGGATGCTGCGCCAGCTGCCAAGGAGGATGCTGCCAAGGAACCCGCGACTGCAGAGGCTCCTGCTGGAGCGGTCGATGCGGCAGCTGCGTTCCTAGCAGCGCAGGGCATTGCAGGAGACGAAGGCGAAGGCGGTGGTGGTGGTGGCAAGAATAAGAAGAAGAAAAAGAAGAAGAAAGGAGGCGGTGGAGGTGGTGGAGCTGCTGGTGGAGCTCAGGCCAATGAGAAGGTGCGTGTCATTGCTACTGTTGATGCTACTGTTGATGCTACTGTTATTGTTGTTGTATTGTTATGGCTGTGGCTTTAGTTGATGGCGTGTGAAGTATAATATAATATTATGTGTGCCATCATGTCATGTCATGTTGTTCGATTCCTATTTTCTCGCTTCTATAATAGTATTATTATAATACTGTTAATGGAACAATCTCTCTCTCTCTCTCTCTTTCATTGGACAGAGAGACGGTGACTCCAATGGCAGTGATGAAACCAATGCCAACTGCAATCGAAGAGGGTGCAACATTCAGAGACATGCACCCATCCTCGCATCTCTTGACAGCCCCTTCTTGTTGACCACATTCATCTGCACACTCGTATTACTACATGCCAAATGGTATTATATTATATTACACTCAATATTCCAACTCATTTGAACCCAATTCCAACTTCACTTACACAACCACTACTTGCACTACAATACAACAAAATGCACTGCATTACAACAGGTCTCCGCCCGCGGCCGCATGGTCCAGGAACGCCTGCGACTGCAACGCGAGGAGGAGGAACGCATCCGCGCCGCCGAAGAGGCAGAGCGCAAGCGCGTCGAAGAATTGGAACGCAAGGAGGCCGAGGAGGCTCGCAAGAAGGAGGAGGAGCGCGAGAAGAAACGCCTCAAGCAGAAGGAGAAGATCGAGCGGCAGAAGCGGGAGGGAACCTACATGACCAAGGCGCAGAAGGCCAAGGCGAGGTTGGCGGAGCAGCGTCTCGAGGCCATGCGCAAGGCCGGCATGCTGCCCGTGGAAGGGGAGGGCGCCGCCAAGCCGCAGAAGGTCGTCTACGACAACAAGCGTAAAGGCAGAGGTAAGGGAAGAGGGAAGTTCCAGCAGAATCAGCAACAACAACAACAGGAGGAGGCGTCCGCGTCAGCGGAGGAGCCAAACAAGGAAGAGGAAGCAGCTGCACCAGCCGCCGTCGAGACCAAAGAAGCAGAAGAAAAGCCAGCAGAAGCAGCTGCTGACGATGAGGGAAGCGGCGACGAATGGGATGCCGATTCAGATGATGAATGGGATGCCGACAGCGATGATGATGACGATGGCAAGTTCGGCGATCTTGCCAAGCGTCTTGAGGCCGCCAAGGTTGATGACGACGTGGACCTGGCAGAAGTGGCCAGGAAGAAGGAGCAGGAGCGACTGCGTGAGCTGGGCCGCAAGCGCGCCGAGCAAGACCGCATCGACTCCGAGAACCGTGCCAAGCTGGCGCTGGAGCAGGAGGCGGAGAGCATGAAGACGCTGCTGGCCGCCCAGAAGCGGGAACAGGGCAAGAAGAAGCGCGAGGCGCAAGAAAAGGCGAACCTCGAGGCGCGAACCCGCGACGACCTGCGATGCCCCATCGTCGTCATCATGGGTCACGTCGATACCGGAAAGACCAAGCTTCTGGACAAGATCCGCAAGACCAACGTGCAGGAGGGCGAGGCTGGTGGTATCACGCAGCAGATCGGTGCCACCTACTTCGAGAAGAAGACGCTTGAGACGCAGACGAAGCGCCTCAACGAGGTTGAGAAGTTCGACATGAACCTCCCGGGTATGCTCGTCATCGATACGCCAGGCCACGAGTCTTTCACCAACCTGCGATCGCGCGGATCCTCGCTCTGTGACGTCGCCATCCTCGTGGTGGATCTCATGCACGGACTCGAACAGCAGACCATCGAGAGTCTCAACATGCTCGTCAAGAAGGGCGTGCCCTTCGTCGTGGCCCTCAACAAGGTCGACAGATGCTACGCCTGGAAGACCTGCAAGGACGCGCCCATCCGCGAGGCCCTCGAACAGCAGGAGGAAGGAACGGTCGGAGAATTCCGCAGCCGCGCCCTCGATGCCAAGGTCCAGCTGCAGGAGCAGGGCGTCAACTCAAACCTCTACTGGGAGATGGGCGATGACGACTGGATGAGCTCCGACTTCATCCCCCTCGTCCCCACCTCCGCCGTCACGGGAGAGGGCGTGCAGGACATCCTGCTTCTCCTCTGTCAGATAGCACAGCGCAAGATCTGGAAGCAGCTCATGTGGTGCGCCAACCTGCAGTGCACGGTGCTCGAGGTGAAGGCCATCGATGGTCTAGGAATGACCGTGGATGTCTTGGTCGTCAACGGGTACTTGCGGGAAGGTGACAAGGCCGTGTTTTGCACCCTCGATGGTCCCATCGTCGCTGAGATCCGTGGTCTGCTCACCCCACCACCAAGTCGTGAGATGCGCGTCAAGTCCGAGTACATCCACCACAAGGAGATCAAGGGAGCCCTGGGCGTCAAGGTCATCGGTAACGGACTTGAGAAGGTCATGGCGGGAACGCCGGTCATGGTCGTCGGGCCGGATGACGAGGAGGAGGACATCAAGGCCGAGGTCATGTCCGACCTCACGAAGCTCGAGGACAAGCTCAGCACGGACAAGCAGGGTGTGCTCGTCCAGGCTTCCACGCTGGGTGCGCTAGAGGCGCTGCTGCAGTTCCTGCGCGAGGAAACACAACCGCCAATCCCAGTGAGCGCCATCGGCATCGGTACCGTCCACAAGCGCGATGTCACCAAGATCTCCATCATGAACGAGAAGGGACATCCGGAGTACGCCACCATCCTTGCTTTCGACGTCGATATCGAACGTGAGGCTCGCGAGCATGCGACGGACATGGGCGTCCGCATCATGACTGCCGATATCATTTACCACCTGTTCGATCAGTTCACAAGGTTCATGGATGACCTGACGCAACGCCGCCGTGAGGAGGCCGCGGCCGTCGCTGTGTTCCCTTCCATCATCAAAATCCTCCCACAGCACGTGTTCAACCAGAAGGACCCGATCATCGTCGGCGTGGAGGTCGTGGAGGGAATTCTGAAGGTTGGCACGCCGCTGTGCGTCCCGGCCTTGGGTGGTCTGCATGTCGGCAAGGTGACGTCGATCGAGAACAGCGGACGCGAACAGGATACCGCCAAGAAGGGATCTTCCGTGGCCATCAAGATCGTGAACGAGGGCAACCCCAACATCACGTACGGACGTCAGTTCGATGCCGCGCACAGCCTATACTCCACCCTGACAAGAGCCTCCATCGATGCGCTGAAGGAGAACTTCAAGGATGCGCTCGAGAACGAGGACTGGCGTTTGGTGGTGAAACTGAAAAAGGTGTACGGCATTTTGTAGAGCACGAGGATGTAGACCACAATTGGTTTGCTCCACTCTGTGCTGTGCCGCACTGCACTGCAGGGTACTCTACCAGTACGTCCTCGGTGCCCAAATACCGAAATGTGACGTGATGTCTCTTGTCCAGCCTCAATCTTGGAGCACGAATGGAAGCCAACACGAACAAATGACTTGACAAAACACAACACAACATAATTCCATGGATTCTTCGTTTCTGAATGCAAGTATTGTGCTCTACTCGTATAATACTACAGGGGTATGCCATGCTTTTTTGGATATGTCGTCGCAGTGGTGCGATGTTATGCGCGGGCTGCGGTGTTGTTGGAATCTTTCTCCAAAGTGAGTGTGTGTGTTACGTACGAGAATACATGTCGCAAGACAAGCATCGTCTGCTCTCTCGAATTGCCAACGATTCCTTGCAAAGAAAAAGGCAAAATCGCAGCGATAGTTCTGCCAAGACAGGATGATCCCATTCCAGTATACTCCGTGAGAACTGATCGCATGGCACGAGGAACTTCTGGCATTGAATTGAACCTTCCATTGGTCAGCCTTGTTTCATCTTTTGTGTCCTTTGCCTAGCTTGTTTGTTGGTTGAACTGGTACGGGATGATTCTCGTTGAATCCGCCTTCGTGGCAGAAGGAGCATGTTCTTCCACATTCACACACGCATGCTCACATACACGCAGTCACCGCCCCACAACTTTGTCAATGCGTATGGTACTCGTGAGATGCACTCGCACGTGTACCTGTTGACATATCCGAGGACTTGCATCGGTCATGTAGAGCCGTATCTGGCATACTTCTCTCTCTCTCTCTATTTGTGCCACTTTCCAGGTGTCACATGCCGAATGCTTAGAGTTTGAGCACCTCACTGACCAAGGCCATGACCGCATTCTTGTCATCCTCATCAGTGATTGCCTCGCGGAAGCCAATATCGCTGCCCTTGTCATTCTTGATGGTGTGGACGTGGCCCCTGTCGATGGCCTCCTTGATGGAGAGACCACCGATGGCACCGGTCTTGAGATCGATGAAGATGAATTCCTCGTTGTCCATGCCGAACTCCCAGCACTTGAGCATGACCTCGTAGAGACCGAGATCGGCCATGATGTCGCGGAACCGCTTCATGGATTTGGCGTAGTTTTCTAGCTCGCCTATCTGCTGCTTGTCCGCGACGCCGACGAGGGAGACGTCCTTGAAGTGCGTGAGGATCTCGCAGCACGTGTTCATGCGCTGGTACTCCTTGAATCCGTCACGCACGAGGACGGCGCCGAGATGGAATTTGGTGTATCCCAGGTTGCGTTCCTGCTTGGACTTTGCGGGGATGAGGTTGCGCTCCTCCTCGATGATGCTGACGAGGACCTTGTTCATTTCGTTGAGGGAGTTGCGGCCCTTGACGGTGGTGCGGTCGACGCTGAGATCGCCCTTGTTGACATTCTGCTCCACCAAGGTGACGTGCTTGCCGAAGGTCTGCATGGAGTCGCGGAAGTTGGTGTAGGCATCCTGCGCCGGCTTGCTGCCGTCCTCATGCAGGAAGTCCTCGAAGCGGTTGAGGAAGGATGACTTCCAGCACTTGAACGCCCTTGCCGACGTGATGTCCGTGAGTTCTTCAATTAACGATTTGAGTTTTGGATCGGCTTTGATTGGGTTGAGCGTTGATGACTGCGTGCGCGGTGGTGCCCTCCTCTCCGGCGTCCGGGAGTTGGATTTGGAAGCAGAGGAAGGCCCGTCGTTGGTCTTCATTGGCATCTTGATGGGCGTGGCTCTGCTGGGCGTAGACGTCGGAGTGGAGGCCGCTGTCATGGAGGGCGTGGCAGGCGATGACACGGACATGGGCGACGCTGAGGTTGGTATCGGCTTGGATGTGTAGGGAGCAAACGTCTTTGCGGCAGCGCTGTGGCTGCTGGAAGGGGTTCTGGGAGGGGCAGTCTTTGCGGGAGTTGTGGTAGCAGCGCTGCTTCCACCATTCTGGAGACCCTCGATCTCCTTCTTGAGTTCCGCGGCACGCAAGTAATCCTCGTTGGCCACGGCCTCCTTCTTCTCCAAGGTGAGAGCCTCGATCTGCTCCTGAATGCGCCTCTGCGCCTCATCGTCCTGCTGACTCTCAGCCTTCAGCTCCTCGATCTGCTTCTTGAGTTCTGCCGCTCGGAGGAAGTCCTCCTCTTCGACTGCCTGCGCCTTGGCGGCCATCAGCTCGTCCATGTTCATCGTTGTGTATTGTACAATAGAATAATATACTGCAATGCACTGTTATGCACTGTTATATAATATAATATTATGTTGTGGGTGATACGACCTACAGGACGACTTTGATAGAATAATTGATGATGGGAAGATGGAGAGCTGAGGCGGATGCTGTTTGCGCCATTGGTGTTCACTCGATTCTGCACATGTTGTGGATTCGGTCGTCCGTTCCAGGCGTCTTGTCGGAGGCGAACGCACGAGCAGCGATCTGGTCATTGGATTCTCAATGACTAGCTCTTGGGTGGATGTGGATCTCTTCTGTTTTTGGTGTCAAAAGAGGCATATTTCTTGGATACCGTTTCTGGGGTGGCCGTTTTGAGGGCTGTTTTGGTCGTGAGATTTTTCCAAAGGCCCAACCGAAATGACCAGACCATCACGATGGACAAAAGGATCCACGATGGCGCTGTGGTGGACCACGTTGCGTTATTCCTCCCATGATGCGAGCAACTCGCATCCAACCATTCAAGCATCCATTCAAGCATCTCTGATTGTGTTGGACTGCACCATAGTGCAGCGCAGTACGACCTAGAGCATCCACACGCTCCACGATATATGATAAGATACACGCCGTCACATATCATATCATATCACATTGTCGAATAGAACAGAGTAGAATAGACCGACAATGCCGGAAACACCAACGGCCGCCTCAAGTTCCATGGCTTCGTCCCCGTCGAAGTCGCTGACGGGCAACCCGCTGTCGTACGATGCCGAGCTGAAGGGCATGATCGAAAAGCTGGACGGCATCAACAACTTCCGCTCGTTCAACCGCTGGAAGGCGTCCTTCCTGAAGCGCTTCGAGATGTTCCTGACCCAGAAAGGCATGGGACCCGCGGAGGCGTCGTACACCAAGTTCGGCACGGACATGACGCAGCTGGAGAAGCACGTGGGCAAGGTCAAGACCTTCCTGGACAAGGGCGATCTGTCCGCCGATCGCACCACCGTCAAGGGCCGCAACGCTCTCAACGAGATGAACAAGAGCCTCGTGAGCAGCACGCAGGACACCATCGACCTCATCCCCTCCACGGGCACGGACGAGCGGCGCAAGATGTACAACAAGTACCATCTGGGATGCGTGCTGGTAAGGGATGGATTCTCGCAGTACGAGCGCATGGTGCAATGCAACGACGCCATCCAGGACATGAAGAACAACGGCGGGCTGATGCAGATCGCCGACAAGCAGCAGCTCAACGCCATCGAGGAGTACCAGCAGCAGCTGAAGCGGTTCGTGGAGGTCATGAACGATCTCGGTCTCTACGAGGTCATGATGAAGTGCCGGCAATTCGCGCATGGCGAGGTGGATGAGATCGTGCTGGTGGATCCCAAGACGGGCACCGTGATCGAGCTGTCGCGTCAGCAGTGCCTGCAGCTGGGGGTGCTCACGCCCATGCCCGATGTCGATCCGGAGACCGGCGTCAACGCGAATGGCCAGAGGTTCCGTGAGGAGGAGATCAGCCGCGTCGAGAAGGATGAGATGCGGCGGGCCATCAAGTTGGCCTTTGCCTTGTGAGTATTCGCATTCACTCGTACTCACTCGTGCTCGTAGTAGTGCATGGGCCATGCATTCTCTACTCGCACGAGCAGAGTGGGTGCGTGGCGCCAAATGTTAATGAATGGCATGGCAGTCAATGACAGGCAATTGCAGGCAATACGTATTCTATGTGGAATAGAATGCTATTCTAATTCTCAGCCCTTCGCTTCTTGTCATTGCGTGGCTCTGTAGTGTAGCGAAGACCGAAGAGCAAGTGTGGAAAGCGAAAGAAGTGAGAGTTGCGGACAAGCATGGCGTGAACAGAGTAGCACTCCGTCTGTTCAGGGTTCCATGCCCACGTTCATCCCACAGTCTCCACGCTGCTAACACGTGTGTGCGTAACGATAATACGTAACAAGAAGGGCTACTCCACGACTACTCTACTCTACTCAATTGCATGTGTTCTTCTCTCTTGTGGAGTGACGAGGCGAACAAAACGCGATGAGAAGCGCGATGCTGGTTTGGCGCATTTCGCACGACCAAATTCCGGGGACGCTGCATCGATCGACAATGGCGCAAATCCAACGGAAGCGTCTCCATCTTGGCGCAGAATCTCTTTCCAACACTCTTCCTTTCTTGGCAAGAAACACATCATCGACACAGCGAGTACTCGGATCTTGCTGTTGTATTGCTACATATAATAGCTTGTGTAATACTGTCTATTCTAATATTGTATCATATCGTATTATATAATATAATATAATATTGCACAATACATCTGTGTCAGAACATCCATCCTCAACCTTTTGTTTGCTCGTGCACAGCAACTTAGACCTCAAGCGAAGCCACTCAGACCAAGAGCAGCACCAATAGCAACGACAAGAGCAACAGCCATGACGGCCCTGCGACTGCTCAGGATCCTGGCGATCGGAGGCCTGCTCCTTGCTCTGCCGCTCACCAATGCCGCGAGGGAGCAGCGGCATCAGGAGGACGGTGGTGGCACCAGTGCAGCACCACCTGCATCCATCGCTGCCACCATGAAACGCATCATCGAGAGCTATCAACAGGCAACGCAGCGCACATCTGCTCTGCACCAGCAATCCTGGAATCGGTTGGTGGTTGCGGAGAAGGATGTGCGGATTCCTGAGGCTGCCAAGCCAGGGTCTGGCAAGCAGACGAGCGGCGGCGAAGGACTTGTCAAGAACAAGCCGTGGTTCCCGCTGGTCAAAGGTCTCAAGACGAACATCTGGGGAGACCACACGCACGAGTCCGCAAAGCCCGGGGATGCGTCGCAACTGCCGCCGTTCGTCGAAGATGACGAGAACTACATCGATGGGTACTTCGAGGTCCTCACGGAGCGATGCAGCCAGAATGCCACCATGCGAGGCACGGAGTTCCTCAACGATTGCTTCGGCAGTGTTCTGAGCCTCATCAAGAGCCCCAGATGCACCACCCAGTTCGACTCCAGGTACGTTTGCAAGAGCAATTCCAATGGGGACGAGGATTCCAACGACGAAACTCCTGAGACTAAGGCGACCTCCCTAGCGCAGAACATCACGGCGAAGGATCTCATCCGCGAGCACTTCACGGACTCCACCTTGAACGTCGTCATCGTCGGTGCGGGTCCCGTCGGTCTCTACGTCGCCAACGTCCTGCAGGAGCTTCAGATCCAGGCCGAGACGGCACAAAGCGCGGACCGCGCCTTCGAATCGCTGCGCATCCTCATGTTCGACAACGCCACGCAGGCTCCGGGCCGCAAGGTCTACACCGACGACTGGTTGACCGACATCCCGCTCGATCTCCTCCAAACCACGGATGAGAGGATCTACAACCTCCTCACCACGTTGCATCACAAGTCCCGCAGTGCGTCGTCCACCGCGGACGACACCCCCAAGCACAATGTCCGCGTCCCGATCTTCGTGCTTCAGGCGTTGCTGGTCATCTCCAACAGGGACAACGGCGTTAAGTACCTCTACGAAGACTTTGCGAAGTACAAGAACATGCTTGCCAACTATCCCAACCTCCTTGTCATCGACGCCTCTGGCCACAGCATGGAACCCCTGACTCGGGAAGGTCCATCGCCTTCGGACGCCACGAAGGATGGTCAGATCAAGCTCCAATCTCTCCACTCCAGCCGCGGCGTGACCGTCTCGTCCTGGAAACCACATGAGACCTGCGCTCAACCAAGCGATGCCGCCGCGAACTCCAACTCATGTGCTTGGGGATCCATCAACAAGGATCAGTACGACTTCCTCAAACAGAATGGCCACGTCATTCACATCGCCAACCGCACATCGCGTCAGGGAGCCATGCTGTACCCTGTCTCCGCCGACACGAACCAGCCTTTCCACGTGCGCTACCTCAACATTCATGACATCTTCCCACCTGCCGTCAATGAGCATTTCATCAAGAGCTGGAAGATGTACGGCCATGACCTCATGATCTCCAACCACCCCCTGTGTCTGCAGCAGACCTGCGCCATCGACGAGAACTTGAATTGCGACGATCTGTGCCGCCTGTCCTGGCTCGACATCTCCACCTCCTCCTACCGCCACGACATCGCCAAGCTCCTGGCCCGCCACAGACCGGCCTACCCCGTCGTCTCGGCGTCGCTGCAGTTGACGCAGGATCAGTTCGATGCCTTCCGGTACATCCTCACCACGCCGGGCGACGACAAGCCAGCAGCGCTTGCGTTGTACGATATCGAGCCCGCCGACATGGTCTACCAGCGCCTCTTCCAGACCAACAACCTCATCCACACGCTCCGCTTATTCGCGGCGTGGTGCGTGCCCAGCCGCCCACTCGTGAGCGTCCACACCTACACGCCCTACATCTATGAGAACGCGGTGCTGCCACGCAAGGCGCGTTCCAAAGCCCGTATCGGCGATGCGCCCGTCCTCCGCGTCGGCGAATCCTTCCTGTCGGGCAATCCGCATCAAGGCGGCGGCATGGTCGATCATCTCACGATCCTGCAAGATTTCAAGGCCATCGTCACGGGGCACAGCATTCCGAACGCGGGAGACGAAGTCGTCGAGGAAGCTTGAAGCGGAGAACAATCTGCGAGTTATGGTATGAAAGAAGACGAGTACTCGACTTGACTCGATGTTGCAAGTATTGAAAATAGTATTATATGAGAGAGTTGAAAGCACAGTGAGTGTTATCATACTCGTACGTATAGTACAACTACATTAGTGTTGCTTCGTACGTCTCGGATGATGATATTGAAATGCATCCATCAGCATGTCGTCGATCGTTCGCTTCGCAACCTTGGAATCCACATCGGCCAGACCGTTCTGGGGCTGATACATCCGCCGGATCAAGTTCTGCCACGCCTTCCACGCACCCGTGCGCTGCGAACCATGACCCTTGGCAGGTTTCACGCTCTCAATTGGAAACTGGAATTGTGCGTCGGCAGGTGCGGTATATTCGCCACCTGCGCAGGTGCAGATCTCATGGATGGTCTCCTGAGGATGCAACACGAGGTCCTCCAATCGAACCATGAGGGCGGGCGGGTCGCCATGGATGAAGAGGTTCCAGTACTGCGAGTACCATTCATTCCAGTACTCCAGGATGGAATCGAAGGTGGCGGTGGGTGTCGGCAGAGGCAGGTTGGGATCGAGCACCTGATCCTCTCCATCGCCATCTTCGAAGATGTGCACAGGGACTTTGCTACCGTTCATCGGATTGTAGGTCAACATTGGGCAGGGTGGCAGCACCAAATCTTCACGCGGAATGCTTGTATCTTGAGAGTCCGCATCCGCGCGGAATAGATGCGCCTGCTGCTTTCGCATTCGATTGCGCTTGCTGCGCTGTTGCCGCGTGAGGCTGAGCTCGTGCTGCCACTTGACGACATAAGGGTGCTGGCACATGGATGCCATCCATTCGTACGGATCTCGTATCGTGACCACCGCCAACGTGAACTTTGGATTCAAGCGACCCGAATCCACCGTCTTGCGGGTTTGCCAACGATTCGCCAGGACGTGCTTGCCCCATGGCACCATCCATTCGATCGGTATCCACGTGCTGTTGGTGGTATTGGTCGTCATGCTGTTGAGATGTGATTTCGACGTGGGCACGTCAGAGAATTTGCAGTTATCCGCCAAGAGGTTGTAGACCAGATTCGTGCCGGAGTTGAACATCCCAGCCACAGCAATTCTTCGAAACAGCAGTGGCACGTTTTGTTGGAACGCTGCGCAATGTTGCTCTTTCCCATGAATGATGGGCTTTGATCCATAATATTCCATGAGATCCTCGTAGACGGACAACAGCGTGTCACTGTCGTTGAGCGTGGGAGACGGATTGCTGAAGATTGATCGCAGCTCCTTCCTCTCGTAGTCATTGGCGTCGCCGTCATCGCCATGGTTGGCGGGCCTGCCTAATATGTCATGCATTCGCTGTTGCAAAACGTCGATTTCATCATCAATAGCATGGGCAGCTGATTGGTTGGCGTCCGAGTAGCTCTCCGAATTGGATGCGCCGATTGTCGTCGCTTTGTTGGTGTTTGACGCATCAGTTCGCTCGCCATCAGCATGCTGATTCAGAGACAGCTGTTCGTCGATCTGTGGTATGGTTGGCGCTGCTGTGCTCGCGGCAGAATCATGTTCAGATGCAGCTGTCACGTTGTGACGATACACTTCGTGGCGGAGCCAGAAGTGGATGAAGATGATGCCTGCCTGCAACGCAACGGCCGACAGGAACATCGACACAATCATTCCATGGCTAATGTGTCTCGATCTCATCTCCATTCGCGTTCTCTGTCTTCTCCTCGCTGGCTGTGCAAGAGATGATCGCCGCTGGTGATGCTGCACATGCATCTCTGCTTCTTTGAATGCCGTTCGTCGCTGTGATGATTGGCGCCTGCTCTATTCCAAACAATTCGATGCTGGGTCTCAACGCATCTGTGCTTGCACGATCCGCTTCAGGGTTGGCAATGCGTACGAGTACGGCAGCGAGTGGAGAGAGTGGAAGTCGACAGAGTACCTTCATTGCCACCATCGTCATCGGTATCGTCCTCGTCGCATCGTCGTCCCCTGCGATCGTCGATGAGAAGAAGTGGTTTCGTTTTGTTTTGTGAGAGAAGTGCATCCGTTGAACCGTTATGGGCGTTAAATGAAGTCATTTTGAATTTGCGACTGCGAACATGCCAGTGATTTGCCGCGATGATGATCACGGCACCAATCGCGATACCGCGAAGGTTGGCAACATGGCCATTGCGATGGTGATAGATGCTGAAAGTGATTGTATCCCAATGTTCATTGACCATGGGATTGCGAGAGCGGAGTACCAGCACATTCTATTGGTACACGTATGCCGAAACACCCATTGACCGACGAAACGTCAAGAGATGTGAGCAAAGCCAGGCTGACGCCGAGTTTTGTGGGTCCTGTTCGTATCTTCGATCCATCCGACCCATCAATGCCAATCAACATCACAACTATCGGGAACTCTTGTTGTGGACACCTCTCGCTGCTCCTACTGCGTTGGCTGTAACAGTTCCGACTGGTCCTTCACCACACACGCTCGCCTTTACTCGTACATACACCATTGCACCCGCTGTCACATCAGTAGCCACAGCCGAAGTTCATGATGAGACAGCTTGCCATCCCTTGGTCAGTGTCCATGGCACTGTCCATCCTCCTTTGGACTATCGGCATACCGATCTCCAAGGCTTGGATGACCCATCCACAGCAACGTCCGCGATTACTGCAACACTGCACGGCCCTACCCGCGCATCGACAGCGCAAGACCATCCAACTGGAGGACGGCGAGACGAGCACGCTGATATCCCGCAGCGTCCCCATTGAGGACGATTGGCACATCACGATCTGGGAACGCGAGAAACCCGCGCAGGTCGTGGAGGCCTACTGGAATGCGCAGATGTCCAACATGATGGACGGCATTGTCTCGAAGCGTGTGCTGGATCCCTTCGGCATCGTGTCGTGGCCGGGATCCGTCGTGGCGGCGCGCGAGTTGCGCAAGAAGATGACGACAGGAGGCACCGTGCTGGTATGGGGTGCCGGTGTGGGCCTCGAAGTGCAGGCCGCCATGATGTGCGGCGCGGCGCATGTGATCGCAACCGATATTCAACCATTAAAACAATGCGAGGTGGGTGTGCGGGCTGCGAATCTGACGGGGACCGTGGAATTCCGACGATTCGACCTATTCCGTTCCGATTACATCGCGGCCGATCTGATCGTCGTGGCGGACGTTCTCTACGACGAGGATCTGGCCAAGCAGGTGTGCATGCGATGCGCGGAAGCCATGAAACAGAATCCGAGGACGCAGATCTTGATCACCGATTCGCAGCGGTTCGTATCCCAGTTTCCGGACGACCTGCAACGAAGCCTGGGCGACGCAGTGAAGGTGGAGTGGTCGGAGCATGTTCTGCGATCTTTCGAAGGATCGGGCGTTGCGATCGATGAAGATCAGGTGTACGACGTGACGGTTCGAAGCGCGTGGGTGAACTTGCAGTGACAGCTGCACGCGAGTACTCACGCCAAACATGCGACCACGAACAATTGACGCAACTGAGTTATGATAGCAACTAATGTAGCACAGTAGCTTAGCGCCGCGCCCGCAACGTGAGCATAAGACTCTTGATCTTTTCCTTCGTCGCGTGCGTGCACTGATGCGAACTGCCGAGACAGGGTTCGTAGATGGCGAGGGAATGACAATGGCACGACATGGCTTCCTGATACTGCTGATGCAACTCGTGAATGGCGCCCATCTTGGTGTAGAGCACGGCCACACCGATCTGATCGTTCTTGCCGATCCCGATCTGTTCGAGGTCGATGGCGTAGCGGTAGTGCTGGATGGCGTCCATGGAGTCTTGGTCTGCTTGGAATACGCATTCGTCGCCCATGGTCTCCTGCGCCAGGGCCATGGGCAGGGCGTCGAGGTAGGTTTCGATGTCGTCATCGCAGTGTCCCATCTGCTGCGCCGTGACGTACATGCCGTGCTTGCAGTGCAGGGCGTTGGATTTGTTGGAGATGCGCAGGGCGGAACGGAACTCGAAGAGGCTGGTGGCGTTGTCGTTGAGGATGGCGTAGACGTGTCCCAGCTTGTAGCGGAGGTTGGCCTCATCGGTGTCGTCGCCCTTGATGGCTTGCAGGGCCAGTTGGAACTGTGCGGCCGCGTCGGAGGCGGGTTGGTGCGCCTCGTCGTCGTGTTCGCAGTAGGCGTTGTAGCAGTGCAGTTCGGCCTGCTGCTCGTGCGTGACGCTGTTCTGCAGGGCTTCGCGCAGGGCCTGGACATCGGAGGAGGCGTCCCTCTTGTGGATGACCTTGAGCGCCGAGTTGAGGAGGAGGTGTATGGTGTCGGTGCCCACGCCGTACTGCAGGCGCAATCTGAGCGACCGTCGGAAGGCTTGGTAGGCCAGTTTGACGGCACCGGAGTTGAAGTGTGCCAGACCTAGGTACTGGTAGGCCTCACAGAGCATGGTGGGGTCGTCGAAGGAGTCATCGTGATGGTGCGCAATGCCTTCCTGTTGCGCGGCCTGCTGCAGGATGGATGGCATGGAGGAGATGGGCTTGGTGAAGACAAAGGCGGCAAAGAGCTTGTCCTCCATGATCTGGATGCATGCCTTGAAGCTGCGGATCGCCGCATCGAGCTCCATCGTCTCCGTGGCCTTGCGTCCATTGAGGAAGTGGTGCTCCGCCGTGGAAGGAGCATCCTCATTGGACGCAACCGGAGATGATGGCAGCGAAGACGATGATGCTGACATTGACATTGATACTGACGTTGATGCTGACATGGATGTTGGCATTGACATTGATGCTGACATTGACGTTGATACTGACTCTGACATGGCAGCCGTCGATATTGCGGTGGACAAGGAAGAAGCCGCTTCTGCCGAAGCAATGAGCAGCTCGAGCTTGTCATCCAGAGGCATGTCCGCCATGAGGATGGACTCCAAGTTGGACTGCAAGTCTTCCGATGCGAGAGGCTCTCCCCTCGCAGCATGCAACGAAGAAGCCTCATCGTCACGCGCATCATCCCTGGCATCCAGACCGTCCTCGACCTCTGAGTCGCATTCTGGGACGGTTTCGAGTGGCATACGATGCATTCCATTCATCCCATTGATGGCATGCATTCCATGCACAGTATTCATTCCATTCATCCCATTGATGGAAGTATTGCCCGTAGAACTGCCCGCAGGGCTGGCTCTCGTAGTCGCATGTGGAGAATGTGGAGCATGAGATGATGGCAGCTGAGAAGCGCAGTCCATCGTGTGGATGTTCATCTCCTCGATCGTGACTTCGAATTCGTTGGGATTGGAGACTGAGTTCATCTTCATCAATGCTTTGTTCAGCAATGGGATTATATGATATAATATGATATGATATGGTATAGTATGCGTGGTGTAGATGGTGTATGAGTAGTTGTGATGTGTCTGGTTGCTTCTCTCTCTCTGTGTCTGTGTCTGTCTCTGTGTGCGCGTGTTCACGGTATCGAGTCTCTCTCTCTTTGTCCCTCTACCTCGTGCTACGGCATCTCCAGTAGGATAGTATAGCAGTTGCAAGAGAGGACGGCTTTGTTGGTTTACGACTGATTGACGACTGATTGACGAATGCCGCAAATAATGGACGGAGTGCGAACTATGACTACAGCCTCTCTCTCTCTCTTCCTGGGTATGGTAATGTACACGTGGGGATGCACGTGTGGATGTAACACTCGGATGTCTTGGTTGATGGAGTATCACACACGAACAACCAGACTTCGTTTTCGTCGATGGGTATAGTCGCAGAGCAATGCGAGTGCATGTGCCATACGCTTTGGATCTATGTATGGGGATATCGCAAGACCAGGCAGGCATTCGTGGCACTGGGATGTGGCTTCCTTTGCTCCTCTTCCACTTCACTCTTGGTTCCCTTCCACCGATTTGGACCCTCTCTGCCTTGTCTCTTTGCCTCCATGCCACAACAGAGTTGCCGCCATCCTCGGTCTTTGTTCAGTGCGGAGACTGCCTCCGGTGTCAACGGAATTTTGGAAGAAGTCACGATGCGCCAAAAATGTTGCGCTTCAAAAGGTTAATAACATCCTCAGCCACGAGGGCTGTACAAAACTCAACAGATGCTGAACGGATATCTTGCACATGCCTCAACAGACACGAACAGCGCGAGGATCAAAGGCGGGATTGATGTGGCGTGATGTCATGAGATCGACGGACGGACGGACGGATGTGAAGAAGAACAAGTTGCGCAGTTTCTCGCTGTCGTCGGCTGCCTCCGCAATGATTGGAGATGACTGGAACCAAGGGAATGGTGGGAGAGCAACCAAGAGCGAAAGCAATGTAGGTAATGAGAGATGATTCTTGTTCATGCTATCACATACCATTACATGCTATCACATGGTATTATACCGTACTAGAGTATTCCATTACAGAAGATAGCAGCTGATCAGACCGAAGCAGACAGCGAAGGAGGGAAACGCACCATGACTACCGTGGAGGAGAAGTTGAGCGAGGTTGGTGGCTGCAATGGACATCATCTGCAGACAGCCCAAGAAGATGCCGCCGATCATGGACACAATCATGGACACACCAACTCCAACTCCAACAATAACTCTAACAATAACTCCAACACTAACAATGGCAAGACCAACCCCCAACTCAAATACAGCGAGGGCGCCGCATTGCCGACGCACGCTCCGGCCTGGGCCGTGGCCGCGAGCCAACGTCTGCAAGAGAAACTGGCGTTAGGCCCACGCAAATCCGCCAAGGCCCCGCCCGGCATCTCCCGCATCCTGCTGCACTCTTGCTGCGCGCCCTGCAGCGGCGCCATGGTGGAGGAGATGATGTCCTTCGAGGATTGCCAGGTCGTCGTCTTCTTCTACAATCCCAACATCCATCCCAAACGCGAGTACGATATCCGCAAGGACGAGAACAAGCGTTTCTGCGAAGATCTCGGCATCGGCTTCGTCGATTGCGATTACGATGCCGATCGCTGGTACGAACGCATGAAGGGCATGGAGTTCGATGCCGAGCGCGGACGCCGTTGCACGCACTGTTTCGATATGCGCATGGAGCGGACGGCGCTTTACGCGCATGAGCATGGATTCGACGCCATCGCCACCACCAACGCGACCTCCCGATGGAAGGACGCCAAGCAGGTCGACGACTCCGGCGCGAGGGCGGCGGCCCGGTACCAAGGCCTGCACTACTGGGCCAGGGACTGGCAGTCCGACGAGATGACCCTGCGCAAGTATCAGATCTCCGCCGAGCAGAAATTCTACAAGCAGGAGTACTGCGGCTGCTCCTACTCCCTCAGGGATTCCAACGACTGGCGCAAGGCCAACGGGATCCCCAAGATCCAGATTGGAGGGGATCGGGCCGGCCTCGGCAACCGCTACTTCACGGATCCGGTCCTCGATGCGGCGGAGGAATCGCAGGATGTCGTCGATGAGTTCTTCGCGCAGGCCACGGAGATCGAGAAGGCAGGCAACGACCGCACGGAGCGCAAGAAGACCCTCGAGCAGTACAAGGACAGGCGGAAGACCGAGAAGGAAGTTGGCAAGGACTTTGGATTGAATAATTGGTAGTGCACGCATTATATTCCCTGTTTTGAATGTTCCTAACATGAATTATAGTGGTCCTGGACATATGTGGTACATCCACGAGTACGCTTATACAGCCATCCACCTACAAGCACTGTTCGTGATTGCGATACCACGGCGTGATGTGCGAGTGGAGTCATGCGTTTGCTGCATGTGGTTCGACGCGATGGAACACAAGGTGGTGCATTCCATACTGAGGTTTCACTTCTTGCCACCTCTGCCACCGCGCTTGGCACGTGTCGTCATGCCGCCGCGGCCTCCGCGCCCACCCTTGATGGCTGGCTGCTTCTTGCGTGCCACCATCTTGTTGGGCATGCGTTTGGTTGGGGCGGCCTTGCGTCGAGGCGGGATCTTTCGTTTCATGGCATCACCTGGATTGCTGGTGGCATCGTCCTCGATTTCTCCGTCTTCGTCGTCTTCAGCCGCGCTTTCATTGGGTGTGGCGGGCTGGCTGGTCATTCTGTTGTTGTTGTTGTTCTGTTGCGCATCTGCAACGTCCTCCATCTCTCCGTCTTCGGGCGTTGCCGGAACCGAGCCTCTTGCGGCCGTGGCTTTTGCTGCTGCAGCAATGGAAGCGCTGGAACTGTACTTGGCGTACATGAGCTTGGCCTTTCTGCGAATTGCCAAGTCGAGCGCGTTGGGTTCCTTGAGCTGCCATTTGGGTGCCTTGGCGACCAGGGCCTTGAGGCATCGGTTGACGTAGTCCTGTTCGGAGTCGTTCTCCTCCATTGGCTCAAGCGGCGCTGTTCGGATCCATTGATCTATCGCCTTGGTTGCTGCCTCTTGGTATGCTTTTGTCTGTGCATTGTGCAATGCTTCCATCTTTCTCTGCGATCGTTGAGATGGCATTGGTATAGAGTAGAGTGGAATGAATACATAATTGCAATCATGGATGCGTTTGCATTGCAGCAGAGACGCAAAGCGAGGTGCAGCGAAAGTGCACAGTTCCGTAGCGAAAGCGTACGAATATCGGCGGGGCGGCACATCCATTGGATGTGGTTATGCATGCAACAGACCATACCGATAGGTAGTGGCCCGTGCATATGTATGTGCAGTTCCACACGCAGTTCCATGTGCAGACGCGGAGAGATAGGGACAGAAGCGAGCGCAGGGATGGGTGTTGTCAAGGCAGCGAGGCAAGCAGCACGAATGATCGTGGGAGTTGGACGTGAGAAGGATGCAGGTTGCGTATACTTACTGTTGGTTGCGTTGGTGTGGACATGGACTTTTGGAGCTGGAACTGAGGTGGACGCCTTGATGGGAACGACCGGAGCCAGAACGGGGTCCAGAGCGACAGCAGCGATGCCGAAGCCGACCACCCTGAAGGATGGCCTCTTGATGCGATGGTTGACCACGAAATGGATTCTCATCTTGGCGTTGGACGCTGCTTCGGAAGTTGCTTGCACTGAAAGCGAGGCATTCGCATGCCTGCATCTCACTTCGCCTGATCCCGGAGGTCAGTTGGTGGTTTCGTCTTCGGTGGTTGTCCCAAATCGGAGCCTGAGTCGTGCGCACGTTTGAGATGCTGTTTCAGCGAGTTTCTTGGCGTGTTCACGTGCTGTCGCTCGTTGACCTGTTCTTGGCGACCTGGAGTGCTGGTGGCGCGAGGATGAGGACGATGCCCTTGCGAGTACGGTTACCTGTCCCCTCTTCCATTTGCCATCTCCGTGCCTGTCTCTATTCATGCATGCATGCATTTGAGAGGAGGCTGATTGACTCACGCAAGATGCGTTTGTGCATCTTTTGTGTTGTCCAATACAATACGAGTATATAATATAGTAGAATATTACATTGTGCGAGTTCAGTCTTGGTCCTCTGTCTCGCTCTCGATTGGTACAACGAGCAGTCCTCCGCTGTTCCCTTCATTGCGTTGTCCAGGGTTCCATTCCATTCTATTCTCTTGTATCATTGGTATAATGATACGATGTATTCCATTCTATTCTATAATAATGCCATGTCCATCACTGTTCGTATGCTCATGCAGTTGTGGATGCTGAGATGTTCCGTACCATTACAAAGTCGTTGTTCCTGCCTTGATAGAGCGACTTGGCAGCCTTGAAGGAATGCTGCAGATCCTGCCATCTGATGGCAGAGCCTGCCTCGTGCTTCTTCAGCAGAGGTCCCAGGTAGGCTGTGTAGGTCTCGAATAGTAGCGTCATTGTCTTTGTTTGTTGTGTATTGCTGGTATCGACGACGACGATGGTGATGATGATGATGATAATGATGTTGATGATTATGATAGTCGGTTGCAATGCTTGGAGCGGTGAGTGTTTTTGCGCTCTGTTGCTTGGGAACTTTTGATCTCGTCTCCGTTGTCGTCATTTCCATTGCCGTTACGTCTTGCTGTTGTTTTGAAGAGGCGTTCTTCCTGTTCCGTTTGGACTTGCGTTTGGATCGTGCTTTTCCTCATGTTTGCTTGGAGATGGCAGGCGGTTTGACCCATACGAATAAAGTGATTCGCTTGACCGCTTTGAATTCGCTTTTTGAAAAAGCGGAATCAAACGATTGCATGGAACCCTCACCAGTTTGATCTTAGTTGGCGATGGTCATTCCGCGAAATTTGTCGTTCGTCCAGCGGGTATTTTTAATTGGGAAGTTCTCCCCTCGACGATTCGTGACCAAAACACAATAATTGTGGTTCTTGTGCGAGCGGTTGTAACGAGAGCAGTAGATGGTGTCGTACGCGACCATTCAACCTTGTCACATGACACACATGGCGCGTCGAATGCGAACGGGTATCCAACAGCTATTCGAAACGGCAATTCGCATCAGCCGCGCTCCACTTTCTGATGTGCGCAACGTGCTTCCACTGCAAGACACGGGAATTTCGACGAAACGATCGAAGAAACGTCCGAGAATGTCAATGCTGACGTGGCATTTGTGCATCAATGTATTATTCTGATTAGTCAAACTCCGTTGACACCATTGAGGACGTTAAATATTAGATAATAACCGTTATTTCGGTTATTCATCGAAACGGTACTTTCACCTAATCCTGAGTACTTTCGTCGAGTCTGGAGTACTTTCACCTAATCCTGAGTACTTTCACCTACTCTCGAGTACTTTCGTCGAGTTTTGAGTACTTTCGTCGGGTCTGGAGTACTTTCGTCGAGTGTTGAGTACTTTCACCTACTCCTCAGTACTTTCGTCGAGTCTGGAGTACTTTCACCTTTTTCTCTGCTCGTCTCGGCCGGTTGTGCGACATGTGTTGAGACCACAATTAACGGTGCAGGTACTAAGTGGGAGCCGCGGTAAATCATGTACCTGATATTTCCACTACTTCTTCCCGAGTGCTGTCGGCTCACAAACACGTCATCATCTGACTTGTTTTTGTCTTCATGGTGTCGCAAGAATACGTCACCATATGACGTCATTTCTCCAATTTGGTCGATGACATACCTCCGTCTCGGTATCAGGCCTTCGTTCAATTTGCCTCGTTTCTGTTCGGGTAGATGCAGGCTTCGTTAGTCGACTACAGGCTTGCTTGTCGCGATCTACGAGTCGTCATTTTGAGACTGCCCTGCTGCACATTATGATCGCAATACAGCATAATACTCCGTACTGAATTAGACTACATGACTACCTACCGCCACTATCAAGGTGCTCGATGTTACAGGGCTTGCCGCATTCTACTTGCGTTCATTCACCGCTCTTGTATGCATCAAATTAGTGAATGCTGTGAATTGTCTGATGGAACTTGCTTGTTTTGTTCCAACTTGTTGTCATCAACAGTCTTCGTGATTCACCTTACCAATTCCTCACTGTGCAGCTTCAGACAAGAGCCCTTTGCGTACTTCTTGTTACAAGTCTCATCTAGACATTGGAATCGATGGTACACAAGAAGAGGAAAGACTTCTGCGCAGACGAAATGATTCAGATCATGGTGACGGTCTTGCTGCCGCAAGTTGATGGTTGTTGCAAGGACAGGGTACTCAATCTTCTGGCAGCGCGATAAAATGTCCATCGCACCACAGTCCAGATCATGATGGTGGATGTGAAAAAAGCGGTGGCCCCTACTTCCAATTGTCTTGGAGGTTGCTGCCTCATGCTGGTGCTTGTGGTTGATCCCAGAAGTGGGGCCAAGAGGACCTGAAAGAGAGCCAATGGCACCTTAATGGCAACAATGCTGCAACTCCTTTGTACAGCTGCTGCTGCCTTTGGTGTGCCGCCAACTATGCTATTTCACTTGCAAATTGCAACAACGCATTGTATTGGAAGCATAATTGGACTCACAGAGAAGCACAAGGCAGATTGTGTACAATTCTGTATCAATCACATCGAAGATGTTGGGTTGTTTCAGAGTTTGGATGATGTTGTCCACGTATATCTGCATTGTGCTTTATTCCGCACAGCTCTCTCCCTCGTGTTCTAGCATAGTTGTGTGTTTCAATCATATCCTGAGCCAACTCGAACAATGAAATTGGTGTGTGTTACAAGCGAATAGCTCAACGAGAAACGAAATTGAGGATGCATGAAAGCATAGTACCATAGACAAAGTATGACGAAAGAACAACAGTACTGTGAGATGGCTACTTGCCTGAGTCAGTTGAACCTAAAGATGCAACGATCCTATCCAATGCATGCAGAACACAGGAATGCAGGAGCAACAGCATGGACATGAACACAGGTCAGAGTGTAAGCTCACAACTCTTAAGTTTGTAATAGCATTCAAGTTCCAACAGAGTTTACAGTGGATGCCTCCTTCTTGATCTGATCAATTGCTGAAGGATGTGTTCTTCCTACGATACTGCCAATTCTCAAGTCTAACAACGTAGATGAGAAGTGGTTCTTCATTCACTTGACCGAATGTAGGCCATGGTGTGTCATGGGTGAGGACCCTCGAATCCGATATGGAAACACAGCCATGACCACAATCCAAATGATGGTCTATCTTGCAGGAGTGCTGAAGTCGCAGCATGCAAGGACAAGATGATTGCATTGAATTCCAGGAGTGCCATGCAGAACCATGCTAGGTACAATAGCGGCTTGCAGGACAGCAATGGCAAATGCTCAAAGAGGGTGATGAGTGGAGCTTCCACCAAAACACAGGGATGTGCACATGGTACATTCCAAGACAAGGCGTTTGCAGGTCAAGTATCATGTATGCCAGTGTCGTCAGAGATGTGGTGGAGGTGAACATGGTGAGGGTCTGGCACTAGCAAGGCATGGAGGCGATCGGTGGCGACGCCGACAAAACCACGCAACGAAGGGCGGCAGGCGAGCTCACTGACGCGCAGAGGGTGCTCACCATGAAGCTCACGATGCAGGAGGCGGCTGTGGGAACACAGATGGCTCAGTGGAAGGCAAGGATGAGTGATAGCTGCCCCAGGCATGGCGAGATGGAAACTCACGGCCACCTCTGGGTCTGCTGTTCGCTGGAATCAATGGTGCTATGGAAATTGCAGCGGAAACGGCTGAAGATCACGATGCAGAAGATGTCGACTCATCCTGCCATTGCAAAAATACTGTTGAGCAATGTCAAGCAAGTGTCAAGAGGGCTGGGACCTGTTGGACACATACACGCAAACCTGATTGAGGCAAAGCTGATGGATGATCAACAAGAGGGAGGATGGGATTGGCTGGTTGAGGGCATGGTCAAGGTGTCATGGACAGAACTACAGGAGCAGTACCATGCGCAAATTGGTTGTAGGTTGTCCACAGAAAAGTGGGTGGCACGGATCATACACAAGCTCTGGAAGGTGGTGTGGGACCATTGGTACCAATGCAATCAAGCAATGCATTGCACTGATGAGGGGCCGGAGGCTGACATGAGGCAGGTGGTGCAGGACTATGACTTGGCCCTGGAAGACTTGGTGCGACTACGAGGGGCAAGCACAGCCGTGTGGGCCCAACTACAGCTGTCAGGCAAAGGAGCTACAGACATGGGAACGGTCGCAATATGGATCGGACAAGTGCACCAAGTGCTACAGATACCAGATGATCAAGTTCCCATTGAAGTCCAAACCTGGCTCCGCTGAAGCCGGTAGCTGGCCATTGTGAATGAGGCTGTCCCTGGATTTCCTTTCATGAGTACACAAACACATACAACTTACATACTACTGGAGAGCCGCGAAGAATGGAGAGCAGGATAGGTGGAGGCCGTTGTGATCCCCTGATCATGCATACATATTGACTTGATAGCCGTTCTGCCTCATGCCCTACATGAAATCAAAGCAGGCGATGTAAAAATGCCTATGGCACAGGCTGGGCACACACTAATCAGCTTCATCCATGAGTTACATATAAATGATAGGTACAATAGGCAGCAGCACAATGAGGTACAGCAGTCAAGACAATTCACACATGGATTTCAGATGAATTGGATGGAGACTATGAAGTAGGATGAATTGTGACAGAATGCAGACCAGCGCTAGGCCATGAACTTTGTCACTGACATTGGCGCAACCGTGAGTACGAATGTGTGGAGAGACAGGAGGGAGAGCAGAGAGGAGAGCAAGGGAGCAACAACTAGTAGGCTCTCCATGATGAAGCACGATGAAATGACAAGGATGGCACGAGCAGGAAGCAAACACCCTCATATACACCTTTGACGATTCTGGTATGTTGCAGCATGGTGCATTGTCGTTCAGTCGAGCCTGACAAAACATGGAATGTGCAATGAGCAGCGCGTTGTGTCCATCAATGCGCCTATGTAATTTAGTGTCCTTTGCCACAGTGGGTAGGCATCGGAAAATAGTGCAGAATCCGACTCACTATCGAATATAGAAAGGCTGTGTGGGATGAGTTGGATGCTCTATGTGCATAGTATCACATTGGATATGCTGTACCATATCAAGGTACTTTGGAAATGGTTTGCGCGCAAGAGGTCAAAGAGAAGCCAGAGCACGCGCACATTTCAGCCGACGTCATCATGTCCAAGAATGTGACAACCAATCAGACTTGAGGGGGACACCATTATTTTAGCATATATTAAACTACCGCGCCTCCCAATACACGGAACAGAATTCCAACGAACCGTGAGGAATCAAGGCGCAGCAACCTCAACGAACGGGAGTACTTTCGTCGAGTTTTGAGTACCTTCACCTACTCTGGAGTACTTTCGTCGAGTCTGGAGTACTTTCACCTAATCCTAATTACTTTCGTCGAGTCTGGAGTACTTTCACCTACTCTCGAGTACTTTCGTCGAGTCTGGAGTACTTTCACCTAGTCCTGAGTACTTTCACCTACTCTCGAGTACTTTCACCTATTTTGTTTTTGAACCAGGATTTGTCTTGATTTGAATTTACAGACGTTAATTAACGTTATAACTACTGCATGCAAGTATTCGGTTTAGTCAAACAGGCAATCCGAACAGGACAATTGGCAGAGAAGTCGTACCGACTCACGACTCAGCCTGATCGTGTTTCGTCGGTTTTCCCGTGTCTTGCTGCACAGATGTGGATACACACAAACGGTTCGTTCTATCAACTGGCGCCAACCTCTAAACTGCACATAACCAATCCGCGACTCCACTGGTTTCCCTCGTTTTGTGTTGTCTCTCTCTCTCTCTCTCTCTGGACACTCCAACGCAAGACAAGACAAGGCACCATGACGACCTTTGACTTGAAGAAGAGCAAGTCGCAGTCGTCGATGGGTTCCAACGAAGACAGCCGCAACAGCCGTGGCTTCTACGGAGACCATGGAGACAACGAGGACAGCTTCAGCGAGAGCAGCTTCGACGACAGCACTGACAGCGGCGACGAGAGCAAGTGCGAGCTGCAGCCTCCCAACCTCCACAACCGCGCTCGCAGGCTCGGCCACGCTCCCAGTCCTTCCGTAGGCCAGCACAGCAGCAAACTCAACAACTACACGCCAGGTTATACACCAAGTCCCGCCAAGGGCATCACGTTCATGCGCAGGCGGAGGCACAAGCCCAGCGGCAGACGCGGCGACGAACCATTCCTGCGCCTGTTCGCGAAGGTGGGCGTCCGCGTCTGCGCCATCTTCGCCACGATCTACTACATCATCGTGGCCGACATGCTGTCCCTCCTGCGCAGAGATCATCAGACCAAGATGGACGATCAGCTGCGCGCCAACACCCTAGACTACCCCGCCTTCTCCAGGGACCGGGCCACTGCCAACGATGAGGAGCTCCTGCTGCGCACCAACCTGCAGCGGCTGAATGAGGCTGATGCCCAGTCTCGCGGCAAGCAGCTGCGCGCCAACGACCCGCTCGACTTCCCGTCCTCCTACATCCTCCACGACTTCACCAACCAGCCCGATGCCTTCTCCATCTACCAGCAGCGCAAGGATCGCTCTTACAACGACCCGCATGCCGTCTTCTGGAAGGAGGCGTACGAACTGCAAGCCGACTTTGCGCATCACTACGGCGACGACAACGAGCACCTCGCTCGCGCCGTCATCCACAGGAGCTTCCAGTTCCTCACAGAATCAAACGTGTCCCAGGAAGTGGCGTTGCGGGCCTTCGGAATGTCCATGCAGCAGTCCCATACCCTGTCCGTCGTCGTCTTCGGATCATCCTCGGCCGCCGGCTACGGCAATCTCGCGCAGCATGCCTACCCCAACCAGCTCACGCAATTCCTGGGCATCGAGGATGTGCACATTCACAGCCTTGCCAGAGAACGCGGGGATTTCGAACCCACGCTCTTGTGCTCCGACCTTCCCTCGGCCGACATTGTCATTTACGATCAACCCAACGCGGATCTATTGCATCTCGAGGCCACGTTGCGCCATGCCATCAGCAAGTCCAGCCATCCATTCGCGCTCATTGTCGTGCAAGCTTCCGTTCCGGATGCGCAAACGCAGTTGCTGCAGAGGTGAGTTGCGAGACATTGCATTGCACTGCGTCGTTTTGCGTTGCGTTGTGTTGCGAACTATTGTATTATATGTTGCATCAAAGTGCAGCTGTGATCCGTTGCTGCATTCCATCACGTGCCAACTCAACCAACCATTTCCCCACTCTCTTTCATCATCTCACAGCTACGTCAATAAGGGCTACGTGTCGCACGTGCTCTTCGTCGACATCGAGGCGTCCGCACGACCATTCCTCAAAGTGCCGCAATCCGAGCGACCGCAAGGATTCCATCTGTGGCAAGATTATGCGTCCAGGTATCCATTCGGAAGGAGAAAGCCCAATTTCACCAAGCGGCAGCACGATTTCTTGGCGTCCCTCATTCGCATGCACATTCTCTCGGCCTTCCAGTCGGCGTTGTTGTCCGGCGGCAGTGGAGCACTGCGATTGCACACCATGCCTGCGTTGGAAGCACCCCTCGTGGAACATGACGACAAGTCGGCGCTTCTCCTTGGAAAACAGTCGTCACTAACAGATGTATGGACGATCGCAGATGTGCAGTGCAGAACCACATACAGGCCCTTGACGGATCAGATGATGAGGCTCGAGGATCTCCTCGAGTCCGGGACGGTCGCGACTGACCTGGATATTTTCAAACCGCGCGGCACCCGCCAGTATCACAGCGGCTGGGTCTACGATATCGATTCCACCAAACGCACCGAACGCAGTTTGCTGCTCAACTCCGAGCACGCCGGCTTTTTGGATAAGAACGCGGCGTACTGGGGCGTGGCATCGTCCGGCACCATCACCTTCGACATCCCCTTTTCCCATCAGTCCACGCTGATGCTGTGTGGAATGGAGCGCATGGATGTCTCCGACCAGCAATCGCCGTCTTGCCAATTGGACAAAGATATCGAATTCCAATTCACGCCGTCCAACCAACCGCCTTCCATTGAAGCGTTGGGATCCAGCAACTGCATTCTGGTTCGCGGAGTTCCTGTCCTGGAGAATGGTCCGTTGCAGTTATCGGCGAGGGTCACCAATACCCACGTCAACCTCCAGGATGGTGCCTGCTCCATCTCTCACATCCTCTGGTGGTAAGCCGTTGTTGCAAAGTTCTGCATGTTTCATGGATGAGTTCATCATCCGTTTGCGGAAACAGAATACACATCTGTACGTGATGCTATAAGTCTAAGTCAATTCTTTTTCTCTAATGCATTTATTTATATTTGATGTCGTAAGCTCACGCTGCGAGGCCGACTCGTGCGGGGAACGGCGCGCGGTTCATCATGGACGGCGACACCCACTGGAAGTCGATGTCGCGCAGCCGGTTGATCCTCTTCGCCGTCAGCGTGGATCGTTGCCCGCTGCTGTGCAGGCGATACTGCCGCCGCTGTCCCTTCACCCAGATGCCCAGCGACGGGTTGTTGCTGTACACCGTGGGCACGTTGGTGTGACCGGTTCTGGCCTTGAAGGCGAGCAGGTCCTGGTACCGGTACTCCCAGGCAACCTCGTGCGAATCCCACACGAAACCCAGGGACTCCAGCTTGCTCTGCCGTTCGTCGGTCAGCGTGGTGTGATTGCCGTCCTGCTTCAGCTTGTACTGGCAACGCTGTCGCTTGATCCAGTGGGACAGGGTGCGGTCCGTGTTGGAATCGACGAGGCAATGACCGTGCGTCTCGCGGTACTGGATGAGCTCGTGGTATCGTGCCTCCCACTGGTCAGCTTGGTACTTGCGGAATTTGATTGGTGATGCTGCGTTGTGGTGGTTGTGGAATGGTGCAAAGGGCGCAGCCTTGGTGGATGTCGGCGAGATTCTCGTGTCGCTGATCACTCTTCGTATCTTGGATGGAGGTGGGGATGTCGCCGATGTCATCGAAGTCGACGATGGTGCAGATGTGGAGCACAGCAAGGAATGATGGGAATTGAACATGTCCATGTCGGCATGGAATCCGATCAGACTCGCGTCGCCGTCACGGCAATGGTCGTTTCCGCTGTTGCTGATGCTGCTGCTGTTGCTGCTGCTGCTGATGTTGCTGGCATTGCTGTTGACACCCGCCTCCATGTCCACCAAGAAATGACGGACATCAGTGAATGCGTCAATCGGCTCGTTGTTGCATTCGACGTGGACGCTTCGACCTTGCGGAGGGCTGGTGTTGGTTGACCCGTCGGTTGCAACGGATGCGGGACTGCGGTGGTACGCGTCTTCTCGGAACAGCGATCGCAGGAAGGTCTCGACTTCATGCATTGGGACTGCCGAACCGCACGAAGCGTCGCACGTGCAGTCGTTGTCCATGGTGGCGCCGATTTCTGCGTTGGCGTTGGAGTTGCGGCATTGGCCGAACGTGTCCTCCAATCGAACCTCGTTGACGATGCGCATTCCTGTGTACTGGATGGGATCCGGGCCGACATCCTCGTCGTGATCATGATGGGATTTCCTCTTCTGGTTGCGCACCATGCCGTTCATGTTCATGGCGGTGGTCATGTTCATCGTCATGGTTGCGCTGTCAACTGGAAAGAAGACATCGTTGTCGGATGAGGTGACTATGGTGTTGCTGTGCTTGTATTGTGTGGAAGTTGGTGTGAACATCATCATGGCGGCGTTGTTGTCGTCGTTGTTGTCGTCGTTGTTGTCGTCGTTGATGTTGATGTTGGTTGATGTGGGTTGGTGCAGGTCGGGTGGATGGAATTGGTGGTTGCTCGGTTTTCGACTTTCTGCTTTCGCTTCTGGTTTTCGCTGTGCAGTTCTGATGAGCTTCTTACGTGACTGTGAGCGATAGGGGAGTGCGCTTGCGGGGTGATTGTGTGTGATTGTGGGCTGGATTTGGATCCGGATGGATTTGAAATTGTGAGCATGAAGGTGTCAGAGGAATGAGGCATCTGCCCAAAGCAGGTTGTGATCGGCGTGACCAGACCAACAAAATGTGGAAGCGACCCCAGTCACGTCAATCAATCTGCGTAATTTTGCTCTTGCTTGCACTCGCACGACCGCCCATCACACACATCACACACATCACACACATCACACAGCACACCAACGCACAACACGGATCAACGAACAAACCAACACCACAGAACCGACTCCGCAACAACGAACTCGGATAAATGAAGCACGGGAACGACACATATGACCCATTGGACTAGTCGAAACGCAACCAAAGAACATACAAATCATCCGATGTGACAACATAGTATTTAACGCAATGACCCATCTGCTCTTCAGACGTGTTCAACATTTAGCAACCTCAACACGACAGCGAAATTACACACAACAAAGCCATCAACTGCAACCCGAACTCTACCCGATCCCCGCCCGGCGAACATCATCTGCCTTCGATATCTCCGTTGAGAGCGTCTTCTGCACGTCTTGATCTGCTCTGAGTATGCTCTTTGTGTTCCACGCATCGAATTGCATAACGATTGCGAACATCCCCGACACCTCACAACACAATCTGACGTATCAACACAGTCCCACAACCACGCAGTCCCCACCGAACCCAACCAGAACCCTACTTTGCGGCGTTGTTGCGTGTCTCGCCAACTCCGATCCCGTAAACCACTTTCTTTCGCCAAGGTCCATTTCCGCCTCGAAAATGACTTTCCCTCACATTTTTAGATGGGTGGGAAGACGCCCGAACAAGCACCGCAACGCGACGGGATGAGACGCAATGGGATGCAACGCAATGCCATGGATCTTACGATGCGGCGCGAAAGCATGGGACGAATCCAACATGCGCACAAGCGACGTGCAGCCAACGATGACGGTCGACACTCTACTCGTACTGGCATCAGCGTGTCAATCCAACCGACGGCAACAGAGTGGACGCAGACAGCCGTCAGAAATGCAGCATCACAGCATCGCATTTCCTCGATGGTGGTTGTGGCATACGACGACGGGGCAGAGTAGGAATGGGAGCAAGATCCTGATGGGCGGCAGTTCAACGTCGGCATCGGCGTCGGCATCGATAGCAGCGGAATGGAATACGCAAAGAGTTACCGATGATAGTGACACTACCGCCGATAATTTCCACCATTGATGGACCTGTGAGAACGAGTGGGTTGGTTGCGTATCGCGCCCAACTTTCGCAAGGTGCGAAGCGGCCATCCTCTACTATTCACTGACGGTGGCATAGACATACCATCGAGATCATGAGCAGAAGAATAAATCTCGACAACCGCAGCGCCCACATCCGAAGTGCAACGCAAAAAACACCGCAGATTCGCCAGCCGTTCTGAATCTGTGCAGTGACGTGCAATGTGGTACTTGACGGTGCGATGCGATGCAATGTGATGCGATGCAATGTGATGCGATGCGATTCGACCTGGTGCATAGTCACGCCCCGTTCCACGCGCAATGCGATATAGCGCCACACTACATCGCCGTTGTTGAGTGTGCGATACTGTGTGACCTCCCTTGATCCTATCCCATCGCCATCGTCACCATCGTATTCACGCCACCGCAATGGGTTACAGACGGGTCGCGTGGCGCGTGTATTACCTGGACCTGTTCATCTCTCCGCCTCACCAGCATTCATGGACTACCCTAACCAGTCTCACAATCCCTGCGCAAGTATCGACGCATCCACTCTACGTACTCCGCTCAACTCCACTCAACTCAACTCTAGCACACGAATACTCTATTCCATGAATTTATGCAGTGCTATGTCGGTACTTCGTTATGTATAATATGTATTCGTGTTGCTGTGGTCATGTACATACATGCATGTATGCATGCGCTGGCCAGTTGATCAGCTCGTCGACTCCGTGCCTACCTTGCCTGCCCGACAGTCCCATACAAACCCACCAGATCGCCGACAACAGCCGACCCAAATGTCTCCTTGATGGCTCCCATCGGCGTAGGACGCACCATCCACGGAAAGCCAACCGCATTCAGTCGATCCATGCGTTTGGTGGTCATCGTGGACTTCTGCCCGTTGCAATGCAGCCGGTACTGACGGCGTTGACTCTTTGCCCAGATTCCCAACGAAGGATTGTCGCTGCACATCGTGGGAACATTCGTGTGGCCGTACTTTGCCTTGTACAGCATGAGATCGCTGAACCGCCTCTCCCAGGCCTCATCGTGAGAGTCCCACACAAAGCCGAGCTGCTGCAGCTTTCTTTGTCGTTCATCAGTGAGAGTGGAGTGACGCCCTTCCTGCTTCTGCTTGTACTGGCATCGTTGGCGCTTGACCCAGTGAAAGAGAGTCTTGTCGTCCTTCGCTTCGACGAGGCAGTGATTGTGCTGCCTGTGGAAGCGAACGAGCTGTTGGTACTTGACGCTCCATTGGCTGGACTGGTAATGCCGGAACTTGACGAAGTCCTTGCCGTTGCTATTGTTGCTGCCGTTGATACCGCTGCGGCCATTGCCCGGAGCGTGTTTGGTTGTTCGAGGTGTCTTGGCAACGTTCTTGGCGGCCCTCGTTTTGGTCTTCGGCCTTGTGGCTGTCCTTGTTCTGATCTTCGCCTGCGGTCTGTGCGTCGTTGTTGTGGCTACCGCCGCTGGTGCTGCCATCGACGATCCTGTTTGCGGTGAAGTCCAAACGCTTTGAGCAGCAGCAGTCGTTGCAGCATGTGGTTCCATGTTTGGTTGACGGCACATCTCAAGCACTGCGGTGGACGTGTGTTGATGTGGCGTCATGTGCTTCGTCACGGATTGGTTGGTGTCATAAATGCTGCCGATATCGAAGTCGACATCGAAGTCGATGATACCGATGGAGTCAGCGTCGTTGGTATCGCCGCGATTGCTGCCACATGTATGAGGGAGCAATGCATCATCGAATCCTCCATCGAAGTCTCCATTGAGTTCGTCCTCGAAGTCTCCGAAGTCGTCCAAGAGTTCTCTCACGCCAGCGAAATCGCACGCCTCATTCATGCCGACCGCTTCGTTGATAGGCTCTCTCTCCATGATGGCGCATAGGCCATCAACCTCGCTCTCGTGTTGGCCACCGTTTCTGCTTGCGATTTCCGTCGTCTCCAAATCCGCATCGATTGTTGATGCTGAAATGGAGCACTCGAAATGCCTCTCCCAATCGCACTCATGCTGTGGTGGCTCATCGGTGTGATACTGGGAACAATCAAATGGGCGGAGGACCTGGTGGATATCTTGGATATGATGACGGTCATGATTCGCGAAAGTGTCCATGAGCCCCACGGAGTGGACCACTCGGGTGGAATTGCAGCCGATGGGCGCTGGTTCCAATGGGTTGCTGCCGACTGCACTGCTGTTGGTTGGGCCGGTGTTGGTGTCGATGCCGATACCAGATCGAGAACCACGGCCGAGAGCGAGGTCCATGGTGATGTTTGGATATGTTGCGATGCCGATGTTGATATCCACCACGCCGTCGCCCACTGCACCGATCATCATGCCATCCATGCTGGAGTTCGTCCACTTGTTCTGCTTGACCGTGTTGACGGCAATGCTGTATTTGGTCATGTCTTCACGGTTGTGAGACAGGAAGATCGGGATACTGGTGCAATCGTGGTGTTGCCGATTGTGAGCACGTGGTTAGTTGTGCGTGGTGGTCCGTTGTGGCGATCTGTTTTGGTGTGATGTGATGCTGTGATGCTGTGATGCTGTGATGTGTCTGTAAATTGTGAGAATCCTGTGGTGAGGGTCTTTTTGTGAGATCTCTTGTGTTGTCGCCATGTTGTCGTTTGTGGTTCTGCGATGGTTCTGTTGTTGTACTTCGGTGAAACAGGGAGAAAGGCGGCAGTGGCCTTTGTGCCACACAAAAACTCCGTTGTGCTTCATGCTCGTATCGCGTGTGTGTGTGTGTATTTTTTCGCGGGACGAGAACGGACATGATTGTAGTTGCGTGTGTGAAGGATGATGCTACCATTCACCACGTCACATGTGGGTTCTGTTTATGCCACGTTGCCCCGATGGCGTGTTGGGTATTAAGTGTTGGGGGTCATGTGACGCATCGTCATAAGTGTAATAGCAGCGAAAGGTAGAAATCAGATGCAATGCGACACAAAACGACCAACTGCAATCCACTGCAATACAAGTGCTATACCTGCGCATGCGGAGAACATCGAAGAGTTGTAGTACGGACACAACGCCGTTTGTCATCGGAGTGACACGAACAACTATTCGACCGACAGATTCCAGACAACACAACCCAGGTTCACCGCTTTGCAGAGACCATGTGGCCTCACTGCTGTTGCTAGCGTTGTTGTCGACACGTTGTTGTGGGGCGTGGAAATCATCAAGCCGATGATCCAACCCGAACTGCAAGAGGTGAACAGAAACAATGTGTCTGCGCGCATCTCCGCTGTTTCGGGTCTCGTCTCTTCATCGTTCTCTTCGTCCTTCTCTTCGTCCTCCTTCTCTTTCTCCACCAAAGAGATCCCTCCGATGCGCTTGGGTCTGGACACAAGTCTGAGGTTGGGTCTGGAGCTGAAGATGCAGGTCCCCTTTCTGATATCTGTAGAATGATGACGATGCTCACGTCTGCGGACACGGCGGTCGTCGATGATGTTCTCACATCAGCCACCCCAAGAGGCAGGTGTCTTCTCAGATGAGTGCAGATGCTGTGGATTGGTCGACGTTCTTCTCTCGGAAGTTGCAATGTGCTGCAAATCGCACTCTTACCAACTCGAATGACCGCCACAGCAATGACAAGAACGACAGCAACGATGGTAAAGACAGCAACAGGTACTCTCACGAAGATGATACTCTGCTCAACTCCAAGTCTTCGACAAGCAAACGTGCAGCACTCGTCTACACCACTTCACTCGACTCGACTCGAGGTCAGGTTTCCTCCACTCTCGTTGAACTCCATAGTATCCCATGTTCTCTGGTCTACAGTTATCCTTGTTGCTCCAGTGGACTCCATTGCACATACGAGTGTTCGTATACCCGCAGTCCTCGTCGCTTGCAGGTCACTCTTACTTGCGCTCTCTGTCACACATGGAGAACAGTTCGTCGTTTGTGATTAGCTTAGATTACGGTCGCTACCACTGAGTATGCGGGTATGGCACGTGGTGATGGGGACAGTGTTGTTGGTCCCCAAACTGCATCACAACTTGTCCCCAAACTCAGAAATCCGCGATCGGACATTCTCTCCTATTTGTGGTCTTGTGCGGGGCAACTCCGCGTCAGCTTGCTCGCAGACACGTACGGTACAAGTATGTGCGAGTGCGTACCAGTACTTGCACAGACATGAAGCTGCAAGCCACAACACCACACAGACATGTACGAACGTGGGAGCACAAGGACGGATGCGAACAGGAACGAACGAGAAGGGAACAACAGAAACTTGAAACGTGGCCGAACTCGGTGGTTCTCATCGACAAACATGACGCAGACAGAAGACCTTCTCCGGCGAAGTGAACCTTCTGTCCCTTTTGCAGATCCTGTGGACTGTTTTCCGCCTGCTAAACAGATGGACCACCACCACCACCAACAACAACAACAACAACAACAGAACGAACAAAGAGGACAAAGCGACAAGCGAATGGCGAATCCATGTCCCAAAAGCGAGTTTGGCTTTCCTCCTTCCACCTCCATTCTTCTCCGCAAAACGGTACGACCACGAGTGCTCGTGTGAGCTGGCACGGAGTTGTGGTCGCTGCGCTGTGGCCTCAACCCAGCGCAAACCCATCTGAGCTCTGCTGCAAGTCTGCCGTAGGATCACCCAGGGATCCGCCGCAGATTGAGGCAGAGCCAAGCGACGAGAGAACGGGCGGACCAGCTCCGATCGAAATGAAGGGACGCGGAGCGAGGGTGTGGCAGCGCGGAGATCGAGACGAGATGGAAGGAGAGAAGAGAGAGAGAGAGAGAGGAGCTGAAGAGAAATTAGGGTACCTACAGCATGGCGGCGTAGCTGATTCACGGCACCTCGACGTAACGATGGTGATAGCAGCACAAGTACCGGACAGGCCACGCTCTGTGACCGTCCACAGGTGGCATACGTACACCATACAGATGAGCTTGTGTGTATGAGTGTCTACACTCGCGTTTGATTGTGTGGACAAGTGAGAGGATATAATCAAAATTGATGTTCTATATAGAGTGTCGAGTAGAGTATCTGGATGTGTCTGCATACGTCTGAATCCATTTGTGTACTCGGACATGGTCACCGTTCTGCTGTGTTGTGTCGGTGTAGGTGCCGGTGCCATCGTCTCCCGCCACAGCCGCCGTCAGCGCAAGCGCCAGCGACATGGGAATGCCACTTCAGCGGTTGCTTTACGACGATCCCGACGACTTGGAAGATCCAGACGAGCCAGATGATGAACGAGTCATGCGAGATGCGCGGATGGCCCAGACGAAGCCCATCGCATTCAGGCGCTCGACGCGCACGGCGGTCAGTGTCGACTTCTTGCCAATTGAATGCAACCGATATTGCCGGCGCTGTCCCTTCACCCAGATACCGAGCGGTGGGTTTGGCGCATACTGAGTGGGGACATTCGTGTGCCCTGTCGCCTTCTGAAAGTCGATGAGCTCTCGGAAATGGAACTCCCAAGCGGCCTCATGAGTGTCCCACACGAAGCCGAGCGCCTGCAACTTGCTCTGCCTGCCATCTGTGAGTGTGGAATGGTTGCCATCCATCTTCTGCTTGTACTGGAAGCGCTGTCGCTTGATCCAGTGTGAGAGCGTTTTGCTGTCGTTTGGATCGACGAGGCAGTGCCCGTGCTGCTTTTGGTACTGGACGAGCTCATGGTACCGCTGCTCCCATTGGTTGGCCTGGTATTTTCGGAACTTGATGGGCGTGGATGCGGATGTGGATGCGGAAGTAGCTTCGGTTGCGGTTGCGGTTGCGGTTGCGGTTGCGGTTGCGAGTGCCTGAGTGTTGCCTCCTGAGCTGCGCGATGCCATGGCTGGATAGTCCTCCCACACGATGTCTGTGTCGATGATGGCATCGATGTTTGTACTTGTGCTTGTACTTGTACTGGTGTCGGTATTGGTGTTGGCGGTATGGCATGCTTGGCGTTGGATGCGGTTGCCATTGTCGTTGCCGTTGTCGTCGCAGCCACCCATATCAATCTCGACCTCATTGCTTTGCATCTGCCTTTGCCTTCGCGTTTGAGCTTGAGACTGATGATCGGCTTGCCGATCATCCTGCCATTCGAAATCGGCAAAGACAGACTTGAACGATGTCATCATCGATGGGTGGCTCAGCTTCCTTTGCTTGGTGGGTGGCGCGTCAGCCATCATTCCATTGCTTGTGGCATCAAACGCAGTGCTGTTGTTGCCGAGGAATCGATCAGCTGTCGATTGTGAGCTTGACGTGACATCAATATCATGGTTGACATGGCTGCGGCTGTGATTGGTATTGATATCGCGCATGCCGTTGATGCCGTTGATACTGTCGGTGCGCTGCTTCGCCATCTCCTGATGTTGCTGCTTCTTCGTTTGTTGCTGATCGATGCTGAAGATGTGATAAAGGAAGGTATTGACCTCATCGATATGGTGCCTGTTGGCAGCGCTGAAGGTGTACTGCGGAACAACCGAATCCACCACCTGAACGTAGTTCGATCCGATTGGCCGTGGCTCGAGCGATGTCGTCGACGCGGTGCCATCACTGCTGTCCGTGTTGTCTTTGTTGGTGGTGGTATTGCTACGAGTGTCGCGGTGGGTGTGGCTTGGTGCGCTTGACTGCATCGCGCTGAATGTGCGCTTGTTTTCTTTGTTTGCGTTGTTTTCTTTGTTTTTGCTGCTGTTGTTGGTCATTTTGTGAGCAGTGCCGTTTTTGGAGAAATCGATGTTGCTGTTGGTCTCACTGTTGATGGCAGCGTTCATCATGTCAAGGTCAGGGTTGCAGAGCTGGTAGATGGACATCATCGTTGTGTGTTGATGTGTTGTTGCGTTGTGGTTGTTGTGTTGTGGTTGTTGTGTTGTGGTTGCTGTGTTGTGGTTGCTGTGTTTGGAAGGTGATTGATTGATTGGTTGGTCGGTGGATGAATTTATGAGACTGAGAGAGGATGATGTCGTTTGCCGGATTTCTTGTTGTTGTTGTTGTTGCTGTTGTTGTGTGATTTGTTGCCAGTCGCGGTTCCCGTTTTGAAAGACGTGTGTGCGTTGTTGAGGTGGAAATGGGTTCGGAGAGGCACAGGAACAGTTCCAGGCCATTCGCAAGACGCTGCTGTTTACAGAAAGTGGCCTCTGCGACATGGAAGTAATATCACAGCTCCGGAAAGTAGTCCAATACTTAGCTGAGCGGAATTGAAAGTGGTCGACGGTGACACGATATTTAACGTTGGATGATCTGGGACGTGCACATGATGTGGCTGTCTTTGTCTTGTTGTGATCAACATGCTATATGTCTGTTCGCGCGTTTGTGTGTGTCTGGGATGATCGCTTCGCCGTTGTGCTTTTCTTTGTGACCTGTGAGCTGGTTAGTTGTTGTTGTGATTTATCACACTCTTGGTGAAGCAGGTGGAGTGGGCCAATACCGTATTCGAATTCTCGTTGTTGGAATTTCGCTGTTGGTCTTGTTGTGTGTTGTGTGCAGGGTCGATGGCGGAATGGAGAAGACGGTATACTACCACTCACAGAGCATCGGCACCTCTGTGGACACCATCCAAGCTACTGCGAGTACGAATGCAAGTAGTCCACGTTTGTCATGGTCGCGATGAAAGAATGTCTGAAGGGGAAGGGATGGGGACTGTGAGCTGTCGTCATCCGTACGAGTAGATGGAAGACAAGCACAAACAGGCTGCGGTCTCATGCAGAGGGCAACAGATCGCTGTTCTTTCGGAAATGATCTCGACGAAGATCGCCGACCGAGCCGAACGAAGTGAATACATACGCTACTCTTGTATTGAAGAATGAAGACTAGAAAGCATGATACTCGCAGGCACATCGAGACCAGACCATGCCGGATCAGGCAAGCATGACCACAAGCACGAGCACAAACATGAGCCTTCTATCCTCCACTTGCCGTTGCCTCAAGAAACTGGCTGTCGGCCTGTAGCAGAATGATAGTATATGATACAGCGATGGTGCTGACCGTCCTCTGTATGTCTTCGCGGTGGCTTTGTGATGTATAATACATACTCTGGAGCAATACCATGTGCTGATGTACATGTTTTCCCGCCCCTTCGATCTACTCCTATCTTTGGCGCCGATATGTTGTGTGTTTTCCACCATGCATGTTCAAGCAGGAGTGAGAAGGGGAACTGGTCTATACCAAAGAGCGTACACAGAGGGTGATGAACTGGTTGTTCTCCACGAGTATTCATCACCTTCTCTGTCCACTACCACAGCTACGAGCAGAATTGAGGAAGGTGTCCCAGCAGAGGCCGAGGCCGTCATACCAATCGGCAGTACGCCCGCAGACAGAGAGAGAGAGAGAGGTACCATACAAACACGGGGTTGTCTATGACGACGGATCCATCCTCGCTGTTCTGCGCGTCGCCTCACCAGAGTGCGGGCAGGCATAGCTCGCAGTTGCAAAACTGTCGGCAAACGACGGCAAGTGCCAGGTATGTCCCTCTCCTCTCCAGCCATGGTGGCCGTGGTGGTCTCGATGTTGCAGTTCGTCCCGTGTAGTTCAGCTCGGTAGCACAATGAATGGGACGGGCACGGAGCCAAGCCATCGCCAGCGTCACAGGCATTGCTGCTGTCTTCGTTGTTGCAGTTGCGGTTGAAGTGCGATGGCATTTGTCGGTATTGCTGTCATTCATCTTCACTAGTTGCGGATGCGTGGAGAGTATTCATGTACTCTATGCATGTATGCATGAATCCGGATGTGCGAGTACCACATTCGCACCATCCTTACGTGTACAGATGCATGGAAGCGTCGCCATCTGCCCAGCATCGTCGTCCAGCTCGAGAGTGTCCGAAGTCACCAGAATGGAGGCTCCTTCCGCCCCTCACAAATCCGCATGACTTCTCTTCCTGTCACGTCTTCAGACGTGGCCATTGCCAACCACAACCACAAGCACAAGCACAATCACGTCACAAATGGAGACAGGTGCGAGCAACAGCCACAATTGGCCGATGCATCTCATCAAAATGTGGCGAATGATGTGGCGGATGATGGGGTGGATGGGATGGATGAGGTTGACAAGATTGATGCAGTCCCGAGTTTGTGCGTCCTTCTTCACTCAAGAACGAATGACCGCAACCCTTCCATCACGAAATGCGAAGAGGAGCTCTTTTGTGCCTAAATCGAACAGAAGGAGAACAGTGGTCCGTTCTCGTTCGTTTGTGTGTTCTTGAAGCAGTATTGATTGATGACGTCATGCAAATGTGTGAATCAAATGTCTGTATTGATGGATGAATGTAGGTTGAAAGAACAGATACTCATACATACAAACATACATAAACAGACAGACAGAAACACGGGATTGAAGCGACACACAAACAGTCAAACCCGGATCAACTGTTAGACTCATGCGATCTCACACATTCATGATTTGGCGGACTCATCGAGGTGTTCACAACTGTGCCACGATGCTGATTCACAGCATCATCTGGGAGGGCGCCATTGCCATAGTTCCACGCTGCAGACACGCCTTGATGAAGCATCGAGCAAATTCACTAACCAGGTCGTTTTTGAGGCCAAAGTTCACTAACCAGGTCGTTTTTGAGGCCAAAGTTCACTAACCAGGTCGTTTTGGTGCCTGACCAATCACAATGGCCGGACTGTTGACAGGCGCGTCCTTGCGACAGACTCGAAAATAATAATTTAGCCACGAAGTCGACACATCAACCATTTCCCTGTTGGACAGCGTAGAGTACTCTAGTTCATGATGCTGTTGATGAATCCTGTTGAGCAGAGGGTCGGACCTGCTACATTGCATACTGACATCAGCCATTGGCATGTCCCTACCTTGAACATTCTACATCCAACTGGAAGGAGATTCAGATCACATGTAGTCAGTTCCTGTGATACCATTCGGTCGCAGTGTGTATTGTGTTGGTTCTATGTGCATGCAAAAGGTCAAGCATACTTGATTCTACCAACCGCATCACTCCAAGCACACTCCAAAGGGTACGGCCACGAAGTTTGAGGTCTCTAATCCGTCTGGAAGGTACTCATATCGATGGATCTGGATATCATGTGATCCTGTGTGTGGCAGTACTGTGAGCTACGCATCAAACTGTACAGTAACTCGACCATTTGTGCATGTAAAATGTCAATTGCGATCCAATCCAACACTACCACCACTCCAAGCACACTCCAAAGGGTACGGCTATGGAATTTGAAGTCTAGACTCTGGTTGGAAAGGATCGAAATATACGGATGCAGATATCAAATGGAAATGACTGGCGCCGTTCATCTGCGCGCATGCCAATACCCCTTTCTGATGGATCCAAGACCTCAAACTCCATAGCCGTACTCTTTGGAGTGTGCTTGGAGTGGTGGTAGTGTTGGATTGGATCGAAACTGACATTTTATATGCACAGATGGTCGAGTTACTGTGCAGTTTGATGCGTAGCTCACAGTACCGCCCTCACAGCATCACATGACATCCTGATCTGTAGATTTCGATCCTTTCCACATAGATATATCACTTCGACCTCCATATCCGTATCTTTTGGAGGGGGTTTGGAGTCATCGAAGTGTTGGATTGGAATATGATTGACTTTTTGTATGCACACATTCTCAGAACGCTGTACAGCGCGATACGCACCGTTCAGTACTGCTTGGTATCAGCATCTGTAGAATTGGATCCCTTCTAAACGGATCTAGGACTTCAAACTCGGCGACCGTACTCTTTGGGGTGCGCTTGGAGTAGTCCAGCTGGTTGGATATCTGAAAATGGCCTGTGCAATACATCGATATGCATAATACTGCACAAGGCGATGCATACCGTGCAGTCTCGTCTGACGCAGTACTGCGTGGTATCAGCATCCGTAGATTTCGATAACTTCCAGACGGCTCTAACACTACAGACTCCATGGCCGTACTCTTGGGAGTGTGCTTGGAGTGGTGCCGTTGGTATCATCAAATATGCTTGACCTTTTGTATGCACAGCACACACAGTGACTGAACGGTATCGCAGGATTGGACTACATGTAATCTGAAACTCTTCGCAGTTGGGTCTGGACCATCCCAAAGTAGGTACATGCCAATGGCTGATGTCAGTATGCAATATAGTTGGTTGAACCCTCTACTCGTATTCCACAGAACAGGATTCATCACCAGCATTATAAACTTGTCTCGTCTACTCTACTCAACTCTACTGGGAAACGGTTGACATGTGTATTTCGCGGCTAAATTAATATTTTCGTCATTGTCGCAAGGACGCGCCTGTCAACAGTCCGGCCATTGTGATTGGTCAGGCACCAAAACGACCTGGTTAGTGAACTTTGGCCCCAAAAACGACCTGGTTAGTGAATTTGCTCATGAAGCATCTACTGCACGATAGTTTCCAAGGAGAAGTCTTGTGTCCATGTGGCAAAGTCAACATCTGGCATCTCATGCTTCACTCGATCACTTCAAGCACGAGCAAGGATGATCGTGACGATGGGAACATATCCGCACAGGAGAATCCATCGCTCTGCCCTTCCGGTGGTGACGTCTGTTGTCCTCTTGTCTCTGTCTTCGTTTCTCCCCACAGCGTTATCGCGTACCAGACCTGAGCAGAATGGGTCCGCAGACGATGGTTGTGGGTGGACACGACAATGCACAAGACACACGCATCCACCGCAAGGACATCGGAATACCATAGAGCACTACTCTACTACTACTGTCATGTACAATGATGTACAATGATGCACAATGATGTACCCTACCATATGATGCTGTTGCAGCCGTCAACAAATCGGCGTCCATGGGAATCACACAATGCAGACCCATCCAAGACAAAGTCAAACTGCTTCTGCAATCGCCATGATCGTAGCCGTCCTCTATCTCATCTCCATCTCCTCATCGTAACTTGATGGAACGTCCCTCCGCCCGTTGATTCTGTTGTTTCTGTTCCTTCGGTTGACATCATTCATCCCGCCCGAACTGCGCACTCGGCATGGACTGATGAGGCCGGGCCAGCCAAGGAAAGTCGACCGCGCTCAATCGCTCAATGCGGCTATCAGTCAACGTCGACTTCTGCCCGTTGGAATGCAGTCGGTACTGCCGACGCTGGGCCTTTGCCCAAATGCCGAGGGAAGGGTTCTCGTCGCACTGGGTTGGCACGTTCGTGTGGCCGTGCTTGTCTCTGTACGTCATCAGATCATTGAAGCGCTTCTCCCATGCTTCCCCGTGCGAATCCCACACGAAACCAAGCCGCTCCAGCTTCCTCTGCCTCTCGTCTGTCAAAGTGGAACGTTGTCCTTCGTTCTTCTGCTTGTGCTGGTATCGCTGCCGCTTCACCCAGTGGGACAGCGTCTTGTCATCCTTCGGCTCGACGATGCAATGCCTGTGCTGCTTGTGGAAGGCGACGAGCTCGTCGTATCGGGCGTTCCATTGATCCGATTGGTACTGACGGAACTTGATGCTCTTCGTTGGCGGAGCCGACCGCATCCTCTTTCTCGGTGATCGCTGTGTGGGTGTGGGTGCGCGTGTAGATGTGCGCCCAGTTGCCTCGACGATCTCTTGTGGGAACGTTTCGACTTGGCATGGAGCACCTCGAATGGATGTGATGATGCTGTTGTCCACGAAGGAGTAGAGGTGGGTTGGATCGGCGGAACGCTTGAGCAGTGATGGGGTCTGAGACTGCGGCTGTTCGAGGCCATGATGGCATCCATGGGTGTTCTCAGGAGAGGTGTCGGTATCAATCGGGATGTCATCGAGCCAGGATTCTTCGCCGGCGTCGTCCCAATCTTCCAGCTGCAGAGTCTCGAAATGAAACCTTGTGGGCACGGGCATCAGGTCGCTCCCTCTGGCTTTCTTGATGGGTGAAGGCTGGCATGAGGACGGCAATTCCTGGAGTGGTATTGCTACATCAACGAGGGAACAATGATGACGATCATGTGCTGCGAGGCTGGGCTGTCCATCAAAGCAGAGGTACTGCCGTGACAGGTGTTGTGTCTGCTGTGTCTGTTGTGTGCGTTGCTGATGATGTTGCTGATGATGTTGCTGGTGCGGATGGTGATGCTGCGCGAGAGAAGGAGAAAGGGGAGAAAGGGGAGGCAAGTGCGACAGATGAAGTGCTTTGGTTGTTGTTGTTGGTAGTGTCTGCGATATCTGTGATGTCTGTGACGATTGCGATGGTCGTCTTCCGTGTACGACTACTCCTGCTGTTGGTGACAGCGTCGCTGTAGTTGATGAGGCCGAAGATGAAACCGAAGATGAAACGAAGATGTCACTGAGAAAGTTCTGGATTTCGTGCATTTGTTCCGAGCTCCGAAAGGTCTCCGTGATGCCCACGAATGAGACACCCTTGACTGACTCACATCCGATGGGAGATGGTTCCAGCATGCTCGATTCTTCGCGATGATTGGCGTTGCGCGAAGAGTTGATGTTGGTGTTGGTGCTGGTGTTGGCGACGTGACCGTGATTGCAGTGATTGCAACGACTAATTGTAGACTGCTTCTGACACGTGCCGCAACTGCTTGACGTTGTAGTTCTTTGGTTCGATTTGATCGAGGTGATGTCGATGTCGGCGTTGGTTCTGCGGGAACCTTGGATGGCACACTTTTCCTTGGTGCTGTGTCGGGCGGTGTCGATGGCGATGGCGGCGCTGGTGACGGTACTTCCAGTTGCGCGTATCTGTAGATTCCGAGAGAGGTTCGAGGCACGCCGTGACATTCCTCAACAAGCAGTGTCCGATTGTTGGCGTCGTTGTTCAGTCAAATGGACGATGGATGGGTTGATGGATGTGGATTTTTATGATCGGAGACCATTGTCGATCCACGATACTGATCCACGATACTGGTCATGATGTTGGTTGGCACGACTGTAGGTAAGAAGTCGCCATTCCTCTGCGCAACGCAAGATGGAGAGTACGATGTTTGGTTCCTGACGACTCAAAAAGTTGCGTTCGCTTGCTCTCGTCATCATCGTCGTGTCGTCGTCATCATCCAAATGATTGATTACGTTGGCAATGGCGGCATCACTTGTGGCTGTTTCCCTTTTGATTTTGCTTGTGCGTTTGCTTTCGGTCTGTTGCGTTGGTTGGGGGCGGTTGAGGTGTTTTGTGAGGCAAAAACCAGCAACATCCTCATTGCGTGTGCGTTTGTGTCCGTGTTTCTGTGGGCAGAAAGAGTTGTGCCGAGTCGCCTTCGATGAGTTGTTCCGTTGTTCCGTGCGGTTCTATCAAGCATGTTCACTTATGGTCAGTAACGATGGTGAATGTGTGTTGATGGTTGCACTAAGTGACATGACATGTGAAAGACACAAAATATATCGTTTGTTGTTGGCGTCAATGGTTGTTCGCGCACATCGTGATGAACAGCACCTTTCCGGCGAAGTCGAAGCGGTTGAATTCCGCGAAGCATGTCGTGCGACAGCATGACACCAAAAGGTAGGCACGTAAGATGCCGTGTTGGTCCTGATCGTGACAACACAATGACCACCAAGCACGTTCGCTGACACGCGTTGCCTTGGTAATGACACGCCTCTGGGCGCAAAAAACTGTGCGGGACTGCATGGGCAACGCCCAAGGATTGGTGGGTGGTTATGACAAGCGCGTGCGCAGCGTTCGACATTCTCCGCAAACCGACATTCCTCCATCTCCCAAGATTCTCCACTTTTCTTGTCGCGGCGGTGGCAGAAGGTACCGTCCCTGAGCGGAACTGGCAATCGATGGCAATCAATGGCAATCGTGTCATAATACACTCGCGGCGGTGATGAAACACGCGAGTACATGGCGACCTCCACCATGGCCAACAGGAGAGAACCAGAGGAATGATGCCAGTGGTAGCGACGGTGGGAGATGCGGTTCCGAAAGAACGTCAAGACCGACACTTCCAACAATCGGGGCGCCGCGGGCTTGTGTTGCTCTCTTCTCGTATTGGTTCACACAACTCCAGACAGAGGCTTTCGCTCCACTTCGAAGAGGTATTATACTGGTGCGGTGGTATCTGGTTGTGGCACATCGAAAGGAACATGTCCTCATGCGGACGGCGAGGATGATGATGGGCGACATTGCATTCGCGCCATACATACTTACGACTATGGTACTCGTATTCAACATGTAGCTGATGGAATGGAAGAGCAGCAATACGATACCAAATGCACCCGGCGCTGCACTGAGGATGGCAAAGGCAATGATGCGCCAATGACCATGACGTGGTGCCACCAATGCGGGTGGACCGCCGGCATGCGATCAATGCCATGCACAGTTCGTGATGTGCAATGCTGCGCGAGAGCGCATTGTGCTCGTACGAGATCGATACAACAGCGACAAGTCTCATCAGAGGAATGGTGCTGCTCCACCCGATGTCCATGCTCCTATTTGGCCATTTGCCCATTTGGCCTTGCGCTGATCTGTGAAAGAGCTGTCGGAGTTGCAGAGGTGGAGTAGATCGTACGTGTGATCGACAGGAAGATGGTCGTCAAAGATTCGACAACGGGGTCGCTTGAGGCCACTTCGGTCCTCCGCTCTCCGGAGAGAGCAGGATCATTCCGAAGAAGGCACCTCTCAAAGGAGCATGGATCTTGGGATGGCAGTAGGACGGCACGGCGGAAGCGAAGGTTTCGCATCTGATCCGAAGTGTTGTGGTGTTCCTTCGAATAGGTTATCCTCCATCTCGGTGTAGAGGTTGGGATTCCATGGAGATCATGCGAGCAATGCCCAGGTGCCCAAAAGCGAAGGGAACAGGTCTGTTGGTAGCATCGCATGTACAGGCATCTTCGTGCGCATTCGTGGCAGTGTGGGGGAGAGTGCTTCGAATGAGAGACGCCATACCAGTACTCTATTAGCAGGAATACTGGCACCAGTACAAAGCGCGGCTCTTCTCCTGCTTTGCAGTTCCACCCACCTGCGGTCACCTCTTGCAGCATCTGTACGAAGGTACGAGTGCTCTCCAAGGACAGCCGCAAGACGGTCTATCCCCCATGATTCCATACGAATATTCATTATATGTGCTGCCGAAAACTAGAGCACGTCATGCAGAACAAGCGTGCCCATTCGTTGCATATTAGTTTGACACGCGAAATGTTCTATAATATTCTAATAGAATACTATATTGCATAGGGTCCTGTCGGACTCGTACTGTGTTCGCGGCGAGCCAACTTGAATCAGTGCGATCCATCCGACCACGTCAACTCACGCTGGAAACATCACGTGACACCCATTCAGAGTTGGCTGCGGATGGATATTCGATCCGCTTCATGGCGGTCATACGCGGAGGTTGTAGTGCATATGCGGTCCGTCGTACGATGTATTATATTATATGATATAATGTATAGTAATGGGTAAGCGTTTGAATTAGAAGAGACCGAGGAACTTTCCTTTTCGCAGCTTCTTCTCGTCTTTCTCCAGCTCGTTGAGGAGGGCGTCCTTCTTGGCCTGCGCCGCCAGCCTCGCATTGTCCGCCGCCTCACGCTGCTTGGAGGTGAAGGAGGCCTTCTTCTGATACTGCTTTGGCGTCTCGACCACGATCTTGACGGTGGGTCCCGCACGCACGCGAATGGCGGCCAGGACGCGCGTGAGCCCCACGCCGCGCGTGCTCCACATCTGGTCTCCGAAGGTGGCGCTGCACATGGTGACGAGGTCGCCCTCCTTGACCTTTCCGGTTCTGGCGGCGTTGCCCTTGGGCGCCACGGTCTCGACGAAGACATTGCCCTGCTTGTCTTCGTTGAGGACGAGGCCAAGCGGTCTCATGAGCTCGACGACGTTGTCATCGGCCTCGGCGGAACGCGATGCTTTGGCCCAGCGCATGAGGTCGCTGTCGTTGCCGTCGTTGGCCATGCACAGCACCGATGATGACGCTTGGGCGCATGTCTGTGCCGCGGGTACAGAGATCGATGTCTGCTGTGGTGCGAAGGCGTCCACCTTCACGAGCAGCGCCATCGATGTGGCGATCAGTGTCAGTGTGTATTTCATGGTGAATGGGTGGATGGCGGAGTTGGTTGGTTGCTTCTACTGCTGAATTGCTATGCTATGCTGTGATGCGATGTTGCTACGGTCTATTATTCTGCTTCGGTTGGTGGTGAAGTTTGCGGAAGGTTCTGTTTGTGCCGGAAGCGAGTTGCGTTTGCCTCATCGTTTGTGATCCGCCATGGTCGTCCGACCACCAGGGCTTCCTCTTTTGGTCAACGGCGTCATCTGCTGCGTGTCACCATGTGTCGTACGCTGTGTGTCAGCCATCACACTGCCGCGACTGCAACAGCGCAGCACAACATCGTGATGTGTTGGCGTTCCGCTTCGTTTTGTGACTCTGTTTGTGACCGTTGCGTGCCAGCGTTCCGGAGTGCGTTCGCATCCTTTCTCTGACACGGCACGGTCTGATTCAACCAATCACGGTGGACGATGCGATGACACTCGATTGGCTCAGTTTTGATTGGACGATCACCTCTATTCACGAATGAATGAATCGTGTTCTCAAGGTCTCCAACGTCCCTCCGTCTGTGCGAATGTGATGGATTGGTACTTGTTCAGCGCCTTTCTGCGTACGTCACAAAAGTTCGCGTTGCAGATGCGAACAGCGCACAACCAACACATCAGATCTCCATCGTCGCATCGGTGGTTGAACTCTCTTTTTGATGATGTGACGATCTTTGCCATCTCTGGGGCACACCACAGGCATCACCTTCTCTCGTCGTTGTTGATGTCGTTCGCATTTGGAGGACGTCACGGATGGCAATAGCAGTTGAGTGGAGCTTGAACATTGGAAGAGTCCTCGAATCATCCACATCCACATCCGCATCCACATCAACATCCATCTCTCCTTCCACTCCATCCACCATCGAAGCACATCTCCTTCCTTGGACAGTGATAGAACGACAACCGCATCCTGACGGCATCAACAACATCCATAACATCGACAACATCGACAACATCAACTGACAAAGATTTCGAAAGATACCCTCCATCGAAACCATCCAATCCAGATTCGCCCAAACCAGTCCAAATCGGTCCATTCCCATAAAATTCCCGTAGCATTCCCTTCAGACTCCATCAAGATTCGGCACATCATTACCATCGAACCATGAAGTTCACAGCAGCCATCACAACGCTCCTCGCGATCGTTACAACATCCAATGCCTTCGCTCCGTCCGCGTCGCGGGCGGCTGTGCCCATCACGCGGATGCAGGCTGCTTCTGGTGACTCCGACAATGCCGCGCAGACGGCCGCTCAGATCGCCGCAACGGCCATGCTCTCGGCTGCTCTGTGGGCGACGCCAACTGCCATCATGAGCAACGTCGTCATGACCGCCGATGGTTCCGCCATCTCTGTGCAATCAGCCGCAACCACAGCAACCACAGCAACCACACAGACAGCTGCGCCTTCCATCAACCAATGGATCCAGTCCAACTTCGCAGCCTCCGCCAAGGAGAAGGCCAGCGGATCTGGTTCGCGCGTCAACAAGGACCCAGAGTCCCTTCTGCGATATGGATTGCCAATCAAGAACAAGGAGGTGCGTTTCCATCTGCGTCCGCATCTGCGGTTGGATTTACACCTTCGTCTACTCGGGCATTGCCCTTCCTTCTCGTCTCGGATTCATGTCTCCGAGGTGTATCTGTGGACATATCATGCCATGACATGCCATGACATGACATGACATCATAGACCAATCCACTTGTGCATTCATCCTCTCATGTATTGGCATTCGTATGGTACAGCACCGATGCTGACTTCAATCACTCGCTATTTACTCATTATTCCAATCAAATATCTCCGTTCAACTCGCTCTATCACATATTCTATGCATCATCCCATCAATGCGACGACAACAATGTGCTCAATAGGTCCGATCGCTGCAAGAAACCATCGAGACCGTCAAGTACGACATCGGCAGCAAGCGAAAGAGCGCCGCCATCGATGGGGCCAAGAAGGCCAAGGCATTCGTGCAGCCCACCAGCAAGCAGGCCAAGGCCATGACGGCAAGCTGCCGTGACGGAAGCCTCTGCGTCACCTACCTGCAGCAGATCAGTGATGGCATCGATCCGCTCCTCGTCTCCCTCAAGGATTCGCAGGACTCCCTGCAGGGCAGCGAGCAGGAGCGCAGTGCCCTCGACAAGGCCTACGCCAAGCAGCAGCAGCTCACCAAGATCCTCAACAACCTCGAGGAACAGATGATCCCGGCCAACTACGAGACTCCCGTGCCTGCCGACTACAATGACCTCCCACAGCTCAAGAAGCGCGCCACGGTAGAGATGGTCTTCTCCAAGGCCGAGCAGGGCGCCCCATTCAATGTCAACGGCGTCAACTACCCATCCGCCAAGCTCGTCATGGTCATCGACGGATACACCTCGCCCGTCACCGGCGGAAACTTCGTCGACCTCGTCGACAAGGGGTTCTACAACCAGATGCTCGTCCAGCGATCCGACGGATTCGTCGTGCAGACCGGCGAACCGCAGGGCAAGGCCATCGGCTACGTCGGCAAGCCCAGCAAGTCCATCGGCGCAGGACCCAACGGCGAGCGTCTCATCCCCACGGAGATCTTCGTCAAGGGCGACACAGGTCCATTCTACGAATCCACCATCGAGGACGAGGGCCGCGGCGGCGAATCCACCGTCCTTCCCTTCAGCAGCTACGGCGCCATGGGATGGGCCCGCGACGAGTACGACCCCAACTCTGGATCGTCGCAATTCTTCTGGCTCCTCTTCGATTCCGATCTCACGCCGGCCGGCAAGAACGTCCTCGATGGCAGGTATCCGTGCTTCGGTTACGTCGTGGAAGGCAACGACTTTTTGCAGGACATCAAGGAGGGTGATACCATCGTTTCGGCCAAGGTCACGGAGGGATTGGAGTACCTCGTGCGCCCTTCCAACTAAGCAGCGGGCGCAAAGCGAAACTATTGTGCGTGCGCTACTGCATGTGCATGCAGAATCATTGCTCGTTCTGGTTGCACCTCTCTCGCCGAAACGAACACTGGAACAAAGAAATTTACGATTCAGTCGGTAGCGACCGTGGTGTTGCTTCTGGATGGTGGGAATGACAACGGCGATGACAATGGTCATCCTGCTGTGTCCAATACAAGTACTCTGTGGAATGACAATCCAACGTCAAAGAACCATGTTCTGACTTGCATGTCATAACATGACAAGGTTGGGTGAAACATGAGCGTTACACTCAGGAATTCTTCGCATTGCAAGCTGCCGAACTTCACACGCTGGCAAACAACGCGAGAAGCATCTCGACACGCGTAATCAAATCCGAGGCAAAACGAACAGCTACAAGGAGACAGCCAACGCAATTCGGGCGTCGGCAATTGCTTCCAACCCATTACGGCTAAGCAGAAATTAAAATATCCACTGCGGGTCCGCATGTCTGTTTTCGTTTGTGGTATGCCACGCCGTCGTTGGTGCATAGTAGGTAGTAGTAGAAACCTCCATTCAGTGACGATTATGCTCGACTCCGCTCTACTTGAATTTGGGCAACATGTTCTTGATCTTGCCATCAACCATGCGATCGAACTGCTTTTGGTACGTGCGTTGCATGCGTCCGAACACGCGCTTGTGCCGCTTGAACATGCGTTTGCCCTGATTCATCATCTCCGTCTTGGTCTTGTCGCCAAATGCGCCCGCCATCCCGCCGCCGTTGCCATCATCCGGACTTCCGCTGATGTATCCGTTGAATGAATCCGGAGACACCATGGTGGCACTGGCGGTGCCTCCGCCCTGAACCTTCACCATGATCTCCCCATTCGTCTTCGCGCTCACGTTGACGCGCCGGGCCTCTGCCGCATCGAACGGTTCCACCGAGAATTCCTGCGGGATGGGTGGCCCGGGTTGAATGTCATGCTTCACGAAATACCTGACCATCTGATCGGGGACGTCCTGGATGCTGGCGGTGCTCAGATCAGAATTGGCGCCGTTCCCGCCGCCTGATTTGTGCTGCTTCATGTCCACGAATCGAACGAAGTCCCGCCGACCATCGCTGCTGCACTGGTCTGCGATGGCTCGCTGCAGCTCGGAGAAATCAGCAGGTCCCACCCCAACGATAACGATGGACAGTGGCTCGTTCTCCACACTCCTTATCACATCCAAAGTCTCATCCTGGTTCTCGATGTCACCGTTCGTGAAGATGAGAAGGACGCTGTATGCCTGAACCTCGTTTTGCAGTGCAGTATTCTGCAGCGCCGGCACGGGTTGACGAAGTGGCAGTGGCCGCAGCAGTAGCAGTGTCCATGTTGCGCGAAGTAACGAACGAGGGAACGGGAATGTACGCATCAATGAGCGTTATGGGAAAGCAGGGCAATGAACAGATGATGGACGGGGGCAAGATAATACATGTAGAAATGGCGAGAGACACGAAGGAGGCACGAACTTACCAAGTCCTGCCGTGCGTGCTGGCTGCCCGCTCGGATGACTTGCGTGATGTCGCTCGGATGGCTCATGACGACACCTGCCGTGAATGTCTTTTTGTATGCCTCCACGATCCCGCCGACGCCGTGCACCTCGGCCGCTTGGATGTTTGAGCTGTCAACGGCCGAGGAGGGATCACGGCATGCGAAGCAATGGTTGATAGCGCCATTGACCTTGGCCCCAAAGCCCCAGAGCGGGAAGTTCTGGTCGGAATCGTACTCTGCCAGAATTGAGCAAATCTGATCGATGGCCACTTCATAATCGTTTCGCTTGTCGCTATCACGTCGGTGGAAGTAGTGCAGCGAATCTTCCTTGCGCGGGTCTCCTAAGATATGCAGTCGCAATGTGGACATGTGGACATGGGAACATGCGTGCGTGCGTGAACGAGTGTGAGAACGATGTGGATAGATGGAGTGCAGAGATAGTTAAAGATTGAAGAAATCGGCGCGTCGCTGGCAAGCACCTGGACAAAGCAATACTGCTCGTGCAGACTGCTGGGAGCGTAGCATGATATGCTGCGAACGGCAGCACTCCAGCGTGCACAATGCATCTCTCCAGCACTCACCGTTTGATGCCGAAAAGTCGACCGCCACCGCCACCTTGAGTTCGCATCCTCCGCGAACGTAGTCCACGAACGATGGCAAATCAAGCTCATCCGCCATGATCACAATATCCTCCGCAACTTCGTTGTCGCCATCAGATAGAATGGCTTCGACAACAATCGTTTCCTCCTCGGTTTCAGCGTTGATTGCCACTGCTTGATCCAACTGACCCCGACTACGACTCGCGGCCTCCTCCTCGGAAGGCTCCGGAACACCCTCCGTCGACGCTGCGACAATGACGATCTTCCCAACCTCGTCGCCGTCCTTCGTGATCGCCAACTTGCCCTTGGTGGATGCGGCCTCCAACGCCTGCGTCACAGTCATCTCGCAGCTCCCCATGAAGTCATGCGCGCTCTTGTCGTCGTAATCGTACACCGCCAATCGGAACGCCTCGTCAAGGCTGCCCTTCTCGCAAAGCATGGACAGCTCGAGGCACGCGACATCCTCCCATCGCGGGCTGAGGTTGTTCTGAATCGGCTTGGACCGGAAGACGCAGTCCCAAAGATACGCACAGTCCATTCCTTCGGACTCGCTCGGGCTGACGCCTTCCTTGACGCTGTTGCGAACGAGAACGCGGCGCTTGCGCTGCAGCTCGTAGAACGGATCGGACTTGTTGAAGACGCCCATGCCCTCCGTGTTCTGGAAGGACTCGCCGTTGAGCTGCATGGTGAGCGTGCCGGATCCGCCGTACGGTTCGAGGTTGACGATGACGCACGGCGCGTTGCTGGCCGCGATCTCCTTGCCCATGGTGTTGCCGGGCGCCGCCAGCACGGCTCCCACATCGAAGATCGCGGATCCCAGCAACGGCTGCGCCTTCGGAGCGTCTCCGTCCGCATCGTCGGCATGCACGGACACGACGAAGCTCAGGGACTGTCCAAGGTGGTACTCGTCGATGATGAACATGTGGCAGTAGTCAGGATCGCGGCTGTGATGGATGGTCTCGCTGCGGCCCAGGATGGTGGGCTGCCCTTTGCCCTGCGGCAGCAGCGCCACCGCGCAGAAGGAGTGCAGGGGAGCATCGTCATCGTCCTTCGACGGCCTTCCGCCTTTCTGAACCTTGCTCAGGTTCTCGGCGAGAACGGATAGCGCCAGCTTCATCGTCTCTCTCTCTCTCTCTCTAGGATTGTGTTGGATCGATGACTAGATCGTACGTATTATACTTGTGGTCGTAAGTGGAATCAATCACATGCAATACAATGCAATAGTATATTATAATAGATCGTGTAAAATGAGAATATGTTAGGATTCTCTTCATCACATCACAGCAGGTGGTTGGATTGCTTCGCCTCTTCGTGTCTCCAATTTGGATTCGGGTCTTCTATTTCTCCTTTCTTTCTGCGAATCGCTTAAGTATGACTCCCACTGGGACACACTATGTTTGTCGGACAATAGATATATAGTATGTTCGTTGTTGCGGACATGTCTTTGTCCGAATGACTTGGTGGACCATACCGGGAGGTATGGCGAATTGCGCAATTGAGGTTTGTGACTCAATCATTCAACTAAACAATCAGGACACACTATAAACACGCCAGACACAAGTGACTTGTTCGCATCAACAGAGGCCGCTCGTCACACGTTCGTACATAGCATCTCGCAGCGGAGGATGCGCCAAGAGATCAGACTTGTTGTTCGACTCCATACATTCCTGGGAGAGAAAGAGAGAGCAGGTTCTGGACATTGGACTGGGTCCTTCGCTGCGGCATGCTCACTTTCGTGCAACGCAACATGAACGAAAATACAGACGGAGCAGCCTTTGACTTGTCACGACTTGGATCAACGCAAACGCGATGGGTGCAACTTCCGGCGCCGAAATGATGCTCGGGCGACGGAGGAGGACTTGGATCAACCGGTCAACCCCGTTAGCCTCACTCGGAAGTGCTGATAGCGACATCATGGCGCCGATCTCGGTGCTCTGGGCGTGCCGGTTCCATCTGCAGACGACGCTTCCAACGATTGCGAATGGAGTGCGACATGAGGGGGTCGTTGCGACGGTCCACAGCAGTTTGCCTGTTGCGTTCCAGAGAACTATGAACATCTCCAACTTCGCCCGACTCGTGCTGTTCATCGCGATGTGCGCGAACAGCCATTGACGCCAACAACAAACGATATTTTGAATGTCTATCACATGTCATGTCACTTAGTGCAACCATCAACACGCATTCACCATCGTTATTGACCATAAGTGGTAATGACCGATAGAACCGTACGGAACAACTCATCGAAGGCGACTCGGCACAACTCTTTCTGCCCACAGAAACACGGACACAAACGCACACGCAATGAGGATGTTGCTGGTTTTTGCCTCACAAAACACCTCAACCGCCCCCAACCAACGCAACAGACCGAAAGCAAACGCACAAGCAAAATCAAAAGGGAAACAGCCACAAGTGATGCCGCCATCGCCAACGTAATCAATCATTTGGATGATGACGACGACACGACGATGATGACGAGAGCAAGCGAACGCAACTTTTTGAGTCATCAGGAACCAAACATCGTACTCTCCATCTTGCGTTGCGCAGAGGAATGGCGACTTCTTACCTACAGTCGTGCCATCCAACATCATCACCAGTATCGTGGATCAGCATCGTGGATCAGCATCGTGGATCGACAATGGCCTCCGATCATAAAAATCCACATCCATCAACCCATCCATCGTCCATTTGACTGAACAACGACGCCAACAATCGGACACTGCTTGTTGAGGAATGTCACGGCGTACCTCGAACCTCTCTCGGAATCTACAGATACGCGCAACTGGAAGTACCGTCACCAGCACCGCCATCGCCATCGACACCGCCCGACACAGCACCAAGGAAAAGTGTGCCACCCAAGGTTCCCGCAGAACCAACGCCGACATCGACATCACCTCGATCAAATCGAACCAAAGAACTACAACGTCGAGCAGTTGCGGCACGTGTCAGAAGCAGTCTACAATTAGTCGTTGCAATCACTGCAATCACGGTCACGTCGCCAGCACCAGAACCAGCACCAACATCAACTCTTCGCGCAACGCCAACCATCACGAAGAATCGAGCATGCTGGAACCATCCCCCATCGGATGTGAGTCAGTCAAGGGTGTCTCATTCGTGGGCATCACGGAGACCTTTCGGAGCTCGGAACAAATGCACGAAATCCAGAACTTTCTCAGTGATGTCTTCGTTTCATCTTCGGTTTCATCTTCGGTCTCATCAACTACAACGACGCTATCACCAACAGCAGGAGTAGTCGTACACGGAAGACGACCATCGCAATCGTCACAGACATCACAGATATCACATACACCACCACCAACAACAACAACCAAAGCACTTCATCTGTCGCACTTGCCTCCCCTTTCTCCTCTTGCTCCTTCTCTCGCGCAGCATCACCATCCGCACCAGCAACATCATCAGCAACATCATCAGCAACGCACACAACAGACACAGCAGACACAACGCCTGCCACGGCAGTACCTCTGCTTTGATGGACAGCCCAGCCTCGCAGCACATGATCGTCATCATCGTTCCCTCGTTGATGTAGCAATACCATTCCAGGAATTGCCGTCCTCATGCCAGCCTTCACCCATCAAGAAAGCCAGAGGGAGCGACCTGATGCCCGTGCCCACAAGGTTCCATTTCGAGACTCTGCAGCTGGAAGATTGGGACGACGCCGGCGAAGAATCCTGGCTCGATGACATCCCGATTGATACCGACACCTCTCCTGAGAACACCCATGGATGCCACCATGGCCTCGAACAGCTGCAGTCTCAGACCCCATCACTGCTCAAGCGTTCCGCCGGTCCAACCCACCTCTACTCCTTCGTGGACAACAGCATCATCACATCCATTCGAGGTGCTCCATGCCAAGTCGAAACGTTCCCACGAGAGATCGTCGAAGCAACTGGGCGCACATCTACACGCGCACCCACATTCACACCCACATCCACGCAGCGATCACCGAGAAAGAGGACGCGGTCGGCTCCGCCAACGAAGAGCATCAAGTTCCGTCAGTACCAATCGGATCAATGGAACGCCCGATACGATGAGCTCGTCGCCTTCCACAAGCAGCACAGACATTGCATCGTCGAGCCGAAGGATGACAAGACGCTGTCCCACTGGGTGAAGCGGCAGCGATACCAACACAAGCAGAAGAACGAAGGACAACGGTCCACTTTGACAGACGAGAGGCAGAGGAAGCTGGAGCGGCTTGGTTTCGTGTGGGATTCGCACGGAGAAGCATGGGAGAAGCGCTTCAATGATCTGATGACGTACAGAGACAAGCACGGCCACACGAACGTACCAACCCAGTGCGACGAGAACCCGTCCCTCGGCATTTGGGCAAAGGCCCAGCGCCGGCAGTACCGACTGCATTCCAACGGGCAGAAGTCGACGTTGACTGATAGCCGCATTGAGCGATTGAGCGCGGTCGACTTTCCTTGGCTGGCCCGGCCTCATCAGTCCATGCCGAGTGCGCAGGTCGGACGGGATGAGCGATATCAACGGAATCAACGGAATCGACGTGCTGAGGGACGTTCCATCAAGTTATGACGAGGAGATGGAGATGAGATGGAGGACGGTTACGATCATGGCGATTGCAGAGGCAGCTTCACTCCGTCTTCGATGGGCCTGCCTTGTGTGATTCCCATGGACGCCGATTTGTTGGCGGCTGCAACATCATTGTATGGTAGGGTACATCATTGTCCATCATCGTGCATCATGGTCATCATGGTGCATAATAGTAGTAGTAGAGGAGTGCTCTATGGTATTCCGTCGCTCCCATGTATTGTGCAATACGTACGAATGCACCATAGCTCGTACAGAGTCTGGTGCCAATCCAGTCCCCAGTCAGTCACGACAAAGCGCAACCATCCAAACGCTTCCGAACCCGAACCACGTCACGTTCCAAACCCAGCCTTCGGCGAGCCTCGCCGAAGGTGAAGGAACTGCAGGAACAGTCCAGGACAAGGAACACAATCTGTGGATCCGAGTAGAAAGACGCCGCAAGGCCGCACATCACCGCGATCACCGCGGCGAATCAGGAGGAAACGAAACACCTGCAACAACCAATGCAGCTCCTCATAAATACTAATTCACAACCTTGATCATTGCACACCATCGTATCAGCATCTGGACTACCAATAGTAAGATGCGACGATGGCAGGAGATGAGAGAGAGAGTGTGTGGTCTTTGGACGGAGTTGGTCACACCCGCGGGCCACTTGCGGGTTCCGTGTCTGCGAAGGGGAGTCTCACTGGTGGTCGAGATCTGGCAAAGGCATTCCTTTTCTTCCATTGCTTTCGGCGCTAACAACTGCGCGGATCCTGGAAAGCACAGAGCTCTCCGTTGGTCGCTTGTCGGCGTTTGCCGGTTCTCAAATGTTTGTGATTGGCGCACTCGTTGATCCGATTGCGGATGGATGGATGGATGGATGGAGTGATGGATGGAGTGATAGCAGATTCAAAGCAGCATCCAGCCACCCATAAATGTAGGAGTATCACAGGCCCGTGCTTGCCAGGCGATAGAAGCAACGGTGACGGAGACTGTGCTGAATCGCGACGAGAAGAAGTGCACTCTGCCTCTTCCGTCGTTCTTGGCAGAGGAACAGAATGATGGCGTGGCCGTCCAGATGGGAATCAGAGACGTCAAACCTTGCGACCACGGTTCAGGAAGTAGAGAGGGCCACCAACCATCCAGTTCTGTCTTTGCGCATCTTGACACCTTTCGGTTGTTGGTTCGTTCGTTCGCTCGTTCTCGTCGCACGGGTATTGTACCAAACCAAGCGACGCATTCAGGTTTTGCCGCTGTTCCTGAGGAGCATCGATCTGGACAATTGGCCACATTTTGATAGCACGATGCTGACGTGCTCGGCAGTGGCGGTGCGACGGACGCAGGCGTCTTTTGCGTGGCCGCATCCAACCAATTGCACCGCCGATGAGCACGAGCGCGGATAGCGCTGACGAAGAGGACGACGACGTTGACGACGAGGATGGGCACGATGCCAACAAACGCAATCAATGAAGTGGACGGAGTGATCGATTTTCCTTGTGCTCGTACTCGTATGGTACGTATGGTATGTATGGCAGCTTATATGGTATTGGAATTGTTCTCGTCGTTGGCTCAACTTCTTCGGGCCTTGAGTCGGTACCGGTCAGTCGCAAAGGCAAGCACTTCGGATGTTTATTATCGTTGTCAGTGGTGTCGTTGTGGTTGTTGTTGGACTCCGTTGGTCGCGATTCCGGTTGACGTCAACGACCTACAATCCAGTCCTGGACGTGGGAAGTCAACCTGTTGTTGTGTCACTACCTCCGGAAAGTGCGTCATTCATTCGTGGCATTCAGACGTGTAGTGTTGATGTAGGATCTTTGGTAGGAGTTGTGGAGCTAACAACATAGAGCATCCTTCAGATTTGTAACGTGAGCGTCGGATCACCGATGCAACCCGGCTGGATACTTATTGAAATACTCCACAGAAATCTTCGGTGCCTTTTTATTACAAAACGTATGTTAGCACTTTGCAGAGTGCTACTTGAAGTTGGGAAATGTTCATAAGTGGACGAGTACATAACGAAGCCTCGCAACAGTGTGACGATTGCTTGTACTTCACGCCAGAATTGTCCAGGTGCGCACAAAACAGATGACTGTGGCCGTCGCGCTCACAAACCAAAGAGTTCTCCGGAGCACGATTTACCAAATGCTCCACCAAGACAAACACATCAGTGAGAGCCATCAATCCGTGATGCCTCCAGCAACACCATCGAAATGGCCACGACATGTCATAAGATGAAGGACCGCTCACCAGCCCTTTCGATCGATCTCTTTTCACTCCAGTGCTGTGTTGAAGTCCCGTTACCCCCTGCGCTCCGAATTCTCTCACTGCACGATCACACTACTTCGAAGACACAACAAAAAGAGCGGAGCCGAATTGATCAACGCAAGCACACACCCCGCAAGTGGCTCTCCGGCATCAGCAACTTGCTTGAAAACAAACGGGCGCCATCTACAACACACAGGATCACACACCAGTGCCATTGAGCACACCTCATGCGGAGAAGAATCAGACTCACACGCACATCGCATTAATACAACAGCGTATGTCGGGACTTTCACACACGCACCTCACAGGCACCGACACAGACCGATGCAATCCCGACGAAGGCATAGCACCACGTGAGCGAGAGCGAAATGGTTACAGGAGCAAACCCACGATCAACGATGAAAGTATCGACAGCAACGATGACAACAAACACACGACCAATAGCAGCGGCAACAGCGGCAGCAGTGAAGTGTCTGAGTGGCAACCGATGCCGATTGGAGCCGGGCCCATGACAGTCGTGTCTTCCGTGCACATCAGCGACACTTTTCGGAGCCAAGAGCAGCTCGCGGAGCTGAAAGGCTTTCTCAGCATTGTCTTTGCTCCATCATCAAGAGCAATGCGAGTGATCACTCCAGCGGACGTGACTGGAATTCAGTTGCCTCCATCGCCAACACCTACTGCGATCGAAGTCACCAACAACCCTCCGCATCGTGTATCTACCAATCGACAACGCCTGCATAAACAGAGGCGGACAAGGCACCAATACGAATTCATTCACGATCAGTTCGAAGTCGGTGATATCAACTCTCGCGCTCTTGAGCGCAATCACGATATTGTCGATGATGCTCGGTACATTCAAATTCTCGAATCGCCAGGCAGACTACTACTTGACAACACAACCACAATGAGCAGCAGCGCAAATGATTCACAACACTTTCATTTCGAGTCTCTTCGTCTTGATACATGGGATGAGACCGACGAAGATTCCTGGATCAACGAGCTTCAGGTGTCTGGCGAGCGTGCAGAAACGGATGACATTGGCATCGGCTATGCGCAGTATCTTGAGCACACAGATCAAGTTGAACAGTCCATTGAGGATGAGCAGGTGGCGAAGGCGCAGCGGCATCTCGATTTTTCCATGACAGCCGGCGGCTCTGCAAAGGATGTTCTGACAGTGGACTATTCGGACATCAGTATCTGTGTCTCCGATGCTGAGGCGACCGCGGTGGGTGAAGGGAATGCGGTGCAAGGGGCCATTTTTGCGAACGCCGACCAAGAAATACAAGAGATGGCATCAACAGCCGCGGCATCACTGTTCCCAGAGCCCTCTCGGCCACCACGAAGGCGAGAGCAAGCACATGCGAGGCAGCATGCTCCAACCTCTTCTTCACTGGCTTCGTCTTTGCCTTCCACAAGGAGGAAGCAGAGATCCGATACAAGTAGATCCCAGAGTGGTATCAAGTTCCGCCAGTACCAATCCGACCAGTGGGATGTTCGCTATCATGAGCTCATCCAATTCCACAAGCACCATGGACACTGTATTGTGGGGTCGAGGGATGGTAAAACGCTCTCGCATTGGGTCAAGCGACAGCGGTATCTGTACAAGCAAAAGCAGGACGGTCGGCACTCGACTCTCACCGACGAGAGGCAGGCGAGGTTGGAACGCCTTGGCTTCGTGTGGGACTCTCACGATGAGGCATGGGAAAATCGATTCAACGATTTGATGCTGTACAGAGCCAGACACGGGCATACAAACGTCCCCGCGCACTTCTCGGAACAGCCGCCCCTTGGCATTTGGGCGAAGGTCCAACGCCGTCAGTATCGCCTATACCGCAGTGGCCAAAGGTCAACGTTGACAGAAAGGCGCATTGAACGTCTGAATGAGGTGGGCTTCCCTTGGCTGGCGCAGCCCAACCAGACGGCCGCAAACAGATCATCGAAGAAGCGCAAGTGAGGATACGTTAGTTTGATCCGTACCGAACGCAATACATCCTCATACAAACTCGTACATACTCGCAACATTCTCGTAAATACTCCATATCCATGAGGAAATTCTGTCGCGATAGAGGACCCCTGATGTCTCAGGAGACAAACTTTTTGACCTTTGTGCGAGGGCCTTGTCTCCTGAGACAAAACCAAAAATAACACGACGTTTCCTCGCGATGGGAAAAGTGGTCGACCAGTTGGACTAAAACTAGAATTGGACGCTCGTCTCGTCGCACATTTTCTTCGTGTATTTTCTTCGTACTTTTTTGTTGTCCACGTTTTCACGTAGTAATGGCGTAGTTTCAGACACTCGCCAGGTGTTGTTGTTGTTCGCATTGCATATGAAGGTGCTTGCTATCTAGTTGTATGCAATACCATTACTAATGACACACTGGTGACTATCACTTGTTCCTCTGCACCATTCCAGTGCCATAAGGTGGTGTGGGAGCACTGGTATCAATGCCATGCACTGCAGCAACGGTGGCCCAGAGGTCGCCATGAGGCAGGTTGTGATGAGTTACAGTGCTGACTATAAGATGAAGCAAGGAGATGAGGTGCTACCACTGCAGCCTCGGAATGCCTGCCAATGACAGGCAAGGGTGCCACTGACATAGGGACTATATCAATTTGTATTGGGCAAATGCACAGAGTGATTGGTGTCCCTGTCAATCAAGTTCCCGCAGAAGTAGGCACGTGGCTTTGCAGGCGATGGTAACATGCCTGCCTGGGGGCATCCAACACAGAAATACATGCAGACAAGTAGAGTGCAACGAGTGGAAGGAGGGTTCTGGTGAAAGGAACTGAGATCTGCAGAGAGCACATGCATGTCAACTCGATAGCCGTTCTGCCTCGTGCCCAACACAAGATCAAGCAGGCCGCACAAACGCGCCTCTAGCAAAGGCCGGACAAACAAGTAAACAGCTTAATCCTTGAGTTCTATATGCGCCAATCCAGTGCCAGAATGTCACCAGCAACTGGTCTCATTTCATTGCGTTTCGATTGCAGATGTGACCCTTTCCGTTCCTACTTGCTTTTGTTCCATGGCTGTCACAGGTCTCACACATTGCGTCAACACCGCATTCTTACGAATACCCTGTGCCATGGTCGATTTCTAAATCAGCGTTGCGCTCCTTTGCAGTTGGATCCAATCTCTGACAATCGCACGAAAGATTGGGGTTTTGTATTTGTGCTCATGTCATCCAAGAGGAGACTTTTTGTTCTTCCCATGTCTATGACCGCCATGCAGTGAATGATGGAGTATTGCTTTTTCAATGCAAGAGAGATGGAATGAATAGTAGCTTGTACTTGCAAGGTATTGTGGGGAATATTGCAAGTGGTGAACTTGCCATGACGGATGGGCACGGGCAAGCATCAATCTTTGCACTCGCCACAATGCTGGAGAGACGGCACGAAGCCAGCAAACAATGGATGTGCCCTTCCAATCGAGCAGGAGCAATAATGGTCTACAAAGCAATCAACTGGAGAGGTCGGTTTGCAAGATGAACGGATCCAACAGAACTGGAGACGAAGATACCTGACTCTTGCCCGCTCGATCCCATAGCAAGCAAGTACAGCAACAGCTAGACAACACCATGCATGTATTACGCAAGATCTATGTCATTCATATGCTCTGCAGTGAGTTGTTTAGTCAGATATGCAACAAAGCCAACATATCACTGCTGATGGTCAAAAAGCACGGGAAAAGTACACAGTATTTCTCTTGTTGGTCGTGAAAGCACAGGAGACAATTGAGGTTTTGGGTGTTGTTGTTTTTGGTTTTACTCGATTGAGTCCGCTGTCTTTCGGTTCCGTGTTAATTTACCACACTAATTTTGAGTTTGTCTCCTGAGACAACAATCTTGGTCCACATCCGGGTGCCTTGTCTCAGGAGACAAAAAGGCCCGATTTTGTCTCCTGAGACATGAAAATTTCCTCATGGATATAGAAATACAATCGTGCGGGATGCTCCGCCGAATCTCAGCAATGGGAGAGACAGCGGCGTTCACCTCCAGGAAACAAGAATATATCAGCAGAGTACTTGTAGCCATGAGTAATAGAATAGAAGATAGAGTACTTCCGTACGAGTACTCGTAGAGAGCGCCACACGCAAATGACGCTCAGATACGTGCACCGGCGTGCATGCCACGTCTTTCACTCAGCCTGACCCGCAGCTGCAGATTGGATGTTGCAACGGTATGTACCTGTCGAGTCTCTATTCCTCCGCATACTCCAAGCATTTGATGAGCATTGCGACGATCTGACCTGCGAAATGCATTGCTTTGGTGAGACCTCAAGTTGGCGTTTCATTCTTGGCTGCGATGAAGGAAAGATGCGGCACGAATAGAGGACTTTCGCATTCTGTTCCCCCAGTCCCGAGCAGTCCCACGAGGGAGTCATAACCTGATAGAGACACTTTTCAGGGGGCGGGATGCGAACTTCCCCCTCGGCGAGCAGAATAGGGAGATATCGCATGTAAAATGAAGCCACCCCTGGAACCTGTCGTGGTGACAACTAGTGGGGAGCTGTCCCCAAATGTTCGCGTTCGCGTTGGATCTTGGAGGGACTGAAACAATCAATTTAATCATACAATGACGTCATCAATACTGTCTAGCCTAATCTATGCTGTTGAGTAGCCTTCCTCGGTGGAAGACTATGACAACAGGAAGTTCCTTCCTCTCCACTTGTTGTTTCCATTCACAGCAAACAAAAATGAATGCTCAACGCTTCCACATGCATGTTCGTGCTTGTTGGTATCACTGCCTACTGTTCCGTTTCCGTGTTTCTGTCATACAGGTCATATGTAGCACTTGCCTTGTATGTGTTCCCACTCTAAATTTCCCCAAAGCACAGCCCCAACCCTTCTCCATCCCCAGACCGCTGCCGGCCCATCCACTGGCAGGCAGAGGTGATCCACGAGCTATGGCACATGATGCTGCAACAGCGGTCTAGTTGGAACCACGCGCTTCACGAGGAAGGAGAGCGCGATGTGATGTCCCAACGCATGGGATTATACTTCCAAACACTCCAAGAGCTGCCACCATGGCCCATCCCCACCCACCTTTGCCAGCTTGCCCAGCAGGTCCCAACGTCGGAGCCACGACAGGCAGAATGGCTGTTCACTCTGCTAATAATAATAACTCAGTGATTACATCATAGATGTGCCTCAAGGCTTTACCCTCGCCGCCGCCGGCCCCGTAGGACCAGGCTTTGAGCGAGCCGTCAAGTTGCCACTCATCCTATTCCCAGCCATGCTGCCATGGCCTGCTGTTCTGCCTGCATAGATCAAGCCCTTCGTCTGGCCTTCACTGCCACTTGTACCGCTGTCATAGAGTGCACCCACTGCTGCATTTGCAGCTCGGTATCATACTCAATATTCCGGCCATCCCTGAGCAGGTGAAGCTCCAATGCCGTCATGTCGCTGCTCGCGCTCTGTTGCATCCGTTGCACCTGTTGGCGCAGGTCCTTCATCGTCGGATGCTGATCCGCGTCATGTACTTTTTCGTTCCTGGCAATCCAAACCGTCCACGGCACTTTCCAGATCCACCGCACCATCTCTCGCGCCCACGCTCTCGCGTCTGGATATATGCACTCGTTCGTCATCATCCACTGTGTCTGCTGGCGGACCAAATCCCTATGGATGAAACCAAGCAGGAGGGGGTACCAACCAATGTAACTTTGCGGCCCGTCCACTCGGAGCTTTCGCCTCCATTTCACCAGCCCCACTCTCATCTTTCGCACCAGTCGCGGACATGTGCCTATCCGCACCATGCGGTCGAGAAGTTCTGACGTAGAGGTCTGCCAGGCTTCCTGGTGTTCGCTACAGCGGAGCACATGCATCGTCGTCTCGTCCTGCTGGCAGAACTGACACTTCGGCGTCTCTTGCTGACTAACCTGGTGCAGCTTCTTGTTGACTCCGACGAAGCCTGATGACCACTTCGAGACGAACTTTGCCACCTCTTTGTTCTTCTTGGCCGCGCGCGTCTTCTTGTATGTGTACCAGTCCACCTGTGTCAGTTGATCTTCGTCCCACTGGAACTTTGATGCCCAATAGGTAGCTGCGTCGGCAGACTGCAGCAGCTCGTGGAGCTCCTTCGCGTCCACATGCGAGTAGTCGGCGTTGCGGAGACGTAACCTCCATCTGTTTGTAGACGTGTGCCACCTTTTCACCCGACGTCGTCTCTCTGTCAGGCTCCAGAACTGCTTGGCATGGTCGTCGACTACTACGTTGAGTTTCTCCAGCGTTGTCAGTTGCTTGCCAGTGTCATCCTGGTGGCCTTTCACCCACTTCCAGTGCAGTATCGCCAGAATCCTGTGCCGCAGCTCTCGAATCTCAGTCAGGACATCCCAGTCGCGTTGGCCCGGGCGTAGTCCATCCTCTTGGGCCTGCAACATCGCCTGCTTGCCGTCAAGTGCAATGGTAACCACACATGAGGCGTCCAGACCACGCATCCTGGCTATCACGGTAAGCGACGCCCAGATTCCCGCGAGTTCGCTTCTGTAAGCACTTTGCGCTTCGGACGGGCCCGGGACGAACGTCTGGCACGTCATGCTTGCCGTCGTCGCCTCGTCGTACAGAATAGAAGCCGCGGTCCCTCTGGAATCTTTGAATGATCTGTCACTCACCACAAGCAGCTGGGATCTCCGTGCAGCGCACTCGGCCTCCTCGAGACTCAGTTCGCCTTGCAGATTCTCCACTGGGTCGTAGGGTTCTTCGCGCTCATCGATCGGCTGTGCCAATCCGACGAAGCCGTCCCACATCATGCCGGTTTCCGTGAGAGTCACCGAGACACGTTTGGCTCCTGTTGGGAGACTGTCTGCTGTCCCTCGCCAAGAGTAGAGCTGCCTGCGGGTTCTGCTGTTTCGACGAAGCGAATATTGCTGTGGGGGCTGTGTCCCTGTGTCGAATATATCATGGCCGTAGGTATCCTTCCACCACCGCCAGGACCCATTGTCATGGTACCACCTACCAAGCGGCTCGTGCAGGAGAAGGCCTCAAAAACACATGGACTTGCACCAGTGTTGCCATTCTTGCCACCATCCGCTTGGTAGTCGCTCCAGCTGGTTGGCCCAGCACTTGGGTATGCAAGACACCATGGTGCCGTCGTGAGCCTCGCCGAGTATCCTTGTGCCGTTGGCCGATACAATGTCGGACAAGCGTAGCACTCCCAACTTCTGGCGCACCATGTTCAGGTGACGGAACTGTGCTCCTTTGATGCTTTGTTCCAGCCAGATATCCGTGAGGAAGCTGTCTCCTTCCCGTTGGACCTTCGCTGTCGTCGTCTCGTAAATCCGGATGATGGTGTCTTGGAGTTGTTGCCATAGCCCCGTCACCCAGCACTGTGTGGCACAGTGGCCCACACTGTCAAAGGGGTACTGGAAAATAGATCTGCCCGTTCCCAGCTCTTCCTTGAGTGCCAGAATAGAGCATTCGATCATCTTTCCTGTCTGGGTTCCTCAATGCACCTCATCAAATGCAAGCTGTATTTGTGAAATCAGCTGGGCGTTGGCCGGGTTAATGATTCCCAACCCGCCAAGCGAGGTTGTACCGTACACAAGGGCCCAAGGGAAGTTCCTGGACACTCCCATTTTTGGAAGTGACGCCAGCAGCGCCGGAGCCATGACTCGTCGCCATTGTTGTCTGGAAAGCTGCGTCATCGGCAGGGCATACTCGATCGTCTTCAGGAACCTCAGCGATAGCGCCGACTTAACGTCTTCCGGTGATATCTGTGCTGTCCGCATTCTGCCTCCGAAATCCTTGGCCTTCGCTCGCATCCTCTGCATCTGCTCTGTCTGGTCGCCGTCGAAATAAATGAACACTCCCAGTGTGAACAGGGGTTGGTCCATCGTCTTGTAGGGTATCTCTGGCCTGACACCGTTTCCGTCCTCAATTTGGATGGTGGTGCGGGTGTCGACGTCCTTCCAGCCCCACTCGCCTTTGACGAACTCGGGCTGGATGGCCCACCAAGCTGACTTAGCAGGAACCAACACCTCGCCTGTCACTCTCAACAGCCGACTCCAGTTGTGGACCATACTCTTGAATGCCTCCGTGTTGGCTCCTTCGCTGCCTGCAACCTCCAGTCGGACCGGATCCGTGTCGTCAACAAACGCCGAGCCAAGGATCTCAATGACCTCTCCGTTGGGCGTCGTCACTTGGGATGCATGCCCCAACTTGAGCATAGCATTGAACATCACGGAGCTGATGACGGCCCAAATCGCAGGACCCGCTCCGTTGCCTCGTCAATGCCATGCATTTCACAGTCTGGGCTTCGACGGTATGACCTATCTGACACCCCGTACGCTGTGCTGATGCGGTGGTCGGCGTCTCGAAGGGTCTTGAACATGCTCCGCGTGGCTGCCCCATTTGCGCCTGCCGCTATCATCGCAGCTGCCGCAAAGTTGGGGACGATCCTGTCGTAACACGACTTGGTGTCATTCGAGCAGAACCCAATCGCCACCTTCTGTTGGAAACCCAGATCAACACTCAGCCTCTTGTTCAGGGCGGCACTCATGGCATATTTGCATTTCCTGCTGCCAAATTGAAACCCGGACAATCAGCCTGCCTCCTCAGCAGTCTTCATCATTTGCCTGCCCAATCTCTTATTGTTCAGGTTGAACTGGGCGTCCATGAGTTGAATGGTCCTCATTTTCTCGATATTGAACACTTGGGCCTTCTTCAGGATCTCAACGTCTGTGATCCGTTGCCATGGTCGGGGCGAGTGTCCTGTCTGGTATGGGACATCACGCAACTGCGCGTCCGTTCTAGCCAAGCTATCCACCATCATTGCTGCCTTGTAGTGGCCAAAATGTGGGTTGCTTGGCTCCAAGTTGATGAGCTCTGTTTGTCGCTTCCACGCTTTCTGGTGATCCTCGACTGTGAGTTCGGTCTCGTCCTGTGCTATGGGCTCTAGTGCTGCGAGTAGGGCCCGGATCATGGAGTCGAGTTTGGCTGGAGACGTGCCTTCCTTGTTCACCAGTTGGGCTGCGAGTTCTGGTTGCCAGATACGATCCATGACACGCTTGTCTCAACCTGTCATACAGGGAGTACCGTTTGCTTGTGAGAACCTTCGCTTGTTCTCCCGGATACACACGGTGACAATCTCATGTTGTTCGGTGCATTCATGAAGCCTGCCATCTTCGTCGGTGAACAGGACTTTGGTGGTCATTGACTTGTCCTGACCGAAGATCGCTTGAAGGTGGCCTGCTTGCTCCCTTTGTCTCTCACGGTTCAGCAGAAGATGTAGTGCAGCTTCGTATTCTTGATCATGAGCATCATGGCGTTGTCTTGCAATCTCCACCAGGTAGTGTTGTCGCGCTTGTGTGTGATGTTTTTTCTGTGTGAAATAGGCTGTGTATGCTTCAGACTGTTTCTGTTTCGCTTGCTCCAGCGTCGCCTCGCTGTCCAGCCCCACTGACTTCTTGGTGCGTTGTCGAAGGAACGAACTGACTTTGACATCGGACATGTGCTTCACTTCCAAGGACCAGAACTTGATCACGTTCCTCGCGTGTTGCAGGTCGGGAGACCACGCCACGGCACCCATTCTCAGCTTGCGACACTTCTTCTCTGCGTATCTTCTGATCTCATAGGTCTGCGCCAAGAGCTTGTCGTACTGGAGTTGTTGGGCAGGGGTCAGTCGCCATCCTTGAGATTTCGCCAGGCGCCATATCTCTTGCACCCGTTTGCATATGTTGTGCTTTCCGTACTCTTCCAACAGTGCGTCATTGTACTTCTGGGTGACACGTGGGTCACTGAGGACCAACCGCCTGGGCTGAGAGGTCCGAATGGGCTTCACGGCCACACCTAGGACTTGCTCGAAACCAACATCGACCCATACCACTCTGTGGTCGGATGGTATGGCCTCGCCGAACCCCAGGTAGCCTGCCTTCTCCACATGCACTCCTTCTGACACGAATATCGCGTCGATAGGCACGTTGTTTCGGTTTCTTTGTTGGGTAGCTTGCCTTGCCTGGTCTCCTGTTCTATTCCATACCGCGTTCTTCAGCCTTGTGGCCTCCAGAAGGCGAGCAGTGGTACTGTCCAGGACGTCGTCGTTGAGGTCGACCCCCAGTATAATAGTGTTGCCTTCAGTTCGTCATTTCCTGATCTCATTGGCCATGTCGTTGCCCCACGCCTCGTGCGGGTCTTCTTCCCGACCTGCCGCCGCCAGTACTCTCACCTGCGGGGACCACACCGTAGGCTGTTCACTCTGCTACATGCTATGTCCCACATCGCAGCTACCGTTCCCAGCGCAAAAAGCGTGGATGTGTCGCCGCATCTCCCAGCCTGCGAGCTGGAGCCCCGAAGCTGACCGTGTGGGCGCCGCCCCGTCTCCTGCCGTTGACGTCCAGTGACGCTTAGTGTAACATGCATGCTCTAACTACACCTACACTATCTAATGCACGCTATCTAATGCACACAATCGAATACACCACAAGGACAGCAGCTTCCCCAACATCATCCGTTCCTGCCAGATGACTCATTCAGAAAAAAACGAGGCGACACAAAGCGCCTACGGCGCATAGTTAAAGACTATAATCTATGTGGTAAACAACAACTACGACTTCTCCAAAACATGTCTCGACATGTGTGGAATTGGTTGCCTGAGGACAAGGCCTGAGCAGAGGCCAGGATCAGCTTCGTGCATGCTGCAACATGGCTGACTCGAACCGTTCACATCAACGTTAGTCTAGGAAAGAAACAAGGCAATTCAAGAACAATGAAGATGCGAACCGAAGAAACATGTACGCTTATGATTGGATAAAAAAATGTCAATTCATTTTACTTCCGCGTGGAGTTCGTATTTGGCGGGACTCTTCAAATTACATGCCATGTCAAACAAAAGTTTCGTTTGACATGGCATGTAATTTGAAGAAGCGAAATTCTCATCCACCCCCCCAAAGAAATGTCTTTATCAGGTTATTTTGGACCCTGGGACTCATCAAATTACATGCGATATCTCCCTAATATCATTCTGTTTTCGGTGATTCGCAAAAGTAGTAGTCCCCCAAAACACGGTTCGCAAAATCGAAATGGGCCAATGAGGGGCCAGGGAATCGCCCGCTCTTTTAGGGCACCCCGTCCTGCGACAGTGCTGTCCCCCAATCGCAGCAGGCACAACGGACGTCCATGCCCATGACGTCATGGAGGTATCGAAACATTTGACAATCACTGCTGTGGTACACTTTATTGTTGTCATCGGCATTTTTGGCTGCATGCATGAATGGGAATGGATGCCCTCTCTTTTGGGGGAAAACGTTGACGGACCCTTTTGGCCAGATTTGAATCGGCATTTTCTTCGTCTTGCGCGACACATAATTTGGCTCACAGACCGATCGGAACAAAAACAGCAGCGGAGCAGCAGCGGAACAGCAGCGGAACAGCAGCGCAACAGATGCTTGATGTTCTCCACCATGGTGCCCTTGTTTTGCAATGAAAGTCATCCTCCCACCTCCATCATACCACCCAGCATACTGCCAACCAGCTTGATATCGCCAGCATGACCGCCACCGCCAATCCCACCACCAATCCAACTGCGCGTTCCGTCGTGGCTGCTGCTGATCCGCCCACTGCTACGCTCAACGCTGTACCCATCGCAGCTCCCGTCGCTGCACCCGTCGCTGCACCCGCCGCTGTGCCCACCACGGTGCTTCCTGCTCCACCCACCGCAGTTCCTGCTACTGGACCTGGAGCGATGGTCGTTGATGCACCCACCGCTGCGCCCGCTGCTACACTCGCCGCCGAACCCAACACTACCAATACTGGCGCCGCGGTTGAGACTACTGCAGCTGCCCGCACTGTGCATACTGTATCTACAGCACAGCAAAGCAAAAACGCGAAGGTGATTGCATTCATGGCATATGTCTTCGATCTGCAATTCACCAGAGACGACATCAAGGAGATCAAGAAGGGAGTGCTTCCCTTCACTTGTGAGCAGTACGATGCTGTCCGTCCTGTGCATGTTGCCAACTTCTTGCGCAAGAAGGCATTTGGAACAGAGAATCCTGCTCCTGGTGCCCCATCCTCCTATGCGAGGCTCGTTACGCTGAGGGGCTACTCTTCCGCTATCTCCAGCATCATGATTGATGGGGAAGAGAAATGGTCCAATCGACACAAGGTTGGTAATCCATGCCGCAGTCAGCCTGTCTGGGATGTGGTCAATGCAGTCAAGAAGCTTGAAAAGAAAGGAGATTGCAAGGAGGGGAGCGAGAGGGAACCATTTGAGCTCGAAGAGTTTGAACAGGTCCTGTCTATGCTCACTGACTCCAGCGATGATGTCGCTGCGTACAGTCTCACTGCATTTTTCAAGTTGCAATTCCATCTTATTGGTCGCTGTGACGATATTGCGAGCCTTCGGTTCAGCTACTTCTCCACCATCCCAAATGCTCCTGGCCATATCGGCATCAAAGTCATGAAGTCCAAGAATGCTGCAGAGATCAGCAGGATTGCATTGCAGATCATTGTCGGATCATTCGATATCAAGTACTGTCCGATCCTTGCTCTTGCCATCCATATGGAGGCATCTATGCACAAGACAGAACGAGAGGAGCCCTACCTGTTCTCCATGCGTGGTACTGGCGACAAGGTGCCCAAGCTGACTCTATCAGTAACGAAGGATGCGATCTCCCACTGCGTGAACGATCCAGAGTTCAAGGTGATCTCTAGCGAAGGGCCCATCAAGCGCCTCGGAACCCACTCCATCCGCAAGTGTTCCGCCACCCACGCAATGAACGTTGGTTGCTGCTTCACTACCGTCGTAGAGCGCGCCCGCTGGATGCTGCCCCAGCGAGCTATTCTGAACAAGTACATTCCTGCCACTCTCTCGTATCCTGATGCAGAGGTAGCATGCAGATCCACGCCCGAAGCACCATGCACCTACAAGATTGTCAAACCTGAAGTCGTCACAGATGATTGGCTCCTCGACAATGTCGCAAGGAAGATCCGACATCGTCTTGCCCCTCCCCTTGCCCTTGCATTTGCTCGTGGCCTGCTGTGGGGTGCAATGGACGCACATGCCTCCAAGATGATGCCTGAGTGGCTCCACAAGGACGTTAGTGAGGCCTACGAGCAGCTTGCGACTAACTCTGACTTGGACCCAACAGTCAACCCAGTGGAGCGAGTCTGCCTCTACGTCGGCAACGTACGCGGCATGCTCAAGATCGCTGAGGGCCCACGTCCTATCATCAATCGAGCTGCTGGCACAGGTGGTAATCCATTTGAGGCCTACCAACATGCCAAAGGGGTGGGAAGGGTCACTGTAACCATGTTCGAGACCCAGCAGCTGGCGCTCGATGGCATCAAGTCGGGTATAGAGACGGTCAGGACCACCGTTGCATGCAACCAGGTCAAGAGCAACAAGATGGAGATGAAGCTGGACCTGATGGAGACAAAGCTAGACAGGATGGAGAACAAGCTCGACGTCCTCCTCGATCTTCTCACGAAGAACAGCAGCCATCATCAACCACCCACCATCGATCCGGCACCAGCAGCATCTGTGCCAATTGATGTGCCTGTGCCATCCACACCAACACCAACCGAGACAGTACCAATTGATGTGTCTGTGCCACCAACACCAACACCAACACCGACCGAGACAGCACCAACTGAAGAACCTAAGCCATCTCCGCCAACGCCGATCGATGCACCTACGCCAACTGTAACATTTGCACCTATGGAGGTCGAGCCAGAACTGTCTCCTGCAGCACAGGCAGAGGCCGAAGCAAGGCTGGAAGAGCAGAGATTGGAGCAAGCCGTGGCTGTGGTGGCAGAGCGGAAGCGAATCGCGAAGCAAGCGAGAGCAAGAGTAGCCGCGATCTCACAGCAGACGAACAAACCCGATCCTGGGAGAGCAGTCCTCACCCCGCAACTAGGTACGTTGAAGATGCTCTGGAGAGAGTATCATGAGGGATTTAATGGGTTGATGGCAGCAAAAGAGATGAACAAAGAAACGGACTTGAAGAACAGCAACAACAAGTTCATTTGGAACCGTCGCAAGTTCATTTGGGAGGAGTTCGAGCGTCTCGCTGAGCTCGGCGTTGAAGGGCCAGCAGCATTAGCGAACATACACAGAGAGTTTGGCAAGGTGGCCACTGGCCAACTCAACATCGCAATCGGCAAAAGGAACAGAGCCAAAAAGAAGGCCTCCGAAGCCGCCGCCAAAGCCAACAAGTAAACGTGAAATATAGCAATTGTGATACAGTGGCTTCTGGTGCGTCTCTCGTGGTGTTTTGGTGTGCTTCTCTCTGTGTGTTGGTGCTGGTACGCAGTGATTCGAATCGTGCGTCGACTTTCGGTCCAAAACAGAAACGATCGGGGTGTGATCAGAATCAAGGAGAGCGAGGATGTTCGCGGCGATCGGAGAAACTTTTGTTGCGAATTGGTCATGCCTTTTTGCTTCCGTCATCTCAGCCGTTCGCACAGATCGGCCATGGTCGATCCCAGAATCGACGAGGATGAGGATACTACCTCCAGGTCGCAGTTGATGCACTCACGATAACACTAGTTGTGGAGTTTTGGCCCCTTGTTGTCACTGGTTTGCTTGCTTTTGGGAGAAACGGCGATTGGATATTTAGAGCTATTGTGTGTTTGCTCTCGCTGATCCGTCTTCTACGTCACAGGGAACGTATTCCACGTCATGAGAAACGAGTCACAACAGAGGAAGAGACATCGTGTGACTCTTCCTCCGCAAGACAAGATGATGACTGCGCGCGGCGACAACAGAATGTGCCAGGCCAGGACAGCCAACAACACTCCACGTTGACCAGTCTCACAATGGAAACCAGCAACATCCAATCGTCTCGGAATACAACGAAGCGCATTGGCAATCTGTACGACGCAGACGACAGTGCTTCGCCAATCACCACAACATCGTCTTCACCTCGGCTGCCAATCCTGTGAATGATGCATGCACAGCTCAGCCAATCCACATTCTTGCCACTGTTGCTGTTTCCATTTTTCTTCTCCGATAACATGCGGTGCGCACATGATCAACGTGGTACGGTATGCATCCTGCGCAACCGTGCAGCACGATCCTCCTGCATGAACGCCAAGGCGCAAGGGACGACATCAACACAACCGAAAGTACCGATCCAGCCACGAGTGTGAAGGAGCCTCGAAGCAAATACGAGCAATAGTAAACCGCTTGTCCAAATTCGAGAGGAAAGAAACAGCATTCCAGCAAACCACAACCAAGCAAAGATCACGTGGAAACCGAAGATGCTCAACTTCAAGGCAGTTACCATCACGGCGATCTTGCTCGCCAAATGCAAGACGATCGATGCCATCCTTCGCGGCCATAGATTGATTGACCCAACCAACGAACTTCATGTTGCGATGCAGGCAACCAGACTGCTGAAGGGCGACGGCGGTTTCATTCCAAAGAACGTCAAGGGTAACAAACAGACGGGAGCACCGTCCAACAATCCAAGCAGCAATCCCAGTGTGGCACCAACCAGTTCGCCTACCAGCTCTCCTACATTGGCACCAACTGCGTTGGCCTGAATAATGACGACAACACCGACTTCTACACCAACCTTGCCACCAACTGGGGCACCAACTTCAAGGCCAACTGGGCGGCCAGTTGCCTTGCCGACCAGCAATCCAACCCTGAGGCCTACCTCATCACCGACTGACCAGCCAACAGGCGGAGCAACCAGCATGCCGACATCAGGGCCTACATCTGCACCGACAACCATCTCGTTTGCATTTGATTCCAGCATCTCCGTGGCCTGCGAGCCAGATGTTGCGCCGCCATGCTTTCTGCCGGAGGCATCCGAGCCAAAGACCATCATCTGCAATCCATCCAAGACATCGTACCGCAAGGCCGTCACTGCTGTTCGAAGCACACCAGGATTGCAGAATTACTTTGCATGCGCTGGCCTCTTGACCGAGGGGGATGCGCACAAGCTATTCAACCGATATGCGTCCAGCCCCTTGCTAGCTGAGGAGCTGAAGCTATTGTCCGCCGCCGGCACCACTCTGCTCACAGCTCTCGGTGGCGAGGACATCTACTACATGTGCCAGGACGCTGGGGCTCCAAGCTGTGCAGAGAAGTATCACTGTACCAGCGCCGACGGTTACAGTTTCATGACCATTGCCACCACTGCCTGCATTGGGTCTGGATCTTGCGACAGGATGGGACGAAACACATTGGTCCTGGCTTCATCCTGTACCAGCAAAGGGGTATGCGCCGGCATGAACTCTCTTTATGTTTCCAATTGCTATGGTCCTCACCCAACATACGGTGTCACCTTCATTGGTCAACTGGCCTGCACTGATTATCTTTCCTGCGTCCTTGCTGGCACATACTCCTACAGAGACGCCATCATACAAAGCGGCGCCTGCGTTTGACCCTACGCCTGTGCGAGCGTTGGCTACCGCGTTGAACAGTACGGGCCCAGCCGTTCCCAGAGCCACGTCAGAATTGGGTTCAACGCATGCCTTGGTGAATATGCATGCACCGCAGCACATGCGAGCGGTTACTACGACTGCACATGCACATCGTTGCCATCACCTGCGAAGATTCAGGGCAGCTTGAGCATCGGCGACAATGCCTGCGCCGCAGCCTACGCTTGCCCGGGATTGGGATTCGGTGACTCAGTGACAACTGACATCATTGTGCCAGACTATGGCTGTGACAGCAGCGGCGCATGCTACGAATGCATGACAAAAACCAACTGCGACAGCGACGAAGTCTTCATTATCTACGATGCTGCCGTCGCCTGCCCCAAAGACGTCGATGGCGACCCAACCAGTGAAAAGGGTCGATCAATTCTGCATCAACAAAGACCAACGCCCAACAGATTGCCCAACTTTCGCCCCCTTCTCCGCTGGCAAGCGATACCCCAACGATGATTCCGACAGAGCAGCCATCCGATCTGTCAACTTTTGTTCCAACAAACTCCCCAACCATCAACAAGACCACCCTGCAGACCCTTTGCTTGAATGAGGCTGGGGAGGTTACTGCGGGCTTCACCTCCAGACAAGTCGTCCTCTGCGATGATGATGTGGGCACATGCGCACAATTCGTCAACAACAACGAGTCTCTCCCAACGAACAAGGACAGGTTCGTGAAAAGCATCTTCGGATGCGATGACGACCAAGGCAGCCGGACGTCGCAGCAACAGGCGCAGGTACGATTTGATCGCATCAAGAATGACCCCCAAGCAATCGCAGCCATCCTCACTGCTCTCGAAGGCGATGGCATCCTTCTCACTGCGAACGCCGCAAGCCTATCCACGAGATGCGGTGCTGTGGGCGGGGCCTGCCGCTGAGGAACTCTCGGTTGGACTCTCAGGGGCGACATCATCATCACCCTGGACTCATGTGCAAGTGATAGTTCCTGCGAAGAGGTTTCGAAGGATGCCATCATCCTCAGCAGCTGTCTGGGACCAAAATCCTGCAAGAATCTTGGATCTTTTTCCAGCCCTCCCAGTGCCACGGCCACCATTGGCTACCAGATCATCGGGCCAGCCGCATGAACCAGCACAAACAGCTGCGAGAATCTTGGGCAGAACATCTATGGTAACATCTGGACCCAACACGCAGGATGAAATGGCGGGGACGGCTGCAAAGGCCTTGGAATTTGCGCCGACCAGTCTCCCAGTATCGCCACACCTACGCTTGCCAACATCGACGTGGGGATGAACGCTTGTGAGGGACAACGCGCTAGTCAGAATGTTCACGCTGACCCGTTCAAGACTCTCGGTTGTATCACCATCGGCAGTGGCACATGCTTGTCACAAGACAGCTGTAACGGTGTTGCAAACTCCAACTTGGCGGTTGATGATCTGGTCGTGGCGGCGAACACCTGCGCGGCTCCAAGCAACTGTCAGGACTGCATGGCGACAGACATGTGCAGCGGCTCTCCTGGCTGGACCTACACCATCGACAGCCCATCCAACGACTGCCCTGGACAAAATAACGATGCATGCTCTTGAAAAATGAAATGGCTGACCGCACTCTCAGGGCGCGAACAGGAGTGGGAGTACAAACATCACAACGTATCCACATGTACGCCCATGCTCATACGGTCGCATCTTCCGCAGCGGCAAGACAGCATGGATGCGATCCATATTCAGAACGAATGGCTCAACTCAACTCCATCGTTGCATATGGCACGATGATCGAAGAATAGAATACATGTTACAATACAGTCATGGAACAATCGTTTGCATCCTGTGCTGTGCTGCGCCTTGCCAGTTGTGCATTCTCGTACTTCCATGTGCTAGTATAGCATGATATGGTACCTTTGCCCATGACTTCAAGGGAGCATATCCGAAGATGAACCACACAACTTGACTACAGTTTCAACCACTCCGTCCAGACATCCATACGAGTGCACTTGCGTTCTTGTCGTACAACTCGTCGAGTATTCTAAACTTGTCTTGTTCGAGGCCAGCTCAGCGAGGAAACGTTATGTGCGAACTAAAACGAAGACTCGGTGATGCCACGTTTGGTTACCCAGAACGTCTGTATCTGCAGAAGGGGGCATCCTGCGTGTTCGTCTTCAGCACGCAGACGACGGAATAGCTCATCGAATGTAACATATTATAGGAGCTGCACTAGCACATCACAACATAGCATAGTATAGCATATGAGCATGGTATGGTGTGGATTCGTTGCGCTCTACTCTACTCTACTCTACTCTACCAATACATGACGATTGTGCTAGTGGCAGCGCCGTCGGCAGGGCACGAGCAGAGATGAATGATCAGAGGATGCATCGTTGGTGCTCCAGTGACGAGTACAGACGCTTGGACTTGATGGCAGCAACGATCGCGAGGGTTGCACATGTGTGATGAAGAGAAAGCGGAATACTGGCATGGCACGATGTGGTACAGATGTACGAGTGCGGTACCAACCAAGAGGAGGCTTTGCCATTCGATTGGTTTGTGCGACACACACCGATTGTGCTGGCGCTCCGATCGACGCAGTTGAGGCCTTGGAGCGTTTTTGTGTGTGGTTCGGATGGAAATTTTCCGACCAGAACGGCACAACACAACGTGCCGGCTCCACGACGCGATGGCTCCACGACGCACACCATTCACGACACAAAAATACGGTCCGCGTCACACAATTCACACCACTCGTCACAAAACACAAAACAAACATCACACACCACACCACACCACACCACACCACACCACACCACACCACACCACACCACACCACACCACACCACACCACACCACACCACACCACACCACACACCACACCACACCACACACCACACATCACACATCACAATCCTCCATGCCATCAAACAGACGATGTGCACACAGGCACTCCAATCACAGGTGTGCCTATAACATATAATACTACTACTTTGATTTGCAGCTACATCTCTGCTGTGTTGGTATCCTGCTCTGCTTTGCTGTGATGCTCGTCCTTGCCAACGAACATGGCCACTTCGAATGTGTTCATGGTGGGTGCTGCTTTGGCTTTGCTGTTGTTGTTGCAAGGCTCAATGATGTCGGCTTTGCTCTTGCTGGGTTGCTTCTTTCTCTTCTCGTCTTTCTTCTGTTGCTCAGCCTCCTCGTTGGCTCTGGTTGTCGCAACGATTTGCTTCTCCAGCAACGGAATGAGGCTGCTGGTTGTTGGCAGATTCGTTTTCAGGCACTGCAGTCCACTGACAGCCATCACCTTGAGCGCATCATCGTACATACCTTTGATGTCGGGCTTGGCGTATTTGAAGTCAGCTGATTTGCCTTTGTTGTCTGTTGCAGTTGGTTTGTTGGTGGTCGCGCGGGTAGCCTCATCCTCCTCCAACACGAAGTCCGTGTGAGACACGGTAACGCCGATCTTGTTGCCCTCTTTGTCGAATTCCGTGGACGTTTGTTTCCGCACATTCATGTGCAGTCCCTTGCGCTCCGTCACAAATTCGTCACCTCCTTTTGCAGCACAAATTGCGTAGGCAATCTGATTGTGGCGAACATACGCGCTAGCCACCTTGTCCAGCTTGAATTGTTTCCAACAGGTTCCACAAGCATTCCACAATGCCTCAGTGGTAAGCAATCGGCTTCCATGGTGCTCACCTTGATACGCTGACACGTGTTTTGACATCGCTGGGAATATCGCATCGTCTTTCACATTCGTGATGGGAGAATTTGGTGGTTGCAGTCGTAAGTGCCATCCGCGACTGTCGAACTCCTTGTTGATGAATCTAAGTAGCTCCGTGTCTCTGTGTGGCCCTGCGCCATCCATCTGGTACCGAATCACCACGTTCTTTCCGGTTTCGGCCTTGATTTTGCTGGCGAGCGAATCCAGTGCGGGGAGTTCTTTTTCGCGGAAGAATTTCTTGAGGCTGTACTTCGGCTTGGGCTTAACACGATGACCATCTGTTTCCTTGCTGCCCGTGATTTCCAGTGGTTGGAAGTACAGTTCACCCTTCTTGCGAGAGATTTTCTCGGGATCAGGAAGGTGCTTGTACTTGGTCGGCGAGACCCAAGTTCGCTTGTACGTGGTCTTCTGCGCTCGGACCATGCGCCCAACACGTTCGAAGTTCACCTTATACGCCTTTCCTCCTTTCGCAAAACAGTTATTTGTTGGGGCAAATGCTGTTGATGCAATTGCCATGGTCTTGTCAATGTGACACTTGTGATGCACAGTCTGCTTCACAGGCTTAACTCCCATCTGGGGCACATGTTTCAGATGCATGCGAGCGACAATGGAGTAGAACCACTTTTCGTCCATGTGGACAAGGACAACTTGCGTATTCTCAAACAGCTCAGCTGATTCCCAGAACACACAGAAGTCCTGAGCCCAGATGTCGCGCTTTGCTGTAGTGGTGCCATTGATCAGAGGGAGTATTGTTGTAGAACGGTACTCACTGCCTTCCAATCCCATGACGAATTTGCGAATACACTTCGGACCAACGACTTGCGGGTTTCCGCTGCCTGCCAGTTTCCATGCAATTCTGTCCCACGAGATTGCGCCATTGCACCGTCGCAACACATCCTGGAGCTCAAATTGCAGGAAGGGACCACGCTCCAACCACAAATCAGCCAGCGCTTTTGCGGATGCCAGCTCTTCCGGCGAAGCAGAGGCATAGGCAGAAGCAATTTCGTCGTTCTTGAACTGTTGCTCTGGATGTCGAAGACGTAGTTGTTTCTCAAAGGCTGCGCGCTGCGTGAAGTACTGTCGTTGCTTGATGGGGCAGGTGAAGATGCTGCTGCCTGCGTCACTTCGCTTCTTGCATTCGAGCGTCTCCGTTTGGAATTTCACAATGTTGCGCCCCACTGTGGTGCGGTTGATACCCCATGCATGGGCGATCAACTCTGCATGTTCAGGAATCCCACCCAAATTGAAATAGAGAACAGTGTAGTTCCGATTGTCTTCTTTGTCAAGGCGCTTGCTAGGATTACCAGGCTTAGCAATACTATGCCCTCCATCCTTTCGCAACCATCCTTTTGTTTTCGCGCCTTTCTTCATCTGGTTCGTGAGCTGGGCGATTGCTGTTGCTTTCTGACGCCGCGAGACCTCGAGAAAAGCGGCGATTTTGGCTTCTTGCGATTCTGTGGTAGTTGGGGATGGTGTGGGAGGCTTAGCCTTGTTGTTGACACGCGTGGCAGCGACGGAGTGATGCTGGGGAGAAAGGAGGGAAGGCTTAGCAAGGCCTCCAGCAGTGCGAGTCCGTGCGAAGGTAGCGAGGCTGTGTGGTGTGCACAGATCCTCGCGAACAACATACATTCGGCTCTGCCCCATCACTGGGGTCACCATGACCATTGCCACCTCTCCTGGTGCAAGAGGCCCATTGCGTTTGACTGTAGCGCCGTCCGTGGTCTGCTTCATTGCAAAATCAACATGACATACGCCCAGGTCATGGACCCTGCCGCTTGAGCTCTGGTGGGATGCCACCTTCACACAGTCACCAGCGCGCAGCATGCTTGCGAGGTGAAGAGTTCAGTGGTTGCGGGATGATACAACTACGTCCAATGTTGGTGAAGGTTGATAGAACTGTGTTATTGTGTGTGCTTGTTTGAAGTGATGGTTTACAAAGTTAAGTTTGTTGAGATTATGAGCTCATCAATAAGAGCTCATCATCTTCCTGTTTTCTACTTCTTGGCTCCACTAATGGTGCTATTCACCATTGTCCATCGTGTTGTAACCATGCCAAACTTCTGGTTACTCTTGCTAATTAGTGTATCTGTGTCCAAACATGTGCAATGACACATGTTTGGAGGTCTAATAGAGTCTCTTTGATCCTTTTGGATCATCTTCCTAATTTTGTCTTGGGTCTGAAACCCGCATCACATTTTCCGAATTCTATCGAGTAGTTTTCTTGGATCTTTCGAAACGAAGTGTGACTGACACAAAGGACTCAAAACTCGAACAACGATTGGATTGATTCAGCACACATGGTCTAACAACAAGGGAACTCATGGTGAATACTAGCTGTGTGTCAATAGAGGTTGCAAGCTGATTGTACGAGATTGGCTGGTCGCGACGCACACCAGGCACACAAGGAGAACAGCACAGCACAGCACAGCACAGCACAGCACCAGTCATTGACGCGCAGCACGGCGCAGCGCACCACAGAACGGCATGAACAACACAGGAGGATGGTCACAAGGTGCCTTGTACCATCCACTCTTTCCTTTGTGGGAAGGTCACAGTCATTCTACATTCTGTGTAAGCTATGACTACAAGCAGCAGAGAATCAACAGCAGCTCGTCGCAGATGCGCAATGTTTCCGTTGTCCATTTTGTGAGGAGGATTTTGTGCCTTCGCTGTGTCGTTGTGGAATGGAGGTGCAATTCGGGACTCGCAAAGTGTTCTCATTGATGGGCGCATTTGGTAGAATTGTGATTAATCTCCATGGCCCCCAACAGCAAAAACTGTTTGAGAACACCAAACACAACACAACAACACGACAATGGAGAAACACAACAAAACTCCACAAGCGCTGTCGAATGGCATCGACGGCACTGCCACAACCAGCGGTCCAGTGCAAGATCTGAGGGCATAGGCGGAACCGCCATGGAAAGTTTGGTGGATGAGCGAGAGCGGGATGTCATCTTGGCTTATTTGGGGCCGTGGCAGGCCCACGCGCACACGGCACGATTCGGAGGAAAATATGCTCATTGGATATGGTCTCTGCCTGGAATGCACAGGCCATTCCAACGACCATGGATGGGCAAGACGTATCCAAGAGGATACGGTGAAGATGCACACGAAGTTTGAGGGTCGGGGGTGGCCTGGAAGGTGCCCTCCGCAAGAAACAAGTGGCGGGCAAGAGTTTTTTGGCGGGTGGCGGCGGACACATCACGTGACTTCGCTGGTGATGGGTGCCATTGAAAAGTCACCCATATCGCCAAACCACCCATTCAAGATGTGTTAGGAATCAACTCAAGATGGCCATGGCGAAGTATCCTGCGCAGATACGGTCTGGAAGAGGCTGCAGCCTGGGATGCACACGAAAGGGATTTTTTTGGGTGTCGGAAAAACATCATGATGGCATCATCACATGGAGGTGCACCTTTGGAGGTATGAGCGCCCCACCCATTCTGAACACATCAGTGTGTCGCCAGAGAATGTGGGAACGCATGAGGGGCATGTGAAGGAGCTGCAAGGATCGTATCGACGAGATACGGATCCAAATCCGAACGGCATCCGTGTCGGAATCGGGTGTTCGAAAATTCTGCGTTTCAGTGCAGGGACAGTTTGGAGTATGAGATGCGGCTATCTGCGCAGGATCTTCATGGAGTGGATAGATGGGGGGTATCCGGAGCCAGTGTGGTGCGCAGATTGTGAAAATGCCAGGGATGATAATGATGATCATGGGTGCTGAAGGTAGGGCAGCATGGTGCCATCGAGAATTTTTTGCACCCACCACCTGACAGACAGCAAGCCAAAACGACATTAAAAATAAAGTTCATACAAATTTAACTAAGATATTCAGAATAAACGATAGCCAAGCGTCCGAATGAACTGTCTAGTTTTAATTTTAAATGGTGCGTTGTTGAGATATAACATCATAAGCAGTTGTTTGGATGGTTTTGGGTGTGCTCTAATTTAGTCTACTTTATCACGACTCATCACGAGTAAAACTCAAAAAACACTCCACAACTAGTGTTATCGTGAGTGCATCAACTGCGACCTGGAGGTCGTACACACGGTGATCACAAAACTTCGATGACGATTCGATTCGGAGTACTTCGCACAAACAAAAAAGCATGATGCGCACAGCCATCACAGAGCGTTTTCGCGACTGCTCACCACAACATCATCGCTATTATGCTGATAACACTATGCTACTATACTATAGTATTATACTATACTATAGTATATTATTATACTACGGTACTCCACCACGACGCTACTACACTACTACACGATCGATGTGATTTCAATGATGTCCAACTCATCCTCGTCACCACATCATCGTGATGTGATGTGCAATACGATGGCACAACGAATACGAGGAGAGTGCACTTTTATGTTATAACATATAATTCAGACAATCATAGTATGATACCTGTGAAGAATGGTATTTCTCTCATGGTCGTGTGCTTTCTCTGGTTTGGATTGTATTCCATGCGACAGGAATCGGCCATGATGTCTCAGAACTGAAGAGAGTGAGGATGCGCACGGCGATTGGAGGAGTTTTGTTGCGGATCCGATCCGAGTTTTGTGTGTCGCCGTCGTCTCTTTTTTCCGTCATCTTTCGCTCATGGGTCGACTCCAGAAAATGGTCGACTGCAGTGTGGGGAGTAGAGCAGGACAAAAAGGAGACACCAATCGAGCGGAGCGCCGATACGACCGACATATCCATAATGACGTTTTTCTTGCGTCCGGACGCATTCTCTACGTAGCTTGCGTCCGGACGCAAATTGAACGCTCAGTTTGCGTCCGGACGCAAATTGGGCCAATTTGCGTGGGGACGCAAATGCAAGCTCGCCGAAAATACCACTTGTACTACTTAAGTCCCATGTTCCTCCACGATGTCCCGTGTTGCAGAAAAAAAAAACCCGATTTCGGTCCGAAACCCGAAAGTGGGTTGTTTTTTTTTCTGACTCCTTCGAGTAACTCACTTATTTGGCGATTTCAAAAAAAAAAAACGTCGCGATGCAGCACGGCGTCATTGGTCATGTCTCAGGGGTTCCTTTCCGTGCGCCTGTCTTGCTTTTCTGACGTCATGGGATCTAAGGTAATAAGCTTTTACTTTTCGATTTTGATGTCATCGACCACGATCCTGACAACAACACAAAATCCTGGCAACGGTGTAACACAACAAGGAGGGTTGGGCACGAATCATTATTTTTGTTTGTTCAATTACCACAACTGCAGCGATTATTATAGAACTAAGACATGAGTCATGTCGTGAGTCGAGATGGCCAGCGAAAAAGGGTTTGAAAAAAAAAACGGCTTCTCGTAAAGCGTATTTGGGCGAGTCCGTTGAGTCGCCGCTTGCGTCCGGACGCAAATTGGCCCAATTTGCGTGGGGACGCAAACTGAGCGTCCAATTTGCGTCCGGACGCAAGCTACGTAGGCCAGTACCAGGCCAAAATCATTATGGATATCAGCGCTGATCCAAGCGCAATGGATTGTGTCGTACCCCATTGTACATAATTGAGCGGGTCAGCTACAGTGTATTCCTCCGTTCCGAAATGATTGCAACTTATCTTTTTTGCGACATGTGTTGAGACACTAACGACGTCATCAAAAGTGGGGGGAGCGGTAACCAAATTGCCTGTTTTTAGTGACTCTTCCTTCCTTCAAAACTCGTGTGGTTGTCTCTCGTCTCTGTCGGTGCCAGGTACCACGACAGAAGAATGCGATACCATCCTGTGTGTCACTACGACAGGTTTTTATCATCGATGCGTTCCGTCCCCTCTCTTCTGTTCGTGGATGTCTTCCCGCAATTCTGTATCGTGACGTCACATCAGGCGTTCGAAAGCGTTCATAATTGTTAATTTTTCTTGTTTTGGATGATGTAGGCGGCAGAAGTATGCCAAAATGCAGATTCTGACAGTGCGAATTGGTCGAAGTTAGCGTATTTTGCGTATTTTTAGCTGAATTTGTTGTGTTCAACTTTTGCAAACTCGCTTGTTGGCAGGCGTACTTCCGTATGATGACAGACGCTGATGGAGGCACACCGGCTGCCACAGAGATCATCACATCTCCGATACTCTAAATCTGCCAATAGTACCAAATCAGACACACCACACTCACACAATATGGACAGGTGATGGCCTTTTCATGCTTCACACGAGTCTTTCCTTTCTTCCTCTCTTCCTAAGTGCTCCGGGATGTCACATTCTGTTACATTCACAGTATCTTCCCTCAACCTCTTTGCCCCATACTCTCTGTTCTTGCTTCCTTCTTCCTTTCATCATGGCTGCCAACAACGATAGCATGGAGTGCCATGCTCTTGTTGATGCCTGCCTCATCTCTGAGCAGCCCAGTTGGACATGGTTTCCCCTCATGTGGGACGATAACAAGACCACCACCAACCATGAATTCTACAATTTGCTCAATGGTGATGATGCCTTCTTCCATGCCCAATTGGTGCATTGGGGTGGCAGTCTTGTCCACATCCATGGCATGTGGAAAGTTTGATTGTGGTTTTGGACTTGTGGAGACAACATCAACAATGACGATTGGGTCACCAACCTCCAGGCCTGCGAGTTCCGCGATTTTCTGCGCCACTCCATCACTGTCCTGCATGTCTACAACATCACTCCATCAATGTGCACTGCACCACCATTAGTTCCTCATGTTTGATGCCGTTGACACCACCGCTGACAGTGATGCCAGGTTTCCAAGGCTCCTGCCAATGATGACGCCCCTGTTGATGAGGCTGCCAACAGTGGCTGTGCCAAACACACCGATGCCATGCCCCCTGTGCTTTCTCCACAAGGACAGTATTTTCTGTCCCTGTCAAGGACACCATTCCTTCCCAAGATCCATTTGAGTTCAGCTACATTGCTGGGTCTGGTGTTTCCTACACAGTGACAAACTCCACCCCTGCCCTCTGTCGGCACAATTGCTACACCATTGGTGATGCCCTCGATTTGCTCTGTTTTGGTGCATCGCAGGCGCAGGATTGACAGCAGATCAAGCTTGCGGATGACACACTCGACCAAGTCTTCTTGTGGTACGTGCAGCTCCATGCTGCTGTGGTATTGGTGGATGTCCTCTTTTGCTCATTGGATTTGTTGTACCCCAGCACAGCAGTGATTCCCAGGAAGGTCCATGGCTCTTGTGTCTTCTCCACGAGCTGCAAGCTGTTAGACAAGCTCCAGGGAAAGGGAATCATCAATCCTGACCATCCCACTATCCGGCTCAAGTATGCTAGCAGTTTTTGATGTCCTACAACACCAGCTCTCTGCGTACATGCTCCTCCACAAAGTGCTCACCAACGCTTTCAACACGGCGCAGCAGCATGTGAACTCTCAGCTGGCCTTTGAAGGCTCTGTTGAGTTTTGCTATGAAGCTGCTTGGCTTCCCGCACATTAAGGGACTCGTCTTCCACCGCTCTGTCTCCAACCTCAACCTGAGTCCTATCTCTCTCGAGGATCTGCGTGAGCACGGGTACATGCTGGAGCATTACCACACCATGCTGCGCACTGTGACATCGCCCAATGCACTGCCTTTCAATCTGCATGTCGAGCAGCTTGCCCAAGAATTGTAGATCCCCCTGGCAGTGCTGTTTCACTCAAGGCCCACTGCACTCCAACCCACAGTAGTTGTGGCGGACGAGGTGACTGACAGGACAACAGTTGGCCGCGCAGGCGGCACAATACCTTCTACAAGCCAAATCTGGATGCCTTCTGCGAAGCATGCTGCTACATGGGATACAAGGCATGTACGTGCAAAGCCTTTGGGCGCACCACCCATCTCATGTACTTTGTGCAAGAGCATCCTGATGAGGCCAACAAGATTCACAAAAGCTATTGCACCCACTTTGGTTGCAACAGATCAAAGGCAACTGCTCATGCTCTACAGCGCTTCAGGAACCATGGTGACAGTGACTTCTCTGATCTCATCTTGTCTGATGCAATTCAGGATGCCCTCAAACACGATTTTGGTCCGCTGGTGAGGATTGGGTGCAATCCTTGACGAACGACATATTTTATCGTCAAGCACTAGCAGGACATGGACAAGACATCCACGTGATGAAGTGCCCTCGCTCACACAGTCTGTCCCTCCAGAGATCACTCTGTCGAAGCTGGCCACCTTTGTAGTTGCCCACACTTGCGCTGTTCACTTGCCCCATCTTCTGGAAGTACGGTGCATGCATGGAACCCTATAGACAATGTGGGGGAATCCTATCCTTGCGCAAACGTCAGTGCTGTGCCTGACTGGTCTATCCTCCAAGACTATCAGTGGTACACCAATTTTGTCCCACTGGCTGCAGCCAATGCCAGTGCAACCTGTATGCTATGCTAGAGAGAAAGCACTCTCACCATTCCCAGCTTGTGTGGTGGAGTGATTTAGGCCAACACAATGCTCTGCCCTGATCTGGTTGAGATGTTGTCTCGTTGCAGGCCATTGTTCACCAGCAGGACAATGACTTTGTGTGCTATGTGCTCCATGACGGTCCATCAGGGGCTGTTCTCTCCTTCCATGGCCGCAGCTGTTCCATTGATGCGCCCATGCGTCGCCGCAATGGACTCTACTTCGTCAATACCGATGGTGATGTCAAGCTGGCTGTGTTCGCTGTCCAGCGTGCACCGCCTGCACTCAGCGCGGAGCTCTGGCATATGTGCCTGGGCTGCGCTGGTATGTCACACATGAAGTGGCTCCATATGCACTGTTCTGGTATTCCAGGCCTCCTCGCCACTGTGCACATCCAATGCGGCATTGTGCTACATGTGTTGGCAAGTTCCGCTCATGTTGGCAAGTTCCGCTCACGGTAACCTACGATCGTGGAAGATGGTGGTGGTTGATAGTCGTCTGTTTGCTATTTCATTACGTTGGCTACTCCGATGCTCTCGGTGTACACCGGTTGTCTTGCCCGATGCTCTCAGCGCTTCAATCTGTTTCGTAGATTCAGTCTCCGACTATGAGTCGGTACGCGAGATCCTCTCTCGCTCCTCTCTGTATTCTCTCTCTCTCTCTCTCACCATCGTGTGCTCGTGCTACACGATACTCCGTGTTCGATGCGTGCTCCGCATTCGACACTCCATTCATTCAGTACTGGCTTCTACTCCATGAGTACTTACCATTTGAAGTTCACCTTCAGTATCCATGATCTTCATGGGTCATCGTATCTTTGCCTCCTGCTCTGACTTGGAGACAGCTGTCGACGAGGTGACATGTTGACATCCTGTTGACGTCAGTAGGCGTCCTTCTGCTCTCCAGATGTCACATTCCATTGGTGATGCAGTAGTCTGTCAGATGATATTGTCATCTGAGGTTTAGTTGGGAAGTACCTTGAGATTCTCTTGGTACCATTGATGCATGGACGGACGATCTTCTGATTCTCTCAGAAATCGTTATTTGCAAATTTCCTCCAGAAATCTTGCCCCTTTTCGTGTGTTCCATTTCCCCTGTAATTCTGACGAATCACAGCATACTATCGACACGAGTATAGTTATACCGTCCAAGTGCGTATGAGAGAATAGCGGGTGAACGATGCACATATACACGTACATCTTGACATATACTCACATGTACATCTCGACATACATGCAGCCAAGCCCAGTGTCAGACAGATCCTCAAGGACCTCAAGATGGCAGCCCTGTTCCCTCCACTGGCGCAAGATTCCATGCTGACTACGGCTTCATGTGGTCGTCCAATCTTCAGTACGGACAGGCGTCGTCACGCAACTCTGCCAAGTCGAACAGGTGGTGCAGCCTCTTGAAGGGTACACTCGTACTTTCTTGTCATTGATGCGTGCACTCGGTACACTTAGGTGTTCCCCTACCAAGACCATATCCCACCTGTGGACATGTTTGCCAACCTGCTTCGTGAGTTTGGTTGCAAGGATGGTTGCAAGGCGGTGAGGGTCGACACTGGTGGCGAACTTGCATGATCGAGTGCCTTCCAGGAGGTCGTCTGGTCTGCGGGATACACTCTGGAACCTACTGGGGCCAGATGCGCTTGGATGAATGGCAAGGTCGAGGGAATCAACTGCACCTTTGGTGTGATGGCCAGATCGCTGATGTACTCCTCAGGCCTGCATCCCAAGTTCCAGGTTCATGCCCTTGCACATGCAGTGTATGTCAAGAATAGGGTTTGGCACTCCATCATTAACACCGCTCCATACCAGCTTCCGCATGGCATCAAGCCCAACCTGAGCCACCTGCAAGTCTTGGTTCCAGAGTGGTTGTGTGCAAGCCTGGCCATTCCGCCGCAAAGCTGGACATCCACACCTACAACGGCATCTTTGTTGGTCATACTGCCACACCCTCGCTCCAAGAATATTTCAACTTGGATTTGGGGCATATCAAGACCACTGGCAACCTGATCTTTGATGAGGCCCACTTCTCTGTCCATGAACGTCCACCAGGACCACAACTTCTGCTCAACCTTGGGTTTCAACTGTCTCACAATGGCAATGGCATACATGGTTAAGGTGCTGAGAAAGCCAAGACGGATGGTCGTATGCCTTCCTATCAAGTGCGCCAACTACAGTACACATGACAATGACATGCTCCATGCAGCTGCAGCAGCATGCTCTGTTGACGGTGTTGACAGTGCCTACATCATGCGCATGACTGTGGATCCCTACCAAAGGGTATTCCATGAGCACATCCACCTCTCTGACAGCATTCCAACTGCAGGGTTGGAATTTGTGCCTGATGAGCTCTGAGGGCATCTGCATCCCACACAATGCAAGCCAAGCTCGACTGCAGCGCGCATTCTGCGGTGGAGATCCTGGCTCAAGAGCGCCTACTTGCTGGCCATCGGCGACCATGATATCTGCTTGCTGCCGGATCTCACCCAGGCTGTACTGGATGCGAGCGACGCGGTCTCTGCATTCGACGATGTTCGAAACTCCCTCACACAGCACGGTGTTCCACAAATGTACTTTGACCAACTTGGGCATATTGGCTCCATCCTCGATCACATCTCACCAACTGCATGTCAAGTGGAGGCTGCTCCAAAGCTCACCTGGCGCAAACTGCTCCAGCGCGATGATTGAGATGAGGAGCAATAAGTCAAACTCAAGAAAATGGAGCAATGCCATCACCAAGGCATGTTCCGCGAGCTCATCGAGGCACTACCAGGCGCAACGGTCTTCAACTGGGTTTGGTTCTACGTCGTATAGACGCAAGAGAGCAACTGTAAAAAGCTTGTGCCATTTGTGATGGGTCCACCTGGGGTGGCAATGTGCACATCTTTGGTCACACATATGCTGCTACTCCCGACCTCATGGAGTTCCGCATCTTGGTGGCCATCATTAAAGTGCAAGGACTGCTCATGTACAGAGCTGACATCGCAAATGCAGTTGCCAAAGCACCTGCCAGTGCACAACATCACTACATGCAAATCGATGATCAGTTCCGCAGCTAGTGGAAGCACAATCATGATGTTGTTCTGGGTTAACACATGGTTGTGCTTTTCTCAAGAATCTACAGAGCATCCTGAAGCACCGCTACAGCAGAGTCCACATACCAATCAGCTACTCAAGGACATGGGGTTCACGCAACAACTCAAGCACCATGTTTGCACATTGGAAACCTTCACGCCCACAATGCATACATGCCCTGGCAGGTGGAAAACTTTGCAGTGGCAACCAAGGATGAGAACTTTTATGAGGAGTTCTGTGACATGCTTGATGCTCGGCTGAACCATCCCATCACTTGGTACGGTCTGTTTGCACACTACAACGGACTGGATCTCACTCAGACCTGACGACATGTGAATGAGCACTGCTCCACATACATCAACAAGGTGCTCTGGCAACATGATTGGCATTGATTGAAGTCTACACAACGCCTACCCATGCGCGCAGACAATGGATGTGTGTGGCAATTGGATCAGGCAGTCTTACCCAACATGGAAGCCAAGCATCATGGTCTGCAATCCAAGTCCTTCAGCTACCACTGAGCCATTGGCAAGCTCATCTGGGCCATGGTTTCCTGTTGCCCTGACATCTCCTTCCCTGTGGTGAAGCTGAGCCAAGTCTTGATGAACCCTGCATGTGTACACAACAAAGCCGTCAAATAACTCTTCAGGTATGTTGCATCCACCAGGGACTTTGGGATCACCTACTGGTGACAGTCTCCTGTTCCGCAGCTTGCAGATGTGCCAGCACTGAAACACCTCTTGCCTGCCAACAACAAGTGCCACTGCCCAACGGACCAGGCCACCATCCAGGCAACTTTGCTACATGTATGCATGGACGCCGATTGGGGTGCTGATACAAGGTGTCGTAAATCCACCAGTGGCATTGCGTTGCTTCTTGGCGGCCCTGCTGTCGCGTGGAAAGCCCACGTCCAACCCACCATTTCTCTCAATACCTCTAAAGCCAAGTTCATTGCCACTGGCGACAATGGCAAGATGGTGCTCTGGCTTTGGTCACTCCTGGACGAGATCAGTGTGTGCCAACAGCATGCCATACTTATCTACAAGGACAACCGAGGCGCCAGAATGATGGCAAACGCCAACCAACCGCCAAGGAACTCCAGGCATATCGATATACACACATTTGCGGTCTGCGATTGAGTGGGCAGAGATCTCATCCTCATCGCTGATGTGTCATCCAACCACAATGCTTCAGATCTGTGCAACAAGCAGATGCCTGTGATTCTGTTATTTTGACATACGGACCTACTCATGGGATGTATTCCATCATTCTACGTTCGCCGGTGAATGCCGCCAGTGGAGTGTGGTGATCCCAGTCTTCTCTGTATGAAAGAGTGAATTGGTTCCACTAGCTACCACAAGCATGGGGGTGTTGGCATCTGTACACATATACAATGACAGACATCATTGACAGCAGCAATAGCTGACACAACAAACAACATCACAGCTCCGTAGTCTTGAATCCATCATCAGCACCAAATCATACACACCGCACACTCGCGATACTGACAAATTCAAACAACAATTGGACAACACCAGGCATTTTGCAGGAATAATAAACCATTTAATACAAATACAACACGAGAATTGCACGATTCGGGAAATGGATGAGTGCAGCAATCAGTCAGAAATCACGTTGTTGAGTCGCATCCACAACAACAACACCAAAAAATTGTGCTTCGAAACGTAAAAACGGAAAAGGAAAATTCACAACACGACCAACGTGACGTGTTGGACAAACCCTTCGGAAGCCCGATGGCGTCATCAGTCAACCATAACTATGGCCTTGCATGAACTGACCATCATGATTGGCTGGTTGGTTCGTGGCGTTATGTCAAAGTTCTTAGTTGGTGGGAACGCAATGATGTCTGCGACAGATCACGAAGACACCGATGTCCACAACACGAGGGGAGTTCTCATGTTTCCTTTCAAACAAATATCGATTGTGTACTTGTGAACACAAACAAAATGTCAAATAGAAAATCGATGTTTCGTGATTTTGTCATTGCGTCGTTCTTTGCATGTTGCGCAATGTTCTATTTCGTCTGTGGAACTGGAGGACGGTTTGGACTTACCGAACAGAAAGTGACGTCACACAAAGAATTAACCTTCCAAACACTCGAACAAGTGGAAGCACACGAACCAACTCTTGCACAGTGTTTCAATGACAGAAACGCGGAGGCATGGCGCCGGACAAGCAGTCTAAATGTGGAGATGCTGTCCTCTGTTTGTATGGTACGTTTCATAATGTATCTACACACATTAGTACACCAATTCTTGATGGTACCCCGATGGGTACCAAAGGTCAACAAGGATGCGTCAGGCCAGGGTGGGAGGCGACTGGGAAAAGGGTCTCCCGCAGCTCCCAAAGTTGGGCACTACGACACGGCGTCGAACCGATGACAAAAACGATAAGTTGCAATCATTTCGGAACGGAGGAATAGGCAGACAGATGAGACTTGACCAGAGTGGAATGAGGACGCGAACGAGCAGGGCGACCCATGTATGGGTAGTGCCATCATCGAACATGATTGGTACCTTTGATCATTTGCGGTCGGGCTATTGGCCATTTCCAGAGGGCGCACATCATCAGGAATCCGTAGTGGGAGCAGGATGATTGATTGGTGTGGCAATTTTGAACGAATGTGGTGGCGGTCGCCAGTATGCGTGTGATCGGTGGCATGTGAAAGAGAGATGATCGCAGTGTAGTATCGCAGGTATTCAGATGGTCGATCATCGCACTGGAACGACGATGTCGACAAAATGGCGGGAGCGGAGCAGGGACGGAACGGTCCGGAGCGTGATGAGGAACTGCATGGAGATGAGTGGTCAGTGTGGATAGGGGGAGAGAAGGCTTGCGCGAGCACGAAGGATACTCTGTGGGAACACGTGCAGTGGCAGAAAACCGAGCAGTGGCAGAGCAGGACAGGCAAAATGGACTGGGAGGAGATGGCTGATGTCGACGGTCATTCTATACGAGCGACGATGCATGGGCTGGAGAATGGAAGGCGACGATGGGTGGTGAAGCACGCGGCGCATTTCGGACCGGTCGGCAGGAACATGCGGAAGTGGAAATTCTGGAGCGATGGCCTATGCCTGGTATGCAAAACAGAGGAAGAGATGACGGCGCATGTGATGCAGTGTCAGCATCCTGCTGCAATGCAGGTGAGGCATGCCGCTTTGGAGAAGTGGGCGCGCGCGATGAGAATGGACGAGGGGGATCCGCAAATGGTACAAGAGATCGTGCGGCAGGTGCGAATGTGGACAGAACAGCGCGAGGCGGAACCGCAAGGGTGGTCTGATGTGCACAGAGCATCGATGGCGCAAGGCAAGATTGGATGGGACAAGATGGTGCTGGGGAGGTGGTCTTGGCAGTGGCGGCGAGTACGGACTGAAACGATGCGGCGAAGTGGCAGTAGAGATACGCCGACGCATTGGATTAGCCAAGCGATTCGAGGCCTGTGGGAAGTACGATGGGTGGCGTGGAAAGCATGAAATCAGGCACTGCACGAGGATGAGCTTTGGAGCAAATAGACAGAGAAGGTCCAGCAGGCGCAAGAGAAGGTGGAAGTGGTGTAGCAGCAAGGGAGTAGAGGATTATTATGGAGGGACGCAGGGCTGCTGGAGAACACGAGCAAGGAGCAGGTCCAGAGAATGCCAGTGGATGAGCAACTTGCGCGGGTACGACATGTGGAGGCGGCCAGAGTAGGAACAGCGGCAAGCCGGTTATGGCAGACGGGGCCAAGGACAGGAGCAGCAACGCCCACCATGGGTGACAGGCAACGAAGAGGGCGCCAAAGGGAGGATTATGGCATCAGGAGGGGCAGAAGAGGAAGTGCGCGAGCAGGCTCCGGTCAAGGAGGGCAGAGCGTGAACAAGCGAGACGGAGACGCGGGAATACATGATATGGGTGAAGTGCACGGCGGATGTGGAATCGGGTGCCCAGTGTGGTATGTTCTATGTGATTTATGGAGATGGCAATCTGTGGAAGGCAGGGAAGCGAGATCCTAATAGAAGTCGTTCTGGCGTGGTCGGCCTTTTGGCTCGTCGTTTGCGGGCGACTATGAAGCCTTCGAGGCAACCTTGAATGCAAGGGATAGTCAGTGAGTTATTATTATTATTCAGATGGTCGATCAGATGATCTGCGTGGTCATGGCGAATCATTTCTGATGTAGATGCCGTCGCCATCCCACTGCAACTCTCTAGATCACCGAGGCGGCGCCTGAATCCACATGACGCCTGTGTGTCGGCATCATTGCAGTTGTGCACACATCTCAAAATGTGAGCGGACTCAAGTCCACGACTGTTCCCAAGCTGGACTCAGGGACACCCGGCAAAAAGGGTCGAATTAGTCGATATTGGAGATGACTGGCCCAGCCAATCAAAACTTGTTGTAATGGCGATGACAAATATTCCCGCGAAAAGAATGCTCTCGACTCATATTGTTGTTCTCAGGAACTCTTCGTGGGTCATAGCTTCGAGTTTCACTGTTGGGAGAATCATGGAGAAACTCCGACAATGACCCTGAAGCACAGCCTCGTGATTTAATCCCGAGAAGTCTTGCAACAACCAAACCCATGATTTTAATAGCCGTCGTTCGACTCAAATAGCCGTCACTCGACTCAAATAGCCGTCATTAGATTTAAATAGCCGTCATTCGACTCAAATAGCCGTCATTTGATTTAAATAGCCGTCACTCGACTCAAATAGCCGTCATTAGATTTAAATAGCCGTCACTCGACTCAAATAGCCGTCATTAGATTTTAATAGCCGTCATTCGACTTATTTAGTTAGTCATCTTTTGCCTTCACGGGATACGTCTCCACCACTATTTTAGTAATTAGATCACTCCCTCACACCCCACAAAACGCAACAGCCGGCCATCAACCACCGCTCACCCACACAAAGCAACACAGGAAGCTCAACCTTGGCAATCGGTCAACGCTCATCAACACTCATGCGAAGTTCAACGCTGCGATGAAGGTGTCTAGTCCATCTTGCATTGGCTTCCCTAACATTCAATTTTTCGACTTGGCAAGGCTTCACATTTATAAGATAGCAATGAAATTTGAACGGTGACGACAACACTCCAAACGCACACCCGTCTCTGTTGTGATTCTTTGAGAGCAGAACAGAGCAGCGAAGAGCCATCAATTTGTGGTTTCGTTGGGAGACCAGGCGCATTTACCTGGTTTGATCAATTTCCCAACTTGTCAACTTGGATCACGAGTAGAAAGCACTGCGAATTAAATAGCCGCCGTTCGACTCAAATAGCCGTCACTCGATTCAAATAGCCGCGACTCGACTTAAATAGCCATCATTTGATTTAAATAGCCGTCATTCGATTCAAATAGCCGCGACTCGACTTAAATAGCCGTCATTAGATTTAAATAGCCGTCACTCGATTCAAATAGCCGTCATTTGATTTAAATAGCCGTCATTCGAATTATTTAGAATGTCGAACTGTATGGTTTCTTAACTGACGGGACTCGATCAAGCCGGAGAGCTGCATCGTTGCCTCGCTGTGTTTATCCGAAGTAGGACCAACAGGATGCCTCCATAAGTTCTTCGAAGGAAGACTTGTTCTTCATCGATGTCAAAACGTCGCATGTGGCTTTCTCGTGTCTGAGTGACAAAATCGTTCTTGGGTGTCGAATTAGTCGTACTAGTCGATTTTCGTTTCCGTTGCTTTTTGCCGGGTGTCCCAGACCTGGACAAAAAGAAATACCGATCGGTCAGTTCGCGCCAAAAGCATCGGGCCGCATCCTCAGTGCGCCGAGAATGTGCGCATCCTCCAACGCATGATCCTTCGTGGGGCCATGCCCCTATGCGACAATCATTGATCGACAATGCTCAACCAAAGACGTTCAGTCTCCCAAGTAATTCGATCACTGGACGCTATCCTATCAGACTCAATTTTCAGCATATCAACACATCCGTTTGGTTTCGCATCCGTTTCACTGAGCACACACACACACTCCTCGCACTTGCCCGCGGTGTATGGCAATCATCAGACCATCAGCTTCCGCACCTCAGTCAACTAGTCATAAACCCAAGTAGCTGTATTCTAAGACCGCGATCTAACACATAGTAGTCGGATCATTTTGGGGGTACCAGCTACATACACTTTTGATCCGCTGCATCACGCGGTTACGTTCCAGGTCATTGGTACGTATGTGCCTACGAACATGCAATTCAGAGGACTACGTTGTGACCTTGAGGACCAACTCCAACCATTCGCGGCATGTATCAACACAATAGCCACGCTACGAATACTCGACCACGTATTCGTTACTTTTGGAATGCGGTTCACAAGAAACAACCAGACGGACCAAGGAACAACGCCAACAGCACAAAAGAATGAAGTTATGCTTTCGCGGCGACGGCCACCAATCCCATGATCATTGCGAGCCCATGCAATTGAAGTATGATCGGTCGTGACACATTGCAATCTCGCTGCAGATTCCATTTTTCACAACCAGCACATATTCAAGGACACGGAGAGCACCATCCGCATCATCCCCGCAACAAGTGTAATAAATAGGCTTCCGCAAGAGAGCTGCTGTCCATTTTCCTGCTATACTCGGCTTGCTGCTGTGGTTCATGGTGATTGCAGTCTCAGCCATTTCGTGTTTTGCATGATATTTTGCAGGGATTATGCACTATCTTTTTCCAAGAGGCCAAGAAAAGTGACGAGTCAGTGGTTCAGCTGGCCCATGGCACATTTTTTGCCCGTCTGGACTCTAACCTGTGAAGTGACGTCGCTCACTTTTTGCCGCTTTGGAGGTGCGCGCCAGTCGCTGGCGATCGTTTTACTCTCCATCCTTGGGTGCACTCGTCTCTCACCCATGGAACCGTCCTGCCAGGTGCGTGCATGGCTGCCACAAATGAAAGTTGTACAAATGCTTGGGCTCCTATCACCAACAATAGGTCGTGCGGTGCTGTTTTCATTTGGTTCCATTTCTCCATTCGAATATTGGTGTTGTCATTGCTGTTTTCGTTCCGTGCTCGGTGCTCCACTTGTGCCATGGAACTATGCAGCACATGTGCCAACTTTCTTGTAAAAGGGTGAAAGGCTGATTTATGATTACTTGACTGTCGTCTTCTGATTGCAGCGCGAGAGTGAGCGATGCCCTGCATGTACCGTGCGATGGCACGAGATGTCAGCTCTTGATTGTAGTAGAGCTGTGAACGGAACAGGATGACTGATGGCTCTGACGTTGCTGGTCTGATGATCAAAGAAGGACAACGATGCTGCATGATGTTGTGTCATGCACGAGGATCTGGGAACCGATGTAGAGGGGTTTTCTGAGGCGGCAACAATCCAGAAAGTCCGTGGCGAAACGGTCTGGATAGCTCATATCTCGCATCTAGCGCATCGCGTGGGAGCAATGGGCAGCTCGAAACGAAGCACTTTTTGAAGGTCAAGACTTGGCTGAAGCCGGAATAAATCAAGCTCTTCGCAATAGATCAGAATCATTTCGTCTCCGCCGCGAGCACCATCGGCCCACTCACCACAGGATTCAACGGACGGCACCAACAGCAGACGCGCACATAGCGCAGGTCGCGATATGGGTCGAGCAAACCGCACAGATGTTGCATGAACCGACTGCCTCTGGCACTCTGTTCATGTGGCTGAAGCGCAGAAGACGTGCTCATCCAACCCCTGCCTAAAATGTAAAGCAGCCGCATACACGACAGCTCGTGCATTCACTGAATGCATACAACAATCAACAGATTCTATTAGCGCACGCTAAATCTCTAACAATAGCGACACCCGTCGACCAATCAGAAATCTCCACTTTTCTTACCTTTTCCGTTCCGAACGGAAATTTTGGTCGAAAATCCGTTGTGTCAAATTTGTGTCGCATTTCGCGTCGCAAGAATCGTTTTCCCTCAATCACAGATCCAAAAATGCCGCGGAAATTGATTTCTTGCCAAGATGAGCCAATCTGCCCAATCAGGACAGACTTGGATCTTGGGTGTGACACGTGCGAATCTTGCCATGACCTTCTCAAGTGAATACGATCAATCGTGCGATCGTACTACTAGCAACATCGTGAGAAGACGTAATTCACAACACGGGCTATCGCGGTGTTTTGTTCATTGACTTTTGCAACTCTTCTTCACGCAGTAACACGCACAGTTGTCGTGTTGTCTCCGTGTTAATTTTACTTGCAATTGCATGAGATCATGTCATGCCTCTCTCATGCTCACAGTTCCAAGAAGACAATCTTGTGAGCTCGACAGCATTCCTACTACCATACGAATAATACAGTAAACAAACACTCTCCTCACCAACAACAACGACTTGATCACTCTACGTTCTCGGTGCGGTATCCTTCACACCCATCTACGATTACGTTCTAACAGATTCTGTGCTCCCTTAGTGTCCCGCGCGAAGTTGAAAGGAGGCGGAGGGAAGTGCCTCCAGCGCAGCCCCATAAGAGAGTTTGATCTTTGCATTATTTATTTGCTCATGCACAAGGATCTGAAGCTTCAAGGAACATGACAGACGACGTAGGATGATGGAGGGAGTTGCAATTTTCGGGGCGAGGTTGGTGATGGCGCCATTTGTTGATTGGTATCTTTCATCGAGTCCCCAGTCACGGATTACTGACAACTCCATCGACTCCCACAACTTTGCCGCATGCGTTCACAAAATACGATCGGGCACTGTGCCATGCATGGACGTGGTCGATCGGGACGGCTCGTACTCGCATATGCCCGATGATAGTGCCGATACGCATCAAAGTATTGCTTGCGTTTTGTTGCTGTAGACTGGCTCAGATCAGCCTACATTGGTGCATCCATGCGTCTGAGAGGCATTGAGGTTGCAGGCTATGGACATGCTCATTCGCATGCATTCACCTCCACCATTCTCAAACCTCCACATCCAAAATCATGTGTGAACATTCTTAGGAATGTGAGATCGCGATTCTCAAGCTTGATTCAGTACGATAAATCGCTTAGAAGCTGCCATGCTGATATGGGTATGGGTATCCAACCATTCAGGTCTTTGCGGAGGCTTCAGGAGCAGATCAAGGGCGTTGATACACCTATGAGCGCCCCCTGGATACAACACAGTTTGATGGACGTCCTGAGATTGATGATTCCAATGGGGATTTGTTCAGATATGGTTCATGTTGGCAGTTCCTGGATGGTGTCACATGAATGCAAAGTTTGAAGGAGCCGGTATTCGAAGATGCAAATGCAGCAAATAACCACATGGAAAGTGTCCGGGAGAGGTCCAAGGATAAGCTCAAGATGATTTCATTCCTCCAAATTGATCAGTGCAGTGCAGATATAGGCCGGTTTGACCCACAGCGGCGTTCGACGATCGGTGTCATCGTGTGTACGAGGAACATGAAGGTTTCAACCCCTTACGCAAGTAAAGAAAGCGTACAAACCCACGGAATATGCCGATGGAAAGGCCTTGGATGGGTCCCAATCGGTTGCATGCCTTCGGACTGGTCATTCCCATGCATGAGTAGCAAAATCGCGAAACACCGAGGAGCTGAATATTCACCGTTGCATGCATGACCAAATTGGACCGGAGTGACCCCTAAATATACATTGGCGACCTATAACCACTCAGAGCGCACCCATCAGGGACCACACCATGGCCCACCAGCGTTGGCTTGCTTGAGGATCGATGATTTGTGTGCACTTCTGCCCAGAACACGATATTCAGTGTTGCTGAATATTCAGCTTCATGTGTGTGACGAAATTTGACCGGAGGCACGCTTAAATATGCAATCACGGCCTATAACCACTTGGAACGCACCCATGGGGGACCATACCATGGCCCACCATCGTTGGTTTGCTCGCGAATTGATCATTCCTATGTACATCTGGCCAGAACACGATATTCAGTGGCGCTGAATATTCACTGTCATATGAATCACGAAATTGGACGGAGTGACCCCCTAAATATGCAATCACGGCCTATAACCACTCGGAACGCACCCATTGGGGACCATACCATGGCCCACCATTGTTGGTTTGCTCGCGCATTGATCATTTGTATGCACTTATGGCCAGAACACGATATTCAGTGGCGCTGAATATTCACCATCATATGAATCACCAAATTGGACGGAGAGACCTCTAAGTATGCATTGGCGACCAATAACCACTCGGAACGCACCCATTGGGGACCATACCATGGCCCACCATTGTTGGTTTGCTCGCGCATTGATCATTCCTATGCACTTATGGCCAGAACACGATATTCAGTGGTGCTGAATATTCACTGTCATATGAATCACCAAATTGGACGGAGTGACCTCTAAATATACGATTATGGCCTATAACCACTTGGAACGCACCCATTGGGGACCGTACCATGGCCCACCATCGTTGGTTTGCTCGTGCATTGATCATTCCTATGTACATCTAGCCAGAACACGATATTCAGTGGCGCTGAATATTCACCATCATATGAATCACCAAATTGGACGGAGTGACCTCTAAATATGCAATGACGGCCTATAACCACTCGGAACGCACCCATTGGGGACCATACCATCGCTCACCATCGTTGGTTTGCTCGCGCATTGATCATTCCTATGCACTTCTGGCCAGAACACGATATTCAGTGGCGCTGAATATTCACTGTCATATGAATCACCAAATTGGACCGGAGGACCCCTAAATATGCATTGGCGACCTATAACCACTCGGAACGCACCCATTGGGGACCATACCATCGTCCCCCATCGTTGGTTTGCTCGTGCATTGATCATTCCTATGTACATCTAGCCAGAACACGATATTCAGTGGCGCTGAATATTCACTGTCATATGAATCACCAAATTGGACGGAGTGACCCCCTAAATATGCAATGACGGCCTATAACCACTCGGAACGCACCCATTGGGGACCATACCATGGCCCACTATTGTTGGTTTGCTCGCGCATTGATCATTTGTATGCACTTCTGGCCAGAACACGATATTCAGTGGCGCTGAATATTCACTGTCATATGTATCACCAAATTGGACCGGAGGACCCCTAAATATGCATTGGCGACCTATAACCACTCGGAACGCACCCATTGGGGACCATACCATCGTCCCCCATCGTTGGTTTGCTCGTGCATCGATCATTCCTATGTACATCTAGCCAGAACACGATATTCAGTGGCGCTGAATATTCACTGTCATATGAATCACCAAATTGGACGGAGTGACCCCCTAAATATGCAATGACGGCCTATAACCACTCGGAACGCACCCATTGGGGACCATACCATGGCCCACCATTGTTGGTTTGCTCGCGCATTGATCATTCCTATGTACATCTAGCCAGAACACGATATTCAGTGGCGCTGAATATTCACTGTCATATGAATCACCAAATTGGACCGGAGGACCCCTAAATATGCAATGACGGCCTATAACCACTCGGAACGCACCTATCGGGGACCATACCATGGCCCACCATCGTTGGTTTGCTCGCGCATTGATCATTCCTATGTACATCTGGCCAGAACACGATATTCAGTGGCGCTGAATATTCACTGTCATATGAATCACGAAATTGGACGGAGTGACCTCTAAATATGCAATCACGGCCTATAACCACTCGGAACGCACCCATGGGGGACCATACCATGGCCCACCATCGTTGGTTTGCTCGCGCATTGATCATTCCTATGTACATCTAGCCAGAACACGATATTCAGTGGCGCTGAATATTCACTGTCATATGAATCACCAAATTGGACGGAGAGACCCCTAAATATGCATTGGCGACCAATAACCACTCGGAACGCACCCATTGGGGATCATACCATGGCCCACCATCGTTGGTTTGCTCGCGCATTGATCATTCCTATGCACTTATGGCCAGAACACGATATACAGTGGTGCTGAATATTCACTGTCATATGAATCACCAAGTTTGACCGCAGAACCTCTAAATATGCAATGACGGCCTATAACCACTCGGAACGCACCTATCGGGGACCATACCATGGCCCACCATTGTTGGTTTGCTCGCGCATTGATCATTTGTATGCACTTCTGGCCAGAACACGATATTCAGTGGCGCTGAATATTCACTGTCATATGTATCACCAAATTCGACGGAGCGACCTCTAAATATGTAATGACGGTCTATAACCACTCGGAACGCACCCATTGGGGACCATACCATGGCCCACCATCGTTGGTTTGCTCGCGCATTGATCATTCCTATGTACATCTGGCCAGAACACGATATTCAGTGGCGCTGAATATTCAACTTCATATGTATCACCAAATTCGACGGAGCGACCTCTAAATATGTAATGACGGTCTATAACCACTCGGAACGCACCCATTGGGGACCATACCATGGCCCACCATCGTTGGTTTGCTCGCGGATCGATCATTCCTATGTACATCTAGCCAGAACACGATATTCAGTGGCGCTGAATATTCACCATCATATGAATCACCAAATTTGACCGGAGGGACCTCTAAATATGCAATGACGGCCTATAACCACTCGGAACGCACCCATTGGGGACCATACCATCGTCCCCCATCGTTGGTTTGCTCGCGCATTGATCATTCCTATGTACATCTGGCCAGAACACGATATTCAGTGGCGCTGAATATTCACTGTCATATGAATCACCAAATTGGACGGAGTGACCCCCTAAATATGCAATGACGGCCTATAACCACTCGGAACGCACCCATTGGGGACCACACCATGGCCCACCATCGTTGGTTTGCTCGCGGATCGATCATTCCTATGTACATCTGGCCAGAACACGATATACAGTGGTGCTGAATATTCACTGTCATATGAATCACGAAATTTGACCGGAGGATCCTTTAAATATGCAATGACGACCACCCCCACTGTATCCCAGATGGATTTGTTTACAGCGAGCACCTGGGACACCCGGCAAGTGCATCAAATACTTCAGTTTACGACTAGTACGACTTGATAGTGGTTTTTGTCATTTGTTGTGATTCTTTGTTGTTTGTGAGATGTTGACAAAGCAAACGTCGCAGCGACGTCTTCGTTTGATTCATTGATATTACTACTTTATCAGTCGGTGTTACTCGGACAAATTTAGTCATTGCTTCCGTTTGGTTGAAGTGTCATCGAGTCCCGTCGAACCTGCTTCCTTTTGCATTTAATGCATTTGCAGTGCATTTAATGCACTTGGGGTTCAAAAAATGCATTTGAAGTGCATTAAATGCAAATGGAGTGCATTAAATGCATTTGTAGTGCATTAAATGCAATTGGGGTGCATTAAATGCATTTGGAGTCAAAAAAATGCACTTGAAGTGCATTAAATGCACTTCATCGGTTTTGCTGTGAACAATTCGTGAATGGATCCTCCTGGCATCAACTCGCCACATCCAACCGCTGGGCGCAAAACTGGTGGTTGCATGAGCCAGACGTACTGTTTCACAAGCGGAAGGTGGTCGTGGCGAGCAAGAACAATTCTCTTGCTGCCAATTCAGTGGTTCTTGCAAGCCCCGTGCTGGGTACCATCGTGTTTTCTGTAAGCCCCATGCTGGGTACCGTCATGTTTTCCTGAAGATACATAATCGGACAACTCTACTTTCTTAGATGGCTATGTACCGTGTTGTCAACTAGGTTTATACATATTTAGCTAGCGTCTACGACACAAATACTGGCTGGCTTGTCCTCAACGCGGAAAAAAGCATGACGTCATTGACGGTCGATGACAGACCGATATTGTATTCAATGGTGTGGATGGTGATGTCGTGACAGGTCCAGTGCCATGTCGGTTGCTCACGCTGTTGGTGATTTGGCTCCTTTGGGTGTTTCCTCCTGCCAGTTTTGTGTCAAGCAGCAAAGCATTGGTGGTGCCATCCCTACATGTCGGCCACACCAGCCACACGTGTGAATGCTACACAACATAATATTATGTAACGTAATGGAGGGCAGTGACTTATCCTTTGCTATGCACAACAAAATACAATACTAAATAATATTTGGCTTAGTTTGTGAATGTTCGACAAAGCCCTGCACAACCTGCTTTGTTCCCCTTGGACATGGGACACCATGATCATCTGCTGAGCTGTTGACATGGTGCAGAAAGAGACTGGTGACAGTAGTGTTGTTATCCTTGTTGTTTCTTGCATCGTGATTCAAGCGCTTGTGGATACAATACCACTGAAACAAGAAGTAGAGAGGGGGAGCAGATGAGCAACAGTTAGAGGCCAATGATGGCCATTGGCAACGACGAGCAGAGAGGAGGTCCAAACACACAGGCAGGGAATAGACCTGAAGCAAGGACGAGGATGTACTATAGAGTAGGTATATGGAGGGAAGGCAGCATGTGCTGATTGAGATGTGGACAAAGCTGAACGTCCTGGGCCATGAACAGCAGCAGACCAAGAACAAGGCATGATGCAGGTCAAGTTAAGGGTGAGGGCAAAGGTTGAATTGGGGTGTACCATCCTTGGGTAGCATGGAGCCTGCAACCTGCTCACCACCATATGTATTTTTCTCCACATGGGTTCCATTGATCCAAAGCCCAGACAAAGCAGCAGCCTCGGCATGCCCACCGCCACCACGCAATCCTCAACATTTTGTTACAAGTAACCGCCTCACCCACGTGAAATGTGAGTGTGTCGATGATAGACACGACTGGACAGCATGTCGAAACACGACTGACGATTCCGAACCCCATTTGCTCTGCACCGTCCGCACGCTTAACGCTACTAGGCAAAGGCTAATGAGAAAAAATAACTTTGTAACTATAAGGCTCAGGAGTCTATAACTTCACGCACACTCAATAAATCATAACAGGATGAATTCAGTGCTGAAATATTGTATCATAACGAAGTTAAAATTGTATCCTGAATGGGTCTTGTGCTCACGCTGGGTCCATACAGCTTACAACTCGAGTCCGTTGTCCATTTGGTGTTGGAGAATCACACACAGAGCCTCGAATGGTTGCACATGGCACTGGTGGCCATGGCGAACAGTGTCGCCCATGGTCTTCAAGTTCTTGATTCGGCAGTTCAAGCGCTCGTGTCGGCAACGAGCGCGGCTCTTGAACTTCGCGCCATCTTTTCGCGAATAATCCTGTTCTTGGGGCCTGCACACCAATCGCCAACCCACACACAAACAGCTCAAGCGAGTCCCGCGACCTGTGTGCTTCCACCAAAAAATGCATTTGGTGTGCAAAAAATGCATTTGCAGTGCATTAAATGCACTTGGAGTTCAAAAAATGCACTTGAAGTGCATTAAATGCACTTGGAGTTCAAAAAATGTATTTGAAGTGCATTAAATGCAAATGGAGTGCATTAAATGCAATTGAAGTGCATTAAATGCATTTGGAGTGCATTAAATGCACTTTCAGTTGTGCATCAGATTGATTCGTGACTTAAACAACAAGAGTCACAACGGCGGTCATTGGATACCAGTAGACGATCTCGTTAAATATGATACTTAACGACACGACATTTACTGGTCATTTTCAGCGAATGCAACGACACAGATTGTGGAGGTAAGACTAATTCGATTAAACAGCCTCGATTCATCTCTGTGGTCAAATGAGTCAAACGACTTACGTTTCAATGGACTTGCCGGGTGTCCCTGATCACTCTCTCATGCCATCTGGGTGCCCTCTCATCTCACTCTATCATAGTATTTTCCACGCGTATAGAGCCTATGTTCACAAATGGTAAACAGATCGTTCATACAAAGTCCAGACCTTTCAACAGGTACACATGGTGGTCGCTATGCACAAAAACCAACATAACAATTGGAGATTCTCCGTTACAATTGTTTTTACCTTGTCATTTTAACGCGATACTACGTAAGAGCTAATCAAATGAGTATAGAGGTTTATTTGTGGGACTGGATCGTACCGTGTAACTTGCACTGTGTTCCTTGTTTGGTCATGAGTCTGATTCGCAAAAAAAATTCTCAATTCGCTAAAATGAAACTCACGCCAGTCGACTTTCCCAATGCTGCCCAAACTGCTAAAACCAGAGGCTCTCACAGTACTTGCTCATGATTAATCAATTTCCCTCTCTGACACGTCACTAATTTGGGACTAGCTAAGGCGGAGCCCCGGGATACTACGAATCGGCAATCGAAAAGAGGAAGTACCACGGATGGGAGACACCATTCCGTTTTGCGAAGTTGATTTTGCGAAATATCGATCTTGCTGTGTTTAGGCGTCGTAAACAGAATGATATTTGTGCAGGTTTTTCACGTGACCGGAGGTGTTGGGGGGGGGGGGGGGGGGGGGGGGGGGGGGGTGAAACCTGTCTGTTCTGAAAATTATGACTGTGCGGAGCGGTCATTTGCTCAACGTGGATCCTACGCGTGGTTTGTGCGGTATCGTCTGTCCATCGACACTCATTGTTCGGATTCGGCCAGATTCGGGAATTGGCACTTAATCTGCACACTCCCTCTTGTCGGTGGCACGGGCGGACCGCGCTTACCATCCCAATAATCGCAATCGCAGAGATTCAAATAGTGGGTGTGCCAAGGGCTTGGTGAATATGTCAGCCATCTGGTCCAACGTGTCGACCTTTTTGATGGTGATGAGCCCTTTACTGACAGCTTCACGGAAGTGATGGTATTTGACATTGATGTGCTTGGTACGAGGACGCATTCTGGGTGCGTTGGCGAGTTCGAGGGCACCGGAGTTGTCCTCAAATGCTGTGCAGTGAACTGTTGGTGGCAAAGTGTCGAATGACGATATGTGTTGCTTCATTTCGTTGATGAGGTGTATCATGGGTATAACCTCTCGTAAAGCTTGGCTGAGAGCTACATACTCGGCGTCGGTGGTGCTGAGCGTAACTTCTGTCTGCAGCTTGGAGTTCCATATGATGGGGAATCCTGCGTACAGGACGACGTATCCAGTGCGACTTTTTGCCGTGTTGGGGTCGTTGTTGGCTTGTGTGAAGCCTCCTGCGAAGTCTGCATCAGCATAGCAGTGAATGGAGTCATTGGTAGGTGAGATGCGGAGTCCCTTATCCCGTGTGTGAGCGAGGTATCGTACAATCCGTTCGATGGCATCTTCGTGTGACTTCATCGGATGAGCCATGAAGCGTGCGCATTGATGGACTGCGAAGCAGATGTCAGGTCTCGTCGATCATGTGAGGAAGTTGAGCATCCCCACAACCGACCGATAATCGAATCGTCGAGTGGCAGCAGGGCCACCGGTGTCTTTGTGTAGGAGCGGTTTGACGGCTGGCGTCGAATAGGTTCGTCCTGGTGCATTAGGATCGATCTTGGCTGCTCGTATGATTCGGTCTATGAGTTGCGGTTGTGTGAGCGTAATGGTGTCATCGGTGCGTTGGATGTGAACGCCCAGATACTCACTCATGTTGCCTTCATCGGTTAGCGTAAACCGTGCCTTGAGGCGCTCGATGATGTCATCGATCTCGTGTTTGTGTGGGCCAATGATGATGGTGTCGTCAACGTACAGCAGAATGGATGTGTTGCCTTTGTAGAGAAGACATTCGTCGACTTGGCTTTGCCGGAATCCATGCTGCATCAGGCCGTCGACCACGTGTCGGTGCCATACCAAAGCTGCTTGCTTGGTGCCGTACAGATTCTTCTTGAGCTTGAGAACATGAGACCTGCTGCCTCCGTCCACGTTGCACCCCTGAGGTACTTGCATGAAGATGTTGCATTCCACATCTGCTTGCGGGAACGCCAGAACGAAGTCGATTTGGCGAGTGTGCCAGCGCCGTTGGACGGCCATAGTGAGGAATGTCCGGATGGTGGACCATTGGACAACTGGAGCAAATGTTTCCCAGTAGTTGACACCATGTTGTTGCTCTCCTCCATGCACGCATAGCCGTGCTTTCCACTTGTAGATTTCGCCGGTTGCGAGTCTGCGTTTGCGTTTGAATGACCAGACGGCTTTCAGGATCTTGTGCCCTTTTGGCACTTGATTGCGTTGCACGACCTCCCAATGTTGTCTGGACTGGTGGTCTTCGATCTCTTTGTGCATTGCCTCGATGAACTTGTCGCGGTCATTCTGCTTCTGCATTTGCCCCCAGTACATGGTGTCATCGTCTGCGAGTGTTGCTGCGAATGACATGGGGTGCAGGTCGCCGGAACTCATGTTGAGGATGTCGGATGCATGGAAGGATCGAGCTGTGTGTGTATGGTATGATTGGAGTTGGAGTGTAAGCTGGTTGGTGTCTGCACGTTCTGTTGCGGATGGAGCGGATTGTGATGCGTTCTGCGTGGCGATGGCGTGTGTAGGTGTAGCTCCCTCTGAAGGTGAGCTTGCAGGCTGTCTCGGAAGACGTTGCCTCGGAAGGCTGTGCCCCGGAAGGCTGGACCTCGGAAGGCTGTGCCTCGGAAGGCTGTGCCTCAGAAGGCTTTGCAACTTGTGCTGCATGTCAAGCTGGAATGGCTTGGCGTCAGGTGCAGCTTGTGTGGTCCCTGGAGGACGTGTGCTTGCGGAAAGCTGGTGCTGAACAGCATGTGTGATGCGTTCGGAGCGCATCTGCTGCGAGGGCTTGGCTGGTTCGTCAATGTGCGTGAGACGCTGCCACTGTGATGCGCCAGGACGCAGTAGCGGGTTGGTCTTGACTGTTTGGAACCTGTCGTCGAAGTTCAGATGGAACTGTGGCGATATGTACCCTGTGTCAATCTTGAGAACGATAGGCACGCTGCTCGCATGTTCAGCTGACATGCCAAGGAAGATGGCAATGTTGGCGCGGCTGCTCCACTTGGGAACCTGAGATCCCTGTTGGAGTGCGGCCTTGAGGATGTATACAGGGCATCCAAATGTGTGAAAGTGTTGCATTGAGGGTCGGACCTTGATCTGCGCGAATCGCTGGAGTGGCGATATACCTCCCTCTCGAGCAGCGTTCCTTCGGATCTCGGAGGCGTAGCGCAGAGCATACGGCCATAGAGACGGATGAATGGCATCATACCAATGGTGCTGTGCGTGCAGGAGCATCGAGCGAGCGGACTCTTGGAGGTCGCGGATGCGTCGCTCGGCGACGCCATTCTGATGGTGAGCATTGACTCCACAGAATGTGATGGTTTGATTGGCTGCTGCGACAGCTGTGTGGAACAGCTGCTCAGCGAATCTGTCTTTGTCGGGGTGGTAGTGGTGTATGCAGACACCGAATGAGTGAGCATAGCGCTCGAAAGCCTGATTGGCTTGCAGTGTGTTGGCACCAGACTGGGTGAGCTGCAAGTGAACGTAGTCAATACCAAGGTACTGATCAACAAACACTGTCACGCATGTGTATCACGACCAGGTGTGCGTGCCCTTTTGCTGCGGAAGCACCCCAGGCTGGCGAGAGACGATCTGATCGACCGATACGATGTGCCCTGGGAATCGCGCTCGCTTGACGACGCGCGTGATGCAATTTGGCTTGCGCTGGCGGACGGCCTTGCCATAGATGCACCCAGAGCAGAGAGGGAACTCGGCCTTGGCCAAGTGCCGTGGTATGATTCCGTGTGATGCCATGTTGCGCAAGACACGGAAGGGAAGGTGCCCCAAGCGATGGTGCCACCGGAGTAGCTGTCCCTGTGCATCGGATGCACCAACAGGATGTGTTGCCGACTGATCGCGGACCAGTGTGTCGTTGTCTTGGAGAGGATCGGGCCTCAACTCGGCGAGCTTGGGGTCTTCATGAACCTCCATCATGTCGTCGGGGACGTCGGTGATGTTGAGAAGTTCAGAATTGCTTGAAGGACTGGAGGTAGCGAGGAATGCTGGTGCATGTCGCTTGGCGTGGATGACGGACATCAGAGGCAGGTTGGTGCCAGGATGATGGTAGACAGTGACCTTGTGACGCGAGGAGCGCAGGACTGTGTGGTTGCCGTAGGTTGTGCAGGTACGCAAGTGCCTGCCGTGATGATCGCGGGGACCTTGGTCTGACCATTGCTGTGGACAGAACAGTCGAATACGAAGCCGTGGCGCGTAGTAAGCGTTGGCTATCTTTATCCGCAGTGGCTGGCCGTCATCATCGAGTATTGTCCAGGTTAGTGTGCCCTTGGATTGAATGGGGATGGACCCTCCAACTCCTTGTATGGCCATGCCGCGGACTGGCTGAAGATCGTTACTGAAGTCACCACGTTGTCCAGAGACTGTGGCCGACGTGCAGTGTCGAGATGTACATGTGAGTATATGTCAAGATGTACGTGTATATGTGCATCGTTCACCCGCTATTCTCTCATACGCACTTGGACGGTATAACTACATTCGTGTCGATAGTATACTGTGATTCGTCAGAATTACAGGGGAAATGGAACACACGAAAAGGGGCAAGATTTCTGGAGGAAATTTGCAAATGACGATTTCTGAGAGAATTGGAAGATCGTCCGTCCATGCATCAATGGTACCAAGAGAATCTCGAGGTACTTCCCAACTAAACCTCAGATGACGATATCATCTGACAGACTACTGCATCACCAATGGAACGTGACATCTGGAGAGCAGAAGGACGCCTACTGACGTCGATAGGATGTCAACATGTCACCACGTTGACAGCTGTCTCCAAGTCAGAGCAGGAGGCGAAGATACGATGACCCATGAAGATCATGGATACTGAAGGTGAACTTCAAATGGTAAGTACTAATGGAGTAGAAGCTAGTACTGAATGAACGGAGTGTCGAATGCGGAGCACGCATCGAACACGGAGTATCGTGTAGCACGAGCACACGATGGTGAGAGAGAGAGAGAGAGAATACAGAGAGGAGCGAGAGAGGATCTCGCGTACCGACTCATAGTCGGAGACTGAATCTACGAAACAGATTGAAGCGCTGAGAGCATCGGGCAAGACAACTGGTGTACACCAAGAGTATCGGAGTAGCCAACTAATGAAATAGCAAACAGACGACTATCAACCACCACCATCTTCCACGATCGTAGGTTACCATGAGCGGAACTTGCCAACACGTTTATAAACGATAGATCAGGGCGAGCCCGCGGATCGGATCGTGCGAGGAAGACGAACATCATTCAAGAGCAGCAGGCTGAATGAGCGAGGAAGAGGAATTGAAAGACATCCCTCTGTCCAATCCGACTATTAAGAGAGAAGAAGGTGCGAGTGAGACTCCACCACGACAAGAGAAGGAAGCAGCCGCGGCTACTGTCCTATCAAGCGCAGACGCAAGTGCGATCGACGAGACCGAAGAAGAACGGTCTGCAAGACTACACCGTAAGGAGAAGAGGATTCTCAAGGCGGTCAAGCAAGAGGAGACTGGTGTGACGAAGAGCATTCGCACAGCCAAACAGGGTGGGAAAAGTGAGACACCACCAAGAGGAGAATTTGTGAGCAAATCAGTCCTCGCGAAACAACAAGCGAAAATCGAAGAATCGGAAACACAGAAACCGACGGAAATCAAGGGCGCGAGCGCACTAACGACGAAACAACGAACCAACATGGCGACATCAGCCAACATGAACAAACGACGCATCAAGGCGCCAATGTTCAGCGGTGAACAGGAAGACTACAGCGCATGGGAGTCCCAAGCGAAGGCATACGCTCGTGCACAGAAGACGAGAGACGTGATGTTGGGCAAGACCAAGGTCCCAACAGTGAAGGAGATCGCGGCAGCCGCCGATGAAGATAAGGAAGCGATGGAGGAGATCTACGAATTAGGATGCGACTGTTTCAGCGATCTGATCCTCATGATGGATGCAGAGAAAGGAAAAGGTAAGCAGGCCATTCAGTACATCAACCAATGCATCTCCGACGACTACCCCGAAGGAGACGCACACGGAGCGTGGAACGTTCTCGCGGAGAAGTTCCGACCATCCGATGCGGTGACGAAGATCAAACTCAAGCGCCAATTCAACAACGAAAAGATGAAGAGAGACACGGACCCCGACATCTACATCACGCAACTCGAGAGCCTACGATCGCGTCTCCACGATGTCAAGTACGAGATCACGGACGAAGAAATGATCATGCAAATCCTCAGCACGGTGAGCAACGAATACAGAACTCACATCGTGAACTTCCAACACCAACTCACGTTCAATCCGGAACTGGTTACCATCAACACGATCAGAGGAGTACTCCGCACTGCATACGCCACGCATAGAGGAGGCAAAGCATACGTCGACGACTTCCAAGACAGTAACACGAAGAGCAACGACACCGGCTTCACAAGCACCGGTAACTTCAAGGGTACTTGTCACAACTGTGGTGTGTATGGCCATAGATCCGCCGATTGCCCAGAACGCAAGAAATCGAACAACAAGAAAAACAACAACAACAACAACAACAACAAGATGAACGGAAAGCGCAACAAGGGAAGCGGCTTCAAGGGCAAGTGCAACTACTGCGGCATCTTCGGACATCGTGAGGCGGAGTGCCGAAAGAAGAAGTTCAACGAAAGCAAGAAGAACAACGAACAAGCCAACGCGGCTACGGAAGGACACGACAAGAGCGGGCACGAGATGGTACTCTCAGCAAAGGACATGCCGCTCTGCATGTTGGTGTCCGACGACTACATCGAAGACTCCTTCTTCGATAACTTCGAATACGTCGGGAGTGACGACGAAGTGCAGGATGATGAGATCATCCCGGAGTGGCTCAGCGAGGAGCCAATCATCCACGAGGTGGATCCAAGACGCGAAGTGAGCTACGAATGCTGCTTCAACGCGCACGACCTGATCGGTTCATACGGCGACGAAGCTGAGATGGACGAAGAGGCCAACGATAGCGACATCGAAGAGGCCATGAGCGATGACGACGACGACGCCGACGAGGACGGCACAGATGAAGACGACGAGGCGAACCGCGGCGCGGCGCCTCCTCCTCCAGCGGCGGGGATCAACAGATCGGGTATCTTCGACGAGGATGACAGCGACGAATCAGAGAACGGCAATCATCCAGACGATAGCTTTAATCCAAACGAGCGTGTCGTTTACCCAGGGAATATCGACTTCCCACCAATCGAGGATCCCAACAGGTCCAACTACCTCCATCGTCATGACACCGTCCCATATGCAACAGAGACAGCATTGGTGATCCAGAAGCAACTCATCTTCGATGCAGTGATGGAAGCAGGAGTGAGCTTGTTCCCAGGAGTCGCACAAGGAGTGCTGAGACCAATATGGGTGAATATGATGGGATCGATCCTATCCGAGAACTTCAGATCGATCGAAGAGATTCTCGCCAATTCGGTTGTGATCAATCGCATATTGGAAGCAGCCGAGACAGAGACGATCCCAGAGACGGATCTTCATTACATCCTTGGAGGATGTATGCGGGTACTCTTACGCGAACGACCACGCGTCCACCCATACGATCCAGCCACAGGATCTCATCGGAACAGTACAATTCCATCGGACTATGCGCAACTACCCGACGACATGGATGACGGAGATCATCATCCTCCATACAACGAAGATGGAGTTCACGAAGACGACGACGACGGCAGCTTTGACGACGAGATAGCTGCGGCAGCTGTGGAGCAACTCCACGAGCTGAGCACCAAGTACAAGGACAAGGTCAACAAGGACACCTGGCTCGCCGACAGCGGAGCTTCGTGTCACATCGTCAACTCGGACGCCGCTCTCTTCAACGTGCGGCACATCAAGTCATTCGTCCAAGTGGGAGACAGCACAAAGCTGGATTCTCCCAAGATGGGATCCATTCGCTTGAAGGTCAAGCAGCAAGACAACACTGGCCACGTCATCCGGCTCGACGACGTGAAGTACACACCGAAGATGGCGGTGAACCTTTTCTCCACGAACAAGGCTCTGTACAACGGTTACCAACTTGGTAGCAACGGCATTCTGATGGACATCATCAACGGATCCGGAATGAAGATCGTGTTCGATCGAGTCTTCCCCACATCCAACGGATTCATCACGGGAGTGCAGATGCACCCCATCATGCCAACATACGACGACAAGGCTTGCACAGCCATCGTCAAGAATCCATCCAAGGAGATCAGCGCGATGAACCTGCACCGAATGCTCGGGCACGCGCCGCTCGAGACCATGAAGCGGACAGCCGCTCAGTACGGATGGAAAATCATCGGCAAGACACCGGTGTGTCGCGACTGCGCGGTTGCGAACGCAAGAGTGAAGAACATCCCGAAGGCAACCATTCCAAGAGCGACTCGCCGCGGCGAACGGCTCTTCATTGATATTAGTTACACTAAACACATAAGCTTCGGAGATAAACGCTACTGGACCCTGATCGTTGACGACTGCACGGATCACTGCTGGAGTTTCTTTCTCAAGAACAAAAGTGATCAACCAGGGTACATCAAACGATTCGTCCAGACAATCAAGTCACAGACTGGTGACCAACAGATCATCTTCCGAGGTGACAACAGCGGAGAGAACAAATCCACGGAAGATGTTCTCATCGATGCAGGACTCAACGTGAAATTCGAATACACGGCATCAAACACGCCGCAACAGAACGGTAGAGTGGAACGCAAGTTCGCGTACCTCTACACCAAGATCCGCTCCATGCTCAACGGAGCACACCTCGACGAAGAGTATAGGCATGGCCTGTGGGCAGCAGCTGCTAGCACTGCCACCGCCATCGCCAACATCACCGTAGCGAAGAACCAGAAGGAGTCACCACATCGACAATTCTTCGGCAACGATCCACCATATGCGGATGCACTCCGCACGTTTGGAGAGGTGGGTGTTGTGAAGACTACCTATGGCGGGATTACTGCCAAGCTCAAGAACAGAGGAGAAGAGATGGTGTTCATTGGATATGCACACCAACATGCATCAGGGGTCTACAACATGTACAGACCATCGACCAAGTCACTCATCTGCTCACGCGACATCAAGTGGCTCAACCAATCATACGGACAGTTCCGTGGCTGGGCACCAGCACCGAACATATCCAACGAGACAGGAACAACGGACGCAGACGGCTTCACAACCATCGGACGGAAGGGAGCAACGCCAAGGACGGCAACGCGTCAAGCATCAGAAGCGAAGAGAGTATCTTTCGCTGACAGCAACAGGTATTATATCCTATCGGACAGTGACGATGAGGATGACGAGGACGATGGAGCAGTAACTCAACTAGTCCATAACGACGAGGAAGATTGGAGCGAATCCAATCATGAGGACGACTGTTGGCAAGTTCCGCTCACGGTAACCTACGATCGTGGAAGATGGTGGTGGTTGATAGTCGTCTGTTTGCTATTTCATTAGTTGGCTACTCCGATACTCTCGGTGTACACCAGTTGTCTTGCCCGATGCTCTCGGCGCTTCAATCTGTTTCGTAGATTCAGTCTCCGACTATGAGTCGGTACGCGAGATGCTCTCTTGCTCCTCTCTGTATTCTCTCTCTCTCTCTCTCTCACCATCGTGTGCTCGTGCTACACGATACTCCGTGTTCGATGCGTGCTCCGCATTCGACACTCCGTTCATTCAGTACTGGCTTCTACTCCATTAGTACTTACCATTTGAAGTTCACCTTCAGTATCCATGATCTTCATGGGTCATCGTATCTTCGCCTCCTGCTCTGACTTGGAGACAGCTGTCGACGTGGTGACATGTTGACATCCTATCGACGTCAGTAGGTGTCCTTCTGCTCTCCAGATGTCACGTTCCATTGGTGATGCAGTAGTCTGTCAGATGATATCGTCATCTGAGGTTTAGTTGGGAAGTACCTCGAGATTCTCTTGGTACCATTGATGCATGGACGGACGATCTTCCAATTCTCTCAGAAATCGTCATTTGCAAATTTCCTCCAGAAATCTTGCCCCTTTTCGTGTGTTCCATTTCCCCTGTAATTCTGACGAATCACAGTATACTATCTACACGAATGTAGTTATACCGTCCAAGTGCATATGAGAGAATAGCGGGTGAACGATGCACATATACACGTACATCTTGACATATACTCACATGTACATCTCGACACCCTTCCTGTGTGCATTCGGTCATTCGAATGTTCTCGGTGTGTCAAGGTACGACTTCTCGTGTTCACGTTGCAAGTCGGCCTTGATGTTCTTGGTGAATCCGTCGCTTGTGTTCTGCTCGGATTTGACAAAAATGATTTCGATGGTTTTGTCGATTACCATGTTCCTCACGTAGTGATGGCGCACGTCGATGTGCCGCGATCGTTGGGATGTTGATGGGTTCTTGGCGATGAAGATCGCTCCGATGTTGTCCACACGGACCTTAATCGGTGTCTTCACTGGGACGCCCACACTTTCGAGTAGCTGTACAACGAAGAAGATTTCCTTTGCCGCTTCGGAAAGGGCAACGTATTCTGCTTCGGATGAGCTGAGTGTGACGGCTTTTTGTGCCTTGGATCGCCAAAGGATTGGTACCTTGCACAGGTATAAGATGAATCCCCCTACGCTGATTCTTGTGTTCTTGTCTCCTGCATATTCGCTATCGCAGAAGAGCTCCATGTCCCAGCCGTCGTCGTCTGGACGCGCTGGATGGATCTTCAATCCATAGTCCCTTGTATCTATCACATACTTGATGATCCGGTACATCTCCTTCATTGCGGCCTTGGTGGGCCCAATCAATACCTTGGAGAGTTCCCTCACAGGGTTCGCGATGTCTGGTCGCGAGTGCTTGATGAGGAAGAGTAGCATACCGACGCCTCGGCGATATTCGGCATGTTCTTCCGGTCCGACCTTCTGTAGTCCGTTATCTTCGGATGGTCGTATGATGATTTGACCCGGGGTTCCCGGTGTCCCATAGCGTTGCATCTTCTCAACCTTGGTTCCGAACTCTTCGATGAGGTGTCGGATGAGATGTGGTTGACGCAATGTCGCTCTAGTCTTGTCATGGTTCAGTTCAATATTGCAGCTGAGGTAGTCTCCGAGTCCGCGCTCGATTGTCACCTTGAATTTGCTGCCTTGGATGTCTTTCAGGAATATCTCCAATGCCTTGGAGTCTCCACAACAGAAGCAATCGTCCACGTAGATGGCCACGATCATGCTTCCTTCGTTCGTCTTCCTGTAGAACAGGCACGGGTCTGCTGCGCTCTGTTCGAAGTTGATATTCTTGAGGGTCGATACCAACATCTTGAACCATTGCCTGGCGCTCTGCACAAGTCCGTAGATTGGCTTGTGTAGGGTCAGGGCTTCGTCTGGTTGATGATCCATCCCGTTGGGACAGTTCATGTAGATCTCCTCGTCAAGGTCTCCATGTAGGAATGCCGTTACGACATCGACGAGTGCGCAGTCCATCTTCTTGATTAGCATGATCACCATCATGACCCGATAGGTCACGTCATGGATGACGGGTGAGTAATGCTCTTGGAAGTCTACTCCTGCGACTTGTGAATAGCCACATGCAACGAGCCGCGCTCGATGTGTGCCGTCACGCTTCAGCTTGAAGACCCATTTGCATTTGCAGCATCTGCGGCCGCGTGGGATGGCGTCTCTTTTGATCTTGCTATACACCTTGCGTGTGTCCATGGAGTCGAACTCTTTCTTGATGGCTGCTCGATATCCCTTTCGATGGATGGGATCTGGGTGGTTGAAGGCTCCGTCGAACGTTGTAGGTTCGATGTGCTTCTCTGGTTCCTTGTTCTCGTCCTGCATCGACAATCCGATGTCGATCGCTGGTCTCTCGGTGATGATTGCATTCATCCCGTATAATCCAGTTGTGCTATGGTGAGTGATCTCGACCTCTTCATCTTCGTTTTCGATTTCTTCGTCATCTGTAGTTTCGTTGTTGGAATCGTCGATCATCTCGTCGCTGAGTTCGTCACTCGCCTCATTGGATGATGAATCGCTCTCATAGCCTTCTTCCTTTCGACCTCGTTCGTTGAAGTCTGCGAGCTCGCGCAGAGCTCTGGAAATACTCTTCCCTGTAGTTGGCTTGGGATTAACTTCTCCCTTCCTGCCTCGTGCTTCGTGACGTCGGATCCTCTCCTTTCTAGCTATGTCACGCTTGCTTGGCTTGCTCGGTGGAGGTCTGGATGGTGTGCCATGTGTAGACCTCGCTGGTGTGTTCGGAGGAGTGACGCCTGTGTCATCGTCGGCTTCGTCGCCGGATGGTATGATGTCGTCGTCCTCATGATTGGATTCGCTCCAATCTTCCTCGTCGTTATGGACTAGTTGAGTTACTGCTCCATCGTCCTCGTCATCCTCATCGTCACTGTCTGATAGGATATAATACCTGTTGCTGTCAGCGAAAGATACTCTCTTCGCTTCTGATGCTTGACGCGTTGCCGTCCTTGGCGTTGCTCCCTTCCGTCCGATGGTTGTGAAGCCGTCTGCGTCCGTTGTTCCTGTCTCGTTGGATATGTTCGGTGCTGGTGTCCACCCACGGAACTGTCCGTATGATTGGTTGAGCCACTTGATGTCCCGTGAACAGATGAGTGACTTGGTCGATGGTCTGTACATGTTGTAGACCCCTGATGCATGTTGGTGTGCATATCCGATGAACACCATCTCTTCTCCTCTGTTCTTGAGCTTGGCAGTAATCCCGCCATAGGTAGTCTTCACAACACCCACCTCTCCAAACGTGCGGAGTGCATCCGCATATGGTGGATCGTTGCCGAAGAATTGTCGATGTGGTGACTCCTTCTGGTTCTTCGCTACGGTGATGTTGGCGATGGCGGTGGCAGTGCTAGCAGCTGCTGCCCACAGGCCATGCCTATACTCTTCGTCGAGGTGTGCTCCGTTGAGCATGGAGCGGATCTTGGTGTAGAGGTACGCGAACTTGCGTTCCACTCTACCGTTCTGTTGCGGCGTGTTTGATGCCGTGTATTCGAATTTCACGTTGAGTCCTGCATCGATGAGAACATCCTCCGTGGATTTGTTCTCTCCGCTGTTGTCACCTCGGAAGATGATCTGTTGGTCACCAGTCTGTGACTTGATCGTCTGGACGAATCGTTTGATGTATCCTGGTTGATCACTTTTGTTCTTGAGAAAGAAACTCCAGCAGTGATCCGTGCAGTCGTCAACGATCAGGGTCCAGTAGCGTTTATCTCCGAAGCTTATGTGTTTAGTGTAACTAATATCAATGAAGAGCCGTTCGCCGCGGCGAGTCGCTCTTGGAATGGTTGCCTTCGGGATGTTCTTCACTCTTGCGTTCGCAACCGCGCAGTCGCGACACACCGGTGTCTTGCCGATGATTTTCCATATCAACATCTAGATCGAAATTAGGTACCCATCTCCCATGACTGAAACGTGATTCACTATTTTTTGATTCGACTCGATTTGAGAGTATAGTCGAGTGAGTCTTGATACACGATTGATATTCGGTCACTACGGTCATCGAACATGACGTAGGCACTGACATCATCGTATGACGTCAGAGGATCGGTCATTGTGATCCTCGGAATCGAGATTATGTTTTAGTCATGGTACGCTGACCTGTCTAGCCATGCCGAGTGCATCATCGAGCACGTGGCAACAATACTTAGGATCCAAAACAACATCGTCAGGGGTGATGCATGCACCCCGTCGACGTAGACGGATCAATCCATATGTGATCAAACAGAGGTCAAGATTAGGCAAGACCAGGAGAGATGAAGAAAGACCCAAGGGCAAGAATAACATGGGATATCGTGTAAATCAACATGCCATCTTGGGCAATGTTTTAGGAAAGACTGCGAGATAAACCACGAGGTAATCGAGCAGCATGTTAGCAACCGTGCAATAGGCACCATCTTTAGAAATAGGAGATCATCATCTCATAATTCACACTCAATCATCAATTGACACACCAATAACATAGCAACCAAATACACCAAACACACCAACTCCACCTCTTGGCTTGATCACCCTGGCGGCGTAGTAAGTGCAGTGTTTGGTGCTCCCCTTCTTGTCCTGTGTGTAATTGCTGATTATCAGATTAACAGTCGCAGTCTCTATCGGAGTGCATGAACGAATCCTGAAGCGCTGTGCTGCCTTGGTGACATCACGCTGTCCCCTTCCTTTGATTCCGGCCCAAGAAAGGCCCACCGCGTTCGTGACGACGAACCCAATTGCTCGTGTGTGCAGATTGCTACGTGCCACCACACCCGCTTTGCCCTGCTAAAGTGCAGAAAGGCTCACCCGCTGTTGCGAATATCGCAGGCGGAGTAATTCATTCCAACAACCAAGTTCCGCATCACTGCGTTACTTACGATAGCTGGTCAGCTAAAAGACAAAGGTGTAAAAACCCGTGAAGCAAGTCACACGTAAACACTTGGCCTGGTCAGCATCGACAAAGGTGAAAGCCCGTGAAGCAAGATACACGTAAAAACTTGGAGCGCAAAGGCCCTCTGAAACCTATCGGCAATCTCCCCGTGAGTTGTCGCGACCTGGTCAGTCGTTAACACTAAGTCTAAGCCGTACTTGAGATCGGTTAACGTCCAAAAGGGACGCAGAGATAACTGCTAACCAGACTAGCGTCTGCCCTTGACTGGGGAAGAAACGTGATCGGTAGAGATACCGCGGAAGCAACCCGTAAAGCTAGCATTGTGCTGATAGCAATATCACACAAGTGAGTCTAACGACACCGGAAGGCAGGTATACGCTGGACGAAAACGCGAGTGGTGGAACCAGGTGAATCAAAGCAGTTGCTGGCACCTGGGGGGCACCGCGCTCATTAGCGTGCAAAATCCTGTTAGTATCAGGTACATCGGGCAAGCTGCTGCCAGATCTAAAAGACGTATAGCAAGCTGATCTGTGGCACTCAAAGGAGGCACGGATTGGATCGAAGGTCCAACTGGGTGAAACCAAAGGTGCACCACATCCTGGTGGAGCACAGCTGAACAAGCGCAAGAATACGGCGTTCGGGGAGACGAAATCCGAACGGGCAGGGCCATCCAACGCGCAATCCATCCGCGACGTTTCATCGTTTTTCAAGACTAACAAACCGACAACAATTCCATCAACAACGCCCATTTGCGCTCAGTCCACCTTCTGATTGGCTACGAATTCCTTCAGTTCGTACAATCACTGGCGCGTCATCACCGGCTCACAACTCCTTCGCCGTTCTAGTCATTCATCCGACTTCGGGTCGCGCGCCAACACATCGTCCAAACGGGAAATTCACACGGTCCTGACTGACATTCTTCCATCGGTCATCCTTCGCCTCGGATTAAGCACGGTCATCTTCGCATTCATCAATCGGGAAATTCACACGGTCCCGTCTGGCCTTCCATCCGTCAGTCAGTCACAATTCGAGACATCGCGCACGGATTAACCGCAGTCCACTCGTGACATCATACCACAGCTGACGCCTTCGCCATCACTGGCGCTTTGCATCCGGCACCACTTCCATTCCCGACGAATCCCGACAAGCGCAGAAACCCACCGTCACATCCCGGCGAACACTTCGACATCACAGCGGACGGCACAGTCATTTCCAAGTGTGACCACTTTCCTGGGAGCTGCGGGAAAATACTCGTCCGATAAAATAGCAACAAATCCGGACCAACACCCAGCTACACGATGTCCAACCCAATCCCAATCAACGACCCCATCCTGGCGCACGTCCTCAACGTTCTCGGATATGACGACTCATCCAATGAATGGCTTATCTTGCACAACGAAGAGATCCAAACCATCATGGATTTCGCTTCGCTCCATCGCGAAGACATGCTCGATATGGACGTCACCATCCAGGTGCCTGATCCAGGATCCGACTACGTAGCCCAACTGTCTAAGGTAGCAATCCGGAAATTCATAAATGCCATTGGCTGGTTCAGTGTTCAACCTAATCCCACTGCAGAGACATGGCGGGAACTCAACCAAGCTTCGTACATGGAGTATGTCGCCCGGACGTTCACACCCTCGCCCGCATCCTCAGCTGCCATGCCCGATGGAACCACCAGCGCATTCCCCTTCGAACCAACGAAGACCGAACCAACGGAGAAGACTGGACGCGACCTCGCCGCAGATTTCAACCGTAGCATCAAGCGTAACATTAGCGACTACCCAAAGTTGTCTGATGACAAGTACTTCGCTACGTTCCATCGTCGTCTGCGTGCCACCGCTGCTGCTCATGGCATCTCCAATGTTCTCGATGTTGACTACTCCCCATCCGATGAACAAGCCGAACTCTTCAAGGTGCAGTCCACCTTCCTGTTCAACGTGTTTGTATCCAACCTGCAGACCACGAAGAGTAGGAAGTGTGTCACTCCATACGAATCGATCTGTGATGGACAAGCCGTCTACTGCAGGCTGGTCCGCGAGTACACCACCGGTGCCACCGCCGTCAACACCATCCGACGCATCCGAGACGAGATCATCAAGTTCAAGCTGGATAAACAGTGGCGCAAGACTCGTGAACAGTTTCTGGACCTGTGGCAACACAAGGTTCACGAACTTGAGGCTTTGCGTGATGATCCAATCGATGACGCAACGAAGAAGGAGTGGTTGACCAACGCCATCGAGGCAGACAAGGCTCTGTACCAGTCTATCTTCCAGACTGACTACCTGCAGACCGCTATCCTGGCCTACTCACCCGGCAAGTCCGCAACCACCATGGAGTTCGACACCCTCGTGGAGCTCGTTCGGTCGTACGCCGTCCAACTCGATGGCCACGACGCCAACAAGCCAAAGCCGCCGCGCCAGGCCAACAATGCCGACCAGCGCAAGCAACGTGGGAAGGATAAGGACGACGGACCCAATCTCTGGAAGCCAAACAAGGACTACAGCAAGGAGACACGAGAACGGCTGCCGCGTGAGGAGTTCCAGAAGCTGTCGGACAAGCAACGCAGCGACTTCCTCCAAGCCCGGCGAGTCAAGTCTGGACGTGGTAAGAAGGACAAGCCTAGGCGTTCCGCCAACAACACCAACCGCAGTGGATCCACGTCCAACCAGAACGACCAACAGGACACCCAGACCAACGACAATGGTAGTAACAATAACGAATCTAGTTCTACCGCAGGAACAGCAATCAACCGTATGCTTTCCAATGCCATGTCTAGCGCGTCCGGGGGCCCACCGACTACCCTCGTCATTGACGGTCGCACCTACACCCTGTCTCACACGAACGTATCGTACAAGTTCAACAACACGAACGTGACTGTGCAAGGCGCATTGGTGGATGGAGGTGCGAATGGCGGTCTCGTTGGAGATGACATGCTGGTGATGGAGTCCACGTCCAACCGTGCTGATGTTTCTGGAATCGGTGACGCAGAGATCAAGGATCTGGCGCTGGTCACGGCCACCGCTGTCATCCAGACCACCTCAGGACCGGTGATTGGTTGGTTCCATCAGTACGCCAACTACGGGAAAGGGCGCACCATCCATTCTGCCAATCAACTCGCGGCGTTTGGATTGGATGTCAATGAGCGACCCAAGAACCTCCCTGGCGGCCGGCAAACCATCGTCACACCAGATGGATTCATCATTCCGCTCACCGTGCGTCAAGGCCTCGCATACATGGATATGCACAAGCCAACTCAGGCAGAGCTAGACGATCTGCCACACGTGTTCTTCACCTCCGACCAAGAATGGGACCCATCTGTCCTGGACGGGGAGGCTGATCTGGACAACATTCCCGCAACCGAACGCGGCGACGACGACGACATCGACATCACCATCTCCAAGTGCGTTCAGTACACTCAGTCCGCTGCAGCGCTTGGGGATGGGGAGAAGGCAATCAAGGCCGGGCCACGCAACATCGTGGGTAAAGCGCCCAACTTCCATGCGCTACGGGCGTACTTCGGGTGGATTCCAGCAGACCGCGTGCGTGACACTCTTGCATGTACTACCCAATGGTATCGCATGTCTGAGCGTTATCCCATGCGTAAACACTATAAGTCTAGATTCCCCGCAGCCAATGTCAACCGACTTCACGATGTTGTTTCCATGGACACGTTGTTCTCTGACACGCCTGCTCATCATGATGGAGTCCCCGGACACGGTGGATGTACCATGGTACAGGTGTTTGTAGGATCCAACACGCGCCTCACAGCGGCGTACCCTCTGGCAAGCGAATCCCATGTTCCCCATGTTGTGCAGGACTTCATTCGGGAGCATGGTGCCATGGACGTGTTGATGTCCGACAACGCCACAGCGCAGATCGGAGGCAAGATGAAGGACATCCTCCGGCAGTACTGCGTCGCAGACCACCAGTCCGAACCACACCACCAACATCAGAATCCTGTCGAGCGACGCATCCAGGATATCAAGCGCACCACCAACGGCATCATGGACCGAACTGGTACCCCTGCCAGGTTCTGGCTCATCTGCACCTTGTACGTCGTGGGACTGCTCAACCATCTGTCACAGTCCACGGCGGGTCACATCACACCCATCCAGGCCGCCACTGGCCAACGTCCCGACGTGAGCAAGTATCTCAACTTCCACTGGTGGGAGCCCGTGTACTACAAGGTTGGGAATGCTGCCTTCCCAGGCACCACGCAAGAACGGCGTGGACGCTGGGCTGGACCGTGCGAGCACAAGGGTGACGAACTGACGTTCTGGGTACTAGATGATGCAACGCAACGGCTGTTGCCACGCTCGAGCATCCGACGTGTGTCTGATGACGCGCGAAACCTTCGGGCAGACTACCCCCTGCCTGATTCTGGGGAGGATGGTAACGTGGATGACGAAGCTAGCGAAAACGGAAATCCTGATGATTTCGACAGTGACAGCACACCTAAAGCTAGACAACCCGTTGTGCATGCACTATATGACCTGGTAGCCACATCACATGGAGAATCAGATCCAGGTGTAGTCAAGGCCCCCAAATTCAGTCCTGACGAGCTCCTCGGATTGACCTTCCTTCATCAACAGGATGGTCTCAAGTGGAGAGCTCGAGTGATCCGCAAGATCAAGGACGGTGACGCAGCCAACCATGACAACATCAAGATGCTGATCGCATACGGCGACGACGACACTGAAGAGCTCATCGCATACACGGATCTAGCTGACATCATCGAACAGCAACACGAGCAGGAGATCGGCGACGGGGAGATGTGCGTTTTCAAAGCCATCACCGGTCATGAAGGTCCATTCCACTCCAGTCACAGCAAATACAACGGCTCCTCCTACAACGTAAAGGTACAATGGGAAGATGGCAGTGTGACCATGGAACCACTGGATGTGATTGCCAAAGACGACCCTGTATCCTGTGCAAAGTACGCCGCAGACAACAACCTCCTCAGTCTGCCTGGCTGGAAGCGATTCCGTAAACTAGCAAAGAGAAAGAAGAAACTCAATCGTCTTATCAATGCTGGTAAACGCAAAACACGTGCACAAGGTCCTATCTTCAAGTTTGGTGTTCAGGTTCCACGGAACGGAAAGGAAGCACGCCAGCTTGACGAGAAGAACGGCAACTCCAAGTGGGTAGACGCTGAGAGAAAAGAAATGGCTCAGCTCCACGAGTATGGCACGTTCAAGGATCTCGGAAAGAACACTCGGAAACCAGACGGGTACAAGCAAATCAAGCTCCTCTGGGTGTACGACGTGAAGCACGACCTTCGGCACAAGGCAAGATGCGTAGCAGGAGGGCACTTAACGGATCCATGCAAGGATATGGCATATGCAGGAGTAGTCAATCTCAGATCATTCAGGATTGCACTGCTTGCAGCAGAACTCAACAACCTCAAACCCATGGTGGGTGATATTGGTAATGCCTATCTAGAAGCCTACACAAAGGAGAAGATCTGTTTTGTAGCTGGTCCTGAGTTCCAAGAGTTTGCTGGTCACATGATGATCATTGTGAAAGCGCTCTACGGACTACGCACGTCTGGTGCACGATTCCACGAGTCTCTGGCCGACACACTCCGTGACATGAAGTTCTTTCAGTGCAAAGCTGACCCGGATGTGTGGATGAGGGATGCTGGTAGATGCTGGGAATACATCTGTGTGTACGTAGATGATCTGATGGCCGTCATGGAAGACCCACAGTTATTCTTCGACACGCTCATCAACAAGTACAAGTACAAGTTGAAAGGTGTAGGACCAATCAAGTATCACCTCGGCGCAGACTTCGACCGTGACAAAGACGGAACCCTGACTATGAGCCCGCAATCTTACATCAAACGGATGCTGGCGAATTACGAACAGGTGCATGGGGAGCTTCCACGGACCTACACCAGTCCCATGGAACACAACGACGCCCCCGAGCTAGACACATCACGTGAACTAAACCCTGTAGAGACCAGACAGTTTCAATCACTCATCGGCGCCCTTCAATGGTGCATCACATTGGGACGGTTTGATATTGCTGCAGCTGTGATGACTTTGTCTAGATTCAGAGCCCAACCCAGGATTGGTCACATGGACCGCGCCAAACGTGTGTATGGATACCTCCGAAAGCGTTCTGATGCCGCCATCAGGTTCAGAACGGGAATTCCAGATCACGAGCGCTTCTTCAAGGTTCCTGACCATGAATGGATGTACTCTGTATATGGTGACGCCGGAGAGGAGACTGCAGACGACGATCCAGCACCCAAAGGCAAGGCAGTTCGAATGACGACGTTTGTAGATGCCAACCTCATGCACTGCAAAGTGACAGGCAAATCTGCAACTGGTGTTCTCCATCTGCTCAACCAAACACCCATCGAATGGTTCAGCAAACGCCAGACTACCGTCGAGACTGCAACCTACGGATCGGAATTCGTAGCGGCAAGACAGGCAACAGAGCAAGTGATTGCGATGCGCCTCACTCTTCGTGCAATGGGAATTCCGCTGGACGGACCCGCCTGGATGTTCGGAGACAACCAGAGCGTGATCACGTCCTCCACCATTCCCAACAGTGTGTTATCCAAACGACACAATGCATTGGCGTACCACCGCGTGCGTGCCGCAGTAGCTGCGAAGATCCTGCATTTCTGCAAGATAGACGGAACGGAAAACGTAGCCGACGTCATGACCAAGTTCCTTCCATGGGCGAAGTACTGGCCGTTAGTGAGGCCGCTTCTGTTCTGGAAAGGAGAGACTCTGGGTGGATGAACAAGACTCCCGACTATAGGGGAGTATCAACATCTAGATCGAAATTAGGTACCCATCTCCCATGACTGAAACGTGATTCACTATTTTTTGATTCGACTCGATTTGAGAGTATAGTCGAGTGAGTCTTGATACACGATTGATATTCGGTCACTACGGTCATCGAACATGACGTAGGCACTGACATCATCGTATGACGTCAGAGGATCGGTCATTGTGATCCTCGGAATCGAGATTATGTTTTAGTCATGGTACGCTGACCTGTCTAGCCATGCCGAGTGCATCATCGAGCACGTGGCAACAATACTTAGGATCCAAAACAACATCGTCAGGGGTGATGCATGCACCCCGTCGACGTAGACGGATCAATCCATATGTGATCAAACAGAGGTCAAGATTAGGCAAGACCAGGAGAGATGAAGAAAGACCCAAGGGCAAGAATAACATGGGATATCGTGTAAATCAACATGCCATCTTGGGCAATGTTTTAGGAAAGACTGCGAGATAAACCACGAGGTAATCGAGCAGCATGTTAGCAACCGTGCAATAGGCACCATCTTTAGAAATAGGAGATCATCATCTCATAATTCACACTCAATCATCAATTGACACACCAATAACATAGCAACCAAATACACCAAACACACCAACTCCACCTCTTGGCTTGATCACCCTGGCGGCGTAGTAAGTGCAGTGTTTGGTGCTCCCCTTCTTGTCCTGTGTGTAATTGCTGATTATCATTCCATCCGTACTGAGCGGCTGTCCGCTTCATGGTCTCGAGCGGCGCGTGCCCGAGCATTCGGTGCAGGTTCATCGCGCTGATCTCCTTGGATGGATTCTTGACGATGGCTGTGCAAGCCTTGTCGTCGTATGTTGGCATGATGGGGTGCATCTGCACTCCCGTGATGAATCCGTTGGATGTGGGGAAGACTCGATCGAACACGATCTTCGTTCCGGATCCACTGATGATGTCCATCAGAATGCCGTTGCTACCAAGTTGGTAACCGTTGTACAGAGCCTTGTTCGTGGAGAAAAGGTTCACCGCCATCTTGGGTGTGTACTTCACGTCATCGAGCCGGATGATGTGGCCAGTGTTATCTCGCTGCTTGACTTTCAAGCGAATGGATCCCATCTTGGGAGAATCCAGCTTCGTGCTGTCTCCCACTTGGACGAATGACTTGATGTGCCGCACGTTGAAGAGAGCGGCGTCCGAGTTGACGATGTGACACGAAGCTCCGCTGTCGGTGTCAACATCTAGATCGAAATTTAGGCTAACATCACACATGATTGGAACGTGATTCGACTCGATTGATAGTATAGTCGAATGAGTCTTGATGATGCAAATGGTGTTCGGGTTCTATTGTCATCAGATATGACGTAGGCACTGACATCAGAGAATGACATCAGAGGATCGTCGCTGAGATCCGAGGAATCAAGAATAAGTGATAGTCATGGTATGCTGACTTGTCTAGTGACGCCAGGTGCATCAGTGAGCACGTGGTAACAACAATTAGGAAATAGTCCTGTGATGTCAGGGATGATGCAAGCAATCTACTGACGTCGACGGTTGGGATATATGAGTCCTATGGGATTCTAAGACCAGCCAAGACCAGGCAAGATTAGACAAGATCAGACAGAGATGTAGAAAGACCCAAAGGCGAGAATAACACGAGCTATCGTGTAGATCGACATGCCATCTTGGGCAATGTTTTAGAAAAGACTGCGAGAGAAACCACGAGGTAGTCGAGCAGCACGTTAGCAACCGTGCAATAGGCACCATCTTTAGAAATAGGAGATCATCATCTCATAATTCAAACTCAATCATCAATTGACACACCAACTAATAGCAACAACAACAACACCAAACACACCGACTCCACCTCTTGGCTTGATCACCCTGGCGGCGTAGTAAGTGCAGTGTTTGGTGCTCCCCTCTTGTCCTGTGTGTAATTGCTGATTATCAGATTAACAGTCGCAATCTCTATCGGAGTGCATGAACGAATCCTGAAGCGCTGTGCTGCCTTGGTGACATCACGCTGTCCCCTTCCTTTGATTCCGGCCCAAGAAAGGCCCAACGCGTTCGTGACGACGAACCCAATTGCTCGTGTGTGCAGATTGCTACGTGCCGCCACACCTGCTTTGCCCTGCTAAAGTGCAGAAAGGCTCACCCGCTGTTGCGAATATCGCAGGCGGAGTAATTCATTCCAACAACCAAGTTCCGCATCACTGCGTTACTTACGATAGCTGGTCAGCTAAAAGACAAAGGTATAAAAGCCCGTGAAGCAAGACACACGTAAACACTTGGCCTGGTCAGCATCGACAAAGGTGAAAGCCCGTGAAGCAAGATACACGTAAAAACTTGGAGCGGAAAGGCCCTCTGAAACCTATCGGCAATCTCCCCGTGAGTTGTCGCGACCTGGTCAGTCGTTAACGCTAAGTCTAAGCCGTACTTGAGATCGGTTAACGTCCAAAAGGGACGCAGAGATAACTGCCAACCGGACTAGCGTCCGCCCTTGACTGGGGAAGAAACGCGATCGGTAGAGATACCGCGGAAGCAACCCGTAAAGCTAGCATTGTGTTGATAGCAATATCACGCGAATAAGTCTAACGACACCGAAAGGCTGGTTTAAGCTGGATGAAAACGCGAGTGGTGGAACCAGGTGAATCAAAGCAGTTGCTGGCACCTGGGGGGCACCGCGCTCATTAGCGTGCAAAATCCTGTTAGCATCAGGTACATCGGGCAAGCTGCTGCCAGATCTAAAAGACGTATAGCAAGCTGATTCGTGGCACTCAAAGGAGGCACGGATTGGATCGAAGGTCCAACTGGGTGAAACCAAAGGTGCACCACATCCTGGTGGAGCACAGCTGAACAAGCGCAAGAATACGGCGTTCGGAGAGACGAAATCCGAACGGGCAGGGCCATCCAACGCGCAATCCATCCGCGACGTTTCATCGCTTTTCAAGACCAACAAAATAACAACAATTCCATCAACAACGCCCATTTGCGCTCAGTCCACCTTTCTGATTGGCTGTGAATTCCTACGGTTCACACAATCACTGGTGCGTCACATCGGTTCACAACTCCTTCGCCATCCCAGTCATCCATCGGACATCGGTCGCGCGCCAACAAGTAATCCAACCGGGAAATTCACACGAACCTGAGTGACATTTTTTCACCAGTCACCCTTCGCATCGGATTAAGTGTGGGTGTCTTCGCATTTTGTCAATCGGGAAATTCACACGGTCCCGTCTGGCCTTCCATCCGTCAGTCAGTCACAATTCGAGACATCGCGCACGGATTAACCGCAGTCCACTCGTGACATCGCACCACCGTTGACACCTTCGCCATCACTGACGCTTTCCATCCGGCACCACTTCCAATCCCGACGAATTCCGACAAGCGCAGAAATTCACCGTCACATTCTGGCGAACGTTTCGACATCACAGCGGATCGCGCAGTCATTTCCAAGTGTGACCACTTTCCTGGGAGCTGCGGGAATATATTCGTCCGGTAATAATAGCAACAAATTGAACCAACAACCACATCCTCGCAACACCCAGCTACACGATGTCCAACGCAATCCCAATCAACGACCCCATCCTGGCACACGTCCTCAGCGTTCTCGGATATGACGACTCGTCCAATGAGTGGCTTATCTTGCATACCGAAGAGATCCGAACCATCATGGATTTCGCTTCGCTCCATCGCGAAGACATGCCTGAGATGAACGCCATCATCCAGGTGCCTGACCCAGACCCCGACTACGTAGCCCAACTGTCTAAGGTAGCAATCCGGAAATTCTCAAATGCCATTGGCTGGTTCAGTGTTCAACCTAATCCCACTGTAGAGACATGGCGGGAACTCAACCAAGCCTCTTACATGGAGTATGTCGCTCGGACGTTCACACCCTCGCCTGCATCCTCCACCGCCATGCCTGACGCAGCCACCAGCGCATTCCCCTTCGAGACAACGAAGACCGAACCAACGGAGAAGACCGGACACGACCTCGCCGCAGAATTCAACCGTAGCATCAAGCGTAACATTAGCGACTATCCCAAGTTGTCTGATGATAAATACTTCGCTACATTCCATCGTCGCCTGCGTGCCACCGCTGCTGCTCATGGCATCTCCAATGTTCTCGATGTTGACTACACCCCATCCGATGAACAAGCCGAGCTCTTCAAGGTGCAGTCCACCTTCCTGTTCAACGTGTTTGTATCCAACCTGCAGACCACGAAGAGTAGGAAGTGTGTCACTCCGTATGAGTCGATCTGTGACGGCCAAGCCGTCTACTGCAGGCTGGTCCGCGAGTACACCACCGGTGCCACCGCCGTCAACACCATCCGACGCATCCGAGACGAGATCATCAAGTTCAAGCTGGATAAGCAGTGGCGCAAGACTCGTGAGCAGTTCCTGGACCTGTGGCAACACAAGGTTCACGAACTTGAGGCCTTGCGTGATGATCCAATCGACGACGCAACGAAGAAGGAGTGGTTGACCAACGCCATTGAGGCAGACAAGGCTCTGTACCAGTCTATCTTCCAGACTGACTACCTGCAGACCGCTATCCTGGCCTACTCACCCGGCAGGTCCGCAACCACCATGGAGTTCGACACCCTCGTGGAGCTCGTTCGATCCTACGCTGTCCAACTCGATGGCCACGACGCCAACAAGCCAAAGACGCCACGGCAAGTTAACAACACCGACCAGCGCAAGCAACATGGGAAGGATAAGGACGACGGACCCAATCTCTGGAAGCCCAACAAGGACTACAGCAAGGAGACACGAGAACGGCTGCCGCGAGAAGAGTTCCAGAAGCTGTCGGATAAGCAGCGCAGCGACTTCCTCCAAGCCCGGCGAGCCAAGTCTGGACGTGGTAAGAAGGACAAGCCTAGGCGTTCCGCCAACAACACCAACCGCAGTGGATCCACATCCAACCAGAACGACCAACAGGACACCCAGACCAACAACAAAGGTAGTAACAACAACGAGTCTAGTTCTACCGCAGGAACAGCAATCAACCGTATGCTATCCAGTGCCATGTCTAGCGCGTCTGGGAACCCGCCGACTACCCTCGTCATTGACGGTCGCACCTACACCCTGTCCCACACGAACGTATCGTACAAGTTCAACAACGCGAACGTGACGGTGCAAGGCGCATTGGTGGACGGAGGTGCGAACGGCGGTCTCGTTGGAGATGACATGCTGGTGATAGAGTCCACGTCCAACCGAGCTGATGTTTCTGGAATCGGTGACGCAGAGATCAAGGATCTGGCGCTGGTCACGGCCACCGCTGTCATCCAGACCATCTCGGGACCGGTGATCGGTTGGTTCCATCAGTACGCCAACTACGGGAAAGGGCGCACCATCCATTCTGCCAATCAACTCGCGGCGTTTGGATTGGATGTCAATGAGCGACCCAAGAACCTCCCTGGCGGCCGGCAAACCATCGTCACACCAGACGGATTCATCATCCCGCTCACCGTGCGTCAAGGCCTCGCATACATGGACATGCACAAGCCAACTCAGGCAGAGCTAGACGATCTGCCACACGTGTTCTTCACCTCCGACCAAGAGTGGGACCCATCTGTCCTGGACGGGGAGGCTGATCTGGACAACATTCCCGCAACCGAACGCGGCGAAGGCGACGACATCGACATCACCATCTCCAAGTGCGTTCAGTACACTCAGTCCGCTGCAACGCTCGGGGATGGGGAGAAGGCGGTCAAGGCCGGGCCACGCAACATCGTGGGTAAAGCGCCCAACTTCCATGCGCTACGGCCGTACTTCGGGTGGATTCCAGCAGACCGCGTGCGTGACACTCTTGCATGTACTACCCAATGGTATCGCATGTCTGAGCGTTATCCCATGCGTAAACACTATAAGTCTAGATTCCCCGCAGCCAATGTCAACCGACTTCACGATGTTGTTTCCATGGACACGTTGTTCTCTGACACGCCTGCTCATCATGATGGAGTCCCCGGACACGGTGGATGTACCATGGTACAGGTGTTTGTGGGATCCAACACGCGCCTCACAGCGGCGTACCCTCTGGCAAGCGAGTCCCATGTTCCCCATGTTGTCCAGGACTTCATTCGGGAGCATGGTGCCATGGACGTGTTGATGTCCGACAACGCCACGGCGCAGATCGGAGGCAAGATGAAGGACATCCTCCGGCAGTACTGCATCGCAGACCACCAGTCCGAACCACATCACCAACATCAGAATCCTGTCGAGCGACGCATCCAGGATATCAAGCGCACCACCAACGGCATCATGGACCGAACTGGCACCCCTGCCAGGTTCTGGCTCATCTGCACCTTGTACGTCGTGGGACTGCTCAACCATCTGTCACAGTCCACGGCCGGTCACATCACACCCATCCAGGCCGCCACTGGCCAACGTCCCGACGTGAGCAAGTATCTCAACTTCCACTGGTGGGAGCCGGTGTACTACAAGGTTGGGGACGCTGCCTTCCCTGGCACCACGCAAGAACGCCGTGGACGCTGGGCTGGACCGTGCGAGCACAAGGGTGATGAACTGACGTTCTGGGTTCTAGATGACGCAACGCAACGGCTGTTGCCACGCTCGAGCATCCGGCGTGTGTCTGATGACGCGCGAAACCTTCGGGCAGACTACCCCCTGCCTGATTCTGGGGAGGATGGTAACGTGGGTGACGAAGCTAGCGAAACCGAAAATCCAGAAGATTTCGACAGTGACAGCACACCTAAAGCTAGACAACCCGTTGTGCATGCACTATCTGACCTGGTAGCCACATCACATGGAGAATCAGATCCAGGTGTAGTCAAAGTCCCCAAGTTCAGTCCTGATGAGCTGCTCGGATTGACCTTCCTCCATCAACAGGATGGACTCAAGTGGAGAGCTCGAGTGATCCGCAAAATCAAGGACGGAGACGCAGCCAACCATGACAACATCAAGATGCTCATCGCATATGGCGACGACGACACGGAAGAGCTCATCGCGTACACGGATTTAGCTGACATCATCGAACAGCAGCACGAACAGGAGATCGGCGACGGGGAGATGTGCGTTTTCAAAGCCATCACCGGTCATGAAGGTCCATTCCACTCCAGTCACATCAAGTACAACGGTTCCTCCTACAACGTAAAGGTACAATGGGAGGATGGCAGTGTGACCATGGAACCACTGGACGTGATAGCCAAAGACGACCCTGTCTCATGTGCAAAGTACGCCGCAGACAACAACCTCCTCGGTCTGCCTGGCTGGAAAAGATTCCGTAAACTAGCAAAGAGAAAGAAGAAACTCAATCGTCTTATCAATGCTGGTAAACGCAAAACACGTGCACAAGGTCCTATCTTCAAGTTTGGTGTTCAGGTTCCACGGAACGGAAAGGAAGCACGCCAGCTTGACGAGAAGAACGGCAACTCCAAGTGGGTAGACGCTGAGAGAAAAGAAATGGCTCAGCTCCACGAGTATGGCACGTTCAAGGATCTCGGAAAGAACACTCGGAAACCAGACGGATACAAGCAGATCAAGCTCCTCTGGGTGTACGACGTGAAGCGCGACCTTCGGCACAAGGCAAGATGCGTAGCAGGAGGGCACTTAACGGATCCATGCAAGGATATGGCATATGCAGGAGTAGTCAATCTCAGATCATTCAGGATTGCACTGCTTGCTGCGGAACTCAACAACCTCAAACCCATGGTGGGTGATATTGGTAACGCCTATCTAGAAGCATACACAAAAGAAAAGATCTGTTTCGTTGCTGGTCCTGAGTTCCAAGAGTTTGCTGGTCACATGATGATCATTGTGAAAGCGCTCTACGGACTACGCACATCCGGTGCTCGATTCCACGAGTCTCTGGCCGACACACTCCGCGACATGAAGTTCTTTCAGTGCAAAGCTGACCCGGATGTGTGGATGAGGGATGCTGGTAGATGCTGGGAATACATCTGTGTGTACGTAGATGATCTGATGGCTGTCATGGAAGACCCACAGTCGTTCTTCGACACGCTCATCAACAAGTACAAGTACAAGTTGAAAGGTGTAGGACCAATCAAGTATCACCTCGGCGCAGACTTCGACCGAGACAAAGACGGAACCCTGACTATGAGCCCGCAATCTTACATCAAACGGATGCTGGCGAATTACGAACAGGTGCATGGGGAGCTTCCACGGACCTACACCAGTCCCATGGAACACAACGACGCCCCCGAGCTAGACACATCACGTGAACTAAACCCTGTAGAGACCAGACAGTTTCAATCACTCATCGGCGCCCTTCAATGGTGCATCACATTGGGACGGTTTGATATTGCTGCAGCTGTGATGACTTTGTCTAGATTCAGAGCTCAACCCAGGATTGGTCACATGGACCGCGCTAAACGTGTGTATGGATACCTCCGAAAGCGTTCTGATGCTGCCATCAGGTTCAGAACGGGAATTCCAGATCATGAGCGCTTCTTCAAGGTTCCTGACCATGAATGGATGTACTCTGTGTATGGTGACGCCGAAGAGGAGACCGCGGACGACGATCCAACACCCAAGGGCAAGGCAGTTCGTATGACGACGTTTGTAGATGCCAACCTCATGCACTGCAAAGTGACTGGCAAATCTGCAACTGGTGTTCTTCATCTGCTCAACCAGACACCCATCGAATGGTTCAGCAAGCGCCAGACCACAGTCGAGACTGCAACCTATGGATCAGAATTCGTAGCGGCAAGACAGGCAACAGAGCAAGTGATTGCGATGCGCCTCACTCTTCGTGCAATGGGAATTCCGTTGGACGGACCTGCCTGGATGTTCGGAGACAACCAGAGCGTGATCACATCCTCTACCATTCCCAACAGTGTGTTGTCCAAACGACACAACGCACTAGCGTACCACCGCGTGCGTGCCGCAGTAGCTGCGAAGATCCTGCATTTCTGCAAGATAGACGGAACGGAAAACGTAGCCGACGTCATGACCAAGTTCCTTCCATGGGCAAAGTACTGGCCGTTAGTGAGGCCGCTTCTGTTCTGGAAAGGAGAGACAATGGCTGGATGAACAAGACCTCTCGACTATAGGGGAGTGTCAACATCTAGATCGAAATTTAGGCTAACATCACACATGATTGGAACGTGATTCGACTCGATTGATAGTATAGTCGAATGAGTCTTGATGATGCAAATGGTGTTCGGGTTCTATTGTCATCAGATATGACGTAGGCACTGACATCAGAGAATGACATCAGAGGATCGTCGCTGAGATCCGAGGAATCAAGAATAAGTGATAGTCATGGTATGCTGACTTGTCTAGTGACGCCAGGTGCATCAGTGAGCACGTGGTAACAACAATTAGGAAATAGTCCTGTGATGTCAGGGATGATGCAAGCAATCTACTGACGTCGACGGTTGGGATATATGAGTCCTATGGGATTCTAAGACCAGCCAAGACCAGGCAAGATTAGACAAGATCAGACAGAGATGTAGAAAGACCCAAAGGCGAGAATAACACGAGCTATCGTGTAGATCGACATGCCATCTTGGGCAATGTTTTAGAAAAGACTGCGAGAGAAACCACGAGGTAGTCGAGCAGCACGTTAGCAACCGTGCAATAGGCACCATCTTTAGAAATAGGAGATCATCATCTCATAATTCAAACTCAATCATCAATTGACACACCAACTAATAGCAACAACAACAACACCAAACACACCGACTCCACCTCTTGGCTTGATCACCCTGGCGGCGTAGTAAGTGCAGTGTTTGGTGCTCCCCTCTTGTCCTGTGTGTAATTGCTGATTATCAGATTAACAGTCGCAATCTCTATCGGAGTGCATGAACGAATCCTGAAGCGCTGTGCTGCCTTGGTGACATCACGCTGTCCCCTTCCTTTGATTCCGGCCCAAGAAAGGCCCAACGCGTTCGTGACGACGAACCCAATTGCTCGTGTGTGCAGATTGCTACGTGCCGCCACACCTGCTTTGCCCTGCTAAAGTGCAGAAAGGCTCACCCGCTGTTGCGAATATCGCAGGCGGAGTAATTCATTCCAACAACCAAGTTCCGCATCACTGCGTTACTTACGATAGCTGGTCAGCTAAAAGACAAAGGTATAAAAGCCCGTGAAGCAAGACACACGTAAACACTTGGCCTGGTCAGCATCGACAAAGGTGAAAGCCCGTGAAGCAAGATACACGTAAAAACTTGGAGCGGAAAGGCCCTCTGAAACCTATCGGCAATCTCCCCGTGAGTTGTCGCGACCTGGTCAGTCGTTAACGCTAAGTCTAAGCCGTACTTGAGATCGGTTAACGTCCAAAAGGGACGCAGAGATAACTGCCAACCGGACTAGCGTCCGCCCTTGACTGGGGAAGAAACGCGATCGGTAGAGATACCGCGGAAGCAACCCGTAAAGCTAGCATTGTGTTGATAGCAATATCACGCGAATAAGTCTAACGACACCGAAAGGCTGGTTTAAGCTGGATGAAAACGCGAGTGGTGGAACCAGGTGAATCAAAGCAGTTGCTGGCACCTGGGGGGCACCGCGCTCATTAGCGTGCAAAATCCTGTTAGCATCAGGTACATCGGGCAAGCTGCTGCCAGATCTAAAAGACGTATAGCAAGCTGATTCGTGGCACTCAAAGGAGGCACGGATTGGATCGAAGGTCCAACTGGGTGAAACCAAAGGTGCACCACATCCTGGTGGAGCACAGCTGAACAAGCGCAAGAATACGGCGTTCGGAGAGACGAAATCCGAACGGGCAGGGCCATCCAACGCGCAATCCATCCGCGACGTTTCATCGCTTTTCAAGACCAACAAAATAACAACAATTCCATCAACAACGCCCATTTGCGCTCAGTCCACCTTTCTGATTGGCTGTGAATTCCTACGGTTCACACAATCACTGGTGCGTCACATCGGTTCACAACTCCTTCGCCATCCCAGTCATCCATCGGACATCGGTCGCGCGCCAACAAGTAATCCAACCGGGAAATTCACACGAACCTGAGTGACATTTTTTCACCAGTCACCCTTCGCATCGGATTAAGTGTGGGTGTCTTCGCATTTTGTCAATCGGGAAATTCACACGGTCCCGTCTGGCCTTCCATCCGTCAGTCAGTCACAATTCGAGACATCGCGCACGGATTAACCGCAGTCCACTCGTGACATCGCACCACCGTTGACACCTTCGCCATCACTGACGCTTTCCATCCGGCACCACTTCCAATCCCGACGAATTCCGACAAGCGCAGAAATTCACCGTCACATTCTGGCGAACGTTTCGACATCACAGCGGATCGCGCAGTCATTTCCAAGTGTGACCACTTTCCTGGGAGCTGCGGGAATATATTCGTCCGGTAATAATAGCAACAAATTGAACCAACAACCACATCCTCGCAACACCCAGCTACACGATGTCCAACGCAATCCCAATCAACGACCCCATCCTGGCACACGTCCTCAGCGTTCTCGGATATGACGACTCGTCCAATGAGTGGCTTATCTTGCATACCGAAGAGATCCGAACCATCATGGATTTCGCTTCGCTCCATCGCGAAGACATGCCTGAGATGAACGCCACCATCCAGGTGCCTGACCCAGACCCCGACTACGTAGCCCAACTGTCTAAGGTAGCAATCCGGAAATTCTCAAATGCCATTGGCTGGTTCAGTGTTCAACCTAATCCCACTGTAGAGACATGGCGGGAACTCAACCAAGCCTCTTACATGGAGTATGTCGCTCGGACGTTCACACCCTCGCCTGCATCCTCCACCGCCATGCCTGACGCAGCCACCAGCGCATTCCCCTTCGAGACAACGAAGACCGAACCAACGGAGAAGACCGGACACGACCTCGCCGCAGAATTCAACCGTAGCATCAAGCGTAACATTAGCGACTATCCCAAGTTGTCTGATGATAAATACTTCGCTACATTCCATCGTCGCCTGCGTGCCACCGCTGCTGCTCATGGCATCTCCAATGTTCTCGATGTTGACTACACCCCATCCGATGAACAAGCCGAGCTCTTCAAGGTGCAGTCCACCTTCCTGTTCAACGTGTTTGTATCCAACCTGCAGACCACGAAGAGTAGGAAGTGTGTCACTCCGTATGAGTCGATCTGTGACGGCCAAGCCGTCTACTGCAGGCTGGTCCGCGAGTACACCACCGGTGCCACCGCCGTCAACACCATCCGACGCATCCGAGACGAGATCATCAAGTTCAAGCTGGATAAGCAGTGGCGCAAGACTCGTGAGCAGTTCCTGGACCTGTGGCAACACAAGGTTCACGAACTTGAGGCCTTGCGTGATGATCCAATCGACGACGCAACGAAGAAGGAGTGGTTGACCAACGCCATTGAGGCAGACAAGGCTCTGTACCAGTCTATCTTCCAGACTGACTACCTGCAGACCGCTATCCTGGCCTACTCACCCGGCAGGTCCGCAACCACCATGGAGTTCGACACCCTCGTGGAGCTCGTTCGATCCTACGCTGTCCAACTCGATGGCCACGACGCCAACAAGCCAAAGACGCCACGGCAAGTTAACAACACCGACCAGCGCAAGCAACATGGGAAGGATAAGGACGACGGACCCAATCTCTGGAAGCCCAACAAGGACTACAGCAAGGAGACACGAGAACGGCTGCCGCGAGAAGAGTTCCAGAAGCTGTCGGATAAGCAGCGCAGCGACTTCCTCCAAGCCCGGCGAGCCAAGTCTGGACGTGGTAAGAAGGACAAGCCTAGGCGTTCCGCCAACAACACCAACCGCAGTGGATCCACATCCAACCAGAACGACCAACAGGACACCCAGACCAACAACAAAGGTAGTAACAACAACGAGTCTAGTTCTACCGCAGGAACAGCAATCAACCGTATGCTATCCAGTGCCATGTCTAGCGCGTCTGGGAACCCGCCGACTACCCTCGTCATTGACGGTCGCACCTACACCCTGTCCCACACGAACGTATCGTACAAGTTCAACAACGCGAACGTGACGGTGCAAGGCGCATTGGTGGACGGAGGTGCGAACGGCGGTCTCGTTGGAGATGACATGCTGGTGATAGAGTCCACGTCCAACCGAGCTGATGTTTCTGGAATCGGTGACGCAGAGATCAAGGATCTGGCGCTGGTCACGGCCACCGCTGTCATCCAGACCATCTCGGGACCGGTGATCGGTTGGTTCCATCAGTACGCCAACTACGGGAAAGGGCGCACCATCCATTCTGCCAATCAACTCGCGGCGTTTGGATTGGATGTCAATGAGCGACCCAAGAACCTCCCTGGCGGCCGGCAAACCATCGTCACACCAGACGGATTCATCATCCCGCTCACCGTGCGTCAAGGCCTCGCATACATGGACATGCACAAGCCAACTCAGGCAGAGCTAGACGATCTGCCACACGTGTTCTTCACCTCCGACCAAGAGTGGGACCCATCTGTCCTGGACGGGGAGGCTGATCTGGACAACATTCCCGCAACCGAACGCGGCGAAGGCGACGACATCGACATCACCATCTCCAAGTGCGTTCAGTACACTCAGTCCGCTGCAACGCTCGGGGATGGGGAGAAGGCGGTCAAGGCCGGGCCACGCAACATCGTGGGTAAAGCGCCCAACTTCCATGCGCTACGGCCGTACTTCGGGTGGATTCCAGCAGACCGCGTGCGTGACACTCTTGCATGTACTACCCAATGGTATCGCATGTCTGAGCGTTATCCCATGCGTAAACACTATAAGTCTAGATTCCCCGCAGCCAATGTCAACCGACTTCACGATGTTGTTTCCATGGACACGTTGTTCTCTGACACGCCTGCTCATCATGATGGAGTCCCCGGACACGGTGGATGTACCATGGTACAGGTGTTTGTGGGATCCAACACGCGCCTCACAGCGGCGTACCCTCTGGCAAGCGAGTCCCATGTTCCCCATGTTGTCCAGGACTTCATTCGGGAGCATGGTGCCATGGACGTGTTGATGTCCGACAACGCCACGGCGCAGATCGGAGGCAAGATGAAGGACATCCTCCGGCAGTACTGCATCGCAGACCACCAGTCCGAACCACATCACCAACATCAGAATCCTGTCGAGCGACGCATCCAGGATATCAAGCGCACCACCAACGGCATCATGGACCGAACTGGCACCCCTGCCAGGTTCTGGCTCATCTGCACCTTGTACGTCGTGGGACTGCTCAACCATCTGTCACAGTCCACGGCCGGTCACATCACACCCATCCAGGCCGCCACTGGCCAACGTCCCGACGTGAGCAAGTATCTCAACTTCCACTGGTGGGAGCCGGTGTACTACAAGGTTGGGGACGCTGCCTTCCCTGGCACCACGCAAGAACGCCGTGGACGCTGGGCTGGACCGTGCGAGCACAAGGGTGATGAACTGACGTTCTGGGTTCTAGATGACGCAACGCAACGGCTGTTGCCACGCTCGAGCATCCGGCGTGTGTCTGATGACGCGCGAAACCTTCGGGCAGACTACCCCCTGCCTGATTCTGGGGAGGATGGTAACGTGGGTGACGAAGCTAGCGAAACCGAAAATCCAGAAGATTTCGACAGTGACAGCACACCTAAAGCTAGACAACCCGTTGTGCATGCACTATCTGACCTGGTAGCCACATCACATGGAGAATCAGATCCAGGTGTAGTCAAAGTCCCCAAGTTCAGTCCTGATGAGCTGCTCGGATTGACCTTCCTCCATCAACAGGATGGACTCAAGTGGAGAGCTCGAGTGATCCGCAAAATCAAGGACGGAGACGCAGCCAACCATGACAACATCAAGATGCTCATCGCATATGGCGACGACGACACGGAAGAGCTCATCGCGTACACGGATTTAGCTGACATCATCGAACAGCAGCACGAACAGGAGATCGGCGACGGGGAGATGTGCGTTTTCAAAGCCATCACCGGTCATGAAGGTCCATTCCACTCCAGTCACATCAAGTACAACGGTTCCTCCTACAACGTAAAGGTACAATGGGAGGATGGCAGTGTGACCATGGAACCACTGGACGTGATAGCCAAAGACGACCCTGTCTCATGTGCAAAGTACGCCGCAGACAACAACCTCCTCGGTCTGCCTGGCTGGAAAAGATTCCGTAAACTAGCAAAGAGAAAGAAGAAACTCAATCGTCTTATCAATGCTGGTAAACGCAAAACACGTGCACAAGGTCCTATCTTCAAGTTTGGTGTTCAGGTTCCACGGAACGGAAAGGAAGCACGCCAGCTTGACGAGAAGAACGGCAACTCCAAGTGGGTAGACGCTGAGAGAAAAGAAATGGCTCAGCTCCACGAGTATGGCACGTTCAAGGATCTCGGAAAGAACACTCGGAAACCAGACGGATACAAGCAGATCAAGCTCCTCTGGGTGTACGACGTGAAGCACGACCTTCGGCACAAGGCAAGATGCGTAGCAGGAGGGCACTTAACGGATCCATGCAAGGATATGGCATATGCAGGAGTAGTCAATCTCAGATCATTCAGGATTGCACTGCTTGCTGCGGAACTCAACAACCTCAAACCCATGGTGGGTGATATTGGTAACGCCTATCTAGAAGCATACACAAAAGAAAAGATCTGTTTCGTTGCTGGTCCTGAGTTCCAAGAGTTTGCTGGTCACATGATGATCATTGTGAAAGCGCTCTACGGACTACGCACATCCGGTGCTCGATTCCACGAGTCTCTGGCCGACACACTCCGCGACATGAAGTTCTTTCAGTGCAAAGCTGACCCGGATGTGTGGATGAGGGATGCTGGTAGATGCTGGGAATACATCTGTGTGTACGTAGATGATCTGATGGCTGTCATGGAAGACCCACAGTCGTTCTTCGACACGCTCATCAACAAGTACAAGTACAAGTTGAAAGGTGTAGGACCAATCAAGTATCACCTCGGCGCAGACTTCGACCGAGACAAAGACGGAACCCTGACTATGAGCCCGCAATCTTACATCAAACGGATGCTGGCGAATTACGAACAGGTGCATGGGGAGCTTCCACGGACCTACACCAGTCCCATGGAACACAACGACGCCCCCGAGCTAGACACATCACGTGAACTAAACCCTGTAGAGACCAGACAGTTTCAATCACTCATCGGCGCCCTTCAATGGTGCATCACATTGGGACGGTTTGATATTGCTGCAGCTGTGATGACTTTGTCTAGATTCAGAGCTCAACCCAGGATTGGTCACATGGACCGCGCTAAACGTGTGTATGGATACCTCCGAAAGCGTTCTGATGCTGCCATCAGGTTCAGAACGGGAATTCCAGATCATGAGCGCTTCTTCAAGGTTCCTGACCATGAATGGATGTACTCTGTGTATGGTGACGCCGAAGAGGAGACCGCGGACGACGATCCAACACCCAAGGGCAAGGCAGTTCGTATGACGACGTTTGTAGATGCCAACCTCATGCACTGCAAAGTGACTGGCAAATCTGCAACTGGTGTTCTTCATCTGCTCAACCAGACACCCATCGAATGGTTCAGCAAGCGCCAGACCACAGTCGAGACTGCAACCTATGGATCAGAATTCGTAGCGGCAAGACAGGCAACAGAGCAAGTGATTGCGATGCGCCTCACTCTTCGTGCAATGGGAATTCCGTTGGACGGACCTGCCTGGATGTTCGGAGACAACCAGAGCGTGATCACATCCTCTACCATTCCCAACAGTGTGTTGTCCAAACGACACAACGCACTAGCGTACCACCGCGTGCGTGCCGCAGTAGCTGCGAAGATCCTGCATTTCTGCAAGATAGACGGAACGGAAAACGTAGCCGACGTCATGACCAAGTTCCTTCCATGGGCAAAGTACTGGCCGTTAGTGAGGCCGCTTCTGTTCTGGAAAGGAGAGACAATGGCTGGATGAACAAGACCTCTCGACTATAGGGGAGTGTCAACATCTAGATCGAAATTTAGGCTAACATCACACATGATTGGAACGTGATTCGACTCGATTGATAGTATAGTCGAATGAGTCTTGATGATGCGAATGGTGTTCGGGTTCTATTGTCATCAGATATGACGTAGGCACTGACATCAGAGAATGACATCAGAGGATCGTCGCTGAGATCCGAGGAATCAAGAATAAGTGATAGTCATGGTATGCTGACTTGTCTAGTGACGCCAGGTGCATCAGTGAGCACGTGGTAACAACAATTAGGAAATAGTCCTGTGATGTCAGGGATGATGCAAGCAATCTACTGACGTCGACGGTTGGGATATATGAGTCCTATGGGATTCTAAGACCAGCCAAGACCAGGCAAGATTAGACAAGATCAGACAGAGATGTAGAAAGACCCAAAGGCGAGAATAACACGAGCTATCGTGTAGATCGACATGCCATCTTGGGCAATGTTTTAGAAAAGACTGCGAGAGAAACCACGAGGTAGTCGAGCAGCACGTTAGCAACCGTGCAATAGGCACCATCTTTAGAAATAGGAGATCATCATCTCATAATTCAAACTCAATCATCAATTGACACACCAACTAATAGCAACAACAACAACACCAAACACACCGACTCCACCTCTTGGCTTGATCACCCTGGCGGCGTAGTAAGTGCAGTGTTTGGTGCTCCCCTCTTGTCCTGTGTGTAATTGCTGATTATCAGATTAACAGTCGCAATCTCTATCGGAGTGCATGAACGAATCCTGAAGCGCTGTGCTGCCTTGGTGACATCACGCTGTCCCCTTCCTTTGATTCCGGCCCAAGAAAGGCCCAACGCGTTCGTGACGACGAACCCAATTGCTCGTGTGTGCAGATTGCTACGTGCCGCCACACCTGCTTTGCCCTGCTAAAGTGCAGAAAGGCTCACCCGCTGTTGCGAATATCGCAGGCGGAGTAATTCATTCCAACAACCAAGTTCCGCATCACTGCGTTACTTACGATAGCTGGTCAGCTAAAAGACAAAGGTATAAAAGCCCGTGAAGCAAGACACACGTAAACACTTGGCCTGGTCAGCATCGACAAAGGTGAAAGCCCGTGAAGCAAGATACACGTAAAAACTTGGAGCGGAAAGGCCCTCTGAAACCTATCGGCAATCTCCCCGTGAGTTGTCGCGACCTGGTCAGTCGTTAACGCTAAGTCTAAGCCGTACTTGAGATCGGTTAACGTCCAAAAGGGACGCAGAGATAACTGCCAACCGGACTAGCGTCCGCCCTTGACTGGGGAAGAAACGCGATCGGTAGAGATACCGCGGAAGCAACCCGTAAAGCTAGCATTGTGTTGATAGCAATATCACGCGAATAAGTCTAACGACACCGAAAGGCTGGTTTAAGCTGGATGAAAACGCGAGTGGTGGAACCAGGTGAATCAAAGCAGTTGCTGGCACCTGGGGGGCACCGCGCTCATTAGCGTGCAAAATCCTGTTAGCATCAGGTACATCGGGCAAGCTGCTGCCAGATCTAAAAGACGTATAGCAAGCTGATTCGTGGCACTCAAAGGAGGCACGGATTGGATCGAAGGTCCAACTGGGTGAAACCAAAGGTGCACCACATCCTGGTGGAGCACAGCTGAACAAGCGCAAGAATACGGCGTTCGGAGAGACGAAATCCGAACGGGCAGGGCCATCCAACGCGCAATCCATCCGCGACGTTTCATCGCTTTTCAAGACCAACAAAATAACAACAATTCCATCAACAACGCCCATTTGCGCTCAGTCCACCTTTCTGATTGGCTGTGAATTCCTACGGTTCACACAATCACTGGTGCGTCACATCGGTTCACAACTCCTTCGCCATCCCAGTCATCCATCGGACATCGGTCGCGCGCCAACAAGTAATCCAACCGGGAAATTCACACGAACCTGAGTGACATTTTTTCACCAGTCACCCTTCGCATCGGATTAAGTGTGGGTGTCTTCGCATTTTGTCAATCGGGAAATTCACACGGTCCCGTCTGGCCTTCCATCCGTCAGTCAGTCACAATTCGAGACATCGCGCACGGATTAACCGCAGTCCACTCGTGACATCGCACCACCGTTGACACCTTCGCCATCACTGACGCTTTCCATCCGGCACCACTTCCAATCCCGACGAATTCCGACAAGCGCAGAAATTCACCGTCACATTCTGGCGAACGTTTCGACATCACAGCGGATCGCGCAGTCATTTCCAAGTGTGACCACTTTCCTGGGAGCTGCGGGAATATATTCGTCCGGTAATAATAGCAACAAATTGAACCAACAACCACATCCTCGCAACACCCAGCTACACGATGTCCAACGCAATCCCAATCAACGACCCCATCCTGGCACACGTCCTCAGCGTTCTCGGATATGACGACTCGTCCAATGAGTGGCTTATCTTGCATACCGAAGAGATCCGAACCATCATGGATTTCGCTTCGCTCCATCGCGAAGACATGCCTGAGATGAACGCCACCATCCAGGTGCCTGACCCAGACCCCGACTACGTAGCCCAACTGTCTAAGGTAGCAATCCGGAAATTCTCAAATGCCATTGGCTGGTTCAGTGTTCAACCTAATCCCACTGTAGAGACATGGCGGGAACTCAACCAAGCCTCTTACATGGAGTATGTCGCTCGGACGTTCACACCCTCGCCTGCATCCTCCACCGCCATGCCTGACGCAGCCACCAGCGCATTCCCCTTCGAGACAACGAAGACCGAACCAACGGAGAAGACCGGACACGACCTCGCCGCAGAATTCAACCGTAGCATCAAGCGTAACATTAGCGACTATCCCAAGTTGTCTGATGATAAATACTTCGCTACATTCCATCGTCGCCTGCGTGCCACCGCTGCTGCTCATGGCATCTCCAATGTTCTCGATGTTGACTACACCCCATCCGATGAACAAGCCGAGCTCTTCAAGGTGCAGTCCACCTTCCTGTTCAACGTGTTTGTATCCAACCTGCAGACCACGAAGAGTAGGAAGTGTGTCACTCCGTATGAGTCGATCTGTGACGGCCAAGCCGTCTACTGCAGGCTGGTCCGCGAGTACACCACCGGTGCCACCGCCGTCAACACCATCCGACGCATCCGAGACGAGATCATCAAGTTCAAGCTGGATAAGCAGTGGCGCAAGACTCGTGAGCAGTTCCTGGACCTGTGGCAACACAAGGTTCACGAACTTGAGGCCTTGCGTGATGATCCAATCGACGACGCAACGAAGAAGGAGTGGTTGACCAACGCCATTGAGGCAGACAAGGCTCTGTACCAGTCTATCTTCCAGACTGACTACCTGCAGACCGCTATCCTGGCCTACTCACCCGGCAGGTCCGCAACCACCATGGAGTTCGACACCCTCGTGGAGCTCGTTCGATCCTACGCTGTCCAACTCGATGGCCACGACGCCAACAAGCCAAAGACGCCACGGCAAGTTAACAACACCGACCAGCGCAAGCAACATGGGAAGGATAAGGACGACGGACCCAATCTCTGGAAGCCCAACAAGGACTACAGCAAGGAGACACGAGAACGGCTGCCGCGAGAAGAGTTCCAGAAGCTGTCGGATAAGCAGCGCAGCGACTTCCTCCAAGCCCGGCGAGCCAAGTCTGGACGTGGTAAGAAGGACAAGCCTAGGCGTTCCGCCAACAACACCAACCGCAGTGGATCCACATCCAACCAGAACGACCAACAGGACACCCAGACCAACAACAAAGGTAGTAACAACAACGAGTCTAGTTCTACCGCAGGAACAGCAATCAACCGTATGCTATCCAGTGCCATGTCTAGCGCGTCTGGGAACCCGCCGACTACCCTCGTCATTGACGGTCGCACCTACACCCTGTCCCACACGAACGTATCGTACAAGTTCAACAACGCGAACGTGACGGTGCAAGGCGCATTGGTGGACGGAGGTGCGAACGGCGGTCTCGTTGGAGATGACATGCTGGTGATAGAGTCCACGTCCAACCGAGCTGATGTTTCTGGAATCGGTGACGCAGAGATCAAGGATCTGGCGCTGGTCACGGCCACCGCTGTCATCCAGACCATCTCGGGACCGGTGATCGGTTGGTTCCATCAGTACGCCAACTACGGGAAAGGGCGCACCATCCATTCTGCCAATCAACTCGCGGCGTTTGGATTGGATGTCAATGAGCGACCCAAGAACCTCCCTGGCGGCCGGCAAACCATCGTCACACCAGACGGATTCATCATCCCGCTCACCGTGCGTCAAGGCCTCGCATACATGGACATGCACAAGCCAACTCAGGCAGAGCTAGACGATCTGCCACACGTGTTCTTCACCTCCGACCAAGAGTGGGACCCATCTGTCCTGGACGGGGAGGCTGATCTGGACAACATTCCCGCAACCGAACGCGGCGAAGGCGACGACATCGACATCACCATCTCCAAGTGCGTTCAGTACACTCAGTCCGCTGCAACGCTCGGGGATGGGGAGAAGGCGGTCAAGGCCGGGCCACGCAACATCGTGGGTAAAGCGCCCAACTTCCATGCGCTACGGCCGTACTTCGGGTGGATTCCAGCAGACCGCGTGCGTGACACTCTTGCATGTACTACCCAATGGTATCGCATGTCTGAGCGTTATCCCATGCGTAAACACTATAAGTCTAGATTCCCCGCAGCCAATGTCAACCGACTTCACGATGTTGTTTCCATGGACACGTTGTTCTCTGACACGCCTGCTCATCATGATGGAGTCCCCGGACACGGTGGATGTACCATGGTACAGGTGTTTGTGGGATCCAACACGCGCCTCACAGCGGCGTACCCTCTGGCAAGCGAGTCCCATGTTCCCCATGTTGTCCAGGACTTCATTCGGGAGCATGGTGCCATGGACGTGTTGATGTCCGACAACGCCACGGCGCAGATCGGAGGCAAGATGAAGGACATCCTCCGGCAGTACTGCATCGCAGACCACCAGTCCGAACCACATCACCAACATCAGAATCCTGTCGAGCGACGCATCCAGGATATCAAGCGCACCACCAACGGCATCATGGACCGAACTGGCACCCCTGCCAGGTTCTGGCTCATCTGCACCTTGTACGTCGTGGGACTGCTCAACCATCTGTCACAGTCCACGGCCGGTCACATCACACCCATCCAGGCCGCCACTGGCCAACGTCCCGACGTGAGCAAGTATCTCAACTTCCACTGGTGGGAGCCGGTGTACTACAAGGTTGGGGACGCTGCCTTCCCTGGCACCACGCAAGAACGCCGTGGACGCTGGGCTGGACCGTGCGAGCACAAGGGTGATGAACTGACGTTCTGGGTTCTAGATGACGCAACGCAACGGCTGTTGCCACGCTCGAGCATCCGGCGTGTGTCTGATGACGCGCGAAACCTTCGGGCAGACTACCCCCTGCCTGATTCTGGGGAGGATGGTAACGTGGGTGACGAAGCTAGCGAAACCGAAAATCCAGAAGATTTCGACAGTGACAGCACACCTAAAGCTAGACAACCCGTTGTGCATGCACTATCTGACCTGGTAGCCACATCACATGGAGAATCAGATCCAGGTGTAGTCAAAGTCCCCAAGTTCAGTCCTGATGAGCTGCTCGGATTGACCTTCCTCCATCAACAGGATGGACTCAAGTGGAGAGCTCGAGTGATCCGCAAAATCAAGGACGGAGACGCAGCCAACCATGACAACATCAAGATGCTCATCGCATATGGCGACGACGACACGGAAGAGCTCATCGCGTACACGGATTTAGCTGACATCATCGAACAGCAGCACGAACAGGAGATCGGCGACGGGGAGATGTGCGTTTTCAAAGCCATCACCGGTCATGAAGGTCCATTCCACTCCAGTCACATCAAGTACAACGGTTCCTCCTACAACGTAAAGGTACAATGGGAGGATGGCAGTGTGACCATGGAACCACTGGACGTGATAGCCAAAGACGACCCTGTCTCATGTGCAAAGTACGCCGCAGACAACAACCTCCTCGGTCTGCCTGGCTGGAAAAGATTCCGTAAACTAGCAAAGAGAAAGAAGAAACTCAATCGTCTTATCAATGCTGGTAAACGCAAAACACGTGCACAAGGTCCTATCTTCAAGTTTGGTGTTCAGGTTCCACGGAACGGAAAGGAAGCACGCCAGCTTGACGAGAAGAACGGCAACTCCAAGTGGGTAGACGCTGAGAGAAAAGAAATGGCTCAGCTCCACGAGTATGGCACGTTCAAGGATCTCGGAAAGAACACTCGGAAACCAGACGGATACAAGCAGATCAAGCTCCTCTGGGTGTACGACGTGAAGCACGACCTTCGGCACAAGGCAAGATGCGTAGCAGGAGGGCACTTAACGGATCCATGCAAGGATATGGCATATGCAGGAGTAGTCAATCTCAGATCATTCAGGATTGCACTGCTTGCTGCGGAACTCAACAACCTCAAACCCATGGTGGGTGATATTGGTAACGCCTATCTAGAAGCATACACAAAAGAAAAGATCTGTTTCGTTGCTGGTCCTGAGTTCCAAGAGTTTGCTGGTCACATGATGATCATTGTGAAAGCGCTCTACGGACTACGCACATCCGGTGCTCGATTCCACGAGTCTCTGGCCGACACACTCCGCGACATGAAGTTCTTTCAGTGCAAAGCTGACCCGGATGTGTGGATGAGGGATGCTGGTAGATGCTGGGAATACATCTGTGTGTACGTAGATGATCTGATGGCTGTCATGGAAGACCCACAGTCGTTCTTCGACACGCTCATCAACAAGTACAAGTACAAGTTGAAAGGTGTAGGACCAATCAAGTATCACCTCGGCGCAGACTTCGACCGAGACAAAGACGGAACCCTGACTATGAGCCCGCAATCTTACATCAAACGGATGCTGGCGAATTACGAACAGGTGCATGGGGAGCTTCCACGGACCTACACCAGTCCCATGGAACACAACGACGCCCCCGAGCTAGACACATCACGTGAACTAAACCCTGTAGAGACCAGACAGTTTCAATCACTCATCGGCGCCCTTCAATGGTGCATCACATTGGGACGGTTTGATATTGCTGCAGCTGTGATGACTTTGTCTAGATTCAGAGCTCAACCCAGGATTGGTCACATGGACCGCGCTAAACGTGTGTATGGATACCTCCGAAAGCGTTCTGATGCTGCCATCAGGTTCAGAACGGGAATTCCAGATCATGAGCGCTTCTTCAAGGTTCCTGACCATGAATGGATGTACTCTGTGTATGGTGACGCCGAAGAGGAGACCGCGGACGACGATCCAACACCCAAGGGCAAGGCAGTTCGTATGACGACGTTTGTAGATGCCAACCTCATGCACTGCAAAGTGACTGGCAAATCTGCAACTGGTGTTCTTCATCTGCTCAACCAGACACCCATCGAATGGTTCAGCAAGCGCCAGACCACAGTCGAGACTGCAACCTATGGATCAGAATTCGTAGCGGCAAGACAGGCAACAGAGCAAGTGATTGCGATGCGCCTCACTCTTCGTGCAATGGGAATTCCGTTGGACGGACCTGCCTGGATGTTCGGAGACAACCAGAGCGTGATCACATCCTCTACCATTCCCAACAGTGTGTTGTCCAAACGACACAACGCACTAGCGTACCACCGCGTGCGTGCCGCAGTAGCTGCGAAGATCCTGCATTTCTGCAAGATAGACGGAACGGAAAACGTAGCCGACGTCATGACCAAGTTCCTTCCATGGGCAAAGTACTGGCCGTTAGTGAGGCCGCTTCTGTTCTGGAAAGGAGAGACAATGGCTGGATGAACAAGACCTCTCGACTATAGGGGAGTGTCAACATCTAGATCGAAATTTAGGCTAACATCACACATGATTGGAACGTGATTCGACTCGATTGATAGTATAGTCGAATGAGTCTTGATGATGCGAATGGTGTTCGGGTTCTATTGTCATCAGATATGACGTAGGCACTGACATCAGAGAATGACATCAGAGGATCGTCGCTGAGATCCGAGGAATCAAGAATAAGTGATAGTCATGGTATGCTGACTTGTCTAGTGACGCCAGGTGCATCAGTGAGCACGTGGTAACAACAATTAGGAAATAGTCCTGTGATGTCAGGGATGATGCAAGCAATCTACTGACGTCGACGGTTGGGATATATGAGTCCTATGGGATTCTAAGACCAGCCAAGACCAGGCAAGATTAGACAAGATCAGACAGAGATGTAGAAAGACCCAAAGGCGAGAATAACACGAGCTATCGTGTAGATCGACATGCCATCTTGGGCAATGTTTTAGAAAAGACTGCGAGAGAAACCACGAGGTAGTCGAGCAGCACGTTAGCAACCGTGCAATAGGCACCATCTTTAGAAATAGGAGATCATCATCTCATAATTCAAACTCAATCATCAATTGACACACCAACTAATAGCAACAACAACAACACCAAACACACCGACTCCACCTCTTGGCTTGATCACCCTGGCGGCGTAGTAAGTGCAGTGTTTGGTGCTCCCCTCTTGTCCTGTGTGTAATTGCTGATTATCAGTCGGCGAGCCAGGTGTCCTTGTTGACCTTGTCCTTGTACTTGGTGCTCAGCTCGTGGAGTTGCTCCACAGCTGCCGCAGCTATCTCGTCGTCGAAGCTGCCGTCGTCGTCGTCTTCGTGAACTCCATCTTCGTTGTATGGAGGATGATGATCTCCGTCATCCATGTCGTCGGGTAGTTGCGCATAGTCCGATGGAATTGTACTGTTCCGATGAGATCCTGTGGCTGGATCGTATGGGTGGACGCGTGGTCGTTCGCGTAAGAGTACCCGCATACATCCTCCAAGGATGTAATGAAGATCCGTCTCTGGGATCGTCTCTGTCTCGGCTGCTTCCAATATGCGATTGATCACAACCGAATTGGCGAGAATCTCTTCGATCGATCTGAAGTTCTCGGATAGGATCGATCCCATCATATTCACCCATATTGGTCTCAGCACTCCTTGTGCGACTCCTGGGAACAAGCTCACTCCTGCTTCCATCACTGCATCGAAGATGAGTTGCTTCTGGATCACCAATGCTGTCTCTGTTGCATATGGGACGGTGTCATGACGATGGAGGTAGTTGGACCTGTTGGGATCCTCGATTGGTGGGAAGTCGATATTCCCTGGGTAAACGACACGCTCGTTTGGATTAAAGCTATCGTCTGGATGATTGCCGTTCTCTGATTCGTCGCTGTCATCCTCGTCGAAGATACCCGATCTGTTGATCCCCGCCGCTGGAGGAGGAGGCGCCGCGCCGCGGTTCGCCTCGTCGTCTTCATCTGTGCCGTCCTCGTCGGCGTCGTCGTCGTCATCGCTCATGGCCTCTTCGATGTCGCTATCGTTGGCCTCTTCGTCCATCTCAGCTTCGTCGCCGTATGAACCGATCAGGTCGTGCGCGTTGAAGCAGCATTCGTAGCTCACTTCGCGTCTTGGATCCACCTCGTGGATGATTGGCTCCTCGCTGAGCCACTCCGGGATGATCTCATCATCCTGCACTTCGTCGTCACTCCCGACGTATTCGAAGTTATCGAAGAAGGAGTCTTCGATGTAGTCGTCGGACACCAACATGCAGAGCGGCATGTCCTTTGCTGAGAGTACCATCTCGTGCCCGCTCTTGTCGTGTCCTTCCGTAGCCGCGTTGGCTTGTTCGTTGTTCTTCTTGCTTTCGTTGAACTTCTTCTTTCGGCACTCCGCCTCACGATGTCCGAAGATGCCGCAGTAGTTGCACTTGCCCTTGAAGCCGCTTCCCTTGTTGCGCTTTCCGTTCATCTTGTTGTTGTTGTTGTTGTTGTTTTTCTTGTTGTTCGATTTCTTGCGTTCTGGGCAATCGGCGGATCTATGGCCATACACACCACAGTTGTGACAAGTACCCTTGAAGTTACCGGTGCTTGTGAAGCCGGTGTCGTTGCTCTTCGTGTTACTGTCTTGGAAGTCGTCGACGTATGCTTTGCCTCCTCTATGCGTGGCGTATGCAGTGCGGAGTACTCCTCTGATCGTGTTGATGGTAACCAGTTCCGGATTGAACGTGAGTTGGTGTTGGAAGTTCACGATGTGAGTTCTGTATTCGTTGCTCACCGTGCTGAGGATTTGCATGATCATTTCTTCGTCCGTGATCTCGTACTTGACATCGTGGAGACGCGATCGTAGGCTCTCGAGTTGCGTGATGTAGATGTCGGGGTCCGTGTCTCTCTTCATCTTTTCGTTGTTGAATTGGCGCTTGAGTTTGATCTTCGTCACCGCATCGGATGGTCGGAACTTCTCCGCGAGAACGTTCCACGCTCCGTGTGCGTCTCCTTCGGGGTAGTCGTCGGAGATGCATTGGTTGATGTACTGGATGGCCTGCTTACCTTTTCCTTTCTCTGCATCCATCATGAGGATCAGATCGCTGAAACAGTCGCATCCTAATTCGTAGATCTCCTCCATCGCTTCCTTATCTTCATCGGCGGCTGCCGCGATCTCCTTCACTGTTGGGACCTTGGTCTTGCCCAACATCACGTCTCTCGTCTTCTGTGCACGAGCGTATGCCTTCGCTTGGGACTCCCATGCGCTGTAGTCTTCCTGTTCACCGCTGAACATTGGCGCCTTGATGCGTCGTTTGTTCATGTTGGCTGATGTCGCCATGTTGGTTCGTTGTTTCGTCGTTAGTGCGCTCGCGCCCTTGATTTCCGTCGGTTTCTGTGTTTCCGATTCTTCGATTTTCGCTTGTTGTTTCGCGAGGATTGATTTGCTCACAAATTCTCCTCCTGGTGGTGTCTCACTTTTCCCACCCTGTTTGGCTGTGCGAATGCTCTTCGTCACACCAGTCTCCTCTTGCTTGACCGCCTTGAGAATCCTCTTCTCCTTACGGTGTAGTCTTGCAGACCGTTCTTCTTCGGTCTCGTCGATCGCGCTTGCGTCTGCGCTTGATAGGACAGTAGCCGCGGCTGCTTCCTTCTCTTGTCGTGGTGGAGTCTCACTCGCACCTTCTTCTCTCTTAATAGTCGGATTGGACAGAGGGATGTCTTTCAATTCCTCTTCCTCGCTCATTCAGCCTGCTGCTCTTGAATGATGTTCGTCTTCCTCGCACGATCCGATCCGCGGGCTCGCCCTGATCTATCGTTTATAAACGTGTTGGCAAGTTCCGCTCACGGTAACCTACGATCGTGGAAGATGGTGGTGGTTGATAGTCGTCTGTTTGCTATTTCATTAGTTGGCTACTCCGATACTCTTGGTGTACACCAGTTGTCTTGCCCGATGCTCTCGGCGCTTCAATCTGTTTCGTAGATTCAGTCTCCGACTATGAGTCGGTACGCGAGATGCTCTCTCGCTCCTCTCTGTATTCTCTCTCTCTCTCTCTCTCTCACCATCGTGTGCTCGTGCTACACGATACTCCGTGTTCGATGCGTGCTCCGCATTCGACACTCCATTCATTCAGTACTGGTTTCTACTCCATGAGTACTTACCATTTGAAGTTCACCTTCAGTATCCATGATCTTCATGGGTCATCGTATCTTCGCCTCCTGTTCTGATTTGGAGACAGCTGTCGACGTGGTGACATGTTGACATCCTGTCGACGTCAGTAGGTGTCCTTCTGCTCTCCAGATGTCACGTTCCATTGGTGATGCAGTAGTCTGTCAGATGATATCGTCATCTGAGGTTTAGTTGGGAAGTACCTCGAGATTCTCTTGGTACCATTGATGCATGGACGGACGATCTTCTGATTCTCTCAGAAATCGTTATTTGCAAATTTCCTCCAGAAATCTTGCCCCTTTTCGTGTGTTCCATTTCCCCTGTAATTCTGACGAATCACAGTATACTATCGACACGAATGTAGTTATACCGTCCAAGTGCGTATGAGAGAATAGCGGGTGAACGATGCACATATACACGTACATCTTGACATATACTCACATGTACATCTCGACAGACGACGACATCATACCATCCGGCGACGAAGCCGACGATGACACAGGCGTCACTCCTCCGAACACACCAGCGAGGTCTACACATGGCACACCATCCAGACCTCCACCGAGCAAGCCAAGCAAGCGTGACATAGCTAGAAAGGAGAGGATCCGACGTCACGAAGCACGAGGCAGGAAGGGAGAAGTTAATCCCAAGCCAACTACAGGGAAGAGTATTTCCAGAGCTCTGCGCGAGCTCGCAGACTTCAACGAACGAGGTCGAAAGGAAGAAGGCTATGAGAGCGATTCATCATCCAATGAGGCGAGTGACGAACTCAGCGACGAGATGATCGACGATTCCAACAACGAAACTACAGATGACGAAGAAATCGAAAACGAAGATGAAGAGGTCGAGATCACTCACCATAGCACAACTGGATTATACGGGATGAATGCAATCATCACCGAGAGACCAGCGATCGACATCGGATTGTCGATGCAGGACGAGAACAAGGAACCAGAGAAGCACATCGAACCTACAACGTTCGACGGAGCCTTCAACCACCCAGATCCCATCCATCGAAAGGGATATCGAGCAGCCATCAAGAAAGAGTTCGACTCCATGGACACACGCAAGGTGTATAGCAAGATAAAAAGAGACGCCATCCCACGCGGCCGCAGATGCTGCAAATGCAAATGGGTCTTCAAGCTGAAGCGTGACGGCACACATCGAGCGCGGCTCGTTGCATGTGGCTATTCACAAGTCGCAGGAGTAGACTTCCAAGAGCATTACTCACCCGTCATCCATGACGTGACCTATCGGGTCATGATGGTGATCATGCTAATCAAGAAGATGGACTGCGCACTCGTCGATGTCGTAACGGCATTCCTACATGGAGACCTTGACGAGGAGATCTACATGAACTGTCCCAACGGGATGGATCATCAACCAGACGAAGCCCTGACCCTACACAAGCCAATCTACGGACTTGTGCAGAGCGCCAGGCAATGGTTCAAGATGTTGGTATCGACCCTCAAGAATATCAACTTCGAACAGAGCGCAGCAGACCCGTGCCTGTTCTACAGGAAGACGAACGAAGGAAGCATGATCGTGGCCATCTACGTGGACGATTGCTTCTGTTGTGGAGACTCCAAGGCATTGGAGATATTCCTGAAAGACATCCAAGGCAGCAAATTCAAGGTGACAATCGAGCGCGGACTCGGAGACTACCTCAGCTGCAATATTGAACTGAACCATGACAAGACTAGAGCGACATTGCGTCAACCACATCTCATCCGACACCTCATCGAAGAGTTCGGAACCAAGGTTGAGAAGATGCAACGCTATGGGACACCGGGAACCCCGGGTCAAATCATCATACGACCATCCGAAGATAACGGACTACAGAAGGTCGGACCGGAAGAACATGCCGAATATCGCCGAGGCGTCGGTATGCTACTCTTCCTCATCAAGCACTCGCGACCAGACATCGCGAACCCTGTGAGGGAACTCTCCAAGGTATTGATTGGGCCCACCAAGGCCGCAATGAAGGAGATGTACCGGATCATCAAGTATGTGATAGATACAAGGGACTATGGATTGAAGATCCATCCAGCGCGTCCAGACGACGACGGCTGGGACATGGAGCTCTTCTGCGATAGCGAATATGCAGGAGACAAGAACACAAGAATCAGCGTAGGGGGATTCATCTTATACCTGTGCAAGGTACCAATCCTTTGGCGATCCAAGGCACAAAAAGCCGTCACACTCAGCTCATCCGAAGCAGAATACGTTGCCCTTTCCGAAGCGGCAAAGGAAATCTTCTTCGTTGTACAGCTACTCGAAAGTGTGGGCGTCCCAGTGAAGACACCGATCAAGGTCCGTGTGGACAACATCGGAGCGATCTTCATCGCCAAGAACCCATCAACATCCCAACGATCGCGGCACATCGACGTGCGCCATCACTACGTGAGGAACATGGTAATCGACAAAACCATCGAAATCATTTTTGTCAAATCCGAGCAGAACACAAGCGACGGATTCACCAAGAACATCAAGGCCGACTTGCAACGTGAACACGAGAAGTCGTACCTTGACACACCGAGAACATTCGAATGACCGAATGCACACAGGAAGGGTGTCGAGATGTACATGTGAGTATATGTCAAGATGTACGTGTATATGTGCATCGTTCACCCGCTATTCTCTCATACGCACTTGGACGGTATAACTACATTCGTGTCGATAGTATACTGTGATTCGTCAGAATTACAGGGGAAATGGAACACACGAAAAGGGGCAAGATTTCTGGAGGAAATTTGCAAATGACGATTTCTGAGAGAATTGGAAGATCGTCCGTCCATGCATCAATGGTACCAAGAGAATCTCGAGGTACTTCCCAACTAACCTCAGATGACGATATCATCTGACAGACTACTGCATCACCAATGGAACGTGACATCTGGAGAGCAGAAGGACACCTACTGACGTCGATAGGATGTCAACATGTCACCACGTCGACAGCTGTCTCCAAGTCAGAGCAGGAGGCGAAGATACGATGACCCATGAAGATCATGGATACTGAAGATGAACTTCAAATGGTAAGTACTAATGGAGTAGAAGCCAGTACTGAATGAATGGAGTGTCGAATGCGGAGCACACATCGAACACGGAGTATCGTGTAGCACGAGCACACGATGGTGAGAGAGAGAGAGAGAGAGAATACAGAGAGGAGCGAGAGAGGATCTCGCGTACCGACTCATAGTCGGAGACTGAATCTACGAAACAGATTGAAGCGCCCGAGAGCATCGGGCAAGACAACTGGTGTACACCGAGAGTATCGGAGTAGCCAACGTAATGAAATAGCAAACAGACGACTATCAACCACCACCATCTTCCACGATCGTAGGTTACCGTGAGCGGAACTTGCCAACAGTGCAGGTGTCAATTCCGATTGGCACATCACCCATCTGATGCAATGTCGTCTGCATCGCGGAGATGCCTTGCAGTGCTGTGACCCATAACATTGACTGGATGGGTGTGCCTTCATGTCGGTTCTCACTGACGTTTCCATCGCTGGGAGTGGAATGCTGGCTACTGTCGTAGTGGCCATCGCTGTCGTCGAAGTGGACGTGAGGAGCTGACTTGGCATGGACCTTGACGGATTTGGACGAGGACGATTTCTTGTCGTGCTGGCGCTTCTTCCCAGAGGAGTCAGCGTTCTTGCCGGATCGGGCGCGACAGTCGGATGTCTTGTGCTTGCCCCATGCCTTGTGATTGTCACACCAGTGGAAGGTTGTCCCTTGATGGACGAAGTGCTTGGGATCGTTGCCCTTTGGCGGATCGCGGTTGGCGAGAGGGTGGTTGCCGCGCTTGTGGCGAGCTGTCCCTTTGTTGTCTTTCTTGTTGTTGCTCGCTTGCCGGACGCTTTGGTGAGCGAGGGCCTTGAGCTGCTTCGTCTCGGCTCGGAGGGCGAGGAGCTGCTTGTCGCGGGAGAGGCGGTTCCATGTGCCGGCGTTAACCAAGCTCTGGTACTTGGTTTCAGCAGTGTTCATGAGGCTGACGTAGTCTGGAGTGCCGGAGTCGCTGCAGCGCTGGATGCGGTTGACGAACTCCTCATTGTCTGCTGTGTTGTACGCAGTGATGAGTGCGAAGGTCACTTTGCTGCCAACTGCTTCGCCTTTGGACTGTAGAGTGAAGACTTGATTGCGAACGTGGTCGTTCAGCTTCTTGATGTCGTTGTCGAAGTCTTTGAGCTTCAATCGATGTAGATTCATGCGGATGCTCGTGCTGAGATCATCTGTGTCGATGCTGACATGAGAGAGGACGACGCGTAGGAGCGTTGGTCCATCCATGAGTCCGTTGATTTCGTATGTGCTGCGCTGTGGCAGGATGCGATTGACGAGGTTGGGCTCAGCGAGTTGAGGATGGCGACACCTATGAGGTGCGCAGCTTGCTTCTCGACGCTGTCATTGATGTGACGCAATGTGGCACTGGTGCGCACATGGTCGATGGTGGTGAGTGGATAGTTGTCGAGGATGTTGTACATGCCTGTTGTTGTGGCGACTTGGAAGATGTCGATGCATTGCATCATCATCGCGCGAGTGCGAATGTTGGCGAGGAAGACGTTGATGTTCTCTGGAGCACCTTCGAACTTGTCGTCACTGAGCTTCTCTTGTGCTGTCTTGATGAGAGCAGCGCCTGTCTTGGTTGTTGGATCGATGAGGGATCCATATGGTGTTACAGGCAAACTGTGCTGGTTGCTGGTTGGCTGGCAGATTCGGATTGGCTTGGACGACTGGCTGTGCTGCTGCTGCTGGCTTGGACTTGTGCTGCCACTTGCTGCTGGATGATTTGGACGAGTTTGTGCCATGTTCAGAGTGATGGGCTGTCCTCCTGCTTGTGGCTGTTGCTGTGCTGCCTGTGGTTGCACAGCTGCTTGTCCTGCAGGTGCGGTTGCGGCTGTGGCGTCGTTGGGTTGGTTGCCTTGATCCGCCATGGTCGCTCTTCGAGTTTCGTTGTTGTTGTTGTTTTTGGTGCGTGCGACCAAACGAAACGATCAGAGCGCGTGTTTCAACGTTGCGCAGAGGAAGCGTGTGCAGGTTTTTCACGTGACCGGAGGTGTTGGGGGGGGTGAAACCTGTCTGTTCTGAAAATTATGACTGTGCGGAGCGGTCATTTGCTCAACGTGGATCCTACGCGTGGTTTGTGCGGTATCGTCTGTCCATCGACACTCATTGTTCGGATTCGGCCAGATTCGGGAATTGGCACTAAATCTGCACAATATTCTGTTCCCACAGTCCCGGCAAAAGATACCAATTCCAGGCGCAAACCAACAACAGCCATTCATTTTGTTTTACTTCCAAAGTTTTGGTCGTGGTCGTGGTTGTCGTTGTCGTTGACTTTTTGTTCAGATTTAGTGCCAATTCACGAATCTGGCCGAATCCGAACGAGCAAGTTCACTAACCAGGTCTTTTTTAGGCCAAAGTTCACTAACCAGGTCGTTTGGTGCCTGGCACGATGATTGGATGACTGAAATGGTCGGCGTATCACTGCGACAGCATTGAAAATGTTAGTTTAGCCACGAAGTGTACACATCAACCATGTCCCTGTTGGACAGCGTAGAGTACTCTAGTTTATGATGTGTCGATGAATCCTGTTGAGCAGAGGGGTCGAATCAGCTATTATCGATTGCATGCTGACATCGCCATTGGCATGTACCAACCTTGGAATGGTCTACATCCAACCGCAAGGAGTTTCAGACTACCTGTAGTCCATTCCTGCGATACCGTTTCGGTCACTGTGTGTAACTGTGTTGGTCATATGTGCATACAAAAAGTCAAGCATACTTGATTGTAACAACCCCACCACTCCAAACACCTCCATGGGGTACAGCCACGAAGTTTGAGGTCTTGGGTCCTTCTGGAAGGTACTCATACCGATGGATCTGGATATCATGGCGTCTTGTGTGTGGCAGTACTGTGAGCTACACATCAAACGACATCTTGATCTGTAGATTTAAGTCCTTCCACATGGATCTATCACTTTGAACTCAATATTCGTACACTTTGGAGGAGATTCGGAGGCATCGAAGTGTTGGATGGAGTATGATTGACATTTGTATGCACACAATGCTCAGAACGTTGTACAGCGCGATGCGTACCGTTCCGTACTACTTGGTATCAAGCATCCGTAGAATTGGATCCCTTCTAAACGGATCTAGGACTTCAAACTCGATGACCGTACTCTTTGGAGTGCGCTTGGAGTTGTCCAGTTGATTGGATCTCTGAAAACGGCCGGTGCAATACATCGATATGCATAATACTGCACAAGGCGATGCATACTGTGCAGTCTCGTCCGACGCAGTACTGCGTGGTATCAGCATCCGTAGATTTCGATAACTTCCAGACGGATCTAGCACTGCAGGCTCCATGACCGTACTCTTGGGGAGTGTGCTTGGAGTGGTGCAGTTGGTATCAATCTACATTGGTTGAAGCTCAAAGACTTCACAACAACATCAGAAGCTGAACAACCACGTTCGCAACCAAGTCTTCACTCTCCAGTCCAAAGGCGAAACAGTTGGCAGCAAAGTCACCTTTGCACTCATCACTGCATACAACAACATCATACAATGAGGAGTTTGTCAGCCACATCCAGCGCTGCAGTGACTGCGGTACTCAGACTACATCAGTCTCACGAATACTGCTGAGACCAAGTACAGAGCATGGTCAATGCCAGCACATGGAACCGCCTTTCTTGCGACAAGCAGCTTCTTGCTCTCTGAGCCAAGACGAAGCAGCTCAAAGCGTCAATCACCAAATCATCCAGCAAGCAAGCAAACACAAGAAGGACAACAAAGGGACAGCTTGCCACAAGGTGGCACACCACCCTCTTGCCAATCAAGATCCGCCCAAGGAACAACAACCCCAGGCACTTTGTCCACCAGGAACCACCTTCCACTGGTGTGACAACCACAAGGCATGGGACAAGCACAAGAACATCCAACTGTCGCGCCCGACCTGGCAAGAACGCTGACCTCCTCTGGGAAGAAGCGCCAGCACGACAAGAAATCTGCCCTCGTTCCAAATCCGTCAAGGTCCATGCCAAGTTCAGCTTCCTCACGTCCACCTTCGACGACAGCGATGGCCACTATGACAGTAGCCAGCATTCCACTCCCAGCGATGGAAACGCCAGTGAGAACTGACATGAAGGCACGCCCATCCGATCAATGTTATCAGTCACAGCACTGCAAGGCATCTCCGCGATGCAGACGACATTGCATCAGATGGGTGATGTTCCAATCGGAATTAGACACCTGCACGTCGGCCACAAGTCCTCGGACACGTGGTGACTTCAGCAACGATCTTCAGCCAGTCCACGGCATGGCCATACAAGGAGTTGGAGGGTCCATCCCCATTCAATCCAAGGGCACACTATCCTGGACAATACTCGATGATGACGGCCAGCCACTGCGGATAAAGATAGCAACGCTTACTACGCGCCACGCTTCGTATTCGACTGTTCTGTCCACAGCAATGTTCAGACCAAGGTCCCCGCGATCATCACGGGCAGGCACTTGCGTACCTGCAACAACCTACGGCAAGACCCAACACAGTCCTGCGCTCCTCGCGTCACAAGGTCACTGTACTACCATCATCCTGGGCACCAACCTGCCTCTGATGTCCGTCATCCACGCCAAGCGACATGCGCCAGCAATTCCTCGCTACCGTCCAGTCCTTCAAGCAATTCCTGAATTTTTAACATCACCGGGACGTCCCCGACGGCATGATGGAGGTTCATGAAGACCCCAAGCTTGCCGAGTTGAGGCCCGATCCTCTCCAAGACAACGACACACTGGTCCGCGATCAGTCGGCAACACATCTGTTGGTGCATCCGATGCACAGGGACAGCTACTCCGGTGGCACCATCGCTTGGGGCACCTTCCCTTCCGTGTCTTGCGCAACATGGCATCACACGAATCATACCAACGAGCACTTGGCCAAGGCCGAGTTCCCTCTCTGCTCTGGGTGCATCTATGGCAAGGCCGTCCGCCAGCGCAAAGCCAAATTGCATCACGCGCGGATCGTCAAGCGAGCGCTGATTCCCAGGGCACATCGTATCGGTCGATCAGATCGTCTCTCGCCAGCCTGGGGTGCTTCCGCAGCAAAAGCAACCACACACTGGTCGTGATACCTGCGGCAGTGTTTGTGTTGATCAGTACCTTGGTATTGACTACGTTCACTTGCAGCTCACCCAGTCTGGTGGCCAACACACTGCAAGCCAATCAGGCTGTCGAGCGCTATGCAACTCATTCGTGTCTGCATAACACCACTACCACCCGAAAAGACAGATTCGCTGAGCACTGTTCCACACAGCTGTCGCAGCAGCCAATCAAACCATCACATCTGTGGAGTCAATGCTCCCATCATAATGGCATCGCCGAGCAAGCATCCGCAACCTCCAAGAGGCCACTTGCTCGATGCTCTCTGCATGCGCAGCACCATGTCCTGATGCCATTTCATCCTTCCTCTATGGCTGTATGCTCTGGCGCTACCCTCTGAGATCCGAAGGAACGCTGGCTCGATAGGGAGGTATATCGCCACTCCAGCGATTTTGGTTGGTACAGATCAAGGTCCAACCCTTGATGCACACTTTCACAGTCATTTGGATGCCCTGTATACCTCCTCAAGGCTGCACTGCTGCAACAAAGATCCCAGGTTCCCAAGGGAAGCGCCGCGCTCAACATTGCCATCTTCCTTGAATGTCAGCGTGAACATGCGAGCAGCGTACCTATCGCTCAAGAAATCGACACAGGGTACTTTCGCCCACAGTTCCATCTGAACTTCGACAACAGGTTCCAACAGTCAAGACCAACCCGCTAATGCCGTCCTGTCCTGGCGCATCACAAGTGGCAGCGTCTCACCGCACTTGACGAACCAGCCAAGCTCTCACCAATGCGCTCCAAACGCATCACACGTGCTGTTCAGCCCACCACGACTCTTTTCCGCAAGCACACTTCCATCCTGGGACCACACATGCTGCAGCCTGACGCCAAGCATTCCAGCTTGACATGCAGCAACAAGTTTGCAAAGAGAGCATTCCGAGGCACAACCTTCCGATGATCCATCCCTCTCGTGTCAACGCCTTCCCTTCGAGGCCACGTCTTCCAAGACAGCCATCAAGCTCACCTTCATAGGGAGCTACACCTACGCTACGCATCGCCACGCAGACGCATCACGATCCGCTCCATCCGCACAGAAACGGCAGACACCAAGCCAGCTTACACTCCAACTCCAATCATACCACCCGCACACAGCCTCGATCGCTTCCATGCATCCAACATCCTCAACATGAACTATCCGGTGATCTGCACCCCATGTCATTCCGCACAACGCTCGCAGATGATGACACCATGTACTGGGGGCAATGCAGAAGCAGAACGACTGCGACAAATTCATCAAGGCAACACAGGAGATCGAAGACCACCAGTCCAGACGCATTGGGAGGTCGTGCAACGCCATCAAGTGCCAAAGGGCACATAGATCCTGAAGCCTCTGGTCATTCAAACGCAAAAACGCAGACTGCAACCGGCGTAAATCTCCAATTGGAAATGCACGGCTATGCCATGCATGGAGTAGAGCAACGACATGTTGTCAACTACTGGAACCATTCGCTCCAGTTGTCCATGGTCCACCATCCAGACATTCCTTCTCACTATGGCCGTCCAACGTCGCTGGGAACACATCCGCACAAATCGACTTCGTTCTAGGCGTTCCCGCAAGCAGATGGTGGAAATTCGACATCTTCATGCAAGTACCATCAGTGGTGCAACGTGGCACGGAAGCCGACATGTCTCAACGTTCTCACTCAAGCTCAAGAAAATCTGTACGGCACCAAGCAAGCAGCTTTTTGGTATGGCACCGCACGTGTTGACGGCCTGGATGCAGGCATGGATTCCTGCAAGCCAAGTCGACGAAATGTCTTCTCTACAAGCACACATATCCAATTCTGCGTACGTGGACACGCGCATCTCATTGCCCACACAACACGAGATCGATGACATCATCGAGCGCCTCAAGGCACGGTTACGCTAACCGAGCGAAGCAACTGAGTTGAGTATCTGGGCGTTCACATCCAACGCACTGACGACACCACACGACTCACACAACCGCACTCATGAAACCGAATCCATATGAGCATCCAAGATCGTCCTAATGCACAGACGAACCTATTCGCGCCAGCGTCAAACCGCTCCTACAACAAAGACCCGGTGCCCTGCTGCCACTCGACGGATTCGATTATCGATTGTTGTTGGGATGCTCACTTCCTCCCCGATCGACGAGGCCGGACATCCTGCTTCACGTCCAGTCATGCGCACGCTTTCATGCTCATCCAATGAAAGTCACAAACATAGATGCCATCGCATGGATTGTACAATACCTCACTCACGACATGGGATGAGTGAACTCCGGCATCTCACCTACCCGTGACTCCATTCACGTGCTATGCTGATGCAGACTTCGCAGAGCTTTCACCAAGACAACAACGACCCCAACATGGCAAAAAATCGACCGATACGTCGCTCCTGTATCGGATTCCCATCATATTGAACTCCAAGCTGCAAACAGAGATTCACACTCCAGCACCACAGAAGCCAAGTAACGTGGCCTCTCAGCGCTCTCTGAGAGGTTATTACCCATCATCACCTCATCACAAAATGAAGCAGCACATATCGTCATTTGACAACTTCTCTGCCAACAGTTCACTGCACAGCATTTGAGGACAACTTCCGGTGCCCTCGAACATCCGGCCAACGCACCAGAATGGCGTCGCTCGTACCAAGCCACATCAATGTCAAATCCCATCACTTCCGTGAGCTGGTCATTAAAGGTCGCATTCACCATCAAAAAGGTCGCACACTTTTGACCAGATGCTTGACATCTTCACCAGCCCTTGGCACACCCAACTATTTGGAATCTCTGCGATTGCGACTATTGGGGGATGGTAAGCGCGGTCCCCCGTGCCACCGACAAGAGGGATGTGCAGATTAAGTGCCAAGTCACGAATCTGCCGAATCCAACGAAGAGTGTCGATGGACAGAGACGATACCGCACAAACAACGAGTAGGATCCTTGTTGAGCAAATGCGCTACACAAGCACAGTCATAATTTTTCAAACAGACAGGGGTTTCACCCCCAACACCTCCGGTCACGTGAAAACCTGCACATTCATTCTTCAATACCGATAGCGTCTGTAATTCACTTCGTTCGCTCGGTCGGCGATCTTCGGCGAGATCATTTCCGAGAACGCGTCTTTTGCCCTCTGCTGCTGAGGCCGCAGCCTGTTGTGCTTGTCTCCCGATCTACTCGTACGGATGATCGACAGCTCCCATTCCCCATCCCTTCCCCTCCAGACATTCTTTCATCACGACCATGACAAACGTAGACGACTGTATTCGTGCTCGTAGTAGTTGGATTGTGTCCACGCAGCGCCGAGCTCTGTGAGTGTCTAGTATCTGCTTTTGCTTCCGCCAGCGACCCTGCCACAACGCACCAACAACACGAGCAAAACAAACAACAGCAAAATTCCAAGCAACGAGAATTTTCGAATACGTGGTATTGGATGATACTCCGCCCACTCCACCTGCTTCACCCAAAGTGTGATAAATCACAAGCACAACTAACCAGCTCCAGGCCACAAGAAAGACACGAAACGGCGAAGCGGATCATCCCAAACACACACAAACACGCGAACAGACATATAGCATTTTGGTCAAACAGACAAACACAGCACATCATGTGCACGTCCCTGATGATCCCGTTAAAGATCGTGTTGCCGTCGGACTGCTTCCGAGCTGTGATATTACTCTGTTCCATGTTCGCAGAGGTCATTTCTGTAAACAGCAACGTCTTCGAATGCCCGAACTGTTCCTGGTCCTCTCCGGACCCAATTTCCACCACAACAACGCACAAATCACGTTCTTTCAAACGGAACCGACGACCCGACAAACAAATCACACAACAACAACAGCAACAACAAGAAATCCTGCAAACGACATCATCCTCTCCCAGTCTCATAATTCATCCACCGACCAACCAATCATCATCCCTTCCAAACACAGCAACCACAACAACCAGCAGCACCCACAACCGCACAACGCAACAAAAACACAACGTGATGCCATCTACCAGCTCTGCAACCCTGAACTTGACATGATGAACGCTGCATCAACAGTGAGACCAACAGCAACAGCGATTTCTTCCAAAAACGGCACTGCTCCACAAATGCCCAACAACGCGAGCAAAAACAAATGCAAACAACGCAACAAAGACACAATCGCACGTTTCAAGTCGCCGAATGCAAATCAAACGCACAAGCCACACACACCGCGACAGACTCGTATCATATACCGACCATCCACAAAGACAACACTGACAGGCGCGATGGCACCGCGTCGACGACTATCGGCTCGAGCCACTGCCAATCGGATCGAGCTACGGTTCAGGTGGTGGATTCGGTTGTTCCGGCCGTCCCCTTCAGGTCGCTGCCAACAGGCACCCATATCGATGATGTCAACACCTTCCTTTAATCACATCTTCAGCATCGATCAGCACAAACGAAGAAGCGCAACATCAGAAGATGGTGAAAGCAGCGCACCGACGTGCGCGATATCAACAACAACCACAGCCATGTCAACCATGATATTGAGGTCACTTCAAGCTCACAATCGACAAGCGATCGTTCCTCGGCAACAACAGCAACACTGCTGTTGATGCCACAAGCAATGGAACTGATGGCTGACGGCGCCACCCACCAAGCAAAGGAAGCTGAGGCCACCCATCGATGGATGACACGTCCAAGTCTGTCTTTTGCCGATTTTCGAATGGCAGGATGATCGCCAAGCCGATCATCAGTCTCCAGCACCAAACGCGAAGGCACAAAGCCAGTATGCAAGCAATTAGGTCGAGATATATGGGTGGCTGCAGGCAACGGCACGCATGGGCAACGCATCCAACGCCAGCTATGCCATAAGCCGCCAACACCAATACCGCACCAGTACAAGTACAGTACAAACATCGATGCTATCATCGACACCGACATCGTGTGGGAGGTACTATCCAGCCATGACATCGCGCACTCGGAAGCAACACTCAGGCACTCGCACCGCAACCGCACCGAATCTACTTCCGCATCCACATCCGCATCCACGGCCCATCAAGTTCCGAAAATACCATGGCCACCCAATGGGAACACAGCGGTACCATGAGCTCGTCATACAAAAGCACACGGGCACTGCCTCGTCGATCCAAACTGACAGCAAAAACGCTCTCGCACTGGATCAAGCGATCAAGCGCTTCCAGTACAAGCGAAATGGATGGCAACCATTTCGCACACTCAGGATGGCAGGCAGAGCAAGGTTGCAGGCGCTCGGCTTTCGTGTGGGACAACTCATGAGGCCGCTTGGGAGTTTTCGCATTTCCGAGAGCTCATCGACTTTCCGAAGGCGACAGGGCACAGAAAACGAATGTCCCCACTCAGTATGCGCCGAACCCTCCCTCGTTAGCTGGGCGAAGGGACCACAGCGCCGGCATATCGGTTCATTCAATTGGCAGAAGTCGACACTGACGCGCCGTGGCTTGTCGAGCGCCTGAATGGCGAGGCATTCGTCTGGGCCATCCCGCATCTCGCATGACTCGTTCATCATCTGGGCTCGTCTGGATCTTCCCAAGTCACGTCGGATCGTCGTAAAGCAACGCTGAAAGTGCATTCCAGTCGCTGGCGCTTTGCGCTGACGGCGGCTTTGGCGGCGACGATGACACCGGCCCCTGACACCGACACAACCAGCAGAACGTGACTCATGTCCGAGTACACATGGATTCAGACTAGCAGACACATCCAGATACGCTACTCGACACTCTATATAGAACATTCAATTTTGATTTTCCTCACTCTGCACTTGTCCCACACAATTCAAACGCGAGTGTAGACACTCATACACACAAAGCTACAAGCGCATCTGTGTGGTATACATATGGCCGCACGTGGACGAGGGTCACAGAGCGTAGCCTGTCCGGTACCTGTTCTGCTATCGCCATCGTTACGTCGAGGTGCCGTGAATCAGCTTTGTCGGGGCGCCATGCTGCAGTACCCTAATTTATCTTCAGCTCCTCTCTCTTCTCCCTCTCCTTACATCTTCGTCTCCGATCTCCCGCACTGCCGCAACCCTCGACTCCGCTGTTTCCTTCATTTCGAGTCGAGCTTTCCGCCCGTTCTCTCGTCGCTTGGCTCTGCCTCCATCTTGCGGCGGATCCCTGTTGATCCAACGGCAGACTTGCAGCAGACTCAGATGGGTTTGCGCTGGGTTGAGGCCACAGCGCAGCAGCCACAACTCCGTGCCAGCTCACACAGCACTCGTGGTTGTGCCGTTTTGCGGAGAAGAATGGAGGTGGGAAGGAGGCAAAGGCAAACTCGCTTTTGGGACGTGTGATTCGCCATTCGCTTTCTTGTCGCGTTGGTCCTCTTGTTTCGTTCTGTTGTTGTTGTTGTTGTTGTTGTTGTTGTTGGTGGTGGTGTGTGGTGGGTGGTGTGGTTGGTGGTGATCCAATCCGTTTTGTAGGTGAAACAAGTCCACAGGATCTGCAAAAGGGAACAGAAGGTTCACTTCGCCGGAGAAGGTCTTCTGTCTCGTCATGTTTTTCGGACAAGAACCACCGAGTTCGGCCACTCGTTTTCAAGTTTTCTGTTGTTCCTTCATCGTTCGTTCTGTTCGCATCCTCCTTGTGCGCACCACGTTCGACATGTTCTGTGTGGTGTGTGGCTTGCAGCTTCAATGTCTGTGCAAGTACTGGTACGCACTCGCACATACATGTACCGTACGTGTCCTTCTGCGAGCAAACGATGCGATTGCCCCGCACAATACCACAAATAGGGAGAATGTCCGATCGCGGATTTCTGAGTTTGGGACAAGTTGGATTCAGTTTGGGGACCAACAACAACTGTCCCCATCACAACGTGCCATAACCCCATACTCAGTGTTAGCGACCGTAATCTAAGCTAATCACAAACGGACGAACTGTTCTCCATGTGTGACATAGAGCGCAAGTAGAGTGACCTGCAAGCGACGAACACTCGTATGTGCAATGGAGTCCCCTGGAGCAACAAGGATAACTGTAAGGACCAGAGAACATGGGATGACCATGGGTTCAACGAGAGTGGAGGTAAACCTGACTCGAATCGAGTCGAGTGAAGTGGTGTAAGACGGATACTGCAGTGTTGCTTTTCGAAGACTTGGATTTGAGCAGAGTATCATCTCCGTGAGAGTACCTGTTGCTGATCGTTTTGGTCATTGCTGTTGGCGTCATTCGAGTTGGCAAGAGTGCGAGTTGCAGCACATTGCAATTTCCGGAGAAGAACTCGACCAATCCACGGCATCTGCAATTCATCTGAGAGACACCTGCCTTTCCTTGGGGTGGCCTAATGTGAGAACATCATCGACTACTCGCCTTGTCCGCAGCGTGAGCATCGTCAGCATTCTAACAGACAACTCAGAAAGGGGACTTGCAGCTTCAGCTCCAGACCCAACTCAGCTGTGTCCAGGACCAAGCGCATCGGAGAGAATCTCGTTGGTGAGAAGAGAAGGGAGGACGAAGAGAAGGACGAAAGAGGAACGATGAAGAGACGAAACCCGAAACAGCGGAGATGCGCACGCAGACACATGTTTCTGTTCACCTCTGCGTTCGTGTTGGTCATTGGCTTGATGCTTTCCACGTCCCCTACAACATCGTGTCGAAACAACGCTAGCAACAGCAGTGAGGCCGCACAGTATCTGCAAAGCGATGAACCCGGGTTGTGTTTGTCTGATCTATGCGGTCGAATAGTGTTCGTGTCCACTCCCGATGACGAACGGCGTTTGTGTCCGACTACAACTCTTTCATGTTCCCTCATGTCGCATGTGCAGCAATTGTATGCAGTGATTGCAGTTGTCGTTTTGTTTCGCATTGTCTTGATTTCTACCTTTCGCTGGTATTACACTTATGACTATGCGTCACATGACCGCACCAACACTTAATACCCAACACGGCATCGGCACGTGGCATGAAAACGAACCTCATGTGACGTGGCGATGGTAGCATCATTCCCTCACAACGCAACCACAACCACGTACATTCTCGTACCGCGAAAAAATACACACACACCTTATACGAGCCATGAAAGCACAACGGAGTTTTGTGTGCACAAAGGCCACTGCCGCCTTTCTCCCTGTTGCACCGATCACGAGAACTCACAGAACATCACAGAACCCCACGGAACAACACAACCTAGATCTCACAAAAAGACCTCACCACAGGATTCTCACACTTTACAGACACATTCACAGCATCACACAATCATCACATCACACCCAAACAGATCGCCACACTCGGACCCACCAGCCAACTAATCCGTACTCCGACAATCGGCCAACACCACGATTTGCACCAGTATCCTGATCTTCCTCCCTGTCTCGTGACCGTGAGACATGACCAAATACAGCTTGCTGTCAACACCATCAAGCAGAACAAGTGAACGAACTCCAGCATGGATGGCATGATGATCGTTGGCAGTGGTCGACGGCCGTGGTGGATATCAACATCGGTAGCGCAACATATCCAAACTCACTATGGACCTCGCTCTCGGCCGTGGTTTCTCGACTGGTATCGAGATCGACGCGCGTCTACACAACACCGGGCCCACCAACAGCAGTTGCAGTCGGCCGCAACCCATTGGACCATCGCCCATCTGGCTGCAATTCCACCCGAGTGTCCACATCCGTGGGGCTCATGGACAACTATTCGCGAAATCGTGACCGACATCATATCCAAGTATCCACCGAGGTCCTCCGCCCATGTTGATTGCTCCGCATCACACCGAGAGCCACCACAGCATGAGTGCGATTGGGAGAGGCATTTCGAGTGCTCCATTTCAAGAATCACAATCGATGCGGATTTGGAGACGACGGAAATCACAAGTAGAGCGGACGCCAACGCGAGAGCGAGTTGATATCCTATGCCTATCATGGAGAGAGATCTATCAACGAAGCGGTCGGCATGGATGCGGCGCACGATTTCGCTGGTTGTGAGGAGAAAATCCTGACGACTTCGGAGACTTCGATGACGAACTCAATGGCGACTTTCGATGGAGGATTCGATATGCATTGCTCCCTCATGCCACGTGGCAGAAATCGTGGGCGATACCCGAACAAACGCGACACGTCGGTATCATCGACTTCGACATCGACATCGCGGGCAGCATTTATGACACCGAACCAATCTGTGCGAAGCACAGGGTGACGCACAAATCACCACACGTCCACCGCAGTGCTTGAGATGTTGCCGTCACCAAACATGGAACCACATGGCTGCAACGACTTGGCTGCTGCTCAATGCATTTGGACTTCACCGCGAATAAGGATCGTCGATCACAGCACCAGCGGCGGTAGCCATAACATGACGCCAATCGCAGGCGAAGATAAGGCAAGTACCGCCACAACTGCGAAGAACCAAAACGAGGCCGCCAAAGAATGGCTTTCCAAGACACCTCGACAACCAAACACGCTCCGGGCATGGCACAGCGGTATCAACGGCACGCAACAATAGCAACGGGCAAGAACCCTCGTCAAGTTCGCGGCCCTATCAGTCCAGCCAATGAGCGGTCAAGTACCAGCCAGCTCGTTCGCTTCCACAGCAGCACAATCACTGCCTCGTCGAAGCGAGCTCGACAAGACTCTCTTTCCACTGTGTCAAGCTCCAACGATGGCCAGTACAAGCTGAAAGCAGGGGGCATCACGCACCACTCGTCACTGATGACGACAATGAAGCTGCGGCCACTCGGCTTTTGTGTGTGGACTCTCACGATGAGCCTGGGAGAGGGCGGTTCAGCAGATCGCATGCTGTACAAGCAAAGCACGGCCACACGATGTTTGCCCACGATGTACAGCGACATCCTTCGTTGGGAATCTGGGCAAGAGTCCAACGCCGTTCAGTAACCGGCTGCTTGCAACGGGCAGAAGTCCACGATGACCCCCAAACGCATGGATCGACTGAATGCGGTTGGCTTTCCGTGGATGGTGCGTCCTGGACGCCGATTGGAGCCATCAAGGAGACATTTGGGTCAGCTGGTGTCGGCGATCTGTGGGTTTGTATGGGACTGTCGACAGGCAAGGTAGGGCACGGAGGCGACGACTGATCACTGGCCAGCGCCATATCATACATGCATGTATTACATGACCACAGCAACACGAACTACATATTATACATAACGAGTACGACATAGCACATGCATAAATTCATGGAATAGAGTATTCGTGTACTAGAGTGGAGTGAGTGGAGTTGAGGGCGGAGTCGTAGAGTGGATGCTCGATACTTGCGCAGGGAGTGTGAGACTGGTTAGAGGGTAGTCCATGCAATGCTGGTGAGGCGGAGAGATGACATGTCCAGGTAATAGCACGCGCCACGCGACCGTCTGTAACCATTGCGGTGGGCGTGAATACGATGGTGGACGAATGGATGGGATAGGATCAAGGAGGTGCATCAGTATCGCCACATCAAAACGGCGAATGTAGTGTGCGCTATATCGCATCTGCGCGTGGAACGGGCGTGCTATGCACCAGGTCGAATCGCACCGCACGCATTGCTCGCATCACATTGCATCCACCGTCAAGTACCACATTGCACGTCACTGGCACAGATTCAGAACGTCTGGCGAATCTGCGGTGGTTTTTTTGCGTTGCATTCGGATGTGGGCACTGCGGTTTTTTATCGAGACTTCAGTCTTCTGTTTCATGATCTCGATGGGATGTCGATGCCACCGTCAGTGAATAGTAGAGTGGAGGTCCGCTTCACACCCTGCAAAAGTTGACGCGCGATACCAACCCACCCCACGCGTTCGCAATCGGACCATCAACGGTGGAAATTATCGGCGGTAGTGTCACTATCATCGGTACCTTTGCGTATTCCATTCCGCTGCTATCGATGCCGATGCTGATGCCGACGTTGAACTGCCGCCCATCAGGATCTTTCTCCCATTTCCTATCTGCCCCGTCTTCTGTATGCCACAACCACCATCGGGAAATGCCGATGCTGCGATGTTGCATTTCTGACCGTGTCTGCGTCCACTGTTGACTCTGTTTGCACGTCGTTGGATTGACACGCGGGGACTGATGCCATAAGAAGTAGAATGTCGACCGCCATCGTTGGCTGCACGTCGCTTGTGCGCATGTTTGGAAGTTGGATTCGCCCAGCTTCGCGCCGCATAGGGGGGGGGGGGGAAGAATCCATGGCATTACGATTGCATCCTCATTGCGTCTCATCCCGTCGCGTTGCGGTGCTTGTTCGGGCTCTTCCACCCATCTCAAATGTGAGGTAAAGTATTTTCGAGGCGGAATGGACCTTGGTGAAATGAAGTGGTTTTCGGGATCGGAGTTTGGCGAGACACGCACAACGCCGCAAAGTAGGGTTCTGGTTGGGTTCGGCGGGACTATGCGTGGTTGTGGGACTGTGTTGATACTTCAGATTTGTGTTGATGATGTGTCTCGATGTTCGCAAGCGTTATGTATTCGAATGCTGTGGGAACACAAAGAACATACTCAGAGCCAGATCAGACGTGCAGAGGTCCTCACTCCCAACGGAGTATCGAAGGTAGATGATGTTCGCCGGGCGGGGATCGTGTAGGTTCGGGTTGCAGTTGCTGTCTTTTTTTGTGTAATTTTTTTTTCCCGTCGTGTTGAGGGTGCTAAATGTGGAACACGGTCTTAAGATCAGATGGGTCATTGCGTAAATATGATGTTTGTCACATCGGACGATTTGATATGTTCTTTGGTTGCGTTTAGAGTAGTCCCACATGATCATTGTGTCGTTCCCGTGCTTCATTTATCCGAGTTCGT